>CM038670.1:562663494-563863494 GCA_021605145.1 Aegilops bicornis | reverse complement strand
AGCTTGGAACCCCTGTGCATCCTTCGTTCCGGAGGAGTCCTCCAGAGGTTTCTCTCTTGAGGGTTCGAAGGTCGTCAAGCCTTAGGAGGCGCCCGGTGGCTGCAGTGTCACACCTCCGAAGGTGCCACACCTCGCGCGAGCCCCCGAGCGTGGGCTGATCGCCGCTAGTACGCCACATCACGATGCCCGGAGGCACGAACTCAAGAGGGCTTGTGTGCCTGTAAGCTTCTTTGAGAGCTTCGCGTGAGGATTAAGAAGCCAAAGGCTAGGCCACCAAGGCTTTGGCGAGGTGTGCTAGCGGGTCGCCCCAGCGCACACACCGTGCCCTGCCCCCACAGGCGCGACACGCGAGGGAGAGCAACGGGCAATTGTTACTCTCCCTAAGGCAAGACCTGAAAGAGCAAACACTGCAAGTGGAATTTTTTTCCCAACCCTTTCAAATAAAAGACGTGAAAGCTCCAAATTTCATCTCAAGAAGTTGCAAATCAGCTACAAAAAGCAAGCAAAATAATAGTCGGGTCTGGCACCTACACTAGTCTTCCGGTCTTCCCACCAGCGCGGAGCATGGGGCCTCCACTAGGACGTGGGTGGGAGCCCCCGTGAGGCCCAAGGCCGGCACTCAGGAGACTCCGGGGCGTGTACAGACCCAACTCATTATTACGTGAGAGTGTCACGAGCGGAGACTTGAGAGGCGCAATGCCTTGATCATGGATAGAACTTCCGAAGGTGTTGGATGTTCCAGGCGTTCTAGATGGGGACCCCGTCTTGCGTCTCTAGGTGCGTGGCACCAGGCCTGGAGACACGGGCGATCCTGAACGAGCTCTCCCACATAGTAGAGAGCTTGTGAAGGCCCTCCGTGGAGAGAACCCGCCTCAGCATGAGGTCACCCACCTCGAGGGTCCTGGAGCGGACGCTATGGCAATGATACCGCCGCAGAGCCTGCTGGTACCTCGCGGCATGGAGTGAGGCTTGGCGGCGGCCATCCTCCCCTAGCACGAGGTCGATTCCCCACGAGGCGTCCAGGCATGCCTCGTCAAATGCCAAGACCCGTGGGGAGTGATGTTTCACCTCATGAGGGAGGACCGCCTCAGCCTCGTAGACGAGGAAGAATGGGGTCTCGTGTGTGAACTTTGTCGCGATGGTGCGGATGGACCCCAACGCGGACTGGAGATCATCGAGCCAGCCCCTGCCACAGACCTCGAGTTTCTTCTTGAAGCTCCTCATCTTAAGGCCCCTCAGGACCTCCGTGTTGGCGCGCTCGGCTTGGTCGTTGCTCTGTGGGTGTGCCACCGAAGCGTAGAATATATGCATTCCAAGGTTAGCACAATATGTTTTGAAAAGGTTGCTCGTGAACTGAGAGCTATTGTCAGTGATTATGCGGTTTGGGACCCCGAAGCGGCTCACGAGGCCCTTGAAGAACTTGACGGCCGAGCCAGCTGGGATGATGCGCACGGGATCCACCTCCACCCATTTGGTGAACTTGTCAATGGCGACGTAGAGGTAGCGGTAGCCCCCGGCTGCTCGAGGGAACGGGCCCAGGATATCCAGCCCCCAGGCCACGAACGGCCATGAGAGCGGAATGGTCTAGAGGCCCTGAGCGGGCTGGTGGATCTGTTTGGCATGGAATTGACATGCCTCACAGGATCTCACCAGCTCAGTGGCGTCGTTAAGCATTGTGGGCAAGTAGAACCCGCTGCAGAACGCCTTGCCCACGAGGGTGCGCGACAAGGAGTGATATCCACAGTCCCTACGGTGGATGTCAGCCAGCATGTTGCACCCCTCCTCCATGGAGATGCACCGCAGAGAGACATCGTTTGGGCGCCTTCCTCTTTTTCTGGTAGGGTGCTTTGGAGTAGGTACGCCTTGAACTCCTCGGTACAGCACCCCTCCCGAGATTCGAGTAAGAGGAGCAAGAGAGCTCCAGAGGTCTGACCACAGGCCGGGGTGCTCAAGGAGGGTGCGATGTGTGGTTCCTCCCAGGGCAGCGCCGGTCCTGCAGTGGAAGGAGCTGCCGATGGCTTGAAGAGCCGCTCCTCGAAGACGCCAGGACGCCGTCTTGGCAATGTCGTCCGCCTCCTTGTTCGTGCCACGCGGTACGTGCTGCAATTCCAAGCCCAAGAATCGTTATTCAATTTTGCGTACCTCTTCAAGGTATGCCCCCATGTACTCGTCTTTTGGCTTGTACGCCTTGTTGGAGAAGTTGATGGGGAGCTGGGAGTCGCCCTTGATGGTGAGACGCTTGACTCCCAGAGCCGCCGCGACCTTGAGGCCGGCAATCAGGCCCTCGTACTCAGAAATGTTGTTGGAGACCTTGTCGCCATGCCGAAAGTAGATTTGCACGGCGTAGTAGAACTTGTCCTGGGTAGGTGAGTTGAGCACGGCTCCAGCCCCTGCGCCTTGGTGCGCGAACGCGCAGTCAAACTACATGACCCAACTATCTTGTGCTTCGTCTCGGGGCATGAGGGGGCGGTCCTCGCCCAGTCCTGGGTCAGGGGCATCAGTCCACTCCGCCACAAAGTAAGCAATGGTCACGCCCTTGATGACTCTGGTGGTGCTGAACTCCAGTTGGAACGCCTGCAGCTCGATGTTCCACTCTGCAACCCTTCCCGCGGCGTTGGTGCTCTGGAGCACCTTCTCTAGGGGGTATGCTGAGACGACCTTGATGGGGTGAGCTTGGAAGTAGTGGCGCAGCTTCCTGGAGGCGACGAGGAGTGCGAGCAGGAGCTTCTGTGGCATGGGGTAGCACGCCCGCCCGTCATGCGACACCGTGCTGACAAAGTACACTGGACGCTCGATGAAGGAGGGCGCATCAACAACATCATGCCCTTCTTGAGACGAGGGAGCCTCGGGAGCTTCGCCGTCTGGTGGGGCAGCCGGGACCTCAGGAGCTTCGTCCTGAGGTGGCGACGATATAGTCGGGCGCGGGACGCTATGCCGCGCGCCCGCATCCATGCACTCTTCCCGGATTGCCACGAGTGTCGCACTAGCTGAGTGGGGTCTGTCGGCCAGGTAAAGCACCAGGGGCTCAACAGGCGAGGTGCCACCATCACCGGCGAGCTGGTGTGGTACCTCTTGAGGCCTTGGAAGGCCGCCTATGCCTCTGGAGTCCACTCGAACGGGCCCTTCTTTTTTATCAGTTTGAAGAATGGGAGGGCATGTTCACCTAGCTTGGAGATGAACCGCCCCAGCACGGTTACGCAGCCCGCGAGCTTCTGCATCTCCTTGAGGGTCTGCGGCGGGCTCATCATTTATATTGCCTTGATCTTCTCTGGTTAGCCTCGATCCCCTGTGCGATACCAAGAAGACCAGCAGCTTGCCGGACGGGACGCCGAACACGCACTTCTCCGGATTGATCCACAAGTTTACCTTGCGCAGGTTCGTGAACGTTTCTTCCAAATCTTCGATGAGGGTTCTCGCCTCCCGCGACTTGATCACTATGTCATCGACGTACGCCTCAGCATTTCTCCCGAGTTGCCAGCCCATGGCAAAGTGCATCAGCCGCTGGAAGGTTGCGCCGGCGTTACGCAGCCCGAACGGCATGCAGGTGTAACAATACACCCCGCAAGGGGTCAGGAAAGTTGTTTTCTTGACATCCTACACCACCATCTTGAAGGAAATATGCCCTAGAGGCAATAATAATGTTATTATTTATTCCCTTATATCATGATAAATGTTTATTATTCATGCTGGAATTGTATTAACCGGAAACATGATACATGCGTGAATACATAGACAAACAGAGTGTCACTAGTATGCCTCTACTTGACTAGCTCGTTGATCAAAGATGGTTATGTTTCCTAGCCATAGACACAGAGTTGTCATTTGATTAACGGGATCGCATCATTAGGAGAATGATGTGATTGACTTGACCCATTCTGTTATCTTAGCACTGGATCGTTTAGTATGTTGCTATTGCTTTCGTCATGACTTATACATGTTCCTATGACTATGAGATTATGCAACTCCCATTTACCGGAGGAACACTTTGTGTGCTACCAAACGTCACAACGTAACTGGGTGATTATAAATGTGCTCTACAGGTGTCTCCGAAGGTACTTGTTGGGTTGGCGTGTTTCGAGATTCGGATTTGTCACTCCGATTGTCGGAGAGGTATCTCTGTGCCCACTCGGTAATGCACATCACTTAAGCCTTGCAAGCATTGCAACAAATGAGTTAGTTGCTGGATGATGTATTACGGAACGAGTAAAGAGACTCGTCGGTAACGAGATTGAACTAGGTATTGAGATACCGACGATCGAATTTCGGGCAAGTAACATACCGATGACAAAGGGAACAATGTATGTTGTTATGCGGTTTGATCGATAAAGATCTTCGTAGAATATGTGGGAGCCAATATGAGCATCCAGGTTCCGCTATTGGTTATTGACCGGAGACGTGTCTCGGTCATGTCTACATAGTTCTCTAACTCGTAGGGTCCGCACGCTTAAAGTTCGATGACGGTTATATTATGAGTTTATGTGTTTTGATGTACCGAAGGTAGGTCGGATGTGATCACGGACATGATGAGGAGTCTTGGAATGGCCGAGACGTAAAGATCAATATATTGGACGACTATGTTTGGACACCGGAATGGTTCCGGGAGGTTTCGGACATTTATCGGAGTACCGGAGGTTATCAGAACCCCCCGGGAAGCTATTTGGCCTTATGGGCCTTAGTGGAAAGGAGAGAGGGAGGCCAGGAGGTGGCGCGTGGCCCCCCTTGCCCCAACCCGAATTGGGAAAGGGAAGGGGGCGGCGGTCCCCCTTCTCCTTCCTTCTCTCCACCTCCTCCTTCCTCCTTCTCCTACTTGGAATAGGAAAGGGGGGGTGCAAACCTACTTGGAGTAGGATTGCCCCACCTTGGGCGCGCCTCTCCCCTAGGCCGGCCCTCTCCTCCTCCCCCCTTTTATATACGGAGGAGGGGGGGCACCCCATAGACACAACAATTGATCCCTTGAATCTCTTAGCCGTGTGTGGTGCCCCCCTCCAACATAGTCCACATCGATAATATCGTAGCGGTGCTTAGGCGAAGCCCTGCGTAGTAGAACATCATCATCGTCACCACGCTGTCGTGCTGACGGAACTCTCCCTCAAAGCTCGGCTAGATCAGAGTTTGAGGGACGTCATCGAGTTGAACGTGTGCTGAACTCGGAGGTGTCGTGCGTTCGGTACATTATTCGTCGGATCGTGAAGACGTACGACTACATCAACTGTGTTGTGCTAATGCTTCCGCTTTCGGTCTACGAGGGTACATGGACACACTCTCCCCTCCCGTTGCTATGCATCACCATGATCTTGCGTGTGCGTAGGAATTTTTTTGAAATTACTACGTTCCCCAACAGTGGCATCCGAGCCAGGTTATATGCGTTGATGTTATATGCACGAGTAGAACACAAGTGAGTTGTGGGTGATACAAGTCATACTGCTTACTAGCATGTCACACTTTGGTTCGGCGGTATTGTTGGATGAAGCGGCCCGGACCGACATTACGCCAGACGCTTTACGCGAGACTGGTTCTATCGACGCGTGCTTTGCACACGTGTGGTGGCGGGTGTCGGTTCTCCAACTTTAGTTGAACCGAGTGTGGCTACGGCCGGTCCTTGAGAAGGTTAAAACAACACTAACTTGACGAACTATCGTTGTGGTTTTGATGCGTAGGTAAGAACGGTTCTTGCTCAGCTCGTAGCAGCCACGTAAAACTTGCAACAACAAAGTAGAGGACATCTAACTTGTTTTTGCAGGGCATGTTGTGATGTGATAAGGTCAAGACATGATGCTATATTTTATTGTATGAGATGATCATGTTTTGTAACCGAGTTATCGGCAACTTGAAGGAGACATATGGTTGTCGCTTTATTGTATGCAATGCAATCGCCCTGTAATTTCTTTACTTTATCACTAAGCGGTAGCGATAGTCATAGAAGCAATAGTTGGCGAGACGACAATGATGCTACGATGGAGATCAAGGTGCCGCGCCGGTGACGATGGTGATCATGACGGTGCTTCGGAGATGGAGATCACAAGCACAAGATGATGATGGCCATATCATATCACTTATATTGATTGCATGTGATGTTTATCTTTTATGCATCTTATTTTTCTTTGTTTGACGGTAGCACTATAAGATGATCTCTCACTAAATTTCAAGATAAAATTGTTCTCCCTGAGTATGCACCGTTGCTAAAGTTCGTCGTGCCCAGACACCACGTGATGATCAAGTGTGATAAGCTCTACGTCCATCTACAACGGGTGCAAGCCAGTTTTGCACACGCAGAATACTCGAGTTAAACTTGACGAGCCTAGCATATGCGAGATATGGCCTCGAAACATCGTGTGGCGCCTTGATTCAATCGTACACTAATCATGCACGCAAATGTGTACGATCAAGATCAGGACTCACGGAAGATATCACAACACAACTCTAAAACATAAATAAGTCATACAAGCATCATAATACAAGCCAGGGGCCTCGAGGGCTCGAATACAACTGCTCGATCATAGACGAGTCAGCGGAAGCAACAATATCTGAGTACAGACATAAGTTAAACAAGTTTGCCTCAAGACGGCTAGCACAAACTGGGATACAGATCGAGAGAGGCGCGGGCCTCCTGCCTGGGATCCTCCTAACTACTCATGGTCGTCGTCAGCGGGCTGCACGTTGTAGTAGGCACCTCCGGTGTAGTAGTCGTCATCGACGGTGGCGTCTAGCTCCTGGGCTCCATCGTCTGGTCGCAGCAACCGGGTAAGGAAAGGGGGAAAAGGGGGAACAAGGCAACCGTGAGTACTCATCCAAAGTACTCGCAAGCAAGGAGCTACACTACATATGCATGGATTTATGTGTAAAGGGCCATATCGGTGGACCGAATCTGCAGAATGCCGTAATAAGAGGGGATATCTAATCCGTCAAGACTACGCTCGGTAGCCTGTCTTGCAACATGTATAAGAGAGTAGACTGAAGTCCTCCAAGTAGCATCGCATAGCATAATCCTACCCGGTGATCCCCTCCTCATAACCCTGATAGAGAGCGACCACCGGGTTGTATCTGGCACTTGGAAGGTTGTGTTTTATTAAGTATCCGATTCTAGTTGTCATAAGGTCAAGGTACAACTCCAAGTCGTCCTGTTACCGAAGATCACGGCTATTCGAATAGATTAACTTCCCTGCAGGGGTGCACCACATAACCCAACACGCTTGATCCCATTTGGCCGGACACACTTTTCTGGGCTAACACGTCGCAGCCCCACCTAGGCCAACAGAGAGGTCAGCACGCCGGTCTAAAACTAAGCGCCGCGAAGTCCGGGGCCCATCGCCTTAGCACACCTGCGTTCTTGACGCGGCCGAAGCGAACTAAGCGCCCTTAATACAAGAGCGAGGCTTACGTTCCAATCATGGCGCAGCGGGCCGGCCCCGTCCACGAAGGCTTCGGTGATACCACGGCGCCGAAAGTGCCCATATCTTTCCCACGTAGTTGGTTAGTGTGTATAGACCAAATGGCCGCACTCAGATCAAGTACCAAGAACTTCGTTAAGCGTGTTAAGTATCCGCGAACGCCGAACAGGCCAGGCCCACCTCTCTCCTAGGCGGTCTCAACCTGCCCTGCCGCCTCCGCCACAAAGATCCACTCGCTGGTGCTCCCTACGAGCCGACCGTCTTTAGTCACCACATGTATCATGTATAAGTATAAGAGCATACCCGTGATCACCTCCCGAGTGATCACGGCCCGATAGTATAGCACAACAGATGGACAAGAATGTAGGGCCACAGATGGAATACTAGCATCCTATACTAAGCATGTAGGATTGCGGTAAAGATAACAACAAGCAGAGTAAGGACAAGGTTATGCATCGTGATAGGTATAACGGAAAGCGGTAACATGCTACACTACTCTAATGCAAGCAGATAGAGTAGAATAGGCGATATCTGGTGATCAATGGGGGGCTTGGCACTGGTTGCTCGGCAAGAGAGAGGGGTCGTCAACTCCGTAGTCGAACTGGGCAGCAGCAGCGTCGGTCTCGTAGTCTACCAGAGAGAAGAGGGAGAAGAAACAATGAATACCATGCAAACAGATGCCTATCAATGCATGCCATGACAAGTAACTATGCTAGGGGTGCCCAACCGCGGTAGTAGGTGATACCGACGAATGGGGAAAACATCCGGGAAAGTATTCCCGGTGTTTCGCTTTTTCGGACAAATGAACCGGAGGGGGAAAGTTGCGTGTTTGCCATGCTAGGGGTGTGTGGCGGATGAACGGGCTGCGTATCCGGATTCGTCTCGTCGTTCTGAGCAACTTTCATGTAGAAAGTATTTTCATCCGAGTTACGGATTAATAGATATCATTTTCTAAAGATTAAATCATTTTCTGATTTTAATTATTTATTTAAATCCAACATTATCCAAAACAGGGAATGATGACGCAGGCATGACATCAGAGTGATGTCAGCAGGTCAACTGGTCGGTTGACCAAATAAACTGCATGTGGGTCTAGTGGGACCCACATGTCATTGTCGTGGGCATTAACAGAGTTTTAAAACTAACTAAATGGGTTAATTAGGGTGTGGGTCCCAGTAGTCAGTGAGAGCTTAAGGTTTCAATTAACTAATTTAATTAATTAGCAATTTATCTATTTGTTTTTATTTGTTTATGGCATGGGGCCCGCATGTCGGTGGCTCTAGCTGCCACGACAGCGGAGTTGACCTTGGTCAACGGGACCAGCTGGGGCCCCTAAGCCCACAGGCAGTGACCCAGGGGTGGACCCCACGCATGCCACGTCAGCCGGCCGGCATTTAGACGCCGACGAGTCCGTTTTCGCGGCGGCGCGGCTCGGGAGAGTGGCGGGTTTCCGCGGTGGGGGTCCGTTCGCCGTGTTTTTTGTCGCGTTCGAAAGCTGGAGCCCGGCCGCATCAAGGGGGGTGGTGGCGACGCCAGGGACGCGCCGGAGCGGCGTCAGCGAGCAGAGAGGCGGACGCCGGAGTTCGGCCGTGAGACGAAGAAAAGCGGCAAGCGCCGGGGCTAACGAGAAGGCTAAGGGGGAGCTGCGCGACGCGCTGAGCACAAAGGGCTCGGCCCCATGACCATTTGGTCACCGGAAGGGCGCCGGCGACGCACGCGGGCGGCGACGCAATCGGGAGCTCGAGGAGAGTGGAGCTGGGCGAGCTAGCGAAGAAACGGAGAGGTTAGGGAGAGTCTACGGGGCGTGGTGAGTGTAACCGACACGGACCCGTGACCATTTGGTCACCGGAGACTCGTCGGCGACGAGATCCGCGGCGGGGCGCTCGGGTGCTTCGGCGGCAGCTAGCTAGGGCGCACGAGAGAGAGAGAGAAAGAGAGAGAGAGAGAGAGAGAGAGAGAGAGAGAGAGAGAGAGAGAGAGAGAGAGAGAGAGAGGAGGGAGCAGGGGCTCACTGAGCGGCGCACACGGTGGCCCTTGGGGGTTTAGTAGCTGCAGGGGCGCGGCCGGAGTTGGTGAAGGACGGCGGCGGAGTTTTGTCGGAGCAGAGGAAGAAGATGGCGGCGTCGGGGCGTTGCGGTGGCTCCGGTCTCCAACGGGATGCACCAGTCGAAGCAGCGGACGACGGCGGCCCTTGGAGACACCGTGGGGCGGCGAGGAGGGCACGGTGGCCGTGGCTAGGCCGGAGCCATGGCGGCGGTGGCGCTCGGTTACGGAGGGGAACGAGGGGGAAGCGCGGTGGATCTGAGGGGGGAGGCGCGGGGACCGAGGGGAGAGTGGGGCGAGTGGGAGGAGAGACCGAGGGGGCGCGGCGTGGCGACCTTATCCCCTCATCGTCACCGGCGAGAGGGTGCGGCGGGGACGCGCCCCTGTTCCGACCTGGGTCGGGGGAACATGGAAGGGAGGCGGCAGGTTCGGCCGGATGGGCCAGGTGAGTTAGCTGGGACAGATGGCCCAAGGGGGTTTGGGGGTTTTTTTCCCAGCTAGGCCGGTCGGTTGGGTTAGCTGGGCCAGTTGGCCCAGTGGGGTTTGGGGGGGGGGTTACTTTCTCTTTCTTTCTTTCTTTTCTGTTTTATTTCATTTTAAAATATTTAGTCTTTTTCTAAAAATGTGTTTACTTTACCATAATTACCGATGCAATATTTGGCAACCCCCGAACATTTTTGTTTTGACTTTTGAAAACTTTGGGTGTTTGTCACTAATTCATTTTTGAATTTGCAATGTTTTTTGAACTACCACTTAATTAGCAACAGTAACATAGATGACATGGCATCATCAGGAGAGTTTTACTGTAGCCTAATTATCCGGGCGTTACAAATCTCCTCCACTACAAGAAATCTCGTCCCGAGATTTAGGAGGTCGAAGGAAACAGTCTGGGGTATTCATCACGCAGCGATCCTCGCGTTCCTGTGTGGCTTCATCTTCGTAATGGTGCGACCATCGACTTTGAGGAACTTTATCGCCTTCTGGCGTGTGCGGCGTTCAGCTTGGTCGAGAATGCGGACCGGATGCTCTTTATAGGAGAGGTCCTGTTGCAATTCGAGCACTTCATGATCCACTGCTCGGATTGGGTCCTTGAAGCATCGGCGGAGCTGTGACACATGGAACACATCATGAACCTGAGAAAGGTTCGGCGGAAGCTCCAGTTGATATGCCACTTTTCCACGCCTTTCCAGAATAGTGAATGGGCCAATATAGCGAGGAGCGAGCTTTCCCTTGATCCCGAAGCGGTGTGCACCCTTCATTGGTGTAACTCGAAGATAGACCTTTTCGCCAGCTTGGTAGACCATGTCTTTATGATGACGGTCATAATTGCTCTTTTGACGTGACTGAGCAGTCTTGAGATTTTCGCGAATAATGCGGACTTGTTCTTCGGCCTGTTGGATAATATCCGGACCAAAGAGTGGACGTTCCCCAGTTTCTGACCAGTTCAGAGGGGTTCGGCACTTTCGTCCATATAACACTTCGAAGGGGGCATCTTCAGACTAGCTTGATAGCTATTGTTATAAGAGAATTCAAAGATACGGAGAGATTCCTCCCGTTTCTTGCCAAAGGAAATAACACAAGCTCGAAGCATGTCTTCGAGAACTTGGTTGACACGTTCAACTTGCCCTTGTGACTGCGGATGAAACGCAGTACTGAAAGATAAGTGAGTCCCCATAGCTTCTTGGAAACTTGCCCAGAATCTTGAAGTGAATAAGCTGCCACGGTCCAAACTGATAACCAGTGGAATACCGTGAAGCGAAACAATTCTGGACATGTAGAGAGTTGCAAGCTGACTAGCAGTGATCGTTTCTTTGACCGCCGGGAAATGTGCAACTCTAGAAAGCCGGTCAATGACGACAAGAATAGCATCATTACCTTTCTCGCGACTTGGGAAATCCAAAGGATGAAGTCCATTTCAACATGGTCCCATTTCCATTCGTGAATAGAGATAGGTTGCATAGTTCCAAAGCAGGCCTTTGATGTTACGCTTTGATACGACGGCAAATGTCACATTCAACAACATAACGAGCAATGTCTTGCTTCATATTAGACCACCGTAATCTCCTCGATTTAATGTCTTGGTACATCTTGGTGCTACCGGGATGAATAGACAAAGGCGTATCATGAGCTTCTTTCATAACCCTTGGAGTCAGATTCAGGTTTTCCCTCTTGCTCGGTACCACTAGGCGACCTTTGAAGAATAAGGTGCCTGCGTCATCAACAGTGAAGAATGAGGGCCTTCCTTCTGCGAGATAACATTTAATCCTCTCGACTTCATCGTCACATTTATGTATCCATTTGATGGTGTCCACAAGATCTGGTCTAGCAACTATGGTATTGAGAGAACCCCGGGAAACAGCATGGAGGTTCATCTTGCGAAACTCCGGAGGAGGGGGAGTGAGTGCACCCGGAGGAACAATATGGAGGTTCAGCTTTCTGAATTCTTCAACAAGCGAGGGCTGAACCTTGCGGACCTGCAGGTGGTTGTAGTAAGACTTGCGGCTCAAGGCATCAGCCATTACATTAGCCTTGCTTGGTGTATAGGAAATACCCAAGTCAAAGTCTACAATAATCTCCATCCATCTCTGCTGACGGAGGTTCAGGTCTGGCTGAGTAAACAGATACTTCAGACTTTGGTGGTCGGTGAAGGTCTCGCAACGGTTACCGAGAAGGTAATGTCGCCACTGCTTCAGTGCATGAATGACGGCAGCAAGTTCGAGGTCGTGAACTGGGTAGTTCTCTTCGTGAGGGCGCAATTGCCGAGAGGCATAAGCAACCACTTTGCGCTCTTGCATTAGGACACAGCCTAATCCTTGACGGGAAGCGTCGCAGTAAATGACGAAGTCGTTCTTAGTATCAGGAGGAGCTAGTACTGGGGTGGAAGTCAACTTGTCCTTGAGTGACTCGAAGCTTTCCCGACATTTGTCTGTCCATTGGAACTTGACGCCCTTATGCAACAGATTAGTCAGAGGCCTGGCAATCTTGGAGAAGTTCTCGACGAATCGACGGCAATAGCTGGCGAGACCGAGAAAACTTCTGACTTGCTTAACGTTCTTCGGAGGAGCCCAATCAAGAATAGCCTGGACTCGTTCAGGGTTAACGGCAATACCATCCTTAGAGATGACATGCCCAAGATAGGTTACCTCGGGTAGCCAGAATTCACACTTGGAGAACTTGGCATATAGCTGATGCTCTTGTAGCTTTTTTCCAAAGACAAGACGAAGATGTTCAAAGATGTTCTTCTTCGTTCTTGGAAAATACCAGGATATCATTCAGTTAAACCACGACAAACTTGTCGAGGTAATCCATGAATATATAGTTCATCAGGCGAGAGAAGGTGGCTGGAGCATTGGTTAATCCGAAAGACATGACGATGTAGTCGTATGAACCATAACGAGTCACGGAGGCGGGCTTTGGGATATCCTCTTCACCAACACGGATCTGATGGTAACCCAACCTCAAGTCGAGTTTAGAGAACACTGATGAACCAGCCAGTTGATCATACAGATCATTGATCCGAGGAAGAGGATACTTATTCTGAATGGTAGCTTGGTTTATAGGACGGTAGTCTTGGACCAATCGGTTTGTCCCATCCTTCTTCTTGACAAAGAGAGAAGGTGCTCCCCAAGGAGAGCAACTTGGGCGAATGAAACCATCTTGAAGAGACTTGTCGATTTCCTCCTTAAGCTCAAGGAGTTCATGCGGAGGCATCTTGTAGGGTCGCTTGGCTATAGGAGTGGTGCCTGGTTTCAAGTCGATGACGAATTCGACAGCTCTAGCAGGGGGAATCTCTGGGAGTTCTTCAGGAAAGACGTCTAGGAATTCACACACGACGAGAATGTTTTCAATGCCCTCGAGTGGTGCAGCGTTCAATGCATTCAATGCATAGAGCCTTGCCTCGGCATTCTGAACTGCATTTGAGCATTGTAGCTTATTATTTCATCGGGAAGGGTGTAGCAGATGGGCCGGTCTTGGTGGCGCAAACGATAGAAGCAAGATGCGCTTAACCAATTCATTCCTGCAGAATGAGATCAATGCTACAGGACTTCAAGATGATGGGAGAGACAAGGAATTCCAATCCTTCAATTTCAACAGAACGTCGTGACTAACCATAGAGGTTTGACATTGGCCCGCAGGGGTGTGTACCACTAGCGGAGTGTTCATCTCTTCGTATTTAATGCCATGCATGAATGCAAATTCTGCTGATATGAATGAATGCGATGCTCCTGTATCAAATAAAACGGAAGCCGGTACTGAATTTACGAGGAGTGTACCCATCACAGTAGCAGGCTGGTCTTGAGCTTCGTTCAGATCAACATGGTTGGCATGAACACGACCATAAGACTTGGCGCTGTTGTTGCGGGGCTAGTTGCTTCCACGGCCGATTCTTGAGGAAGTGCCGCTTGGTTCTCGATTCGATTGCAATCCCTAGCACGGTGACCTGGTTGACCACACTTGTAGCATGCACCATTATTGGGAGTGGGAACAGGAGCTTGGGGTGGTGGAGCTGGAAGCCTTGGCTGCCTAGTTGGAGGAGTAGGCGACGAGGTGCAGATAGCTCGCCTTTGGGGCAGGTGCATTCGGCTGGTACATGCTGTTGGGAATCCATATCTTACGCTTCTGTGAGGACGGGCCCGAAGATGAGCCCGTGTCACGGTTGCGCCTGTTAGAGCTCTGGTATTCCTGCATGCCAGTTTCGACATTGATGGCCTTGTTCACCAAGGTGGCGAAATCAACAAAGTCATGCACTAGAAGTGCGAGCTTGATGTCAGCTTGAAGGCCGTCACGGAACTTCTCTTGTCTGCGTGCATCAGTTGCAATGTCCTCTTCAAAGATAGCGAGACAAGTCCGTAAACTCCCCGCCGATAAGCTTCAACAGTTTTGTTGCCACAGGTGAGGTTATGAACTCACGCTTCTTCCGGTCCATGACTCCCTGAGGAATGAAGCGGGCACGGAAAGCAGCTTGGAAGTCTAGCCAGGTGATGATTGTTCCAGCTGGCTGAGTACGCCTGTGGCTGTCCCACCATTGAGCTGCGGGTCCCTTCAGAAAGAAGGAAGCAAAGGTGACATAGCTGGCAGGGGCTACATCAGCAGACTCCATCTCATAGGTGATGTCATGGAGCCAGTCATCAGCCTCCAGAGGCTGGGTTGAGCTGCGGTACACAGTTGGGTTGAGGCGCATGAAGTCCTGCAGAGTTACTGGGGCTGGCTGCTGATTCATATTGGGGCAAGGAAACTGAGCTATCATATTCTCCATGAACTGGCGATTCATCTCAAGCTGTTGGATCATACCAACCATGTACTCAGGCGGTGGTGGGAAGTTGCTACCACGACCACGACCACCTGGTCTAACCATCCTGCTAATACATAACAGGGGTAGTTCAACATTTGAGAAATTTGCAAAGGACAATAATCATTAATGACGAAACATGCATAATGAAAGCAACACGATAGATACTTCATAGTAGTCGGCATATCTTACAAAAGGGATTATGCATAGAGTTCGCATACGTAGTTCAAGACATAGACTAAGACATCATATGCGGCACGCAGCTCATGGCGAATTCATCTAACACTAACAAGCAAGCCTACATCAGTCCCACGCGGCATCGCTGGAGGTAGATGTAGCCCTAAAGCTGGTAGTGTGGCATCGAACTCCATGTCGCTAACTCCGGGGTCCGCGGATACTCCGTGCGTAACCCGGCCTTTCAGTGGTAGAAGAGGACCAAGTGCGGGAGAGGAGCCTCCCACCTCTGGCCAACCGACACCCTGGGGCATCACGGTCCTGGCTGGGTAGATAGCTGAACGTGGCAACTCCCTGGATCGGACAAAGGGGTGCAGCAGCGTCAGGGCACGGTAAAGGTGCTGACGGGTGGTGTACAACTCGTGGCGAAGAGCTCGGTTAGCTCGATCCAGCCCATCAGCATGTAGAACAAAGTTCTGATGGTAGAAGGGCTCTCAGGTGACAGTGGAGTAGGCAGCAGTGTAGTAACCCTCCGCACCAACATTAGATGCGATAGCAATGTGCCTGAAGTGGGAGGTGTCCAACTCCTGATACTCTCCACGAAGACGTGTCAGAGCAGCATAAGCAGCATCGTGGACTGCCATATCGATAGTCACCCCAACACCATGTGCGGTGTGCAAGACAAGAGTGGAGTCATACTCCGAGAGTAGAGGTGGACGATGGCACGGTACTGCTCCTGGTTAAAGTCCTGGTACTCCTCATAGACGGTGTACTCAGGGTGCCAGCGATAACCCAGATAGGTCATCATCTCAGCTAGCACGGCAGGTGATCCCGAGGCACCAATGGCCGTCGTGTGGCGCACGACCTGCCTCGTGGGTTCCATCTGAAAGCAAAGATGTTTCAAAGGAGTCAAATGACAGTGTGGAAATTGTTCAAAATACTATTCTAAGGAATAACTATGGCTTTATCCAACTTTGGGGTGAATGTGGTCACGGGATCCTAGTGTTAGTTAGTAAATTCGTTTAACCCGAGTAGAAGAGAGTTCAGAGTCCCAGAGTAAAGGTCGGGGAGTAAAAGATCCTAGTACCACCCAATGGCGACGTGGGCCCATAAGGCTCACAGCCATGTTAGTAAAAGTTTTGTAATGTCTAGACTCGACTTCGGCCAAGGAGTGTGGAAGGGGGATTCCACAGCAATGGGCTCGATACCATCTTTACGCCTTCGATTCAATCATACACTAATCATGCATGCAAATGTGTACGATCAAGATCAGGGACTCAAGGGAAGATATCACAACACAACTCTAAAACATAAATAAGTAATACATACAAGCATCATAATACAAGCCAAGGGCCTCGAGGGCTCGAATACAAGTGCTCGATCATAGACGAGTCAGCGGAAGCAACAATATCTGAGTACGTATATAAGTTAAACAAGTTTGCCTTAAGAAGGCTAGCACAAACCGGGATACAGATCAAAAGAGGCGCATGCCTCCGCCTCGATCCTCCTAACTACTCCGGTCGCCGTTAGCGGGCTGCACGTAGTAGTAGGCACCTCCGTGTAGTAGTCGCCATCGACAGTGGCGTCGCTCGCCCGGCTCCATCGTCTGGGTCGCAAAGCAACCCGGGTAAGGAAAGGGGAAATGGGGGAACAAGGCAACCATGAGTACTGGCCCAAAGTACTCGCAAGCAAGGAGCTACACTACATATGCATGGATATATGTGTAAAGGGCCATATCAGTGGACTGAACTGCAGAATGCCAGAATAAGAGGGGGATATCTAATCCTGTCGAAGACTACGCTTCTGGCAGCCTTTATCTTACAACATGTAGAAGAGAGTAGACTGAAGTCCTCCAAGTAGCATCGCATAGTATAATCCTACCCGGCGATCCCCTCCTCATAACCCTGAGAGAGAGCGACCACCGGGTTGTATCTGGCACTTGGAAGGGTGTGTTTTATTAAGTATCCGGTTCTAGTTGTCATAAGGTCAAGGTACAACTCCAAGTCGCCCTATCAAGATCACGGCTATTCGAATAGATTAACTTCCCTACAGGGGTGCACCACATAACCCAACACGCTTGATCCCATTTGGCCCGACACACTTTTCTGGGTCATGCCCGGCCGCGGAAGATCAACACGTCGCAGCCCCACCTAGGCCAAAAGAGAGGTCAGCACGCCGGTCTAAACCTAAGCGCACAAGGGTCTGGGCCCATCGCCCTTAGCACACCTGCATGTTGCGAACGCGGCAGGAAGCATAACTAGCCCGCTTAATACAAGAGCAGGCTTACGTTCCAATCCGGCGCGCGCCGCTCAGTCGCTGACGTCACGAAGGCTTCGGCTGATACCACGACGTCGAGTGCCCATATATTTCCCACGTAGTTGGTTAGTGCGTATAGACCAAATGGCCAGACTGAGATCAAATAACAAGAACTCGTTAAGCATGTTAAGTATCCACGAACGCCGAACAGGGCCAGGCCCACCTCTCTCCTAGGCGGTCTCAACCTGCCCTGTCGCTCCGCCACAAAGATCCACTCGCGGGTGCTCCTACGAGCCGACCCGTCTTTAGTCACCACATGTATCATGTATAAGTATAAGTATATACCCGTGATCACCTCCCGAGTGATCATCACGGCCCGATAGTATAGCATGTAAGACGGACAAGAATGTAGGGCCACAGATGGAATACTAGCACCCTATACTAAGCATGTAGGATTGCGGTAAAGGTAACAACAGAGTAGTAAGGACAAAGCTATGCATCGTGATAGGTATAACGGAAAGCAGTAACATGCTACACTACTCTAATGCAAGCAGTATAGAGAAGAATAGGCGATATCTGGTGATCAAGGGGGGGCTTGCCTGGTTGCTTTGGCAAGAGAGAGGGGTCGTCAACTCCGTAGTCGAACTGGGCAGCAGCAGCGTCAGTCTCGTAGTCTACCAGAGAGAAGAGGGGGAAGAAACAATGAATACCATGCAAACAGATGCCTATCGATGCATGACATGACAAGTAACTATGCTAGGGGTGCCCAACCATGGTAGTAGGTGATACCGACGAATGGGGAAAACATCCGGGAAAGTATTCCCGGTGTTTCGCGTTTTCGGACAGATGAACCGGAGGGGGAAAGTTGCGTGTTCGGCATGCTAGGGGTGTGTGGCGGATGAACGGGCTGCGCATCCGGATTCGTCTCGTCGTTCTGAGCAACTTTCATGTAGAAAGTATTTTCATCCGAGTTACGGATTAAAAGATATTATTTTCTAAAGATTAAATCATTTTATGATTTTAATTATTTATTTAAATCCAACATTATCCAAAACAGTGAATGATGACGCAGGCATGACATCAGAGTTATGTCAGCAGGTCAACTGGTCGGTTGACCAGTCAAACCAGGCAGGTGGGTCTAGTGGGACCCACATGTCATTATCAGGGGCATTAACAGAGTTTTAAAACTAACTAAATGGGTTAATTAGGGTGTGGGTCCCAGTAGTCAGTGAGAGCTTAAGGTTTCAATTAACTAATTTAATTAATTAGCAATTTATCTATTTGTTTTTGTTTGTTTATGGCGTGGGGCCCGCATGTCGGTGGCTGTAGCTGCCACGTCAGCGGAGTTGACCTTGGTCAACGGGACCAGCTGGGGCCCCTAGGCCCACACGTAGTGACCTAGGGGTGGACCCCACGCATGCCACTAGTGGTTATGAGGTGACCAACCGATGGCGACTGGCGGGGCGGCCGAGTTGTTATGATGTGACCAACCTATGGCGACGCGTGGGGCGGCCGAGTGGTTTTGAGGTGACCAACCGATGGCGACGCGCGGGGCGGCCGAGTGGTTATGAGGTGACCAACCTATGGAGTAGAGGTGTCCAGCGGAGTGACGATGCGTGGGACGCCTAAGTGAAGTGGACGCATTCCGCGTAGTGACGATGCACGGGGCCTTCGAGTGAAGTAGAGGCGTCCCGCGGAGTGGCGACGCTGCTGGGCGCTTTGAATGAAGTGGACGCGCTTGCGGAGTGGCGATACGCTGGATGTCCGATCGATGAAGACGCATCCATCGGAGGGCGGCGACGGCCGTCCGAGTGTTGTAGACGCATGGTGCGGAGTGACGATGCCCTGGGCAAATTCATCCGAACATGCGTTCCAGTTAGCTTAAGTCCCGTGCGAGTGAACCTGGATTCGAACAGAAAAGGGAATGTTAAGCGACCGTCGAGTAATTTATGAGCTAAATTGTAAAAATGATCGGAGAGGATAAGGTCCTCAATCCTGTGCCGAGTGGCTGGGAACTTGTTCCCTCAAGTTCATCGTCATGGAAACGGATGCCGCCAGCTCGCAAAGGGAGGAGCCGCCGCGCGCTCGGGGCGTGGACAGCCTCCAGATTTCTGCTACATCGGGCCTGTGGATCCAAGAAAAACAGAGTAAGAAACTCAAAAAGAATAGCTTGTTCCCGCCGACCATTGCTCGGGGGAGCCAGGCCGCCTGCCAATTTGAGGACGCTCGGCCCACGGCCGAGTGCTGATGTCGATGATATTCTGAACGTTAGCTGGCCGAGTGAAAAAAGGTAAACCGGCCAAGTGGACCTAGGGGCTGCACGACCGAGTGAGCGCCGTCTGAGCGGACGCCTCATCCAAGTGCATCTGCTGGTCCGAGGGAACCCCAGCTGGGTTGCGATCCGGTCGGTGTGGATGTGCCCATGCGCAAGAGCGTTGATCCGTTTGCTGGAGGCGGTTCCAGGGGCGTCTGACCTGCAGATCAAGGCCGAGCAGAGAGAAGGAATCTTGCTCCAAAACGGATCAAAATTAGCAATAAATGCCTAGTAATTAGGTGTGATTGCCTGGCTAACCAACGCATTGAAGAAGGGAATTGCTCCCGTCCAGGATCTGCATGCAAGAAAGCGTTAATTAGTTGTAATTAAGCAAGAGTTAATACCGTTCTCCATGTCATAGAAGTTTCCTTCTTCCGTGGATCATTTTCTGCATGTGATTTATTGCCATGCCGCGGGCTTGTGCAGTCGACTCCGAACAGAGATGCTCCGTCATCAAGCCGGCAGCACCGGAGAGGGGAGCCACCACGCGCACTCGCAGCATCGGACGGCTGCCGCTGAAGGAAGGAGTGTATCGCGCCCGCGGCAACGGCGGGAGGGGCGCCTCCGCCATGGAGATTATTGTCGAGCGGACGACCGGGCTAAGGATCACCGCGTTGCCGGCCAGAGAGCGGAAATGGAGGAACCTCGCGTCGCCCGTCGGGCCCGCCCCTCCACGGCATGGAGGCTGCCGTCGAACACGTGATCGGCTGGGGAGGCCTCATGGCGAGGAAGCCGCCGCCGGGCAGGCAACCGACCGGGCGGACGAGCCCTACGCAGTCGGCCAGGCCAGTGCCTTCGCGGTGTGGAAGCTGTTGTCGGGCAAGGCGACCAGGCGGAGGAGCCCTGTGCAGCCGGCCAGGCCAGTGCCTCCAAGGCGCGAATAGAGATGTAGATCTTTTCTCCTCTTTTCTGCCATGCTTTAGTTCTAGTGTTGTGAAGATGAACAGTTCGATCAAGATGAACAGGAAATTAAACATAGATGAATGAAAAAGAAACCATCTGCATCATGGCTCGATAGACGCCAGGCCCCATGGTGGGCGCCAACTGTCGTGGTAACGATTCCGATATTAAGAGAAGGGTATGATAACGGAGCATGATCTATCGAGATGCATATGGGTGACACGGTGGTTTTAGCGAGTTCGGGCCTCTCACGGTGGAGATAACAACCCTACGTCTCGTGCTCCGGAGAGGCTTTGTTTTATCTGAGTATATATCCGGAGATTATAATATGTGTATGAGAGAGAGGAATGGATCCCCATGCCTGAGCTAAGTCCTGAGACTAATGGTGAAAAGAGAGAGAGGTGGAAGAAAAAGGCCCCTAGTCTAGTGGTGGGGGTGGCTTATATAGAGTGCGCCACCCCCCTCACCTCCTATGTTACAAAGTGGAGCATCAATGCCATAATGCATGCTCACAACAAAACCGTCATGCTGACTATTGGTCTTCGCATATTCGAGTGAGTTACATTGTCGAGTGGAATGAGCTCGGCGAGTGGAGTGCCGTGCTCCGATTGGTTGTTGCCGTCCGAGTGATTGTTGAGTCACAGTACATCTGGACGGCGATCTGGCCCAGGGGCCCAGTACAAAGTGTATGGTGTCCATGGGTAGGGTCTTTAGGTCAGGCCTGTTACCTTACCCCTAATACATGTCCTCGTCATTAGCCCCCGAATCGGTCGAGGTTGAGCGGGTCGAGTCGAGGTGTATTCCCAGATGAGTCGAGTGCTACGGAGGCACTTATGAACTTGCTCTGGTCACCCGGCGGTCTTATCTCCGCGTGTTGCCTTGACGGATTCCAGACTGCATGGTGTCCGAGTGAAATGAGCTCAAACGGGTCCGCGGAGGAGCGTTGAACTCACCTTATAGCAATTTTTTGGAGTGATTTGGAGCTGGTCCTGCATCGAGTAACTGATTACTCGGAATTTCTTCACGCCTGGAACGTGTCTTTTTTTGTTGTTTGGCCGTCACTCGGACCGGGCGGACCGTTCTGAGTGGATACCATTCTAGTGGGGGGCACGCTGAGTGCATCCACTGGGTGTAGTCCCCGAGACTGGCGTCGACTGCGGGTAGTCGGCGGTAGTCTTAGAGCCTGTCTTTTTTGTTGTTGTTCATCACTCGGACTGGTCAGGCCATACCGAGTGGAGATTACTCCAGTGGGGGCACGCTTAGTGCACCCACTGGGTGTAGTCCCCGAGACCGCCATCGACTGCGGGCAGTCGGCGGGGGTCTGAGAGAACTAAAACTCTTTTTAGCTGGTACTGATCGAACTTGTTCTTCTCTCGGATTGGTTTCTGTTTGCTTGATACAGCTTCTGAAGAGGAATCAGCAGTCGACCAGTTGGACGATCCTTGAGCAGCATTGATCAGCTCATCAGCAAGTCCCTCAACAATGGTCTTGATGTTCCTGCCTCAGCTCACCAGCAAGGCACTCAGCAATGGTCTTGACGTTCCTCTTAGCCGTCTGCTTTGGGTTGCCTTGGTGACACGCTCAATCTCGTCCTTCTTCTTGATGGTAATACTCTGAGGTGGTGGTCGTGGCCGACCCACACTTTGCTAAGCCCCCGAGTGGGAGGATCGCTCAACACTCGGTAAGATTTTTCAAACTTAGGCGAGTACTGGACTGCAGCTAAGCCTCCGAGTGGGAGGATCGCTCACCACTCGGTAGGATTTTTTAAACTTAGGCGAGTACTGGACTGCAGCTAAGCCCCCGAGTGGGAGGATCGCTCACCACTCGGTAGGATTTTTTATTACTTAGGCGAGTACTGGACTGCAGCTAAGCCCCCGAGCGGGAGGATCGCTCACCACTCGGTAGGATTTTTTATTACTTAGGCGAGTACTGGACTGCAGCTAAGCCCCCGAGTGGGAGGATTGCTCACCACTCGGTAGGATTTTTTATTACTTAGGCGAGTACTGGACTGCAGCTAAGCCCCCGAGTGAGAGGCAGACTCACCACTCGGTAGGATTTTTTATTACTTAGGCGAGTACTGGACTGCAGCTAAGCCCCCGAGTGGGAGGCAGACTCACCACTCGGTAGGATTTTTATTACTTAGGCGAGTACTGGACTGCAGCTAAGCCCCCGAGTGGGAGGATTGCTCACCACTCGGTAGGATTTTTCTTCGACTTAGGCGAAACGGATTCGCGGCTAAGACACCCACTTGGGGATTTTAGAACATGTAAAAAATGAACAACTATCATTCGGAAGACTGTAAAATCATGTCTTTTGATAATCAAACTAAAGGGTACTTCTTTCTGAGTTCGAGTAATTGTGGAGATGGGTTGATTGAATGGGCGTAACCCCTGAGGGCGACATGGCCAACGGCGGTGCGTAGCCCCCGAGTGAAGACCTGCACAACCGAGTGGCAACGCGCGGGGCGGCCGAATGGTGAAGACGTGCACAACCGGGTGGCGACGTGCGGGACGGCTGAGTGAGGATGGGCGAGGTGGCCGAGTGAAGGATTACGTGTCCAGCCTAGTGGTGACGCACGGGGCAGCCGTGTGGTGAAGGCATGCACAACCGAGAGGCGATGCGCGGAGCGGCCAAGCGGTGAAGACGTGCACAACCGAGTGGTGACGTGCATGATGGTCGAGTGGTTATGAGGTGACCAACCGAGTGGCGACGCGCGGGGCGGCCATGTGGTGAAGGATTACGTGTCCAGCCTAGTGGTGACGCGCGGGGCGGCCGTGTGGTGAAGGTATGCACAACCGAGAGGCGACGCGCGGAGCGGCCAAGCGGTGAAGACGTGCACAACCGAGTGGCGACGTGCAGGATGGTCGAGTGAAAGATTGCATGTCCAGCCAAGTGGCTGAAATTGTCTTCGAAGGAGTTAGCCAGATGCTTTCGAAGCTAATGTAGCGACGAGGTCAGTGTAGTGTGGTTGCGACACAACAAGACCGGCGTGACAACTGAGTCTGAGTAGGAATGAAGATGGCGTGCAGAGCGTCTGGGTGATTATAAAACTTGTCAAAGTGGCGGATCGAATGCATTTGTTGAAGTGAAGGATCTGACAGGTGATGAAGTACTCGACCACTTAGGAGAGTGTCATTCTGAATGAGCTGCAGCTCCTGAGTGCGGCGTAGCCCCCGAGCGTACTATAGGCTTCGACAACGGACGTGCCGGAATACGAGAAATATAGTTTTGAATGGATATTTTGCAATTCATCGAGTCGGACTCGGGTAAAGATGAGGAGAAGCTTTCGAGTGATGCTCGAAAGAGGGAAACTCGCAAGGAGTGAATGTGCAGTTTAATTATAAAAGGGAGTTATCAGTCTCATGTTTGACGAGGTCTATGTCATTGATATGATGAAGAGGTTTCCTCTGAGGGATTGGCCGAATGTGTTTGAAGCCAACAGGTGATAAGGTCGATGTTGTGGTGCGCTGGGACCGGTATGTTGACTGAGTACGAGCAGCGATGAAGTTGTCACACAGGGCCGTCGAGTGATCACGTAACTTGTGTAAAAAATGGCACAAGCCAACGAAATAATTTCTCGAGGAAATTCGATGTGTGCTGAAATAAATTGTGTGAATAACACCCATAGACACCCGCTGGGAGTGCAAGGGGCTTGCTGGTTAACCAGCAAGAGTCTGAAAGAGCGAAGGATCCATTCGAACTTGTCGAAGTGATGGCTCAAATAAAACTGAAGTGTTGTGTTTTGACTGAGCTGCAGCCCCGGAGGACCGATGCAAACCCGGAATGAAGAACACATGGTGTTTATGAATGATGTATGCAAAAAAATGAAAGTTGGACTCGGGTGAAAATAAGCAGCCGAGCGTGGCCTCCGAGTGAATGTGATGTGTGAATAACAGGATACTCGGAAACTCGGAAATAACAGAATGTAGTGCATGTAAAATGACTTAGCTGTCTGAAGGTGCACAAGTGGCCGAGTGGTGATGAGGCGACCAACCGAATAGCAATGCGCGGGGCGGCCGAGTGGTTATGAGGTGATCAACCTATGGCGACACGCGGGGCGGTCGAGTGGTCATGAGGTGACCAACCTAGTGGCGATGCGCGGGGCGGCCGAGTGGTTATGAGGTGACCAACCTAGTGGCGACACGCGGGGCTGCCCAGTGGTTATGAGGGGACCAACCTATGGCGACGCGCGTGGCGGCGGAGTGGTTATGAGGTGACCAACCGATGGCGACGCGCGGGGCGGCCAAGTGGTTATGAGGTGACCAACCGATGGCGACGCGCGGGGCGGCCGAGTGGTTTTGAGGTGACCAGCCGATGGCGACGCGCGGGGCGGCCGAGTGGTTATGAGGTGACCAACCTATGGAGTAGAGGTGTCCAGCGGAGTGACGATGCGTGGGACGCCTAAGTGAAGTGGACGCATTCCGCGTAGTGACGATGCACGGGGCCTTCGAGTGAAGTAGAGGCGTCCCGCGGAGTGGCGACGCGCGGGGCGCTTGAATGAAGTGGACGCGTTCTGCGGAGTGGCGATACGCGGGATGTCCGATCGATGAAGACGCATCCATCGGAGGGGCGGCGCACGGGCCGTCCGAGTGTTGTAGATGCATGGTGCGGAGTGACGATGCGCTGGGCAAATTCACCCGAACATGCGTTCCAGTGAGCTTAAGTCCCGTGCGAGTGAACCTGGATTTGAACAGAAAAGGGACTGTTAAGCGACCGTCGAGTAATTTATGAGCTAAATTGTAAAAATGATCGGAGAGGATAAGGTCCTCAATCCTGTGCCGAGTGGCTGGGAACTTGTTCCCTCGAGTTCATCATCATGGAAACGGATGCCGCCAGCTCGCAAAGGGAGGAGCCGCCACGCACTCGCGGCGTGGCCAGGCTCCAGATTTCTGCTACATCGGGCCTGTGGATCCAAGAAAAACAGAGTAAGAAACTCAAAAAGAATAGCTTGTTCCCGGAGGTAAGCGAATGGGTGCAACAGCTGCAGTGCATCCGGCAGTCCACGCCGAAGGGAGCAGCAGCGCTGTCGACCATTGCTTGGGGGAGCCAGGCCGCCTGCCAATTTGAGGACGCCCGGCCCACGGCCGAGTGCTGATGTCGATGATATTCTGAACGTTAGCTGGTCGAGTGATCAAAGGTGAACCAGCCAAGTGGACCCAGGGGCTGCACGACCGAGTGAGCGCCGTCTGAGCGGACGCCTCATCCAAGTGCGTCTGCTGGTCCGAGGGAACCCCAGCTGGGTTGCGATTCGGTCGGTGTGGATGTGCCCATGCGCACGAGCGTTGATCCGTTTGCTGGAAGCGGTTCCAGGGGCGTCTGACCTACAGATCAAGGCCGAGCAGAGAGACGGAATCTTGCTCCAAAACGGATCAAAATTAGCAATAAATGCCTAGTAATTAGGTGTGATTGCCTGGCTAACCAACACATTGAAGAAGGGAATTGCTCCCGTCCGGGATCTGCATGCAAGAAAGAGTTAATTAGTGGTAATTAAGCAAGAGTTAATACCATTCTCCATGTCATGGAAGTTTCCTTCTTCCGTGGATCATTTTCTGCATGTGATTTATTGCCATGCCGCGGGCTTGTGCAGTCGACTCCGAACGGAGATGCTCCGTCATCAAGCCGGCAGCACCGGAGAGGGGAGCCACCACGCGCACTCGCAGCATCGGACGGCTACCGATGAAGGAAGGAGTGTATCGCGCCCGCGGCAATGGCGGGAGGGGCGCCTCCGCCACGGAGATTACTGCCGAGCGGACGACCGGGCTAAGGATCACCGCGTTGCCGGCCAGAGAGCGGAAAGGGAGGAACCTCGCGTCGCCCGTCGGGCCCGCGCCTCCACGGCATGGACGCCGCCGTCGAACACGTGATCGGCTGGGGAGGCCTCATGGCGAGGAAGCCGCCGTCGGGCAGGCAACCGACCGGGCGGACGAGCCCTACGTAGTCGGCCAGGCCGGTGCCTTCGCAGTGTGGAAGCCGTTGTCGGGCAAGGCGACCAGGCGGAGGAGCCCTGTGCAGCCGGCCAGGCCAGTGCCTCCAAGGCGCGAATAGAGATGTAGATCTTTTCTCCTCTTTTCTGCCATGCTTTAGTTCTAGTGTTGTGAAGATGAACAGTTCGATCAGGATGAACAGGAAATTAAACATAGATGAATGAAAAAGAAACCATCTGCATCATGGCTCGATAGACGCCATGCCCCAAGGTGGGCGCCAACCGTCGTGGTAACGATTCGGCGAAGAAGAGAAGGGTATGATAACGGAGCATGATCTATCGAGATGCATATGGGTGACACAGTGGTTTTAGCGAGTTCGGGCCTCTCACGGTGGAGATAACAACCCTACGTCTCGTGCTCCGGAGAGGCTTTGTTTTATCTGAGTATATATCCGGAGATTACAATATGTGTGTGAGAGAGAGAGGAACGGATCTCCATGCCTGAGCTAAGTCCTGAGACTAATGGTGAAAAGAGAGAGAGGTGGAAGAAAAAGGCCCCTAGTCTAGTGGTGGGGGTGGCTTATATAGAGTGCGCCACCCCCTCACCTCCTATGTTACAAAGTGGAGCATCAATGCCATAATGCCTGCTCACAACAAAACCGTCATGTTGACTATTGGTCTTCGCATATCCGAGTGAGTTACATTGTTGAGTAGAATGAGCTCGGCGAGTGGAGTGCCGTGCTCCGAGTGGTTGTTGCCGTCCGAGTGATTGTTGAGTTACAGTACATCTGGATGGCGATCTGGCCCAGGGGCCTAGTACAAAGTGTATGGTGTCCATGGGTAGGGTCTTTAGGTCAGGCCTATTACCCTACCCCTAATACATGTCCTCGTCAGGGGCCCCTAGGCCCACAGGCAGTGACCTAGGGGTGGACCCCACGCATGCCACGTCAGCCGGCCGGCGTTTAGACGCCGGCGAGTCCATTTTCGCGGCGGCGCGGCTCGGGAGAGTGGCGGGTTTCCGCGGTGGGGGTGCGTTCGCCGTGTTTATGGTCGCGTTCGAAAGCCGGAGCCCGGCCGCATCAAGTAGGGGTTGTGGCGACGCCGTGGACACGCCGGAGCAGCGTCAGCGAGCAGAGAGGCGGACGCCGGAGTTCGACCGTGAGACGAAGAAGACGACGCAACGCGCTTCGGGGCTAACGGGAAGGCTAAGGGGGAGCTGCGCGACGCGCTGAGCACAAAGGGCTCGGCCCCGTGACCATTTGGTCACCGGAAGGGCGCCGGCGACGCGCGCGGGCGGCGGCGCAGTCGGGAGCTCGAGGAGAGTGGAGCTGGGGCGAGCTAGCGAAGAAACGGAGAGGTTGGGGAGGGTCTACGGGGCGTGGTGAGTGTAACCGACACGGGCCCTTGACCATTTGGTCACCGGAGACTCGTCGACGACGAGATCCGCGGCGGGGGCGCTCGGGTGCTTCGGCGGCAGCTAGCTAGGGCGCATGAGAGAGAGAGAGGAGGGAGCAGGGGCTCACCGAGCGGCGCACACGGTGGCCCTTGGGGGTTTAGTAGTTGCAGGGGCACGGCCGGAGTCGGTGAAGGACGGCGGCGGAGTTTTGTCGGAGCAGAGGAAGAAGATGGCGGCATCGGGGCGTTGCGATGGCTCCGGTCTCCAACGGGATGCACCAAAGCAGCCGGACGACGGCGGCCCTTGGAGACACCGTGGGGGCGGCGAGGGAGGGCACGGTGGCCGTGGCTAGGCCGGAGCCATGGTGGCGGTGGCGCCGATTACTGAGGGGAACGAGGGAAGCGCGGTGGATCTGTGGGGGGAGGCGCGGGGACCGTGGGGAGAGTGGGGCGAGTGGGAGGAGAGACCGAGGGGGCGCGACGTGGCGACCTTAACCCCTGGTCGTCGCCGGCGAGAGGGTGCGGCGGGGACGTGCCCCTGTTCCGACCCGGGTCGGGGGAACAGGGAAGGGAGGCGGCAGGTTCGGCCGGATGGGCCAGGTGGGTTAGCTGGGCCAGATGGCCCAGGGGGGTTTGGGGGGGTTTTTCCCGGCTAGGCCGGTCGGTTGGGTTAGCTGGGCCAGTTGGCCCAGTGGGTTTGGGGGGGGGGGGTTTACTTTCTCTTTCTTTCTTTCTTTTCTTTATTTTTTCTTTCCTGTTTTATTTCATTTTAAAGTATTTAGTCTTTTTCTAAAAATGTGTTTACTTTACCATAATTACCGATGCAATATTTGGCAACCCCCGAACATTTTTGTTTTGACTTTTGAAAACTTTGGGTGTTTGTCGCTAATTCATTTTTGAATTTGCAATGTTTTTTAACTACCACTTAATTAGCAACAGTAACATAGATGACATGGCATCATCAGGAGAGTTTTACTGTAGCCTAATTATCCGGGTGTTACACACTGAGACCGAAAGGTCGAGCGTGAATCGTATAGTAGATATGATCAACATAGTGATGTTCACCATTGAAAACTACTCCATTTCACATGATGATCGATTATGGTTTAGTTGATTTTGATCACGTGATCACTTAGATGATTAGAGGGATGTCTATGCAAGTGGGAGTTCTTAAGTAATATGATTAATTGAACTTAAATTTATCATGAACTTAGTACCTGATAGTATTTTGCATGTCTATGTTTGTTGTAGATAGATGGCTCGTGCTGTTGTTCCGTTGAATTTTAAGGCGTTCCTTCAGAAAGCAATGTTGAAGGATGATGGTAGCAATTACACGAACTAGGTCCGTAACTTGAGGATTATCCTCATTGCTGCATAAAAGAATTACGTCCTGGAAGCACCGCTAGGTGCCAAACCTGCTACAGGAGCAACACCAGATGTTATGAACATCTGACAGAGCAAAGCTGATGACTACTCGATAGTTCAGTGTGCCATGCTTTACGGCTTAGAACCGGGACTTCAACGACGTTTTGAACGTCATGGAGCATATGAGATGTTCCAAGAGTTGAAGTTAATATTTCAAGCAAATGTCCGGATTGAGAGATATGAAGTCTCCAATAAGTTCCATAGCTGCAAGATGGAGGAGAATAGTTATGTCAGTGAGCATATACTCAGAATGTCTTGGTATAACAATCACTTGATTCAACTGGGAGTTAATCTTCTGGATGATAGCGTAATTGACAGAATTCTTCAATCACTGCCACCAAGCTACAAGAGCTTCGTGATGAACTATAATATGCAAGGGATGGATAAGACGATTCTCGAGCTTTTCGCAGTGCTAAAGGCTGCGGAGGTAGAAATCAAGAAGGAGCATCAAGTGTTGATGGTCAATAAGACCACCAGTTTCAATAAAAAGGGCAAAGGGAAGAAGAAGGGGAACTTCAAAAAGAACAACAAACAAGTTGCTGCTCAAGAGAAGAGACCTAAGCCTGAGACTGAGTGCTTCTACTGCAAGCAGACTGGTCACTGGAAGCGGAACTGCCCCAAGTATTTGGCGGATAAGAAGGATGGCAAGGTGAACAAGGGTATATGTGATATACATGTTATTGATGTGTACCTTACCAGAACTCGCAGTAACACCTGGGTATTTGATACTGGTTATGTTGCTATTATTTTCAACTCAAAACAGGGACTACGGATTAAGCGAACACTGGCTAAGGATGAGGTGACGATGTGCGTGGGAAATGGTTCCAAAGTCGATGTGATCGCCGTCGGTACGCTACCTCTACATATACTTTCGGGATTAGTTTAGACCTAAATAATTGTTATTTGGTGCCAGCATTGAGCATGAACATTATATCTGGATCTTGTTTGATGCGAGACGGTTATTCATTTAAATTTGAGAATAATGGTTGTTCTATTTATATGAGTAATATCTTTTATGGCCATGCACCCTTGAAGAGTGGTCTATTTTTGATGAATCTCGATAGTAGTGATACACATATTCATAATGTTGAAGCCGAAAGATGCAGAGTTGATAATGATAGTGCAACTTATTTGTGGCACTGCCGTTTGGGTCATATTGGTGTAAAACGCATGAAGAAACTCCATACTGATGGACTTTTGGAATCACTTGATTATGAATCACTTGGTACTTGCGAACCATGCCTCGTGGGCAAGATGACTAAAACGCCGTTCTCCGGAACTATGGAGCGAGCAACTGAATTTTTGGAGATCATACATACTGATGTATGTGGTCCAATGAATGTTGAGGCTCACGGTGGGTATCGTTATTTTCTCACCTTCACAGATGATTTAAGCAAATATGGGTAATCTACTTAATGAAACATAAGTCTTAAACATTTGAAAAGTTCAAAGAATTTCAGAGTGAAGTTGAAAATCATCGTAACAAGAAAATAAAGTTTCTTCGATCTGATCGTGGAGGAGAATATTTGAGTTACGAGTTTGTTCTAATATGAAACAATGCGAAATAGTTTCGCAACTCACGCCACCCGGAACACCACAGCGTAATGGTGTGTTCGAATGTCTTAATCATACTTTACTAGATATGGTGCGATCTATGATGTCTCTTACTGATTTACCGCTATCGTTTTGGGGTTATGCTTTAGAGACGGCCGCATTCACGTTAAATAGGGCACCATCAAAATCCGTTGAGATGACGCCTTATGAACTATGGTTTGGCAAGAAACCAAAGTTGTCGTTTCTTAAAGTTTGGGGCTGCGATGCATATGTGAAAAAGCTTCAACCTGATAAGCTCGAACCCAAATTGGAGAAATGTGTCTTCATAGGATACCCAAAGGAAACTGTTGGGTACACCTTCTATCACAGATCCGAAGACAAGACATTCGTTGCTAAGAATGGATCCTTTCTAGAGAATGAGTTTCTCTCGAAAGAAGTGAGTGGGAGGAAAGTAGAACTTGATGAGGTAACAATACATGCTCCCTTATTGGAAAATAGTTCATCACAGAAACCGGTTCCTGTGACGTCTACACCAATTAGTGAGGAAGTTAATGATGATGATCATGAATCTTCAGATCAAGTTGTTATTGAACCTCGTAGGTCAACCAGAGTAAGATCCGCACCAGAGTGGTATGGTAATCCTGTTCTAGAGGTGATGTTACTAGACCATGACAAACCTACGAACTATGAAGAAGCGATGGTGAGCCCAGATTCCACAAAATGTCTTGAGACCATGAAATCTGAGATGGGATCCATGTATGAGAACAAAGTATGGACTTTGGTTGACTTGCCCGATGATCGGAAAGCCATCCAGAAAAAATGGATCTTCAAGAAGGAGACTGACGCTGATGGTAATGTTACTGTCTATAAAGCTCGACTTGTTGCAAAAAGGTTTTCAACAAGTTCAAGGGATTGACTAGATGAGACCTTATCACCCGTAGTGATGCTTAAGTCTGTCTGAATCATGTTAGCAATTGCCGCATTTTATGATTATGAAATTTGGCAAATGGATGTCAAAACTGCATTCTTGAATGGATTTCTGGAAGAAGAGTTGTATATGATGCAACCGGAAGGTTTTGTCGATCTAAAGGGAGCTAACAAAGTGTGCAAGCTCCAGCGATCCATTTGTGGACTGGTGCAAGCCTCTCGGAGTTGGAATAAACATTTTGATAGTGTGATCAAAGCATATGGTTTTATACAGACTTTTGGAGAAGCCTGTATTTACAAGAAAGTGAGTGGGAGCTCAGAGCATTTCGATATTATATGTGGATGACATATTGTTGATTGGAAATGATATAGAATTTCTGGATAGCATAAAAGGATATTTGAATAAGAGTTTTTCAATGAAGGACCTCGGTGAAGCTGCTTATATATTGGGCATTAAGATCTATAGAGATAGATCGAAACACTTAATTGGACTTTCACAAAGCACATACCTTGACAAAGTTTTGAAGAAGTTCAAAATGGATCAAGCAAAGAAAGGGTTCTTGCCTGTGTTACAAGGTGTGAAGTTGAGTAAGACTCAATGCCCGACCACTGAAGAAGATTGAGAGAAAATGAAAGATGTTCCCTATGCTTCAGCCATAGGCTCTATCATGTATGCAATGCTGTGTACCAGACCTGATGTGTGCCTTGCTATTAGTTTAGCAGTGAGGTACCAAAGTAATCCAGGAGTGGATCACTAGACAGCAGTCAAGAACATCCTGAAATACCTGGAAAGGACTAAGGATATGTTTCTTGTTTATGGAGGTGACAAAGAGCTCGTCGTAAATGGTTACGTCGGTGCAAGCTTTGACACTAATCCGGACGATTCTAAATCGCAAACCGGATACGTATTTTTATTGAACGATGGAGCTGTCAGTTGGTGCAGTTCTAAACAAAGCATTGTAGCGGGATCTACATGTGAAGCGGGGTACATAGCTGCTTCAGAAGTAGCAAATGAAGGAGTCTGGATGAAGGAGTTCATAACCGATCTAGGTGTCATACCTGGTGCATCGGGTCCAATGAAAATCTTTTGTGACAATACTGGTGCAATTGATTTGGCAAAGGAATCCAGATTTCACAAGAGAACCAAGCACATCAAGAGAAGCTTCAACTCGATCCGGGATCAAGTCCAGGTGGGAGACATAGAGATTTGCAAGAAACATACGGATCTGAATGCTGCAGACCCGTTGACTAAGCCTCTTCCACGAGCAAAACATGATCAGCACCAAGGCTCCATGGGTGTTAGAATCAATACTGTGTAATCAAGATTATTGACTCTAGTGCAAGTGGGAGACTGAAGGAAATATGCCCTAGAGGCAATAATAATGTTATTATTTATTTCCTTATATCATGATAAATGTTTCTTATTCATGCTAGAATTGTATTAACCGGAAACATGATACATGTGTGAATACATAGACAAACACAATGTCACTAGTATGCCTCTACTTGACTAGCTCGTCGATCAAAGATGGTTATGTTTCCTAGCCATAGACAAAGAGTTGTCATTTGATTAACGGGATCATATCATTAGGAGAATGATGTAATTGACTTGACCCATTCCGTTAGCTTAGCACTGGATCGTTTAGTATGTTGCTATTGCTTTCTTCATGACTTATACATGTTCCTATGACTATGAGATTATGCAACTCCCGTTTACTGTGAGGAACACTTTGTGTGCTACCAAACGTCACAACGTGAATCGGGTGATTATAAAGGTGCTCTACAAGTGTCTCCGAAGGTACTTGTTGGGTTGGCGTATTTCGAGATTAGGATTTGTCACTCCGATTGCTGGAGAGGTATCTCTGGGCCCACTCGGTAATGCACATCACTTAAGCCTTGCAAGCATTGCAACTAATGAGTTAGTTGTGGGATGATGTATTACGGAACGAGTAAAGAGACTTGCCGGTAATGAGATTGAACTAGGTATTGAGATACCGATGAACGAATCTCGGGCAAGTAACATACCGATGACAAAGGGAACAACATATGTCGTTATGCGGTTTGACTGATAAAGATCTTCGTAGAATATGTGGGAGCCAATATGAGCATCCAGGTTCCGCTATTGGTTATTGACCGGAGACGTGTCTCGGTCATGTCTACATAGTTCTCGAACCCGTAGGGTCCGCACGCTTAAAGTTCGATGACGGTTATATTATGAGTTTATGTGTTTTGATGTACCGAAGGTAGTTCGGATGTGATCACGGACATGACGAGGAGTCTCGAAGTGGTCAAGACATAAAGATCGATATATTGGACGACTATGTTTGGACACCGGAATGGTTCCGGGAGGTTTCAGACATTTATCGGAGTACCAGAGGTTACCCGACCCCCCCCCCCCGCCCCCCGGGAAGCTATTGGGCCTTATCGGCCTTAGTGGAAAGGAGAGAGGGAGGCCATGAGGTGGCGTCCCCCCCCTTGACCCAATCCGAATTGGGAAAGGGAAGGGTGCGGCGGCCCCCCTTCTCCTTCCTTCTCTCCACCTCCTCCTTCCCCCTTCTCCTACTTGGAATAGGAAAGGGGGGGGGCAAACCTACTTGGAGTAGGATTGCCCCCCCCCTTCGGCATGCCTCTCCCCTAGGCCGGCCCTCTCCTCCTCTCCCCTTTTATATACGGAGGAGGGGGCACCCCATAGACACAACAATTGATCCCTTGGATCTCTTAGCCGTGTGCGGTGCCCCCCTCCACCATAATCCACCTCGATAATATCGTAGCGGTTCTTAGGCGAAGCCCTGCGTCGGTAGAACATCATCATCGTCACCATGCCATCGTGCTGACGGAACTCTCCCTCAAAGCTCGGCTCGATCGAAGTTCGAGGAATGTCATCGAGTTGAACGTGTGCTGGACACGGAGTTCGAGGGACGTCATCGAGTTGTACGTATTCGCCGGGCAATTCAGCGCAGCCAAGCAGAGCCGGCGTTGCCTCCGATGATTCCCGTCAGGATTTTCTCTTATGACTCTGTCAACGGATCTGATCAATACTACCCATAAAAATTTCTGATCTTGATCCCATGAACTCAAACTTAACGTATATCCTTTAAAAACCAACTAGTACCCATAGAAATCCAATATGTCCTCGATTTACTTCTGGTCAAGTAGCACTTTTGTCTCTCACGTGATTCTGAACTTTGAAGATCGTGCAAGTACTTCTATTAATCAATAAGGCCGGCGTAGGCGGCATCTTTCATCCATACTTTGTCACCACGGGCTTGTACTACGGACAGAAAATGCATAGGTTGGATCGTGAAGACGTACAACTACATCAACTGCGTTGTGCTAACGCTTCCGCTTTTGGTCTATGAGGGTACGTGGACACACTACCCTCTCGTTGCTATGCATCACCATGATCTTGCCTGTGCGTAGGAATTTTTTTGAAATTACTACGTTCCCCAACACATCTTGATTTGGTGGTAGCCTGAAAAGGTGTCCATGAAACACAGCAAGTCGCACTCGACGGTGGAGTCAACGATCTGGTCAATGCACGGAAGAGGGAAGGTGTCGGGGATATACCCCATGGCGTAAACCGGCCGGAAGTATAACCCGGCCGGACTGGACGACTCACTGGTAACCCGCCCGGAGCTTGGCGGTTCACGGGCTACCCGCCCGGTCTTGGCGGTTCATTAGTAACCCGGCGGGCGGGTCAGAGGAGCGACAAGACCCTTTTTCCCAACTGGTGGTTCATGAAGGCCGGTTCATATTATGGTGGGCCGGTTTAAGAGGAAAGGCAAGAAGGATATTTCCCTTACAAGGAGTCAAGACCCGGACTTGTCTCCGGTTTGTATTAGAGATAGATTTGTCCTAATCCTAGTAGGACTCCACATGTAACCCGCCCCTTCAACTTATATAAGGAGGGGCAGGGCTCCGTAAAGAGGGACAAGCTACAAGCAAGAAGAAACAATCTTAGGGCTAGATACAAAGAGGAGAGCCGGTTTACGGCGACTCCCTCGTGATGATAATGAGACCTAGCCTCAAACAGCATGTAGGGTTTTTACCGTGATGTTTCCAGGCGAAGCTGTCTAAATCCCTGTCTTGTGTTGCGTCTCTCGATTCCGCTCAACCCCTCTCAAGCTACCACATCGATGCGTTGGCCTCGCAACTAAGTCCTGACACTAAGGACATCTGCCGTGACAAAACCACGACATAAGGGGTCCTGAGGGTAGGCGTTGTTGAGGCTCGTGAAGTCGACGCACATGCGCTCCTTTCCGCCCTTCTTGGGGACAATGAACGGATTGGCCAGCCAATCTGGGTGCCACACTTCCTGAATGACGCCAGCCTCTTGCAGCTTGTGAACTTCCAGGATGATGAAAGATTGCTTCTCCGGGGCTTGTCCCCACACCTTCTGCTTCACCGGTCACGCCCCGGGGCTCCCCATCAAGTGGTGCTCGATCACCCCTCGCGGTACGCCGACCAAGTCTTTTGCCTCCCATGCAAACATGTCCTTGTTTGCATAGAGGAAGCTAACCAGCGCCTCTTCCTGGTCCGGGGGGAGGCTGGCGCCTATGGTGAAGGTGGGGCCTGAGCCCCCATCGTCGATTGGCACCTGCTTCGTCTTGACCCGGTGTTGGGAGAACGACTGCTTCTTCTTGGCCGGCGCGACCTCCGGAATCTCCGGAGCGCCCTCCCCATCAGGTCATACAGCCGCCGCGGCCTTGAAAGTGATCTTGAGGGACATGAGTGCGTCTTTGGTGTCCCCACCATGGTGAGGACACCGCTGCTCCCTAGCATCTTGATGACGTTGTAGCCGGGGTGAGTTTACACCATGAACTTGGCAAGGGCCGGATACCTGAGAATGGCGTTATACGGGAGGCCAATGCGAGCGATGTCGAAGTCGATGAGCTTGGTGTGGTAGTTGTTGCATGTACCCAAGGTGACTGGGAGGCGGATCTATCCCAGAGGAAGGGTGGAGCCGGACCACCCCTGAGAAAGGCTTGGTGGGGAGGAGCCGGTCGTAAGGCACATGAAGCTGACGGAAGGCTTCCACGGAGAGGACGTTCAGTCCAGCACCACCGTCGATGGGGGTCCTGGTGACCGCAACGTTGAAAATGGTGGGGGTGCAGAGCATGGGGAGCACGCCAACACCGACCGTGGTCTTGGGGTGATCCCTGGAGTCAAAGACGATGTTGGCCTCGAGCGCCGCCCAGCCTGGAGGAGCCACCCGCCGCAACTGGGCGGCCCCCACCTCCCGGATGAGTTCCTTGACATGGTGGCTTGAAACGGGCGCATGCGACCAGCCAAGGAGGGTCGCAACGGCGTGAGGCGCCAGGGCCGCGAAGCGCGTTACGAACTACTCGCATAGTTCCTCCCAGGAGGCTATCAAAGACTCTGGCGGGTTGGGCAGCCAGGAGCAAGGCGCGCGTGTGAGAGCCATAGGGAGCCAGTTTGCCATGAATTTATTGTCTCCACCCACCACCCAGACAGCCTCCGCATACCCCCAGAGGAACTTCGTAGGGTCCACCACACTGTCGTACCGCAGCAGCAACTCCGGCCTGAACTTCGGCGGCCAATTCACCTGTCACAAGGCGGGGGAGAATGCTCGAAGGCCCATGATGCCTCAGAACGTGCTTGGCTGACCGGCGGGAGGGCTGGCGTCTGCCATGAGAACCGAGCGGCGAGGGTGGAGCGCGGCTGATGAAGAGGCAGACCTTCAACACGCCCCTACCTGGCGCGCAAAATGTTGGATTTGGGGCTCCGCAGACCCAAGAAAAGGTTTGAACTCTGGGAAGTGTGCGAAGAACTCAACCCCATGAGCCAACCAGTTCGTCGCCCCCACGGCCTAGCTTGATGAACAAGGAAGAAGATGGACACGGCACTTTACCCAGGTTCGGGCCACCTTGCGGTGTAAAAACCTACTCCTACTTAGTGGTGGATTTGCCTCACGACGGGCCGAGGATGAACTAATACAAGGGAAGAACAACCTCGCGAGGTCTGCTCTCGTGTGGGTGTGAGCTGAAGGGATTCGACCCCTTACTACGGTGGTGGCTAACCTATACTTATAGTGGCCTTGGTCCTGTTCCCCAAAACATAGGCGGGAAAGGATCCCATAGTGGCCAATTCAAACGGGGATAAGTAGTACATCTTATCATGACAAAAGTTGGTCTTCTCCTGCAAAGCTCCTGGTCATGACGCTGCACTGGGCTCAGCGATGACTTCCGTCCTTCCATCCTGGCGGTCTTGGTCTTGTTGCACGGGAATGGAACCCTTTGGCTGATTCCTCGGGACTTTGCGCCTACGCTTGCCTCCTTAGCACCAAAGAGGAAACCTGCCCCACTGCGCCCGCTGGCACCCGCCTGGCCTTGGTCGTCATGGATTGCGTCACTACAACCTCATGAGGTTGAGCACCTACATAGGAATCTCCGCTTCTCAGGAGGCAGCCTGGGGAGGTCGCTCCCTCCGGAGGTCTTGGCGTCGTCCGTGTCACGAGGCTTGGCCCCTCACGAGGGTCTTGGCTTGTTGGTGTCGTAGATGGGCCGTACCAGGCCGTCGATGAAGCCACACCGTGGGCCGCACGTAGGCGAGTCTGGGTACCCTGGTTCCCAGAACGCCGATACTATTTTCCACCGTGTTTGTTTTTAGATTTGTTATTCTAAAAACCCAAAAAATACCTTTCTGCACTTTTTCTTTATTTACTTTATTTCACATTTTATATCCAAACTCATACAAAATTATCTATCTTTTTACCGAGGAGGGATTGAAAACCCCTCGTACGCGTTGGGTTGTGAGGGTTTTTTTCTTTGTGCGCAGGTACCGTTTACATAGTGTTGCTTGGTTCTCCTACTGGATTCATACCTTGGTTTCATACCTGAGGGAAATACCTACCATCACTATACTGCATCATCCCTTCCTCTTTTGGGAAATACCGATGCAGTCTCTGGCCGCATCAACGCCTCCCACCGATTGATAAACCTTAGATCACCCACTTGAGGGAAAATTGGTATTGTCCACAAAACTCTACACTTGGAGGCCCAACACGAGTCTACAAGAATAAGTTGTGTAGTAGACATCAAGCTCTTTTCTGGCGTCGTTGCTAGGGAGGTGAGTACTTGAAGGTATATCTTTAGATCTTGCAATTGAATCTTTTGGTTTCTAGTTTTATCACTAGTTTGGTTTTATAAAAGAAAAATACAAAAAATCGAATTGAGCTTGCCTCATATTATTCATCTTTATCATGTCTTTCTTGAACGCACGCGAAGTGTGCGCGCCGACAGTGAGCAATAGGGGCGGCGGTGAGGCACGGAGCGTCATGCTCTAGTGACCATTTGGCCGGCCAAGAGCGTCTACGGAACAAGGGCAACGACGCATGTCGAAGGAGGCAGCAGTGGGTGTGGGCGTGGCCGGAACCAGCGGTAGCAACAACGAGCGGCGGCGGCCATGACTAGCACGAATGGCAACGAGCAGCACAGGAACGTTGGCAGCGGCAAAACAACGGCAACTAGCACCGCAGCCTCAGCGGCATCAGATGAGAACGACAAGGAGCTGCAGCAGGCAATCCACAGTTCGTGTGGGTAGCTGGCGGGGCACGTGCACCTATGGGTGCGCGACTGGGTGAGGTACGGGCGCATCGGGAGCGCGATAATGGGTGGACGGGCGCACGAGAACAACCGCGGGCGTGGGAAGGTGCGCGCAGGCGGGGCTAGCTAGGCACGGCCGTTGCAGAGGAGCGTGCATGGGGCCGCGGCAAGCGGAGCCCAGCGACAGGATGACTACGGGGCATGGGAAGGCAAAGGGGGAGGGGTCAAGGGGGAGCTGGGCAAACAGTGGTGCGACGAGGCGCTCAGGGAAGGAGGGGTACTCGAAAATGGGAGAATCAAGGCGGCGAACGAGGCGAATGGTGGAGGGGAATGACATGGGCAGCGTCGCGGGTGCTTCCTGGCCTTGACCCAGGGGTGTGGTCGATGAAGATGAGCACTGTCGTCCTGCTGAACAAGTTGGTGCAGCTCGAGGTGGCTGGTGGACGCGGTGGTTCGCGACGGCGTGCGCTGATACGTCTCAGTGGAGCTCCAGATCGAGAACTCATGCTAGGGGAAGGGAAAAGGGGGGATTAGGGTTTCAGGGGAGGGACAAAGACGGATTGGGTGGTCTTATCTACTCCACGATGTTGCAGTGGTGAGGGAGGGTCGGGCGCACTGGCCATGGCGCTCGGCCTTTCCTGGGTGTGGCGGGAGGTAGGGGAAAGGTCAGCTAAAGTGGGCCGAGCCGCACTGTGTCATTGCTGGGCCAAGTGCATAGTGTAAGTTTTTTACTTTTATTTTTTTCTGTTTTGTATTTTTTCTCCGTCTTACATTTATTTTCTCTACTAAATGATTTTAGTTAGTTACAAAACTCGGCATATAAAATCTAGGCAATAAATTGAAGAGGCCCACAAAGTTTGAGGCCAATTGGAATGGTTATTTTAGCTTCTGTCGGACCATTTATTAATTTTTAGGAATTTATTTGTGGGCCAAATGATGTTGGTTTCTACATGATAATTAATTGGTGATTATTTGCAACCTAAGCACCATTTTTGTTTCATTGATTGAGGAAATAATAATTTGACTTGAAATTTGAATTCGAATTTGACTTGAGTTTTAATCAAGTGATAATTGGCTTAGTAAGGCATGGTGACATGGCATCATTAGGGTGAGGTTACTGTAGCATGACACTAGGGGTGTTACAAATCTCCTCCACTGCAAGAAATCTCATCCCAAGATTTACGAGGTGGCGTAAGGGGGAAAGTTCTGGTTACGAAATTCTAACGAGTGTTCTCGGTCTTGGTTGCTTCTAGAAGTAGTTGATTCTTTTCATTGATGTCTTTATTTCTCTGCTTCCAGTCATCATGATGAATTTGTCATCCTTTCTTCGGGAACTCCATCATACTTACGAAAAGGATAAGGGGTAACTTCGGAAGAACATACTTCTACAAGGTTGATTATCTAGTAAATAACTCAGGAAATTAGCAGAAAGTATCTCTCGAGTTGAAACTTAAGAAAACATCGAGAGCAAAGTAAGAAGGTACCATAAGAAGTTCCAAGCAGGTAGGCAATCTTTCGATGTCTAAACCAGAGTGTGACAAGGGTTCAGAGCAACAGGGAATAATATTGCATCTGATACCAGAGTAGATCATCCCTAGGACGGTGGCTCGTGAATTACATATGAAGCCAAGTAGGTGGAATAACTTCGGAAACAGGGATACACAGGAGAGACAGGTTTTGATCCTAAAGAACTGTGGTTAGTGGATTAAGAGTAGGAAGGGCGAAGGCATCTTGTACGGTCATGATAGCAAGGCATATTATAGGATAGCTTGTCAGCTATGTTGGAAACAACGTCGGTACCAAGGGGGTGGCGAAGAGAAATTGGCACGTGAACGGGAGAAAGTAGTAAATATTGATAGATCGAATACCAAATAAAATAAAGTGCAGCAAGGTATTTTTGTATTTTTGGTTTAATAGATCTGAAAATAAAAGCAAAGGAAAAGTAGATCGTGAAGGCAAATAATATGAGAAAGAGACCCGGGGGCCGTAGGTTTCACTAGTGGCTTCTCTCGAGAAAAAGAGCAAACGGTGGGTAAACAAATTACTGTTGGGCAATTGATAGAACTTCAAATAATCATGACGATATCCAGGCAATGATCATTATATAGGCATCACGTCCAAGATTAGTCGACCGACACCCGCCTGCATCTACTACTATTATTCCACACATCGACCACTATCCAGCATGCATCTAGTGTATTAAGTTCATGGAAAAACGGAGTAATGCAATAAGAACAATGACATGATGTAGACAAGATCTATCTATGTAGAGATAGACCCCATCGTTTTATCCTTAGTAGCACGATATATACGTGTCGGTTCCCCTTCTGTCACTGGGGTCAAGCACCGTAAGATCAAACCCACTACAAAGCACCTCTCCCCATTGCAAGATAAATAGATCAAGATGGCCAAAAAAACCAAATATCGGAGAAAAAATACGAGTCTATAAGCAATCATGGATATAAGAGATCAAAGAAGCTCAAATAACTTTCATGGATATAAAAAGATAGATCTGATCATAAACTCAATGTTCATCGGATCCCAACAAACACTCCGCAAAAGGAGTTACATCATATGGATCTCCAAGAGACCATTGTATTGAGAGTCAAACAAGAGAGAGGAAGCCATCTAGCTACTAACTACGGACCCGAAGGTCTGCAAAGAACTACTCACACATCATAGGAGAGGCACTAATGGAAGTGGTGAACCCCTCCGTGATGGTGTCTAGATTGGATCTGGTAGTTCTAGAACCTGCGGCGGCTGGAATTGATTTTCGTCGAGTCCCCTAGGGTTTCTAGAATATTGGGGTATTTATAGAGCAAAGAGGCGGCCCGGGGGCACCCGAGGTGGGCGCAACCCACCAGGGCGCGCATGGGCCTCCTGGCGCGCCGTGTTGGGTTGTGATCTCCTCGGAGCACCCCCCCCCCCAGGCGCAGCCTTGGCCCATTAGGTGTCTTCTGGTCCGAAAAGTTCTCCGTGAAGTTTCATTGCATTTGGACTCTGTTTGGTATTGATTTCTTGCAATGTAAAAAACATGCAAAAAAGAACAACTGGCACTTGGCACTATGTCAATAGGTTAGTACCAAAAATTATATAAAATGACTATAAAACATCCAAGATTGATAATATAACAGCATGGAACAATAAAACATTATAGATACATTGGAGACGTATCAGCATCCCCAAGCTTAACTCCTACTCGTCCACGAGTAGGTAAGTGATAAAAACAGAATTTTTTATATGGAATCTTGCCTAACATGTCATATCATATTATTTTATTTATAGCATGGAAATTTGGACTTCTATGTGATTCAAAGCAAAAGTCTAGTTTTGACATGATAATTTAAATACTCACGCATATCAATAAGCAACCATGTCTTGCAAAATATCAACGCTAAAATAAGCTATCCCTAACCCATCATGCTCAATCATTGATCCATTCATGAAACACACTCGCATATGAACTACACCCAATACTCAAGTACGATCATATCGCCTCCTAGTTCGTGCTTTTATAGGAGAAGATGGAGACTCAATTTCAAAAATAAAAATTGCATAAAGTAAAAGAAAAGCCCTTCGCAGAGGGAAGTAGGTATTTATAGAGGTGCCAGAGCTCTAAACGAAAAACTTAGAGATAAAAACACTATGGGAGGTGTTTCCTTCCGACCAACGAAAAGGACTTAGAGTTCCCAACACTTTCCATGCTAAATATATCATAGGCGGTTCCCAAACTGAAAATAAAGTTTATTCCTTTTTCCACCATACTTTCACTTTCATGGCTAGCCGCATCCACGGTTGCCCTCCATACCAACACTTTCCAAGGAATTTATTATTTGACAACATAAAGTAAATTCATTTTTCATTTCGACTGGGCATCCCTAATACCTTTGCCTTACTCTCGTGCAATGACAAGTGAATAAACACTCATCGTGAGAATAACACATCTAGCATGGAAAATATTAGCCACCCCTCACCGCTCCGCGAGCAGTACGAACACACAAAAAAGAAGTTTATTTTGAAAATTAGAGACGACACATACAAATTTGCTTAGAACGGCAAAAGGATACCGCATATAAGTAGATATAGTGGACTCATGTGGCAAAACTGGTTTAAGGGTTTTGGATGCACAAGTAGAAATCATACTTAGTGCAAAATGAAGGCTAGCAAAAGATTGAGAAGCGACCAACCTAGAAACAGATAATCTCATAAGCAAGCATTAAGCATAAATAACATCAAATAATGCACAACAAGTAGGATATAATTTCATTGCATGACTATTGACTTTCGTACTTGCATGGGGAATCACAAACCATAACACCAATATTCTTACTAAAGCATAATTACTCACCAACATAACTCACATATCACATCATCATATCTCAAAACTATTACTAAGAATCAAGTTTATTTCGTCCAATGATCTTCATGATAGTTTTTATTATATCCTTCTTTCTCTCAAATTAATTTAAGTGAGGCAAGAGAGAATTTATTGAAAATTTTACTAACTCTCCAATAAATCTAAGTGAAGCAAGAGAGCATATCTTCAAAAATACTAAAGCACACCATGCTCAAAAAGATATAAGTGAAGCACTAGAGCAAGTCCATAGCTCATAAAAGATTTAAGTGAAGCATAGAGAGCAATTCTAACAAGCCATGACATAATTTTGGCTCTCTCAAATAGGTGTGTCCAGAAAGGAACCAAGACTTAAAACACAAAATAAAACAAGCAAAGACTCATATCATACAAGACGCTCCAAGCAAAACACATAGTATGTGACGAATAAAAATATAGCATCGAGTAAAATACTGATGGTCGTTAGAACAAAGAGGGGATGCCACTCGGGGCATGCCCAAGCTTTGTTGCTTGCTTCTTTTGGATAATAGCTTGGGATGCCGGGGCATCCCCAAGCTTAGGCTCTTCTTACTCCTTATTCCTTCATCCATCATAAGATAACCCAAAACTTGAAAACTTCAATCACACAAAACTCAACAAAACCTTCGTGAGATCCATTAGTATAAGAAAATAAATCACTACTATAAGTACTGTTGCAACCTATTCATATTTTGTTTTTGCATTGTATATAATGTATTCCAATTTTCTATGGCAAAAACTCATCAAATAAAACCATAGAGCCATGAAAACAAGCACACACCGCAAAGAAAACATAATCTGTTAAAAACAGAACAATCTGTAGTAGTCTGAATTGTTTGAATACTTCTGAAACTCCAAACAATTCTGAAAAAATAGGATTACCTGAGAAATTTGTATATTAATCTTATGCAAAAATAATTTGTATTTTATCACGCTCTGGTAAAAAATAAGAATTGTTCTCGTGAGCGCAAAAATTTCTGTTTTTTCAGCAAGATCAAACAACTATCACCCAAGAAGATCCTATTGGTTCTACTTGGCACAAACACTAATTAAAACACAGAAAACACAATAATAACAGTAGCATAATTGTGCAAAAACTCAAGAACACAAAGTAAAAAAGCAAAAATAAATTTTATTCATTGGGTTGCCTCCCAACAAGCGATATAGTTTTACGCCCTTAGCTAGGCATAAAGCAAGGATCTAAGTTTTCTCATCCTTGTTTCGAGATCCATAAGATGCCCTCATGATTTATTCATAGGGTGGCCTAATTCTTGTTCTAGGGAAGTGTTCCATACCTTTCCTCAAAGGAAATTGGAACTTAATATTGCCTTCTTTCATATCAATCACGGCACCAATAGTGCGTAAAAACGGTCTACCAAGAATAATTGGACAATTCGGATTGCAGTGAATATCAACAACAATTAAATATATGGGCACATAAGTCCTATTTGCAAGAATAAGAACATCATTAATTCTTTCCTTAGGCTTTTTAATAGTACAATCCGCCAAGTGCAAATTTAAAGAGCATTCTTCAAGATCGATAAGACCAAGCTCATCACATAAAGATTTCGGAATTGTAGAAACACTAGCACCCAAGTCACACAAAGAAAACCACTCATAATTTTTAATCTTGACTTTGATAGTAGGTTCCCATTCATCATGCAATTTTCTAGGAATTGATACTTCTAATTCCAATTTTTCTTCAAAAGCTTTCATCATAACATCAACAATATGTTTAGTAAAAGCTTTATTTTGTTCATAAGCATGGGGTGAATTTATCATGGATTGAAACAAAGAAATACAACCAGTCAAAGATCAACTATCATAATTAAAGTCTTTGTAACCCAAAAGAGTGGGCACATCACTAGTTAAAGTCTTGACCTCTTCAAACCCACTTTTATCAAATTTCTCAACAAGATTTTCATCCTTTGAATTATCGGGACGCCTTCTAGCTAAATTTAACTCTTCTCCAGTCCCTTTTTTATCAATCTTAACTTTACAAAACAAGGAATAAATATAAGAAACATCAATCACTTTAATATCTTCATCACTTTTGTGAAAATAATCACTAGAAAGCGCTTTTTCCAAAAATTCTCTTTTAGCTCTAAGCATAGCGGTTCTTTTCTTACTTTCATCCATAGAAACATAAAGAGCTTTAATTGATTCATCAACCTTAGGCACAAAAATTTTCATCTTGAGATTTTCCACATCATGAAGAATTTTATCAACACTTCTAGACAAACCATCAATCTTATTCAACTTTTATTCTATTGTAGTGTTGAAAACTTTTTGCGTATTGATAAATTCTTCAATATTATTCTCAAGATCAGAGGTGTTCCTATTATTATAAGATTGATTTCCATAGGAATTACCATAATTATTAGAGGAATTACTAGAAAAGGCCTAGGATTAAAATTACCTCTATAAGCATCGTTGTTGAAATTATTACGAGAGATAAAATTCACATCTACGGCATCACTATTTTGTTCAATCAAATTAGACAAAGGAATATCATTAAAATCAATAGGAGTGTCTTTACTAGCAACCAATTTAACAAGAGCATCAACTTTTTCACTCAAAGAAGAAATTTCTTCAACCGAGTAACTTTTTTACTAGTAGGAGCTCTTTCGGTATCCTATTGCGAATAATTTGCCATAATATTATCAAGAAAATTTACTGGCTTCACCCAAAGTAATTTACATAAAAGTAACACCTGCAGTGGAATCTAAAAGATTACGAGAAAGAAAATTCAACCCCGCATAAAAAATTTGTATGATCATCCAAAGATTTAACCCATGAGTTGGGCAATTCCTTAGCATCATTTTCATACTTTCCCAAGATCGTGCAACATGCTCATGTTCAAGTTGCTTGAAATTCATGATCTGGGTTCTAAGGGAAATAATTTTTGCGGGTCGAAAATACTTACTGATAAAAGCATCTTTGTACTTATTCCAATAATCAATACTATTGCGAGGCAAAGAAGAGAACCAAATTTTTGCAGAATCATGCTAAGAAAACGGAAATAATTTCATCTTCATCACATCATTGTCCACATCTTTTTTCTTTTGCATATCGCATAATTCCACGAAGGTATTAAGATGGCACGCGGCATCCTCAGTAGGAGTACCGGAAAATTGATCTTTCATAACAAGGTTCAGCAAAGCAGTATTAATATCACAAGACTCCGCACTAGTGGCGGGAGGAGCAATCAGAGTGCTAATAAAATCATTGTTGTTGGTATTTGAGAAATCACATAACTTGGTGTTCTCTTGAGTCATGATGACTACACAACAAGATTGCACTCAAAAACAGACCCGGCAAGAAAACGACGAACGAAAAAGTGGGGCGAATAAAATGGCAATTTTTGCGAAGTAGGGGAGAGGAAAACGAGAGGCAAATGGAAAATAATGTAAATTGCGAGGAGATGATATTTGTGATTAGGAACCTGGTTTATGTTGAAGATCCTCCCCGGCAACGGCGACAGAAATTCCTTTTGATGCCTGATAGGACTACGTCGGTATTTCCCCAAAGAGGAAGGGATGATGTAGCATAGCAGCGGTAGGTATTTCCCTCAGTGATGAAACCAAGGTTATCGAACCAGTAGGAGAACCAAGCAACACAATGTAAATAGCCCCTGCACACAAATAACAACCACTCGTAACCCGGCGTGCTAAAGGGGTTTTCAATCCCTTTTGGGTCATGGCGCCAGAAATTGGCACGTGGATGAGAGAAAGTAGTAAATATTGATAGATCGAACGCCAAATAAAATAAAGTGCAGCAAGGTATTTTTATATTTTTGGTTTAATAGATCTGTAAATAAAAGCAAAGGAAAAGTATACCGCGAAGGCAAATAATATGAGAAAGAGACCCGGGGGCCGTAGGTTTCACTAGTGGCTTCTCTCGAGAAAAATAGCAAACGGTGGGTAAACAAATTATTGTTGGGTAATTGACAGAACTTCAAATAATCATGACTATCTAGGCAATGATCATTATATAGGCATCACGTCCAAGATTAGTAGACCGACTCCAACCCGCATCTACTACTATTACTCCACACATCGACCGCTATCCAGCATGCATCTAGTGTATTAAGTTCATGGAAAAACGGAGTAATGCAATAGGAACGATGACATGATGTAGACAAGATCTATCTATGTAGAGATAGACCCCATCGTTTTATCCCTAGTAGCAATGATACACACGTGTCGGTTCCCCTTCTGTCACTGGGATCAAGCACTGTAAGACCGAACCCACTACAAAGCACCTCTTCCCATTGCAAGATAAATAGATCAAGTTGGCCAAACAAAACCCAAATATGGGAGAAGAAATACGAGGCTATAAGCAATCATGCATATAAGAGATTAAAGAAACTCGAATAACTTTCATGGATATAAAAAGATATATCTGATCATAAACTCAAAGTTCATCGGATCCCAACAAACACACCGCAAAAACAGTTACATCCACTACAAAAAAATAGACTTCTGTGATGATACGTGTTTGTCACAGTAGGTCAGGTTTTCTGTCATGCATGTACATTCATGAAAAATTTATGACAGAATCAAGATAGTCATACCTGTGCTGTCATAGAAGTGTTCCATGACATTACCAAAATTATCATCACGGAAGTGTCCACTTCCATGACGATAAATCGCGCGTCACAGAAGTGCTTTCGTCAAGGGTGACCGACACATGGCATCCACCGTAACGGAATGCCGTTAAGCTATCGGGTCCGGTTTTGGATCCGATAACCCGTTAACAGCCCCGACCAATGGGGATTTTCCATGTGTAAAATCATCATTGGCTGGAGGAAACACGTGTCAGCTCCGTGTTGGCATAGGTGTCACTCATGCAATGGGCGAGATGCGCCTATGATATGTTAACACATGGACTGGCCCAAAAGTGGCCCATAAAGTTTAAATGGGCTGGCCCAACTAAAGGCCCACAAGATTTTGCAAACCATAATGGGCCGGCCCAGCTAAAGGCCCATAAGATTTTGCGGGCCATAATGGGCCGGCCCAGGTAAAGGCCCATAAGATTTTTGCGGGCCATAATGGGCCGGACTAGGTGAAGGCCCACAAGATTTTTGTGCACCATAATGGGCTGGCCTAGCTAAAGGCCCATGAGATTTCACCGACATTAATGGGCCGACCCAACTGTAGGCCCACATGATTTTGAGGACCCTAGTAGGCCGACCCATTAACTGACTGCCATGTTTTGGGCCAAATGCCGGCCCATATTTGATCCGGTCCATTAATGTCCTGCCACGTTCCGGGCCTAATAATGGCCCATATGATATTCGGCCCAGATCAGGTCTGGCCCTTTAAGAGGCCTTGGGCTAAATTATGGCGCATATCAGATTCGGCCCATCAACTGGACGCTATGCTTTTGGGCCCATTTGCTAAAGGCCCATTTAGTAATTCGGCCTGATATTAATTTCAGCCTATTAAGGGCCCGTTTAACATTTCGGCCCTATATTAATTTCGGCCTATTAAAAGCCCGTCATATAGTCGGGCCTAACTACGGCCCGGTTTGCATCCGGCGCTCGCAGCCGAAAATCTGATTGGGCCAAACAAGGACCGAGACAATTTTGGCATGTTATAATCCCATGATTTGATTGGCACATTCATGGGCCGGGGTCTATTTCGGCCTGCTGCCGGCCCGTGAGCTGTTCGGCACGTTTCGGGCCCAACCTACTTTTCAGCCTCCTAAAGGCCCATTGAGTTTTCTTGGGAAAATAGGTCTGGCGGTTTACTCGGCCTATTAAAGGCCCGAATCTACTAGTGGGCCAGTTTACATTTAGGCCTGTTAACGGACCAAGATGACGGGGCCCATGATGCGGATCATACATGGTGATTTGCATGACGGCTCGATTATGTACCGTAATTTCACGGTTTGGCCGGTTTACTGCGAAGACAGGATATATATACAGTAAAATAACTGCAGCATCGTGAATAAGAAAAAACCTAGACTATACAATAAAGAAATTACGGCATATTACATCCACTTGGCATCAAAGTTTGCCACTATGATAATAAAGCACAAGCAGACAAAGAGATTACATACCTTTGGGCATCAAAGATCGCCACGAGTGCAACTAAACACGCCAAAAAATAATATACAAAACTGGACACTTCAATAGAGTTCAAGAAAGGTTAGCCACCTTTCGGGAGCTGCAGTATAGCAAATGAAACAAGCTGGTGAGATCTGGTTTGACACTTATATCCTCCTCACTTTGAAAGGTAAACAAGTAGACAGATGATGTGTTTTGCAAATATAAGTATCGATCTTGACAATTCATCACATTTCTTACTGACGAATAAAGTGACACAGTTTAAAATAGCATTAACACAATATGGTATTGTTCAGGTCAAGACATGGAAGGAAATGACATTGTGAAGGAGTTGGCAGCTTCACGACACCACTGGATTACAGATCAAGAACTCATAAGTATCAATGGTTAGTTTACTGTCAATTTATCCCATTTCAGATTGGCAAAATAAGATCACTTGCTCGGTATAGTTTAATTTACATGGTATGAAGAAGGAACTTGGTTGTACAACTGAAAACTTAAATTGAGAAGGACAAACTTTTGTTTATGAACTGGAGTACATAATAAACTTTAAACATGCAATTTTATGGAAACACCAAAAATAAACAGTTGTTGCAGTCATGCCTAACCAAATATACACAACAAAGTTTGAAGGCTTGAGAAGGACAAACTTACATTGTTGGTGAAGGCAGGCTCTATAAAGCCCTTGTCCATGCTGATGGGGGGGGGGAATTCAAGAAGTTTACCACATAATCTTCTTCATAAGCATTGCCTTTATTCTACATTTTGTTAAGAGTAAATATAGATGTGACAATATAATAAAAAATGGAGAATATTTAAGATAAGATGAAGAGTGATGCTAGATAACCAAGTAGCTATAAATGTAAGTTCAACGATACAGGCAAAAGGTACGGCCAAGAGCAATGCAGAGCTAAACTTTTTCAGTACCATCGGTGTTATCCAACCTTATGGTAAAAGTAAATATAGATCTTATGTGTAGAAAATGGAGGGCAAAGGAAAATAAGCTGCAGAGTGATGGTACATGAACAACCACCTGTCAATATAAGTACACTGATAAAGGACAGCAGGTACTTACAAGAACAATGCAAAGCTAAAAAATTCATTGACATTGGATATATTTTACACTAATGTAACCATTCATATAGATCAGATAATTTGGAGAGAACAATTGATAAGCAAGCTATCATGCATACTGCTGTCACATAATGAACCAGGTATGTATGCAAGTACAGTGATACAGGACAACAGGTACTAACAATAGCAAAGCAGCGGGCATCATATTTGCGATATCCTGTCGTTCTTTTCAAACCAGAATTCTTTTTCGAGAAGATTTCCTGCAAAAAAGATCCGTAAGGCACATGCGGAAAAGTGGAAGTTCAAATTGTCATGCGATATCATAGACAGTACCTCATCCTCGGAACGAGACCAGTGCATAACAAGGTTTTTCCATTCAATGTCTTCTAAATTTAGCACAGGAGACTTCACCAAAAATTCGTTTATAGACTTGCCATCAAAGTGTGATTTCCTCAGGTAACACCGATACTGCTGCAATGCTTCCTTGAAAAGCGCAAGCAATCTTTGCTCGTCATGACTATCCAGATTGACTCTCGCCTACTTACAACAATGTAATGTAAATCATTGATGTATTCAATCAGTAGAAAACAGGAAAATAAGCACCATGAATAATAGCACTTACACGTAAGTGGGACAGGTAGATGTGAAAATGGTGTTTGTCTTCACTATAATCTTCCCATGATGGGAATATATGCACGTAGTCCCTAACAACATCGAAACCATTGTCTTTTAAACTAGGAATAACTGGAATGGGGTTCCAATCTGCAGGAACTGGCCGTCTCTGCGGTTGGGATAGGTCTTCGGCCGGTGGACTTGCTGTACGGTTTGCTGGAGTGGGATTTTTCTATGGTACGGCCGGTGCTATGGCAACTGAAATCGGCATACCTTTTGCTAGAGTGCAGGTCCTGTGTGTGCGGCTAGTGGTGTGGCCAGTGAAGTATGGGTACGGTATGCTGGAGTCGGTCCTACGTTTTGTGTCACTGGTTGTACAACCAATATAAGTGGGGTGCTGTCTGATTTCTCTAGCACAACCACGTTTTTCAAGGACTTTGCTGGTGCTCCTTCAGGTTCGGCAATCACCCTCTTCCTTTTTGATGTCTGATGCACAAGAACAACATTTGAGTAAAAAAATATGGTATGATGACAGATGGACTATGTATTGATAATGGATGGGCATGTCATCTCGACATATATGATGAGTAAACTAAGCAGATGGCGGTGCCACAAAGTAGAAGAAATGCAAGACAACATATGCAAGATATGCGCAATCAATAAAACCTTGCCAAATTAGAACAGGCACCTTGATAGGTGAACAGGACAGGCCATCTGCCTTTGACTCCTCGAGGTTAGAATAGTCATTAGGATCATATTCTGAACAAGAATCAACATGTGGTGAGCGTATGAGTTTCATTGCATCCAGAATGGCACTCAATGCATTGGTGCCAATTTTGTAAGTCATTACGGTGTTTAGCTTCAAGAGTGGACTGCTGCTAGTGCGACACAAAGCAGCTACACGGATCATAGTGTAGATATAACGGGAAAACCGTAAGCATCAGAGTAAAATCAGCAAAGTGGAACTTGCTGGGATATATGTACTAGTATTGCTGGTACGGCTAGAAAGCCTTAGGATACCAGCTCTCTTCAACTGAAGGTGAGGTACTATTAATATCAGTGTAACTCTCAAAGGCGACACAACACCCCACATTTCCTTGCTATTCTTATAGGATTCAAGTGGGCAGGCCACTACAAATCCTATTCCCATGTTTACAAAATCCTACGAATCAAAGAGGCCCGACGAGTTCAAAGTGTCCATACCAACCGACCGTATAGAACTCTACACTGCAAATGTCCCTGCTCATATTCACCACAAGGAACATACTGTACTACTACCATACTCCCTCCGTTCCAAAATATAAGTCTTGGTAGAGATTTCCACTATGGATCACATATAGATGTATCCAGATACATTTTACAGTGTAGATTCACTCGTTTTGCTCCATATGTAGTCCATGGTGGAATCTATACAAAGACTTGTATTTAGGAACAGAGAGAGTACTTATTAAAGAAGAACAGAAGAGGAACATGGTAAAGAAGAGCAAGCAGATTTTGGATAATAAAATGTTCGTTGCGCAGTGCCCACACATGATGAACCAGAGCGCATTAAGAAAGAAACTCCCTGTTGTCTCTCTATATGTGGTGCACGTGCTTTTTCGAAAGTAAAGTAGGAACATTAGCTGACCAATTAAATTTTATCTGTTTGAGTAATATCAGCATCATATCAGATTCGTACTTGAGCAACAAGTTTGGAATTATGAGTGGCACGTTGTTTAGCTTAATGGATTCAGGAGCAGTGCTAAGCAGGTACAATGATGGTACTGAATATAAAGGCATGTCTGCATTTGGGTCAGTCGACCATTTCAGGCGGTTGGATGAAGACCCTACGTCTCATAACCCTTCTTCTTCCTCGTCTCTGATTCTTCCCATACAGAACACCACACGGGCGGCCGACCGGACCATCGGCCCCCACCGCCTATGTTCCTTCCCCACCCCCGCCCCCACCCGCGTCGAGTTTTCTTTGTTCGGCGAGGCCCGACCATCGCACCCCAACCAAAGTCCCCACCCGAGACCCTTCGTTCGCACCGGCGAATTCCGGCGAGCTCTGAAAAATCGACTGACCCAATTTTGGAATTTAGTCTACTGTGATTTAACTAGTGTGGAATATAAAAGAGGAAAACCATAAGCATTGGGAGTATAGTGTTGAGCGTGCCATGGCGGATCTGAAGGTGCAAACCGCAAAGGCAACTTCGCAACCAATGTTTGCTCTCAACTAGCAAGTAATTGATGGACAAGAAATCAGAGTAAAGCAGTGGCGATCTATTTTCTTGCTGCGATAAATAAGTTGAGCAGATACGAAAGAGTACCGCCTCTGGTGCGGTGCCGTGTATGCATCTGCTGAGAATTTAATGGTGTTGCGGTAGCGATGGCAGTCGGCAGCGTGGAAGCAGATCTAGGAGGGTAGATAGTGGCGGCAGGGCGCGGTGGACGAGACGATCGTAGGAGCGGCGCCGGCAAGGTGGACGACGGCGGGGATGAAGCGAGAGGACGGGATGCAAGGATCCCGGTCTGAAGCCGTGGATGAGAGAGGTCGATCTCTTGTAATGGATGGCGGCGTCGGGTATCAGTTCCGGAATGGTGGAGGAGGACGGCGGTGGATGGGGTGGCGGGCGGAGGAGGCTGGGGTGGAGAGGGTGTTTTGGCGCCCACGGAGTATGAATGGGGAAATGGAGGTGGAGAGGAAGGGGGAACCATGTCTTCAGGCGCACTTGTCTCAAATGCGAGGAAATTTACAAACATAGCCCCCGTTTCAAATTTCCTACATCACAACAATATTAGTCGGTTGGGGATAGGATAGTAATCTCGCATACACCGAATATTTTCCGACGAGAGTTTGTTTTTGGCGCCCACCGTGTATGAATCGGGGAGGGAGTCAATTTCGGCCGAGGACACACTGTGTTTTGGTACCGACCGTGTATGAATCCGGGTGAGGCGGTTAGGTCACGTTCGAGTGAAATTACAAACCTACCCCTATCGACACCTATAGAAATCAAGCAGATAGGCTTTGCGTGGCAGGGATAGGCAGTAGTAATTTCCATCTCGCAGATTTTGGTTTCAAGTGATTCTGCGACTTTTCCCGCTTGTTCAAATTTTGCAGAGTGCATCGCCATCGTACAACTCAATTCGAATCCCATTTGTATTCTATTTTTTTCGGGCGGGATCCATTTTCGATTGGAATAAAATTCTATATACATCATTTTTTAATATATAGTTTCAAAAGCACAACAAAGAATTCTGCTCCTTTACATGTATAGTATGATTTACAAATACAATGATCTCAAAATCATAAGTTTGAATTCAAAAAATTGAACCAAATTATGTTCTACTAAAATGAATGGATCAGTAATATCTACATATTAAATAACATAGATGCGTGTGAATTCATATGAGTATGTATGTTTGATAGATCAATTTTGGTTCGAGTATGGATTACATGTATCATCATCTCGAATTCAAATATTTGAATCCCTTTTATGTTCACTCCTTTCATGCCCATATCTCTCGCATGCATGCTCCTTCATGTAGCTATCACTCTCTTTTCTCCAGCTCACCCGCACGCTCACTTCATGTTTCTCCTATCCTCACAAACATGGTCTCTCCATGTCTCCCTTGAGAAGTGTCACACTCTCCCTATCATTATACATTACACGATTTTCATTATCTCTCACGTCTCTGCCATTCTCTCGTATCACTAGGTACCTAAGCTTTCTTTTTCACCACCACACACAGTCCCCACTCGTCTTTCACTTTGTCTTTCTCTCTATGGGATTCTCTCACACACCCTATATGTCTCTAGATATGAATCATACCACTAAAATTACTCTCTCTCTCTCTCTCTCTCTCCTGTAGACACAACATTTGTTGCGGTCTCCTTTTCGTCTCCATCCCAGACTGACATTATTCATTTGTTTACCGATCAAACAAACTCCCCCCCCTCTCTCTCTCTCACACACAAAACTCCTGCTTCCACTCCCCTTCCCGACTACCGTCTCTCTCTCACACACAAAACTCTCGCTGCACTTTTAGTCTCGTATTTCTCTCACAAACATTTATCGACTAGCCTCTAGATAGGTTTATACACCCGCACACTCGTGCTTCCACTATCGCATACATGTCTCTCTCCCGCTCCTTGTATCTATGTAGATTTTTCTTCCCTTCTTGAGACACGCCCTCTCAATCGTGCACACACACACTATCACCTCATTTTAAGCTGATACCTCCCGCACACACACTCTTTGTTTCTTTGTCACACATGCACTCCGTCCTCCTCCTCTCTCCCTCTCCCTCTCACACACATGGGCTTTTTGCAACAACTAGCAAGATGCCCATGCGTTGCACGGAACATGAAGATGCATTTGTATGAGTAGTTTATCTTGTGGAGGAAAAGGATGAACAAGGGAAGACCTTATTTGCAAGTGTGGAGAGGGGTGTGGGTATCTTTTTGCAAAATTGCCATAGTTTCCTTCCTATCCGTCAGATATAGATTGGACGGCCTATATTACAGGATGGCAGGCACATGATCATCACCGTCTATGCTTTTTATAAGAGTAGGGATAAAAAATAGAGTTGGTGATGATGGTGGGCCTGCCATCCTGCAATATAGGTCATCCGATTTATATCTGACGGATAGGAACGAAACTATGGCAATTTACCTGCACTCCTCTCCACATTTGTAGATAAGGCCTTCCCTCGTTCATCCTTTTCTCCCACAAGATCTTGATGTTCCGTGCAATGCACGGGCATCTTGCTAGTAAGAGTAGAAATTAGACATATACCACTTCTCGAATCTTGAAATCAACAACATTCCTCCCTTATCTCATCAAAACCGCCAAAGGAATATATTTTGAGTGAAACATAACATTTTTTAGTGATATACGTATTACAAAACTAGACTTTTTTTCTATCAAATTGGTGAATATGTATTAATCTACTATGATCGTGTGGCAACGCATTGGCACATTGCTAGTAGTTATTATAATTTTGTGGGCCTTGCATAAACGGTGGAGTACATATACAAAGAGAAGAGGCGCCGCATACGCAATGGTCTCTCGCATTGCCTCGCACACATGAGTGTTATGTAAAGGCAACGTTAACAAATAAACCCTAAAACCCTAGGTGCACGATTGCTGCATTCGCGGTACCGTGCGTGGTGGATCCCACCTTTGTAGGAACAACAGCTCGGCGTGATAATTTGATCCGTAGGAGTTGATGGTCGGGACCACAGGTGAACGACTTGGAGGCGGTGGCTCGCCATTGCCACGCAGATCAAGTAGCCACGCTTAAAATATCATTTTTTAGCGGGGTTAAGAGTTCTGATTTTCAATGGCGTTATAAGTACTAAGTACTCCCTCTGTCCCCAAAATATAAGAACGTCTTTAACACTACACTAATGTCAAAAACGTTCTTATATTATGGGACGGAGGGAGTAGTTTTTAGAACGATTGGTATGGAGCGAAAATGGAATTCATAGTACTACCTACTACGTACCTCCTTGGCGTATGGTTGTATGGGTTTATGTTGCGAGATGTTGAACCTGGTAGTTCCAGGGCAAATACTATGATTAAATTTAGATGTTGGTTTTCAAAAATGAAAATCGGAAGGGGGAAACCCTTCTTTGATTAAAAAAAAACTACTACCTCCGTTTTGGTTTACTAGTCCCCATCATTTTTTGCGTCAAAGTTTGTCCACGAATTTTACTTGTAAAATGTGAATGGAAAACGAGATTTTCTTATACGCAAACAAAAAAGGACTAGAGGGAGTGATTGCTCTGACACGGACGCGACCTCTCATAGCGCAGACATTGAACCGGCGCGCCGGACAAGAGGGCCCCACTCGCTGCAGGCCCGGCTGAACACGCCTCCTCGCCAAGATGCAACCGGCTTCTGCATCGCCTCAAGATGCCTTCATTGAATCTGTGCGTGTGCTAGCAACACGTCCTTCCGTGAGCCGGCCAGCATTTTAGAACACAGAAAGTGACCAAAATATAATTAATTGCGCATGGTTTTGACTTGTTGTGCTCGCACTGGTAGCAGGAACTAGAGGTTTTTCTTTATTCATAACTCTCCTGAATTTTTCTTGGCTTTGAAGAGAATCATGGTTGTGGACATTATGTCTGAATGTGGAGATATCTATGAACATGAGTTTGATGTGGAAGTTGAACTTGGAATGTCGGGCTTGCGCGTGTACTATACCATGTCCAATGCTTCGTCATTATTGTTTGGAAAGTAATTGTTGTTATTACATGACCCAAAAAATATTTTGTGCCACATCAAGAGATACACGGACATCACAACAGTATGCTTGTTGGATAAACATTTGAACCTAGCTACTATGAAGGAAATTTTGTATTGACAACAGTTTTAGATAGCAGGAGACGCCTAGCCTGCTCTACCTCTGCTAGCTTATTTCTGGCTTCTTCCATTTCTTCTTTGGCATGGGTGAAGAGAGCATCTGATTGCTCTTTTTGCTTCTTCAGGAACAAAGCTACATTCTCAAGGGCTGCTGCACGCTTTCTTTCAGCCTTTACTAGAGCCACGAGGACACGAACAACTGACGACTTCACCTGGCTTGTGTGTAATCCAAAGCATCATCAGAATTTGCACCTTGTGTCTAATCCAGCATCATTAGGGAACTGGCACCTTGTGTGTAATCCAGCCTCATTCTGGAAACATGATCTCAAGGTTGGCCATACTTCCCTCCTCGTAGGAACTGCATCCTGACATGAAGTTACTTCTTTTTTAGATAATTACTCAGAGCAACCCAGATCTATTTAGTAGAAGCCGATAAAATGAATCAGAAGTGAATTCAAAAGGAAAAAATAAAAACAGACTTCAAGGTGAGAGCACCCACTTCCTACATCAAGCTAAAAACGAAAGCATTAGGACGATTAAGAATCATCTTATGACATATCGAAGAACATGAAGCTTAAGAGAAACAGAAACTACAACATATACACATCGAAGAACACGAGGCTAAACGTAAGTAATTGAAAGGGTGTTACTTACCAAAGCTCGTTTTACAGGTTCGGTGCAGCTCCTTTTTAACTTGCCACACTCCTTGAAGATGTCCCCAATATCCCGTGTTTGGTCTTCATTGCTCCTCTGCATGTTCGCACTCGTGGTTTTAAAATCTCAACATGGCAAGAAAATATAATACTAGTAATACTCGCACGTCTTGTGGGCAACATTAAAGCACTCGTCTGCCACGTTAGAGCATCTCCAACAGAATCGCAACACGCGGCGCTTTAAAAAAGCGTTTACAGTGCTGAGATCGAGAAGTAGAGATAGAGAGTAGAGGATAGTTTTCACCATAGATAGATAAAAAAAATAGATTATTCAACTACTCCTCATTGTCCGACTCCTCCTTGGTGATGTCTTCCTCCGACGTCTGACTGTAGGCGTGAAGATACCGATCGTTGTCGGATTCCCAGGGCGACACTACTCCTAGCCTCATGTTGAATTGAGCGTCGGCTTTTTGCCTACTCTTGTCCTCGCGATAGGCGGCTCGCTCCGCCCTCCTCTTATCCCTCTCCGCCCTCCTTTGCTCGTAGAACTCGCCCTCGTTGATGATGTCCTGCGGGAAGCGTTGGCGCCACAACGCCATGGCTTCCTCGTCCATCTCGGAGATGCCGAGACAGTGCTCGCGCCTCCGGTTGTTGGGACGATCCTCGTCGGTGATAAGCCGCGGCAGAGGCGCGAGCTCCTGTGCCCGCTCCCGCGTCGGCATGTTGGGGAATTTCAATGTTCTATGAGGCCACCGGAGGCGCCACGCCGCCGCGTCGTATGTCCGGCGGCCTCCTTGGCGGTGTCGAAATTGCCGAGGCCGAGACGCATCCCGCGGAACCGGATCTCGGCAGAGAAGCCACCGGAGGGGCACGCGCGGACGCTGCGGTATCCCCAAGTTTCCCAGCGACGCGGTGGCATGGTGGCGCAACGGCGGTGAGGTGAGAAAGAGCGGGGAGAGAGCGGTGGCGAGGCACAGAGCGGGGAGAGAGCGGTGGCAAGGCACAGAGCGGTGGGAGGGCGTTGGATTTTATAAAGCGCGCCGGACGCCGCGCGCCAAAACTAGCGCACGCCCGGCCGCTTTTTCCCGCGCGCGCGCAATCCTTTCCCGACGTCTCTGCTATCTCTACTCTCTTCTCTACTGTTATATTTATTTTATATTTTATATTTATCTCTACTTCTCTACTCTCTATTTTTTGTCTACTTTTTCCCTACTCTTATAAAAACAGAGTTGGTGATGATGGTGTTACTGCCATCCTGCAATATAGGCCATCAGATTTATATCTGACGGATAGGACGGAAACTGTGGCAATTTTGCAAAAAGATACCCACACCCCTCTCCGCATTTGGAAATAAGGCATTCCCACGTTCATCCTTTTTGCCCACAAGATAATCTACTCATACAAATGCATCTTGATGCGTGCAACGCATGGACATCTTGCTAGTTCTAAAAAACTATCCATCATTTGCCACACTACTAGTTGCAGATGAAATACCTACCCAAGCACAGGGCGATACAGGAGCGATGCACAATTACAAGCTGATATTCTGTTGGACAATGGAGGCTATAACCAATTACTTTTATGGGAACAATAGCACCCAGGAAATTTGAAGGGTGGGTATGAACAAAATTGGAACTGCACATGTACTGCTAAGTGATTCAATACACACATTACCCATCGAGGAGGAGAACGATGGTCGCGGCGGCCTCTGTGAGTCATGGTCAGCAAAGGGAGTCAGTTCATTATCCACGACGGTGGTGCTTTTGCGCTTGGCGTCGGCTTCCGGGAAGCAGATCCGAGACCGTGGAAGACGGTGTTGGGGAAGAGGCTCCGTGTACGACAACGACGGCGGACCGGCTCTAGTGCGACGTATGAGGTCGTCGATGAGGCAGATGCGCTGCGGTGGACGAGTGCGCCGATGTAGAAGGGGAGGAGCACGAAGGCTGCGGTGTCGTGGAGAAGTCTATTTTGCGGTAGGGATAGAAAATGGGGAGTATTCAGGTGTACTACTCTGGGTGCCGGGGTGGGGTTGGCTGGGTAGAGTGAACCTGAAGTTACGAAAACAGCCCCCTACAACCGTCATCCATAGGCCTGTTCTGAAGGCTATGATGGTAACTTCCCACTGCTCGAATCAGGGTTGCGGGAGATTTTCCCACCGACCTCAAAATTTTGTGACACTGAACTCCCCGTGTGGCGTGTTGGGTGATTCGGCTAAGCAACTAGTGAGTAGTACTAGTAAACTCTGCATATTAGGTTTGACCAAGTCAAACTTCCTAAAGTTTGACCAAGTTTATAGAAAAATATAAACATTTACCATAACAGATATGTATGATGTGAAAGTACATTCAATAATGAATCTAATGGTATTTATTTGTTATTGTATATGTTAATATTTTTTGTTATAATCTTTCTGAGAGTTTACAAAACTTGACTTTGACCATTGCTAATACACAGACTTAAATAAAAACGGAGGGTGTACACATTTGTTTTCTTAGTATGTAGTGAATTAATCATTTGTTGAAATTGTGAAATAAATATATTAGGCTACTGACTTCGAATGTAATGGTATGTACAGTTCAATAGTTACAATCATTGTCGAATTCCAAGATGTATACGAGGTCTATAGTACTTCACAACATGCTCAAACTCGCATAATCCCAGTCAAATGACAATCAAAATGCATTTCATAGTTATTACTTTGTAGGATGCAACAAAACCAACAATAACTCTACATCAGCCATTATAAGAGCAACATTTTGAACATATCCCAATGTGTGAATGAAACGTGCAGAGAGAGCTTGCGAAGATGGAGCAGATAGGGCGGGAAAGATTGTATGTATGTGGACGAGAGAGTAGGAGACAAACCTAACGAAACAGAAACAGGGAGATAGAGAGAGGAAGAAGTTAGGTCTGTGAGAAAGATGGAGACATGTAACATACGTGAGATGCATGTCCATCCGGATTTTTTACACGTGAAAGGAGAATAGACAACATGTTTGATGAGAGAGCTGGAAAAACATGGACGAGAGGGGAAGGATCTCATGGGTAGAGGGATTGATAAATTTGTGCGGGGGAGAGAGGAATTGGTAATTTTGTGCGAGAGAGAGAGAGAGGGTGGGGGAAGGAGTCAGTCAGCCGTCGTCACGTCATCCTGCTTCCAAATGGACCCGCATTCTCTAGCATAGTGTGGTCGCCGTCTTTGATCTCCTCGATGCCCTCTTTGAAGATTGAGGTGTTGTGCATGCTGTGGTGCAAAGAAGCACAAGCGAGAGTGGTCGCCATATAACCTTGGATGGGGATGAATTGTGTGCTCGGGGGAGGGGGGTGTGTGTGATGTGTGTGTGTTGTGTGTGTGTGTGTGTGTCAGATATTGAGAGTAAACAAACCTAAGGAAAGAAATGTGTGTATGTGACGGAAAGCTACTTGCTAAACAGGGTATTCACGAAGAGATTTTGCGTGCGAGATAGAGCGTGATGTGCGGGCCTTGAGGTGGGCAGGGTGCCAAAATGTGCGCGTTGATGCATGTGTTACATGCGATCATGTGAGGGACGGACGAATCGAGAGAGATGGTTGTTGTGTTACGGATGCTCCTCTCTCTCTCTCTTTCTCACACACACACAAGTAAAATAGAAGACCGTTCTCTCATGTATACACAATGTATCGGCATCTGTCTATGTCTCACTCATGCATGATCATTTGCACGTTCACACCTCTCTATGTCTCTATCACACGCACACTGTCTCCACATTGCCCTTCCGCCACAACACACATATGGACACATACACACGTTCTCTCTCAGTCACACACACAGGGGTTGTTTGGTTTTAGACTAAGTTTGCCACACCTAAGGTTAGGCAAGTTTAACCAACTTAGGTGGGTGTTTGGTTCAAGCCACACCTTAGGCAAGCCACATTAGGGTCCCACATTACATACACTCAGAAAGTGTGGCAAGATTCCCTTAGGCTTGCCAACTTGTGGCTCTCATTTTGAAGAACTAATAACCTTAGGCAAGTGTGGCAACATTGTCTCTATGACAAGTGGGCCATAGGGGCAATAAAGTGTGGCAAGCCAAAGTGTGGCAAAAACCAAACACATGCCAACTAAACTGTGGCTGCCAAATTTTGGCTTGGCAAACGGTGGCTAGGAACCAAACAGCCCCGAAATCAGTATTAAAAAAACTAGGGCGCACCTAAAACGTCCAAATCCAAATAAACACGATCTGGAGCTAAATTCAAATATATGGAAATATTGTAGCGTCAAGACCATTTCTCGAAAAAAAAGTTGAGTAATATTCGGGGATTGTTTTCACACACACAAAAAGGTTCGGTGGATGTCCTTCGAGCGCGACACGGTGACGCACTGTTCGATCGACCGCGCGGCCACGGTTCACGCGCTTGCACAGGATTCCGTATCGTGGCTGTGGTAACTAATAAAAGCGCTGCCTAAGTCTAATGTTTACATGTACTAGTAGAGTTTTCTTTTAAGTTTGACCAACCCTATATAAGACTAAAATAAGCTCCCATGCATGCACTCATCAATATGTCGCCGCCACCGTTGCGCATGCCGGCGCCCGCCTGCTCCGGCCAACAATTTCTCGGCCATCACCGTCGTGTCGCCACCAAGCCGAAGTCTCGCCCGCTCACATCGTCTGCAGTCCCTCCTCACGATGCTGCCGCGCTGCCAAGCATGCAGCAGCTGGTGGAGCCGCGTCTATGCACGCAACATACAAAGAGGAGGACGAGCGCGTGCTCCAGCACGCCGGCGAGGAGGAACTAGCGTGTCATTGTCGTCTCCGCCCGCACGGAGGAGGCACGCATGGTGGCTGTCGCGGCGGAAGCCGGTCGCGCGCACGTCGAGCCCGCTAACCGGGTGCGGACACGGAATATACCTTCGAGACCTTGAATGCCACGTGGATCCTGCAATCTGAAGGAGCAATTTGGGTCAGTCGACTATTGTGAGACGTTTGATGCAACATGGAAGGCTAGAAGGGCTTATTCAACCTCCGAAATAGATGCACGGTTCATCTTCTCAGCCCGCCACACGCCTTACCACTTGCCGCCGCCGCTGCGCCCTCCCCTGAACCGCCTGCCACCGCCATGCTCCCCCACCCCCGCCATCCATTTAACCCCGGGCACGATCCATTTTTTTTCCGGCGAGCTGCATTCCACACCCAACACTCATAAGATAGATCATGGGCACCCTACCGTCTTCTTCCTTCACTCCGTCGAACTTCTTTCACAAATCGACTGACCCAAATTATACTACTAGTACGAACGTATTAACTACAGTAGGAACACGAAGATACGAGCAGTAGTACCAACTGCAAGAAGAACAGTAGTAAGACATAGTACTAGTACTACTGTATGTACTAAAGAGTTCAAATAACGAGAAAGAACATAAACATAGTTCTGCTAGGGCCTCAGCACAACACACACTTGAAAATAAACTAAGCAACTAGTCCTCTTGACACTGCAGTAGAACCAGCATGAGCGACGGCACTGCCACCTACTCGGAGTCCGAGTCCACGTCCTCGACTTCGTCCTCGTCCCTCTTCCTCTTCGCCGACGCTTCTTTGCTTGAACCGGACACTGGGCTCTGCTTCTTCATCCAACCCTTGTAGATATTTAAACAAAGGTAGGCATCCATTGCTGCGTACAAGATGTGATCTTCATCTAATGTCTTCGACTCCCATGCATGATGAAACTCGTGATGAGGTTTCTTTAGTTTAGCGTACGAATGATCAATCATGGATGCTGCCAGGGTCAGCATTGAAGGCTGAGAGGAGGACACCAGCCTTTCCTTCTGGAGGTCGAAGGGGTTGCCTACAACAAGGCCTATCCGACCCAGGATTTCCTTGTCGTTCCTAAAGTCTACAGTAACGAATTTGCCTCGGCCGTCCTTGAGGAACTTCTTAAATTCCTCGCACTCAATGTCGGCATGGCATATGTGGTAGACCAAGCATAATTCATGCACGCAAACCTGGATCACGGCGGGCTTCTTCTTCTCTGCCTCCTTTAGTTTCTTCTCGCTTCCCAGGATTGTGGTGTATTCAACATCTAGCCCAGCGACCCACTCATCAATTGAGTTTTCAAAAATGCCTTTGAAGCGAGCAAGGCATTCTTTCACCGTTGCAGAAGAACGGGAGTAGATGACGTCGAACTCATTGCCGGTGATGGTTCTAACATTGTACTCACCGCCGATCATGGAGATTTGGTACGCCATGGATTTGGGAGGAGGGTTAGGATTAGTGGAACTACCGTAATGTGAAAGGACGGGACAACTGGGAGCGAACTGTTGTAAGGTACTGTACTAGTAGAAGACGAGAACGAGTAGGGCGTGTGAACAGTGTGGGGTTGCTGGCTTACCCGGTGGATAAACGGCTACAAGCCCCCAAAGAGTTCTCGAGAACTATGCGGGACCCACTAGATATCATGTCTACTAGACCCATATCGTATGCCTGACGGTATAGCTTCTGCCTGTTGGCATGCCATGCCGGCTTGTGTGTAACTTCAATTAATTCCGTCAACCGTCGCGCCTCCCACGATCTTCGCCTCCCTCGCGCGGTCGCGCCCTTTGAGACTTCGACCGGCTATAAATGAGCAATTTTTTTGCCTACTCCGCATGCATGATACTCCCTCTGGTCCTTTTTACTTTCGTCAACCGTTTATACTAAAAATATCAATATCTACAATACTGATTATAATGAGTACTCCCTCCGTCTAGGTGTGTAAGTCATCTTACGAAAACCAAATAATCCCAAAACACTTAGGCACGGTGCATTAACTTCTAGCTCGTTTCTAGTTTCTTGACATATCAACCAATAAGATATGTGGGGTGTGCATGATTTTAATGACTTGAGACTACCAAACACACACGCAGTGGTTAGTTCATTGCATGCAATGCTATTAATTAGCAAATAAACATTAAGTTCTCTCGTTTTCCCCTCCTCCTTGGTCACGGTGCACAACCTAAGATGACTTACTCACCTAGACGGAGGGAGTATAAAGCACCTCTTGTGTGGGTTAGATTTTTTGGGTTAGTTGAGTTCAAACTAACCCAAACTAACTCTAACACATGGCTCCAAACAGGGCCAAGGTTAGCTATTAGAGTACTACTACCTCCCTTCTAGTTTAAAGGGCTCGATTCAAAAATTTGACCTACGCTTAACAAGATAGAGGCGGTGGAATAGTTTTTGTAGTTCTTCACCAAAAAATGTATTTACCAATGCATGCATGAACACTAGTTACTCTAACCCCCCTCTCTTCTTTAATTCTTTGCCACATCAGGATGTTTGCTATTCCCATGTGCATGATACCAGCTAAGATACCACCATTATGGCCAGCCTTATTCATCGCATGCAATAATTTAGTGCACCTTGAAATATGAACATGTGTGGAGCGTGTATGTTTTTAATGACTTGAGACTATACCTAGCCCGGCATGCAAGACGAGATTTATTATGCACCGTTCCCCATACTTGCAGGAAGCCCGTTCATCTCCAAATATTTTCCTCTCCATGTGTGGAAAAAATATGCGTGCCAGACTCTCCTTCTCCCTCCGACGGTCCCACCACTCCACCCCGTGTGGAAAAAATCTGCATGCATGACCCTCCTCCCCACACGCTCGTCCAATCCGTTGTGACCGGCAATATCTCCACCCCTTCCCTCCCCCGTAATTTACTCCAACAAATATGCCCACGTAGCTGTTACTTAACTGCAGGTGCATTGGGCCACTGACATATGGGCCCAACAAGGGTCTAGCCCACATGTCAGTGACCCAACTGGACCTGCAGTTAAGTCAGTGCAGCTCAGTCCATATCTTACGTAGGTGTGCCATTGCTCGCTATAAATGCTGCGCCTCCCACGACATCGCTATCTCCTCCCCCTCACGTTCACGTTCATCGCTATCTCCTCCCCCTCCCTGGCTCCCTCTCACGTCGACCACCATGGAATCGCCCCTCCCAAGCCCTAGGCGCCCCTCGCTGCACCGCGCGGACAGTCACACGTCGCCGTTCCGTTCCTCGCCGCCACTAGTCAAGGAGGACACGTCGGTGTTCCGCTCCTCACCGCCACTAGTCGAGGAGGACGCGTCGGTGTTCCGGTCCTCGCCACGACGCGTCAGCGTTCCCAATCTCGCCAGCACGCGCGTCGGAGGATGCGTCGGCTCCCCGCTACGAGGAGAACGCCGCGCTGCCCGCCGAGCCCCCCAGCCTCGAGGAGCTTTGGAAAGAACTGGATGTCGCCTTGTGGGAGGCTTTGCCTCCAGCAGAGCGCGCCAAAATAGAGGCGGAGAAGAAGGCCGAGGAAGAGAAGCGCACCATGGAACAAGCTGCCTGGGAGGCCTATGTCCCAACCGAGAGAGTGAGGCAATTGGCTCTTTGGCAGAAGGCTCGTGCGCGGGCCTTGAGGGTGGTGGAGGACGCCCGTGCCGACGCCCTGAGTGCATTCGGGCCCAAGCGCCTCATCTACGCTTGGCGGTACGTGGACCAGGTGCACGCTTCCAGCGAGGAGGAGTACCTGTTGGCGCCATATCACCACACCGGTGAGATCGCGCTCGCCCGGCGGCAAGCCGCCAATCAGCACCTCGTGAGTTGCGAGGGTGAGGAAGAGGCGTTGTGTCGGCGCGCTGGGAAACGGCCGTGCACCAGGGCACTCATGGCATGCCGCAAGCACTCCTGCGAGCGTCGTGGCTTTTAGGAGGAGTATAATTTTTGTTTCGTAAGGCGATCTCATTAGTTTTGGGACGCAAATGATAAATCCCGAATGTTCAGGAATTATTAGCGTCCTTAATTAAGTATGTAAAAGGGAAAGTTTGGAAACCTTGTGTATTCGTACGCATTTTGCAAGTACATGCATATAGCACAAACTTTACTATATACTATCACACTACACGTCTGTCTCTATATATGCTTGCAGACTGTGCTACTCCCTCCGTCCAAGTCAATAAGTCATCTTTGATTGTGCACCGTGACCAAGGAGGGAAGACTTATACACCTAGATGGAGGGAGTACTACTATTACTTATGTATGTGCAAATGCACGTTTTAACATTACGATGCGGTTTTTGTAAAAGTAGAAAAACAGCACTAGTCAAGCTTATGAAACGATTCAACGCAAAACAAATGCAAAAAGGCTCGTTTGATTGTTTACTTTTAGCTTCCTTCTCTGTGGGTATTTCTCTGTCGTACTTTGTACGGAGTATCTCACTGGTTGGAAAGGCATGCAGATTCCCAAACTGCTTTCCTACACCCTGTATCGAATTTTTTGCCTAACAAGTTGTGTCGTGCAACTGGAATTCCAACTTGAGTACTACTACTAGTAGGAGTACCAGGGGCCAGTTCTTTTAGGCTTCTAGATTAGTAATCCCATAACTACTACCTCCGTCCTGGTTTATTGGTCCCCAATGTAATCTGTGTCAAATTTTGATCATAAATTTAAGTAATGAAATGTTAGTGCATGTCACATGCACTAACATTTTATCTGTTAAATATTTGGTCAAAATTTAGCACAAATTACAATGGTGAGGAATAAAACAGGACGGAGGTATTACTAGTAGTAGTTTAGAAGCCCAAATAAATGAGTGAGGCGCCTTAATGTTACTCTCCACTGTGACTAGTCTTATGGGAAAAGCTGGGGAAACCGCCAAAAGAACTGGCCCTAGGAGTAGTAGCTAGGGATACTAGGAGTAGTAGCTAGGGATCGAGTGTGCGAGATGAACCAGAGAAAGTAAATGCAGAGAGATGAAATGCAAAAAAGACGGAGGGATGTGATGGTTGCTTGTCCGTTTATTTTACTGTGCCACTTATTACCGGGAGTGGTTGGGTTTTGTGATATGACGGCTTTCTTTGCCGCGCCACGAATGAGGTGAGATTCCGTGCGCCGCCCTCTAAACTAGTACTACTACATCGGTCATGTTTTATCCCCATTGAATTTGATCAAGATTTAATCGACAAAATGTTAGTGCATGTCAACAAAAACAATATCGTTGGATTCGTATTTGAACATAGTTTTCAATGATATAATTTTAGGTGACATGCATCATCATTTATCGTACTATATATAATGTTAGTTCAACTTTTGGTCGTACTAATCTATAGTAAGGTGCCCATGCGTTGCACGGAAGAGCGAAATGCATTGATCGGGGAGTTGTTTATTTTGACAAAGGATGTGGGGGTCATCTCATGTGTAACGGGTATCGATAGGTTTGTTCGGATTTTATTTCATCTCTATAGCTCACAAACATTTGGGTGAAATAGATAAAAAAGTTTCTTTTGCAAAAAAAGCATTCAACTGTTCAACCTGCATCCAAAACTTGTGAAGAAATAACTCTTATTATGCTTTGCAGGAAATGATCTTGAAGAATTAGTTTTTTAGTATCCATTGTTATACATGTTGGCTACAGATGACATGGCACTTTCTTATAGTCAACAGTTGGCTATACTATTTAAGTATTAACCATGCCCTTATACACCTAGACGGAGGGATTAAATCAGGATGACTTGGAATGGGGCAGAGGATATGTAAGAAATGGTTCATCATAAGTCTTTCACCAGTACTGTAGTAAAAATTCATACATGGAAGATTCTAGACTAAAACATAAATGGATACACTTTTATTCATGCGCGATACTCCAATAGAGCAAGATAATGCATGGAAGTATCCACATGCTTAGACAGCGGATTACATTGAGCGAAGACTAATGATCAACATTTAACTTGATAATGCAGATGTCCAGGTGAACCTCCTTGGAGTCCACGTGCACATTGTTGGGGGTCAAATAATACCGTGCGTCTTCCATGTCCACATCGGCGGGAAAGTCCCAGCTCGGCAGAGTCCAAGTATGCTTGGCGTAGCCAGTGTCGCCGCCCACGTACCTCCGAGGGGTAGTAATAGTGAGCACGCACCCGTACATCGGCCTCGTGTCAGTGTCAGCGTCAGCAGTGTTGCCCCTGACGCACACTACAGAGATGTGGCGACGGCCTGTGTGGGCCTCGCCGGTGGCCACGATCAAGAGGAAGACGCTGCCGTCCTCCTCCGAGACTAGTAGGAGGCACTGATCCTCCAGCGACTCCGGCACGGTGAACGGGTAGCACGTCTCATTCTTGAAGTTCTTCGCCAAGGGCCAGTAGTGATTGCCGCACGCCTGCGTCAGGTGATGCACGATGTCCGCCGGCGAGCCCCAAAACGGCACCGGGCACTCATAGCAGTAGACGAAGGGCTCCTTGAAGGCATCGACCAGGCCGTCCATGAAACGGGCGTGGCTGTAGGGGACGTTCCGTCAGTTGAATATATGAGGAAGTTACCACAAGATTTAGTCTGAATAAGCACAAAATAAATCATGACGGCTATAATAGAGATTAAACTAATCATGCGGACTAGCATAGTAGATGAACAGATCGAATCTAGGACACAGACTAAAAACATGAATTCTACCACGATTTCGAACAGGAAGGACAGAAACACATACGGTGCAACGGGAGCAGCACCATTGGCGTTGAGGTTGTCGCCCATGTCTTTGAGTAAGAGGTTGCCGAGGTCGGGGAAGAAGTCGTCGTCGGTGAAGTCGTCGTTGCTAGCAGTCGCGTGAGTGTGCTCCCCAAATTTCAACAAATACCGCTTAATGGAGCGCAGGATGGAGTGGCTATAGGGACGCTATGTCACTGAATGGAGCGCAGCAGAGCCCACGGGCAAGAGATGGTGCTCCTCCCTAGTCTCTATTCTTATCTCTATCTCTACTACTCTTCTTTGTTTTTTATAATGTACTAGTTGTAGTTGTCAAATCGAATAGTACTGCACCGTCCACTGCACGCCTGGCTGAACACACCTCCTCACCTCCATCAAACCCCTCCGTTAAACCCGCATGAAAACCGAGAAACCTACTCCGACCCGCGGGAGGAAATTTACCGGTTGCCATTGGAGAATAATAGAGTCACGTCCAATCCATTTGAGTTAATTGCGTGTATGATTCTCCCTCTATAAAAAGTTAATTGCATCCTTAATCTCGTATTCTATGTACTCTGTGGGTTCCACTGTCAGTACAGTGTACATGACTTGCGGGCTGGCTACAGATTTGTACAGAAAGTTAAAAAGAAACAAATCCATGACTTGCAGGATTGGAGTTAGCACCGATGGCGGTTCGTAGTTGTTCCACGCTCGGGCATTGGAGTTTGTAACTATTTTAGATTAGAACATACTACTCCTCCGGTGCTAGTAGTAGAGCAGAGTCCTACTCCACTACTACTCTACTGAAGCAAGTTAGGGCATAGTAGCAGGTACTATAGGGAGTACCAGTACTGTGATCATTCAAGCAAGTTGTATGACTTCGATATGACCCTACGCTGCTGGTATGTGTCTCGTAAGTCAAGCGGCATGATGTAGTCATCATCATCTGTCCACTTCCCGCGGCACATCTTCGCTTCTCCATCTTTGTCCGCTCTTCCATCCCCGATAAGGCGCCTCCCCCCTCGTCCGAAACCCAAGAACTAACAATGGCAGAACCGAGCAGCGTCCGCCGAAAGAGTGGCTGGAATTCACTCCCCACAGAGGTAATCAAGCTCATTGTTTCACGTGTTGACAATCTCAGTACCATGCCACTCGCCGCGTGCTCGTCGGGGCTATACCGTTTACTCAAAGCCCTCAGGCCGGAGCCTTTTAAGCCAGCTCCTTGCTTGCTGATGCCGCCTGATATTTAAAAACGGCATGTCACGCAGCATAATGATCGTAGGGTGGCAAGGATCAACCCCCTTGACAGCGATCCGATCCCTGTCACCCTCAACTACATTAACGATATGTACTGGGTCGGCATGAACACGTCTTGGATGGTGCTCGTCGACGGTCGCGGCAGCTGGATGCTCGTGGAGGTCTACACCCGGCTATTGATCCCCCATCCTTCGATTAACATCGCCCGCTTTGGCACCGCGCCCGTAATACTCGGAATCTTCATCAGAGCCAACATGATACCAAGTTTGATTTGCTCAAGGTTGTCATCTGCCAAGTGCCCACAAGATCTGCGAATTATAAAGACTTCAGGTTAATTGCATTCTTCAACCGCGGTCTCACCTATCTGACAGGTTACTGTGGTAAGTGGATAAATCTGCACGTCCGTTGCAGGATCATACATCCTCCATGGTTCTCTGATGCCATTGAACACAAGGGCTTCATTTACAATGTCGACTCCTTCGGCTGTTACAGCAGTATGTTACTTTCCTATGATATCATGATGGCTTGCTTATATTATTGTCAACATTTACTGAAAAAATATTCATGCTCATAACATGATGTTCTTAAGATTGACTACATCAAGAGCCCTTTTTTATTTGACTCCAACGTTTTTTGAGGGTTATTTGACTCCAACTTGATATGATGTTGTAGGCCGCCTGGTGTCCCTACCCTTCCTAATCCCAGAACCTTTCAAAGAAAAGTGGCATGGCAGTTGCAGGTGGTTCCTGGCTCGATCAAACAACGGGAAGTGATTGATGATCGTTCGCACGTAGCGGACGTGTTGTTTCGCGGAATACAATCACAGTCACTGCAAGGTCTTTGAGCAGGATCCCAGCTTCTCTGGGCCTTCAGGAATTTTTGACTGGAGGTTGGTAAGTAGCCTTGGTACACGCTCTCTCTTTGTCGGACTGAATTATCTGATTAACTAGGAGATAACCGACGGCAAGGATCATGATGGCAGCGCGGTTTCGTTCATCAGGCAAAACTGTGTGTACACAGCATACCATGCGTCTCTGCATGCACCATACCCTGATATATGCCGCCACGCTCTGCATCTCAAAGTAGGAGAGAGGATCGCAAGTATCAGACTTCGACCTGCTAGCTGGAGTTTCCCCCGTCAGGCACCCATCTGGTTCAAGCCGCCAGCCAATCTCCACAGCTTAATAAATAGTAATGTCTAACTGAGCCACTTAGTTAGATGCGTACACTTGGTGTAGTAGGATCTTTATTTAGTTTGATGCATACACTTGTTCTTTTTGGTAGCCCTTTTGTAATGATGGCTGATGTTTGGTTTGGAAGAGAGAGCTGCGTGTTCACTCTTTCCGCCTCGCTTATCGCTTCGCTGCACCCCAGCCCTGGTTGCCGCTGCCGCTGTTTTCAATGTACAATCTGTAGTATATTTAAATGCATTGGTTGAATAAATGTGTTGTTAGAACGACAAACACAATGTTTTGGAAGTCGTTGCATGGTTCGATCCTTTAGTGCCCCGTACCGCACGTAGCGCATACTATTTTTCATATGGAACACATTTTCCACTTGTTGATAACATGCAGCCCACTGATGAAGGCCCAATAGAGAAGCCCATAATTAACTGGAAGGAAGGCTCTCACATGAATCCGGCCCAGGTACATGCTCATGGTCCCCTAAACATAAATAAGTAAATAAATAAATAAAGCTAAATGCTCATGCACCAGTTCTTTCAATTCACGATTTAACAGGAGGATATTATTTCCTATGATAGTGTCGTTACATTCAGACGATATTATTCTTCGGCAAAGATAGCGACCAGTCTTCTTTCTCCCAAAGATTTTCTTCCGCAACCAGCGGACCCATGCAAATCGTAGTCAACGTCAGAATAGATCCGGTCCATTTTTATTTTTCAATAAGAATGTCCAACCCAGCCCAGCACATTGGCGACAGCACTTTATCCTCCGCCTTGGTGCGCTCGCCGCGGCGCCGCCGTCCGGCCCTGTCAACATAGTTTTTTTTGAAACGGTCCTCACAACATAGTGAATCGGGAGAGGATCTGTAGTTGTGAGTATGACAAGATGGACCCACCAGTCCACTCCCGAACACAAGCAAGCGCCTCTTTTACTACTCAAATGAACCCCTCGTTTTTAACTCTAATCCACCCTACCGATATCTCTGGGACCCACATCATTTTCAACGTATAGTCAATTAACGGCAGAATTGCACAACTTTTTAGTAGTAATTAAAAGAGCAGGCTATAAACTGGGTGTCTTGATGTGTGGCCCATCTAACAACATGACCAGCCCAAATAGCTTCTTTCTCTGGGAAAATAGGTAGCCCAGTATTTCTTTTTGAAGAATACCCAAGCTAGGCCCATTTGTTTTCTCCGACTTACTGGGCTGCAAATCTTTCAAGACGAGGAGGGATGCATTCCGACTTGGCCAAAGAGTATGGTCAGTGCCTGTTAAAAGTAATAGCAAAAGGGGTTGAAAATTCCAAAAAAAATATAGCAAATGGGATATTAGTTTCTTTTTTTGTTTTTGTTCTTCAGTGATATCTTATACGTATTTCATTGGATTTAACATGACATAGTACTAACTTATTTTTAATTTTGTTTTAGTATGGTTACTATTTTTTGGATTAAGAATATTTTGTTCCCCAGTAAAAATTTGCGAATTTTCAAAATTTACCACATATTTAGTTAAATTTTTAACGCTGGTACTGACCAGAAAATGGGCAGCAATTCTAAAAATGGAAAACGGGCTGCAATAAATTCCATATGAATTAGAAAATGAGTAAAAATTATAAAAATAATAGCAAATGGGCTGTACACGCCATAGATTTCGAGCTGACTTGTTTACGCAAGGCTTTGTCGATCAACACACGATTCTAGCAGAAGGATCGTTGGATGTCCATCCAACGGCCGACGTCTTCTTCAATCTCTCGATCTTCCTACTCCACCGCCTAAACTAGTGCCGACGGACTGCTCGCTCCCTCCTCTTGTGGCTCATTGTGATGTCAAGATGCTTCCCCAAATTTCACCCTACTCCCTCCGCTGGCCTGGCCGCACGCAATCAACTGCCTCCTTATTACGCGAAAAAAATGATTCCTCCCACTGACATCTGGGGCGCACCGGTTGGGAGGATGACCTGTGGGCCTACTAAGTTGACGCGTCCGTAGGGCTTGTCTACTTAGTCAACAAACGATTCTAGCAGCAGTAACCATTGGATTTGAATCGAACGGTCCTGCTGCTTCTTCAATCGCTGCTCTTCTTGCACCAGCCGCCCAAACCAGCGCCGGGGAGACCGCCTGCTCCTGCCTCCAGTGGCCGGCTGTGCTGTCGTTGAGGCCTCATCGCCCCTACTACTCCCACCGCTAGCTAGGCCCTGCGGCGACGGCAGCCTCACACCGCATCCGAACCAGTGAACCCTCGTACTCCTCTCCGCGTGGGCATCCACTGCCGCGTCTTCCCTAGCTCCGCTTCGTCCCCTTCCTAGGCCTCGCCGTCGTCCACCGCATTGGTGCTCTCGGCACGGCATGGTCAATGTGGTCAACGACCGACTTCCATCGGAAGAGTACTGTACATGGAGAGGCTGACAGCTGGGTCCACGGCCACAGCCCAGTTTTTTTGTGATTTGCCAAGTAAGTCGCTTTGTCAGGCCTATTGGGCTGCAAATCTTTCAAGATGAGAGAGCTTTCATTCGACTGACCGAGAAAATGGCCTATCAATAATGAGAAATGGGATGTACATTTTTAAAACACATCAAACCGGCAATTAGTTTCAAATTTCTTCTTTTTATTTTGAGATTTTAAATTACATTAATTTTTATGCGTGGACAATTTGTTGGATTTTATATTGATATACATTTATTTTTTAAATCAGTTTGAATGTGACTCGAAATTTCGGGATTAAAAAAAGTTTGGACCGCACCGAAATATGCAAAATTTCGTATAATTTTTTAACCGTGGCCACAATTTGGGCTATAATGCTAACAAAAAGAATATGGGCTCCAAAAAAACCTTAAGAATTAGCAAATGGGCTGTAAATTATTAGAAATAAGGGCAGATGGGTTGTATGTTGTTTTCCACAGATTTGAGGCTTTCCTAAAAAAGGTTGACGCATAAGCAAAGGATCGTTGGATGTCCATCCAACGGCCGTCGTCTTCTTCAATCTCTGCTCTTCCCGCTTCCAGCCGCTTAAACAAGCGTCGGCGGACTGCTCGCTTCCTCCTCCATGCCGGGTCTTTGCCGCCAGCAGCCTCACCGCCCCCGTACTCCCATCGCTGGCCTAGCCATCCCTCTACTCACCCACACCTGTTGTTATTCTCCGTGACGGCAGCATTTAACCAAGAACCCTCAGATACAGATTCTCCGCGGGAAACAACTGCCGAGTCTTCCCTGCGTTCGTGTCGTTCCCTTCCTAGGCCTCGTCATCGTCCACTGCCCTGGTGCTCTCGGCGCGGCCTAGTCAACGTGGTCAACTACCGACATGCATCTGAGGTGGACTGTACGTGGAGAGGCTGACAGCTGGGTCCACGGCCACGCGCAAGGAAATGCCTCCTTATTACGCGCAAAATAATGGTTCCTCCAGCTGACATCAGGGACCCACCGAAAGGGCCTCTGTATTTCGCGAAAGAAACGTTACCGACGCTGACAGCTCGGACCCACCAACTATATCTTCGCACCCAAGGAAGTGCCTCCTTATTACGCACGAAAAAATGAATACTCCCCCTGTTAGCTGGGACCCAGTATAGTGGCAGCCTGACTTGTGGGCATACTAAGTTGACGGGGACGGAGGACTTTGTCAACTTAGTCAATATGCACGATTCTAGCTCCAGTGACTGTACGATGTCTATCCAACGGTCGTAGTGCTTCTTCAACCTCTGGTCTTCTTGCTCCAGCCGCCCAAACCAGCACCGATCATGCCTCATGCTCCTGCCTCCCGTGGTCGGCTGCGATGCGGCGGAGGCCTCACCACCCCCTACTACTCCCATCGCTGGCCAGGCCATCCCTCAACTAACCCACACCCCCTGTTATTCTGCGGCGACGGCAGCCTCACACAGCAGCGAACCAGTGAACCCTCATACTCCACTGCCACGTCTTCCCCTTCCTAGGCCTCGCCGTCGTCCACCGCCCTAGTGCCCTCGGCGTGGCATGGTCAACGCGGTCAAGGAACGACTTCCATCGGATGTGGATCAGACGTGGAGAGGCTGATACCGGGTCCACGGCCGCAGCAAGGAAGTGCCTCCTTATTACGCGCAAAATAATTATTCCTCCACCTGACAGCGGGGACCCACCGGACGGGCCACCATATTTCACGAAAAAAATGTTTCCCCCTGACTGCTGGGACCCACTAGCTACATCTTCGCACACAAGGAAGTGCGCCCGGGCAAAAAAACGATTCGCCCCCCTGACTGTTGGGACCCATCAACTACATCTTCACAGGCAAGGAAGTGTCTCACAGTCGGGACCCACCTGGTCAAAGCGTACGTAGCGTTGTCATTCTGGTCGCGAACGTGTACGTACATACTGGTCGATGTAGAGGCGCGCACGTGTCGTAGTAGAGGCGCGCACGTAGCATGTAGACGTACGTATAGCGGCCAGGGTGCAAGAAAGTAAATACGGCCACGTACATACATACGGGCGGGGTCTCGAACGCCTACTCGCGCGTACGTACGGCTAGGGGTGGAAACGGATCGAATGCGGATCGGATAGTGCTCTTACCACTTCCATTTTCATATTTTCAAAACGAATATGAATGTGAATACGGATGTTATCGGATACGGATGCGGCCCGGATGTTATTCGAATACGGATACATATCGGATGTTTTCTTGATTCGGAGCGGAAACGAATAATAGTAACATCTTGCTTAAGTATATCAGTCAATAGCTATGTGACATGAAATAATCAACTTGTGACATACAATAAGTCAATGATAAATAGTTTTATAAATAAATACTATTGTAATGCATAATAGTTTCTAAGTTTAATAATGAAAAGAGTAAAATTTGACCACTTATTTGGCATTTATGTTGGTTAATTGTAATACTGGGGCAACAATTTTGAAAATTACCTCCCATAATATTATTCGGATACGTATATATCCACTTCCATATCCATATTTGTGTCAAAATCTCATGCCATATTTTATTTTTTATCATTAAATAAATTCGGATACGGATAATTTCCATTTCCATTTTGGTTCGGATGCGGATGTTTCGGATACGAATAGGCATTTTCTCGAATACGAATATCGGATATTCCGGATTATCCGCTACCACTTTCCACCCCTACGTACGGCCAAGGCGCGTGTACATGGCTGGGTCGGAATGGAGAAACAACGTCATCGTCGTGTTCATGGGGAGGCAACGGAATGCGTCGTGTTCATCAAGATGCAACGGAACGCGTGGGAGCCAACCGGCTTGGACGGAACAGCCGATGGAAACGAGGCCTGGCATACTACAGAACAAAGGAAACGGCCTTGTGTTCGACCGACCACGTTCAAAACAGGATCCTGTTCATCGGGAGGGGTCTCGCGTACCGCAAAACGGAGGAAACGGACCTCCTACGGTCGAAACGGGGGTCTTGTTGATCGGGAGGGGTGTAGCGCATCGGAAAACAGAGGAAACGGACTTGTGTTGGAGCGCTATGGTCGAACGGGGGTCCTGTTCATCGGGAAGGGTGTAGCGTACCGCAAAACGGGACTCCACGGGATACTGTTCATCTCCACATTCTACCCCATCCAGCCTCCACGAGTTACTATTCATCCACCGTCGACCTCCTCCAGCCTCCACCTGCGATTGTTCATCCACGGGCTCTTGTTCATCCAGCCTCCACCGTGCACTACTCCACCGGCTACTGTTCAACCAGCCCTCTCCACGGGCTCCTGTTCAACCACCCCTCCACGGGCTACTGTTCATCTAGCCCTCCACCGCTTCACTGCTCATCCAGCCCTCCACGGGTGGTCCTGTTCATCCTGCCCTCCACGGGGTCCTGTTCATCCAGCCCCAACAGGCTCGATCGATCGGGGTCCTGTTCATCCAGAGGCAACACCACGGGGTCCTGTTCATCCACCCCCACCGGGAACTGTTCATCCAAACCCCCAGCAAAGCTCACTGTTCATCCAAAGGCAGCATCGATCGGCCTCAGTTAGCAGCAGTAGCGAAGGAATCGCTCGATCGGGTTCAGTTAAGAGCCATCGATCGATCGCTCGGGTTCAGTAACGCATAGCCTGCAGTGCAATCGCTCGGGTTCAGTTATAGCCCAACGCCTCGCTCGGGTTCAGTTAGAGCCCAACGCCTCGCACCCACGCGCGTGCGTGTCTACGAGAAACGCAGATCGCCGCCCCGCCACCCACCGTAACCGGGAACACCCCGATATTTTCTCACCCTCGCTTCTACCACTATTTTTTTCGTCATGGACGGCCCAAAGAATGTCATGCAGCTGCATCTCCGGCCCGCCCAGCACGAAAAGCCCATTTTCTGTCATCATTTTTTGTCATAGAATTAGGACCCCGCCACATCTATGATGATACCGGGTTTTGTCACAATTATCGAATAGATCTCCAAGAAGATCGAGGAGAACTTTGTATTGAGATCCATAAAGAGAGAAGAAGCCATCTAGCTAATAAATATGGACCCGAAGGTCTGTGGTAAACTACTCACACATCATTGCAGAGGCTATGGTGTTGATGTAGAAGCCCTCAGTGATCGAATCCCCCTCCGGCAGAGCGCCGGAAAAGTCCCCAAGATGGGATCTCATAGGTAATTAACGTTGCAGCGGTGGAAAAGCGGTTTCATGGCTCCCCTCGATGTTTTCAGGGTATAAGAGTATATATAGGCGAACGAAGTAGGTCGGTGGAGCTACGAGGGGCCCACGAGGGTGGGGGCGCGCCCTCCTACCTCGTGGCCGCCTCGTGGCTTCCTTGACCTCCACTCCAAGTCTCCTGGATTGCGTTTGTTCCAAAAAAGATCCTCGCGAAGGTTTCATTCCGTTTGGATTCTGTTTGATATGCCTTTTCTGCGAAATACTTAAATAGGCAAAATAACAGCAATTTGCACTGAGCCTTCGGTTAATAGGTTAGTACCAAAAATAAGATAAAAAGGTATATTAAAGCCCATTAAACCTCCAAAACAGACAATATAATAGCATGGAATAATAAAAAATTATACATACGTTGGAGACGTATCAAGCATCCCCAAGCTTAATTCCTGCTCGTCCTCGAGTAGGTAAATGATAAAAACAGAATTTTTGATGTGGAATGCTACCTAACATAATTTTCAATGTAATTTTCTTTATTGTGGCATGAATGTTCAGATCCGAAAGATTCAAGAAAAAAGTTTAATATTGACATAAAAATAATAATACTTCAAGCATACTAACTAAGCAATTATGTCTTCTCAAAATAACATGGCCAAAGAAAGCTTATCCCTACAAAATCATATAGTTTGGCTATGCTTCATTTTCATCTCACAAAAATGCTCTCATCATGCACAACCCCGATGACAAGCCAAGCAATTGTTTCATACTTTAGTATTCTCAAACTTTTTTCAACTTTCATACAATACATGAGCGTGAGCCATGGACATAGCACTATGGGTGGAATAGAATATAATGATATGAGTTGTGTGGAGAAGACAAAAAAGGAGAAAGTCTCTATCGGTGTCAAAACCGGCAGATCTCGGGTAGGGGGTCCCGAACTTTGCGTCTAGGATCGATGGTAACAGGAGACGGGGGACACGTTGTTTACCCAGGTTCGGGCCCTCTCTATGGAGGTAATACCCTACTTCCTGCTTGATTGATCTTGATGAATATGAGTGTTACAAGAGTTGATCTACCACGAGATCATAATGGCTAAACCCTAGAAGTCTAGCCTATGTGTATATGGTAATGAATGTGCCCTATCCGGACTATGCTCTCCGGTTTATATAGACACAGGAGAGATCTAGGGTTACATGGAGTTGGTTACATAAGAATGAATCTTCACAGCTGGTCGCCTAGCTTGCCTTCAACGCCAAGGAGAGTCCAATCCGGACACGAGTATAGTCTTCGGTCTTCATGTCTTCACAGCCCATCAGTCCGGCCCATGGATAACAGGCCGGACGCCCGAGGACCCCTTAGTCAAGGACTCCCTCAGTAACCCCTGAACCTGGCTTCAATGACGGGGAGTCCGACGCGCATATTGTCTTCGGCATTGCAAGGCAGGTTCCCCTTTTTTCCAAACTCCAAGATAGTCTTCGGACGTGATGATTCTATCCGGACCTGTTATACACCACACCGTTTTTCTTCTGCCATCCCACATTTCGAGACGCGGTTGCTATTGGCATGTCTTGTCGAAGCAGAGATCGTGTCCCCTTATTGCGGGATTCTAATCAATGCGGGCATGGGTAACCCAACCGTGCCATTTGCACAGCCCTTAGGAATAGGCGAATCTTAAGGCGAGTGAGGAGGCGTTTAATGTTTGCTGCCTTTATAAGAGGATAAGGATTCCCTCTTCCTCTTCTCATGCTTTCTCTCTGTCTCCGCCTTCCCGATCTCGAGCTCCAGCGCCCAAGTTCTCATCCCCTTTCCACTCAAGCAACCATGTCCGGATCCGGTGGTCAGGGCAAGTGGATGGTCTCCTCCGTCAAGGAGGAGGACATTACTGAGCTACGAGCGGCCGGATATCTGGCGAAGGGAATATCCCACCGCTTCCCGGCCGAGGGACAAATCGTCCCTATGCCAGAGCCCGACGAGAGGGTAGTATTCCTTCCTCATTTCTTCTGCGGGCTGGGGTTTCCACTCCACCCTTTTGTCCGCGGGCTGATGTATTATTACGGGATAGATTTCCATGATATGTCCCTGAATTCCTTCCTCAACATCTCGGCATTTATCGTCGTGCGCGAGGCCTTCCTCCGCATCCATCCCCACTTCGGGCTGTGGCTCAAAGTCTTCAACGTGAAGCCGAAGGTGGTGGACGGCCAACACGCGGAGTGCGGGGGAGCCATGGTGAGCAAGCTATCCAACATCTCCTGGCCCAAAGGCACTTTTGTGGAGACAGTAAAGGACTGGCAGAAGTAGTGGTTCTACATCACAGAACCTCGCGGCACCATCTGGGCCGAGCCCGCCGTATTCCGCTCCGGTGCTCCCATGCGACTCACCTCCTGGGTCGAGAAGAGTCCGGACTGGTGTTCACCTGACGAGCTGATAGCGCTGCAAACGTGCGTTCAAAGCATGGTGACCAAGAACGTCAAGCTTGTTGACGTCATCCAGGTGATGCTGGTCCGCCGGATTCTTCCATGCCAGCGCCGAAGCAGCCCTTTGTGGGAGTTCAATTCGAAGAAGCACCAGAACTTGGTAAGGCTCTTCGAGACTACTCACGAAGGCGCCAGGAAGTTGCTTTTTAAGGGCAACGAGAAGCCCCCGGCCACAGATTTAGACCGTGGTCACGATTGTACACACCCGCGAGCAAGGTATGTTATTTCTGACGTATCTCCAACCTCATCGTTTCGAGGGTGACGTCTGAGCTTTTACTATGGTTCCTTTAGGACTGGATGGAGAGGGCGAAGCGGATCCAGTGTCCGGCTCCGCTGCTCCAAGAGCCGGTCATCCCACGCCTAGCGGAGATGCTGGTGTCGGCGCCATACAAGGCGCTGGAGAAGAAGGCCAAGGGGGCCAAGAGTGGCCCCCGTCGCAAGGGCACTTCGGATGCGACGTCCAAAGACGACGAGGCCCATTCCTCCGTCCATGAGGACAACGACGAGGAGGAGGAGGAGGAAAACAACCCTCCTCCCGAGGAGAAGAAGAAGAGGGCGGCCTCGGCACATCCGGAGGCGAAAGCGCCCAAAAAGGGGAAGGGCGCCCCAGTGGTCAACACCGCGTGGGACGTTGACAGTAGTCCGGAACAGCGCCCCCGCACTAAGCCCCAGGCCGCATCGTAAGTGACGTGGCTTGCTCGTGCGTGCTCCGGCCCTTTCTCTCCATTTATATTTGACATAGTTTAACTGTACTATTGCAGTCCGGCCCATGACCTTGTCCAGTGATCCTCATCTGAAGGTTCGTTGGCTCCGTCGGAGATGGCGAGCAGTCGCCACCGTCTGCTTACTCCCCCGAGGCCAGGGACGACACCAAAGTGCTGTCCCGGAGGGCCGATCCGAACCGGGGAGGAGCCTAGGACGCAGTCCGGGAGGCGCCACGAGGCGAAGCCTCTACTGCCAGACATATGTAGGAGACGATCCCCATGAAGGCTAGCGGAGAGGGCCGTATCCAGTTTGGCCCTCAGCCGGATACGATTCTGGAGACCCATATGGCTCTGGAGTCGGGCGAGCAACCCCCTCTGAAGGAGGGGGTGCGCCGCTTCTGCTGGTGGTCCCTGCCATCCAGGGGCGCCGGACAACCTGATGGAGGCGCTACGAGGAGCCTCCGTTATGGACGAGCACCGTGTCCTTATGGGCGCGGTGATTGAGAAGGTTCAGTCCGCCAAGAGTGGAATGAACGACGCCTGCACCAACCTGTTGACAGGTTTTGAGGTAAGTGACATAGAAAGAGAAAAAAAAATGTAGTCAGTAGCCCCTGAGACACTGTCCAGTGTTCGGCAAGAAGAACCGGACAGAGGATCTATTGTAGGAGGCTAACGTAGCATGTATGCATAAGCAAGCGTACTTGTTGGCCGCAACCTCGCATGATGCCGAAGTCTCTGAATTGAGGCAGAGGCTGGAGCGGACGGAGAACGAGCTCGGCGAGGTTAGGGTTCGGCTCCAGGAGAAGCAAGGTGAATAATGACTTGCTGTGTGTTTGGAAAGTGTAGGCGATGTATGTTGACTGTAGTGTCGTAATATGTGCAGGAGCCGTGACCGAGGTCGAGGCCCTAAGGAAGGTGTCCAGCAGCAAGCCGCCCGTAAGAAGCTCGAGGCCCAGGTCAAGGAAATCCAGCAGGAGCTCCAAGATGCGGTGAAAAAATGTGAGACCTTGGAGAATGATGCGTCGGCTCAAGAGGCCGAGCTCACCAAGACTCGTCAGAGCACGGAGACCGCACATAATGAGGCCCAGGCCACCCTCCAGGAGATCCAGGAGGCCAAGAAGATCACGTCGGGTAAGGCATTTAAGATGCAAAGCAAGTATGCGGAGAAGCAATACCTTTTACTAACCCGGGTTTGGAGTTCCCCAGGGGCTTTTGCGGATCTACCACACAGCGTATCAGACGGTGTAGAGTTCTATCGAGCCGAAGGAGGAGGTTCTACGGAGAAGCTATTCTAGTCGCAGTACGCGACGCCAGAGCATCCCGTGTCCTTCACCGATAAGCTGAAGCAGCTCGTGGAGCTGCACAGGGTGGCTGAACTAGCCATGAAGGATTTGACAATCCGGCTATGGCCAGCCGAAGCTATGTCCGGCAGCTACTTCGGACTCGTGAGGCATCTGGTGGAGGCCTGTCCGCGGCTGGACGTCATCAAGCGCTCCGCATGTATTGAAGGTGCCCGTATAGCCTTTGCTCGCTGTAAGATGTGGTGGGCGAAGATGAACGTTGTTGAAGTTGCCAGCGGGCCGCCGGAGGGCAAGGAGCACCGCACACCCGAGCGATATTTCGCCGATGTCGTAGAGGGGTCTCGACTTGTGGCGGCGCAATGTTCGTAGGACATTGTATTTGAATAAATGTATTCATGTTGCCTTTGCCTTGTATTATGAGAACAAAGCCGGTTGAGGGAGTCCTGGATTAGGGGGTGTCCGGACAGCCGGACTATATCCTTTGTCCAGACTGTTGGACTATGAAGATACAAGATTGAAGACTTCGTCCCATGTTCGGATGGGACTCTCCTTGGCGTGGAAGGCAAGCTTGGCAATACGGATATGTAAATCTCCTCCCTTGTAACCGACTCTGTGTAACCCTAGCCCCCTCCGGTGCCTATATAAATCGGAGGGCTTAGTCCGTAGAACAAGAACAATCATACCATAGGCTAGCTTCTAGGGTTTAGCCTCTAGGATCTCGTGGTAATCAAATCTTGTAATACTCATATCATCAAGATCAATCAAGCAGGAAGTAGGGTATTACCTCCATCGAGAGGGCCCGAACCTGGGTAAACATCGTGTCCCCCGCCTCCTGTTACCATCCGCTTTAGACGCACAGTTCGTGACCCCCTACCTGAGATCCGCCGGTTTTGACACCGACATTGGTGCTTTCATTGAGAGTTCCACTGTGCCGTCACCATAAGGCTTGATGGCTCCTTCGATCATCGGCAACGATGCGGTCCAGGGTGAGGTTTTCCTCCCCGGACAGATCTTCATATTCGGCGGCTTTGCACTGCGGGCTAACTCGCTTGGCCATCTAGATCAGATCGAGAGCTACGCTCCTAGCCACCAGGTCCGGTTTGGAAATTGGAACTACACTACCGACATCCGCAGAGATTTGATCTTCGACGGATTCGAGCCCATGTCAGGTGCGCCGCACGATCACGACGAGCATGATCTAGCTCAGCCGTCGGACGGTGTTCGGGAGATCACACCTGCAACTACTCCGGCCCTCAATCCGGAGCAAATTGCGCCATCCAAGGATGGGTGGATAGACCCCACCATGGAGGCCGCAATCTCAGTGGTGATAAAGCCGGATACTGACTTCACCCCTTACGAGAGCCGCGTTGCCGAACCACGGTCTCCGACCACGGACTCCGAGCCGCCTGTGTCCGTGCCTATCAAATCCGATTGGGTGCCGATCATGGAGTTTACCTCCGCGGATATCTTTCAGTACTCGCCTTTTGGCGACGTGCTGAATTCGTTAAGGCCTCTCTCCCTGTCAGGAGAACCTTGGTCGAACTATGTCCGGCTAGAATGGGATGCAGACGATGAGGAAATTCGCTGCCCACCCACCACCCACTTAGTAGCCACTGTCGACTATTTAACCGACATGCTCGATTTCGACTCTGAAGACATCGACGGCATGGACGACGATGCAGGAGAAGAATAGGAACCATCGCCCACAGGGCACTGGACAGCCACTTCATCACATGACATATACATGGTGGATACACCAAAAGAAAACAATGACGAGGAATGGAAGGAAGCAGCGAAGAACATCTCCATCGAGAAGCAAACAAAGCGTCGGCATAGACGCTGCTCCAAATCCCGTCTGGGCAAAAACAGCGATAACAGCGAAAGAGAAACTAACACCCTAGTCGACTCAAGTGGAAACGACGACCACATCGACCCAGCAGCAGAGCAGGATGAACCAACAAACTGCGAACATAGTACGGATCTGCTGTCCGAACACGGCGACGTCGAGGATAAAGCTCATCAACCTTCCTCCGGAGAGGAAAACAGTTCGGACAAAGATGCACACATCATCCCGGAAAGGCACTTGGAACAAGAAAACCTCCGCAGAAGGCTTACTACCACCGCGAGGTGTCTGAAGAAGCAGAAGCAAAGGTTTAGGGCCGCGCAGAATACGCTCAACAATAAATGGAACAAAGTGCTCAACAATGAAGAAAAATATGGTGGTAGTTACCACACAAAGAGCTATCCAAAGCGCAAGCTATTGCCCGATTTTGACGGTGAGGCCTGAGAGCCCACACAGCCGAAAAATGAAACGGCCAACCGGTCGGACCTACCACCTTGTGGCCGCGATAGAGAGGCTAACAAGGCCGCACATAAGTCAACACACGATCTACGTGAGGACTTGCTTCAAAAATCCAGTATGACCAGATCCATCTATGGATCTAGGAAGCGCGCTACGGCACAAAATCAAAACAGAATACTACAACCGTCCGAACACCATGATACATCTAAATATAGGGGTGCCACACACCCCCTATGTTTCACCGATGAGGTGCTGGACCATGAATTTCCAGAAGGATTCAAACCGATGAACATAGAGGCATACGACGGGACCACAGACCCCGGGTCTGGATTGAGGACTTTATCCTCCATATACATATGGCTCGCGGAGACGATCTCCGTGCCATCAAGTACTTGCCCCTCAAGCTTAAAGGACCAGCTCGGCACTGGCTAAAAAGCCTCCCCGAACACTCAATTGGAAGTTGGGAGGAGCTCGAGGATGCTTTTCGGGCTAATTTTCAAGGGACCTATGTCCGACCTCCGGATGCAGACGATTTAAGTCACATAATTCAACAGCCCGGAGAGTCAGCCCGAAAGCTTTGGAACAGGTTTCTCACTAAGAAGAACCAAATCGTCGACTGCCCGGACGCCGAAGCCTTAGTAGCTTTCAAGCACAGCATCCGAGACGAATGCCTCGCCAGACACCTCGGCCAAGAAAAACCGAGAATAATGGCAGCCCTGACAAGCCTCATGACCCGCTTTTGCGCGGGCGAAGATAGCTGGTTAGCCCGTAGTAGCACTAGCGACCCAAGCACATCCGAAGTCAGGATGGCAATGGAAAACCACGACGCAGTAAAAGCAAGCGTCGAAATATAGAAGACAGCCCAGATAATATGGCGGTAAACGCCGGATTCAGGGGCTCTCGACCAGGTCGGCGGAAAAAGCCTTTCAGAGGCAGCAGAGATGGACCGTCCAACCTAAACAAGATTCTAGACAAACTATGTCAGATTCACGGCACCCCCGATAAACCTGCAAATCACACCCACAGAGAATGCTGGGTCTTCAAGCAGGCCGGTAAGCTAAACGCCGAGCACAAGGGGATGGAGACACCAAGTGAAGACGAGGACGAGCCTCTCCAAAGAAAGCAATCGGGGATGTAAAAAATTCCCACCAGAGGTTAAAACAGTAAACATGATCCACGTGACGAAGAGGAGAAGCAAACATGCACTTTGAGACATACACGCCGATGAGCCCGTCACCCCTAAGTTAAACCCCTGGTTGGCCTGCTCAATCACTTTTGATCGCAGGGATCACCCGACAAGCATCCGGCACGAAGGATTGGCTGCCTTGGTGTTAGACCCAATTATAAATGGATACCATCTCACACGAGTCCTTATGGACGGCGGCAGTAGTCTTAATCTGATATATCAGGACACAGTCATCGAAATGGGGATAGACCCGACAAAAAACAGCCACAGTAATACTACCTTCAAGGGAGTAATACCAGGCCCAGAGGCCCGCTGCACGGGCTCTTTATTAATAGAGGTTGTATTCGGTTCTCCCGACAACTTCCGAAGTGAAAAGTTAACCTTCGACATCGCTCCATTCCGAAGTGGCTATCAAGCACTACTCGGAAGAGCGGCTTTCGCTTGTTTTAATGCAGTACCACATTACGCTTCTCTCAAGCTTAAGATGCCAGGTCCATGTGGCATCATCACCATTAGCGGAAACATTGAACGTTCCTTACAAGCGGAAGAATGTGCGATGGCTTTAACAGCCAGACACTAAATGGCCCCTCCAACCAGAATAAAAGATTGGTCGTCAAGACCGCGGACACGGCTTGATGAGTCCGGCGCATTACTAGCTACAATAGCTTAGATAAAACCCGAGAATGGTTTGATGGTTATACCCCCATAGACGGCACCAGGGGCTTCCCGCGTGTAATCAGGGCTAGTTCGGCTCAACTTGACTTATCTTGAATTTTAATGGTTTATTGAGAATAACCAATTTTTTGGCACGACAACTTTCCCCTAAGTTCTTCTCTTTTATAGATGACAATCGCGCCACACCCGTCCAGGATACGGCACAACGGAGACACAGGCGCAGACTTGCAGCAGGGACCCGCTCAAGGGTTTATTTTTAGATTAAGACCCTGCGTAAACCTTTTTTACTGTCTCTTGTTGATCACATCCTCCGGATACTTAGTATAACCGAGAAGGATGCTGACATTATTGGCATTTCGCCACGTCAGAGCATTGCATGTACCTGGACACTCGGGGTTCATTATCAAGGGCACTGTGTCGGTGTCAAAACCCGCGGATCTCGGGTAGGGGGTCCCGATCTGTGCGTCAAGGCTGATGGTAACAGGAAGCAAGGGACACAGATGTTTACCCAGGTTCGGGCCCTCTCGATGGAGGTAAAACCCTACTTCCTGCTTGATTAATATTGATGATATGGGTAGTACAAGAGTAGATCTACCGCGAGATCATAGAGGCTAAACCCTAAGAGCTAGCCTATGATGGTATGATTATAATTGTGATCCGCCTTCTAAGGACCAACCTCTCCGGTTTATATAGGCACTGGAGAGGGCTAGGGTTTACATGGAGTCGGTTACAAGGAAGGAAATATAATATCTGGATTGCCACGCTTGCCTTCCACGCCAAGGAAAGTCCCATCCGGACACGGGCCGAAGTCTTGAGTCTTGTATCTTCACGCTTCAATAGTCCGGACGTTGTACACAGTCCGGCTGTCCGGATACCCCCTAATCCAGGACTCCCTCAAGAGTCTTTAACCAGGCTTCAATGACGATGAGTCCGGCACGCAGTATTGTCTTCGGCATTGCAAGGCGGGTTCCTTCTCCGAATACTCCAAAGTAATTATCAAACACTCAAACCGTGTCCGGATCCATAAGACGATCTTCGCATGCCACCGTAGAGAGAATGGTGTTTCACAAATGCAATCTGCTGACAACTTTTTAAGCAACACGACGTGTCATTATGGTCGGATTATTATTCGAACCGTCTTTCCACAACCAGCCAACACACAAATTGCGAGGCGGTTTCCTTGACACGTCTTGTCAAAGCAGAGATTGTGCCCCCTTATCACGGGATTCTCATCAATACGGGTACAGGTAATCCCACCACATCATTAATCGTGGCGCTTGGGAAGCAAGCAATTCCCAACGGGCAAGTGGGGAGGCGCACCGCTTTCATCGCCTCGACAGAGGTATAAGATTTCCTCATTTTTACCCACGCCCTTCTTTGCCCATTCTTGCCCCCTCGAGCTCCAGCGCCCAAGCCCAAGTCTCTTACGCAAAGCTAGACATGTCCGGGGCAGGAGGCAAGTCGGTGGCTTCCACCGTCAAGGAGAAGCACATCATGAATCTTCGGGCGGCCGGATACTTGGCCGCAGACATAGCGCACCGGCTACCGGACGAGGGGCAGGTCATTCCGACCCCGGGACCCCACGAGAGAGTCGTGTTCGTTGCCCACTTCGTCCGTGGACTGGGATTTCCACTCCATCCCTTTGTCTACGGGCTCATGTTCTACTATGGGCTAGATTTCAATGATCTAGCCCCGAATTTCGTCCTCAACATCTCGGCGTTCATCGTTGTTTGCAAGGCCTTCCTCCGCATCAGACCTCATTTCGGCCTGTGGCTGCAAATCTTCTGTGTGAAGCCGAACATGGTAAGCGGCCAGCAAGCGGAGTGCGGAGGGGCCATGGTGGGCAGGCTGCCCAACGTTACCTGGCTGGACGGCTCCTTTGCGGAGACCGTAAAAGGGTGGCAATCAGGGTGGTTCTACATCACCGAGCCGCGCGACGCCAACTGGGCGGCGGCCCTCGAGTTCCGATCTGGAGCCCCCATGCGGCTCACTTCCTGGGAAAAGAAGGGCCTGGCCTGGGGCGAACCTACAGAGCTGACCGGACTCCAAACCTGCCTCAAGAGCATGAAAGACAAAAACATCAAGCTTGTCAACGTAATCCAGGTTATGCTCATTCGCCAGATCCTGCCCTGCCAAAGGCGGGCAGTTAATCTGTGGGAGTTCGTCCCGGCCGAACACCAGACGCTCCGGAAGCTCTACAACATGATGCACAAAGGTGCATGGAAGGTGCTATTCAAGGCCTCCGAAGTACCTCCTCCCACATCCGAGGACCGCGGGCTTCACGCCGCGCGGGCTCCTAGTCAGGTGAGTTCTCATAATGCCACCGGATCCAATTTTCCCCAATATATGCATGGGAGTCCCTTAAGTAATCATGCATATTTGCTTCAGCAATACGTGGAGACAGCAGAGCAGGTCTACTACCCGACTACGCTGCCAGAAGGCCCAACGGATGCTCTCCTGACGGAGATGCTGGTCCCGGCACCGTACAAGGTGCTGGAGAAGAAGGCCGAGAAGAAGGCCGCGGGGACCCGAAAGGGTCTCCGTCGTAACGTTGTGCCAGAAGCCTTGTCCGAAGACAACGAGGCGCACTCCTCCCCCGAAGAGCGGGAAGAAGAAGAAGAAGAAGATGCCCCGTCCAGAAAGGACGAGGTGTCCGAAGACAACGAGGCGCACTCCTCCCCCGCAAGGCCGTCATACCCACGTCGTCTGACAACGACAAGACAGATTCCTCCCGCGGAGGCGGGGGGAAGCAAGAAAAATTCCACCTCCCCGCACTGGGGAGCGGAAAAAGAGAAAAGCTACCCCGGAAGGGGAGGCTGGGACATCCAAGAAGGGAAAGGTGTCCCTTCCGGACTACTCCGCCACGGCCGCTCTTAGCGAGGAGGGGTGGCTGCCCAGGGGGAAGCCCCCAGTGCGATCGTAAGTGCCTGCATTCCATCATGACTTTTACTTCATAGTTTTTGTATTTATAATGCCGAACATGTATGCAGTCCGGCCAGGGTTCACCCCGATGTATCTTCCTCCGGATCCCTGAGCGATTCGGAGATAAATTCGCTTCCGACGGCCACTACTCCTCAGCCAGCGGATGACACGGAGGTGTTGTCCTGAAGGCTCCCAGAGCGGGGGGAGGTGACTCTGGCGACGCCCCAAGGCGGGATTCCAGATGTCGGACACGCGGGGTTCAAGATCCCCGCGGATCGTGTCGATGAGAGCCACGGTAAGCCGGGTTCTCAGCCGAACTGTTCGGAACCTTCAATGGTTCCGGATTTAGGCAAGCAGCCCCTCGTTAGGGAGGGCGAGCCGTCTGTATCGAGGACTTCCGTCGCGCCCGAGGCGCCGGATTGTTTGCGGGAAGCGCTTCGCGGTGCTTCCCTGGATGAAGAGCACCGTACTCTTATGAGTGCGGTGATTCATAAGGTTTCGTCCGCCAAGAGCGGACTAACCGAAGCCTGCACCAGCCTACTGACAGGCTTTGAGGTAAGTAAAAAATGTATGAGATTACCACCCGATAGGTAGTAGCCCCTGAAACTCTGTTTGGTGTTCGAAAGGAAAAGCCGAACAGAGGGTCAATTATGGTCCGCAGGAGTCTAATAATAAATATTCGTGTAAATAAGCAGGCTGTGCTGCTTGCCGCTGCTGCCCGCACAGCCGAGGTTGCCGAACTAAAGCGGGACCTGGAGCAGGCGCAGGGAGAGCTCGACCTCGCTAAGAGGCAGCTCGAAGAGAACAAGGGCAAGTTATTCCCCGCTCTTTATGTATTTAAGGATGGACAAAATTGGTTGGTCTAACGCCAAAGCGTCGTGACTTTGTAGCAGGGGACACCACCGAAGTGGCATCTCTGAAGAAATCGCTGTCCGAGGCCGAACATAAGGCAGCCTTGGACCGTAAAGAGCGCGAAAAGAAAGATGCGAGAGTGGGTGAGGTACAACAAGAGCTCCTGGAACTCGGCAAAAAAATTCGAGTCCGTGGAGCGTGAGCTGAAGGCAAAAGAGGTCGAGCTTGCGAAGGCCCTTGTGAATATAAAAGACGCCAAGGCCGAAGCCAAGGAGGAACAGCAGGAAATCCAGGAGGCCAAAAAGATAACAACGGGTAAGAAATTCTTTATGCAAAGCAAGCATGTGAAGGAGGCGTTTCTTTTACTTAGTCGAATACGGAGCTCTCCAGGGGCATTCGCAGATCTGCCATGCAGCGTGTCAGTCGCCGCAGAGTTCTACCGTGCCCTGGAGGGGAGCTCAACGGAGAAGCTATTCTGGTCCCAGTATACTGGGGCCGAACATCCAACGCCTCTGAGCGACCAACTGAAGCAGTTGGTCGAACTCCACAGGACGGCCGAACTGGCTATGAAAGATGTCATAGTCCGGATGTGGCCTGGCGAGCTCCTGCCCACTAGCTACTTTGGCCTGATAAAGCGGATGGTGGATGCCTGCCCGCGGCTTAAAGTGAGCAAGCGATCCGTTTGCATTGAGGGTGCCCGCCGGGCTTTTGCCCGTGCGGAAGTGCATTGGGGCAAGATGGATGCGGAGAAGCTGGTGAAGGACGGGCCGCCGGAGGGCAAGGCGCATCGCCGTCCGGAAATGTACTATGATGGCGTTATGAAGGGTGCTCGTCTCGTGGCCGATGAATGTACCAAGGACACCATTTTTTAATGAGTTCACTCTTGTCATGTTTGTAATTTAAAGACGAAGTTACTTGTGCTATGTAGCACTTTTGAGATTTAAAATATTACCTTCTGTGCGGCTGTTTATAAAATTCTGAAAGTAGGCCAGTCGTCGGCTTCCGCCCCCACGTAGCTAGTACTGGGGTGTTCGTGGAAAACCCGGACACTCTTTATCCAAATGTTTGGTTCCTCAAGGAGGTGTCCGGCGCAGCGAACAAGGCAATCGGACTATTCGGCTTTATAACTTTCACTTAGCCATAGAAGTCTACAATTTAAAATTTGGGTGAAGCCCCTAGAATCCGGAAGGACGAATTGGGGCGCTATGCACGCCTAGATCGGACGAAGCGGCGGCAATCGCCTAAAGCGGAAAATCTTTAAGGATTTTAGAACCCCTCGAATAGCGACAAGCTCTCGCCACATCATGCCGGTCAGTTTTCGTCTTTCTCTACTGAGGTGCTCGTCCGGGAGTACCGGGACACAATCACAGTAGTTCTCCCTGAGCTACCTTAGCCAATATAACGGAACGTAAGGTACCAAAACAAGGGAGCCGGGCTATCCCAAATGTAAACCCAAGACATGATTCGGAGCTGATGCATATAGTGCTATAAGTTCGGGGTGTCGCACTGTTGAAAGTATTCGGAATTTCTTTGCCATGTTACGGGACGCCATGAGAAGCCCCTGGCAAACCGGCCGCACCAAGGTGTGCGGATGCAATATCAAATAAACATTTATAAGAGAAAAAAATTCTCAAATAAGAATAATAAGCTGACGCTATATATAATCTCCCATTGATGAAAAATATGTTTAAGCGTACATTTACAATGGATGCGTTAAGCAGAGATAAAATAAGACTATTTGACATGTCCTATCCAAGGGCAGATTGTGTGCAGATAGATAAAGTAGGTACAATGATCGTAAATAGATTCCACCTGGGTATTTCCTTCTGTGCACAACGTCTGTTGCCTCCTTGGATGTCTTTCCCCTATAAGTCCGGCAATTCGGCTCTTTCAAGGATGTTGCGCCAATGCGGTGTCCTGAAAGGTAAGAGGGAAAGAGTATGAAAGTATTTGGCGGTTACCCGCACTATTGACTGAGTCATTGATGCGCCTCCGCCTATGTCCATGGTATTTTAAGTGCGTAATTGTGTGCACGTGGCACGAATGCTGCTTTGGTGGGGCTTGAGCGGAGGCCGGACTGCTAGTCGCGCTCTTGGCGTGCCTGATGATCCTGTTGCGGGGTGCTCCGGACTCGCTTGACTGTGCTCGAAGTTGCTGTCGCCGGATTGGTTTGTTGGAGAAGGCCGCATTGTACTTCCGCCGCAAGGGCTGTGGTATGTTCTTCTATTCGTAGAGAGCAGTCCATGTTTCCGTTCACCGTTATGACCCCGCGTGGTCCTGGCATCTTGAGCTCGAGGTATGCGTAGTGTGGTACCGCAATGAATCTATCAAATGTGGTTCGTCCGAGCGGTGCATGGTAACCACTGCAGAAAGGGACGATATCGAAGATTAACTCTTTGCTTCGGAAGTTATCCGGAGATCCGAAGACCACTTCCAATGTTATAGAGCCCGTATAGCGGGCCTCTACTCCAGGAATTACACCTTTAAAGGTGGTTTTATTGGGCTTGATCCTTGAAGGGTCAATGCCCATTTTGCGCACTGTGTCCTGATAAAGCAGGTTTAGGCTGCTGCCACCGTCCATAAGGACGCGCGTGAGGTGGAATCCGTCAATGATTGGCTCTAGGACCAATGCAGCCGAGCTGCCATGACGGATGCTAGTAGGGTGATCCCTACGATCAAAGGTGATGGGAAAGCTGACCATGGGTTAAATTTGGGGGCGACTGGCTCCATCGCATAGACGTCCCTTAGTGCCCGCTTCCGCTCCCGCTTGGGGATGTGCGTGGCGTAGATCATGTTGACCGTTTTCACCTTGGGGGGGGGGGGGATTTCTTCTGTCCCCCTGTGTTCGGACGTCGAGGCTCCTCGTCATCGTCGCTGTGGATCCCCTTGTCCTTGTCTTCGGTGTTTATCTTGCTGGCCTGTTTGAATACCCAGCAATCTCTATTGGTGTGGTTGGCTGGCTTGTCCGGGGTGCCATGAATTTGGCACGAGTGCTCCAGTATGCGGTCCAGACTGGACGGTCCCTGATTATTTCTTTTGAACGACTTCTTCCGCTGACCGGGCTTGGATCCGCTGAATCCGGCGTTGACTGTCGTGTTTTCAGTGCTGTCGCCGTTGTTCCATCTCTTATGTTTGTTACACCGTGGCTTTCCGTTATTGTCGCGGCCATGCGAATTGCCAGAATGTGGCGTAGTACTGCTGCGAGCCAACCAACTGTCCTCGCCGGTGCAAAAGTGGGTCATTAGTGTTGTGAGAGCTGCCATGGACTTGGGCTTTTCCTGGCCGAGGTGTCGAGCGAGCCACTTGTCACGGATATTATGCTTGAAGGCCGCCAGGGCTTCGGCGTCCGGACAGTCAACTATTTGGTTCTTTTTAGTTAGGAACCGAGTCCAGAATTTCCTGGCTGACTCTCCGGGCTGTTGAGTAATGTGGCTCAAGTCATCGGCGTCGGGTGGTCGCACATATGAGCCCTGGAAGTTGTCGAGGAATGTGTCTTCCAGGTTTTCCCAGCTGCCAATGGAATTTGCTGGCAGGCTATTTAGCCAGTGCCGGGCTGGTCCTTTGAGCTTAAGGGGAAGATACTTGATGGCGTGTAGATCGTCTCCGCGGGCCATGTGAATGTGGAGAAGGAAATCTTCAATCCATACCGCGGGGTCTGTTGTGCCATCGTATGATTCAATGTTTACAGGCTTGAACCGTTCTGGGAATTCATGGTCCATCACTTCGTCAGTGAAGCAGAGGGGGTGTGCGGCACCTCTGTGCCGGGCTATGTCCCGGCGTAGTCCGGATAGGTCTAGCTGGTTGTGTTCGGCCCGGACGGATGTGTTGTTAATGTATCCGGTATAACGGTCATCGTTATGTGCTGCAGCGCGTCCCCGTGATCCGTAGATCGATCTTGGTTGTCCTGCGGTGTTGTCCAATCTATCGCGCAGGTCTTGAGTATTGCCCCGGGCCATAGTAAACTGGCGCGGGGGTGCAAGCTGGTATTCGGGCTGATATGCCATTTTATCCCGACCTCGAGGTGGCTGGTCAGCCGTGTGGCGCTCGTGTCCATATTCCTCGGCTGCCAGGACTTCTGTCCATCTGTCTGTGAGCAGATCTTGATCAGCTTGAAGCTGTTGTTGTTTCTTCTTCAGGCTTCTCGCAGTGGCAATAAGCGGACGCTTGAAGCGCTCCTGCTCCGCGGGGTCCTCGGGCACGCCGAACTCGTCGTCCCCGAGGCTGATCTCGTCTTCGGAGGGGGGCATGTAGTTATCCGCCTCCGAATACCCGTCCGCCGCCTGTTCGTCTGGGCTGTCATGCCATCCTCCTGTTTGGCCTGCTCGAAGGCGGGCTGATCAGGGTTGTATTCATCTTCAGCACCGTCCGGATTTTTTTCGTCTCCGGTGCCGGTATTGCCTTGGCGGGGCTTGGAGCCGCGCTGGCGACGCCCGTGTTTTGCTTTCTTCTTGGAGGGGTTATCCTCCGTTGCCTCATCGCCATTGGTTTCTTTCGGAGTATCCACCATATATATAACGTATGAAGAGGTGGATGTCCACCGCCCTGTGGGCGGCGGCTCCTGTGTGTCTCATGCATCGTCGTCCATACCGTCGATGTCTTCGGAGTCGAAGTCAAGCACGTCGGTTAGATCATCGACCGTGGCAATGAAGTGGGTGGTGGGTGGGCAGCGAATTCCTTCGTCGCCCGCTTCCCACTCGAGCCGGACATAGTTCGGCCCGGAGCCTCCTGACAAAGAGAGAGACTTCAATGAGTTCAGCATGTCGCCAAAGGGTGAGTGCTGAAAGATGTCCACAGCGGTAAACTCCATTACCGGCGCCCAACCTGGCTCGGCTGGCTCGAGGGTGTGCGGATCGGAACCAACAACCGGATACAAGTCTGGGGGGCCGGGGTTACAGGCCTCCGCAGAGGTGAGACCTGCGTTCGGCTCCAATGCCGATGAGTATGTGGCCTGGGGGACGGGGTCAACCCCTCCGTTCTCAGGCAACGCGACCTACTCCGGATTTAGATCCCGAGCATTGTCCGACATCATGTCTAGGCCGTGCTCGTCAGGACTGTCCGGCTCCTCTGGCACAGGCCCGAATCCGTCGAAGATCAAGTCTCCGCGAATATTCGCCGTGTAGTTCAAGTTCCCGAACCTGACCTGGTAGCCAGGGGCGTAGCTGTCGATCTGCTCCAGATGGCCAAGCGAGTTGGCCCGCAGTGTGAAGCCGCCGAACACGAAGATCTGTCCGGGGAGGAAAGTCTCGTACCGACAGCGCTATTGATGATGATTGAAGGAGCCATCGAGCCCCGTGAAGCATTTGCTACGCAGGAAATCTCAATGAAAGCACCAATGTCGGTGTCAAACCGGCGGATCTTGGGTAGGGGGTCCCGATCGTGCGGCCAAGGCTGATGGTAACAGGAAGCAAGGGATGTAGATGTTTACCTGTGTTCAGGCCCTCTCGATGGAGGTAAAACCCTACTTCCTGCTTGATTAATATTGATGATACGGGTAGTACAAGAGTAGATCTACCGCGAGATCGTAGAGGCTAAACCCTAAGAGCTAGCCTATGATGGTATGATTGCAATTGTGATCGGCCTTCTAAGGACCAACCTCTCCGGTTTATATAGACACCGGAGAGGGCTAGGGTTTACATGGAGTCGGTTACAAGGAAGGAAATATAATATCCGGATTGCCAAGCTTGCCTTCCACGCCGAGGAAAGTCCCATCCGGACACGGGCCGAAGTCTTGAGTCTTGTATCTTCACGCTTCAATGGTCCGGACGTTGTACACAGTCCGGCTGTCCGGATACCCCCTAATCCAGGACTCCCTCACACTGTTCAGCCTGGTATATGTTATAAAGACCGAATACCTTAGGGAGTGTTCGGTGTCGCGAGTTTGGCCTTATATGCATCAGCTCCGAATCATGTCTTTGTTCAAATGTTGGGTTTGCCCAACTCCGTGTTTTGCTACCTTATGTTCCGCTCTATCGGCTAAGGTGGCATCGGGAGAATTACTGCGATTGTGCCCTGGTTCATCCGGATGAGCACCTCAGTAGAGAAAGCCGAAAACTGACTGTCATGATAAAGCGCGAGACTGGTCAACCACTCGATGACTTAGTGGAATCTTCGGGATTCCTCCGCATTAACGAAGGGCCGTTTCCCGGTCATATGCGTCTGGCGCCTGCATCGAACAAGCGCGAAGGTACCAGGGGCTATATAGTAGTCCCACCGTCAAACTCCTATGTCTAAGTGAAAGTGTTAAAGAAATATAGTCCGATTGCCTCGTTCGCTGCGCTACCACCTCCTTAATAAACCAAGACGTTGGATCAAGTGTGAATACACGTTTTTTGCGAACACCCCCGCATTATATGCATGGGGGCTGAAGCCGACGACTGCAAACTTTCAGGTTATATACATATATACATAAATGGCCGCACAGGAGGCATCATAATACTTTCAGGAAAAAGTATAAACACAGCCTTTATAATTCAATAAAACATTGTTTTTACAATGGGAATACATGTCACTAGAACATAATATTCTTCGAGCACTGAGCATCTATTGAACGAGCGCCTTCAAGGACTTCTTCAAAGTAGTGCAAGGCAGATACTCGGCCCACGGCCAGACTCTGGGCTGCAATAGCGGTGGCCTCCATCTCCGCCCAGTATGTCTTGACACGGGCAAGTGCCATCCGCGCACCCTCTATGCATGCCGACCTCTTCATAGCGTCGATGTGCAGGCACAACACCAAGGAACTGTTGCACTAAACTAAAATAACTATTCGGCCTTGGCCCTTCCGGCCACAGATGATCCACAACAGACCCCATGGCAAGCCCGGGCAGCCTATGGAGCTCGGCCCACTCGCCCATTCGCTCATTCAACAGCAGCGGACGCACTTGACCATTGAACTGTGACCAGAACAGCTTTTCCACTTCATGATCTTTTTGATCCTTGAAGTACTCGGCTGCATCAGCAACACTTGCTGCCAAATCCACGTATGCATCTGCAGAACTCCATAGTTGATCAAGAGGGGCATACTTCGGATCTTCGAATTTCGTCCGCAACAAAAAGGGCTTCCCAGCCGCGATTTCTCCAGCTTGACGCAGCTTCTCCTTCGCCGCTCTGATTTTAGAGCGGGCTTCCTTGGCTGCTACCATGGCCTTCTCCAGTGTCTGCCGCTTCGCCGCTTTCTTTTTCAAGAAGCTGGTAACGGTCGGCGGCATCTTTCAACTCAACGGCCATCTTGGCCATTTTTTCCTTGCTTTGGCAATGCGCAGCCTGTTCGGCTCTTAGCTCTTCGACCGCCTTTAGAGCGGCCGCATCACTACTCCTCGCTTGTTCCTTGGCTCGGGCAAGTTTCGCCCGATGGGTCTCCACAGCGGCAGCTCCATCTGCAGTCACAAACATATTACAGATACTAGCATCATGCTCCTCTTACTATGTGTTGATCACCAGAGAAATCACATACCATGTGCCTCGTCGAGCCGCTTGTTGACAAGCACGATGTCGGCATCCGCCGCATCAAGTTGTCGCTTCAGCTCGGCAAACTCACCAGTCCGGCTAGCCACCGGACCTTCAGCCACCTATACATGAAGGCGGCCTGATTATTACCTGGGACTATGATCCTCTGTTTGCCTCCGTTCACGACGGGAACCAGAGTCTCAGGGGCTACTATCTGCATAGGGCACACCTAACGTGTACGGTACCGTCAAAAACATACACTATTTCACGTACCTCAAAGCCTTTCAGCAGACTCATAAAAGCATCATGCAACCCGCTTTCGGCATGAAATCCTTTGAATCACCATACCCATTAGCGTATGATGCGCTTCTGAGATAGTCGCTTGCTCCAGAAGATCCTTCAGTGCGTCCGATCTCACACCGGACGGTTCAGGACTCTTTCTGTTACTCTCCTTAGGAGACGAATACTAAGGACTTCGGGTGGCCGAGGGATTACCCTTTGTCCTTGGAGGATGAGGAGAAACCCTTCGCGACGACACTTCAGCGGCGCCCGCCTCATGAGGCGGGGTGGCTTGGGGAGGTGTTTCGCTCTCCATCATGTCCGGAAGAAGATCCCCCAAAGACGAACTTTGTCGAGAAGGGCTACGATCTGAACTACAAGATACATGCTTCGGTTATTGTCCTCAGAGGTAAAGCAGGATATTTATACTATTAAGTACCTTTTTTACTTACAACTTGGTGGAGGGCTGATCCCCTTGCGGACACTGTGCGGCAAGGCTACCATCCGAGGCAGGACACTCTGGCAAAGATTTCTTCCTCCGTTTGGAAACCTTTGTTTTCGAGTCTTCAAAGGTGGTCCTCTTACTTCCTTGGAGAGAGGGAATTTTAGATTCTTCTTCCCGGTTATCCTCCTTCGCGGAGGTGCTAATTCCCTCGGTTTGGATGAATAATGAGGGAGGCCCGCTTTCAGCCTCTTTATTCCCCCCGTTATCTTCCCCTGAGGGCGCCTGATAAGGCGCTGGCTCGAGCATTCTGGCCAATACTGGATCTGTTGAGCCTTCGGGAAGGGGAGCTGAACACCTGATCATCTTTGCCTTTGTTACCCAATCCTGGTCAAAGAGTGACTTTTCAGAATGATGTTGTGATAAATAAAAAAACAGCGTATTCGGCCACGGGATTACTTACTTGGGTGTCTGGGCGATTGCAGCTCAGACCCGCATCCTCGGTGAGGTCCGGACACCTTATTTGTGGTCCAAAGAACAGTTTGTACATCTCTTCAAGCGTCATGCCGAAGAAGTGTTGGATAGCTCGCGGTCCTTCCGGGTTGAACTCCCACATTCGGAGGGGTCGACGTTTGCAAGGCAGGACCCGACGAACTAGCATGACTTGCATTACCGTGACCAGGCCGACATCTCTCTCGAGGATATCTCAGATGCGACTTTGCAATATCGGCACATCATTTACTGGCCCCCAGTCCAGCCCCTTGTTGATCCATGACGTCAGTTGTGGTGGGGGGCCCAAGCGAAAGGCAGGGGCGGCCACCCACTTGGTACACCCGGGAGCTGTGATATGAAACCACTCCCGTTGCCATAAACTGGACACCTCCGGGAAGGAACCCTTTGGCCATGGAACATCGGCGTCTTTGCTTATTACGGCACCTCCGTACTCTGCGTGTCGCCCCTCACTCATCTTTGGCGTCAGTTTGAAAGTTTTGAGCCACATGCCGAAGTGTGGGGTAATGCAGAGGAAGGCTTCACACACGACGATGAACGACGAGATGTGAAGGATGGAATCCGGGGCCAGGTCATGGAAATCCAGCCCGTAATAGAACATGAGCCCCCTAATGAAGGGATCTAGAGCAAGGCCTAGCCCTCGGAGGAAGTGACAGATGAGTACAATGCTCTCGCCGGGTTCGGGAGTGGGAATGACCTGCCCTCGAGCAACCTGTCGTAGATTTCGCCGGTCAAGTACCTGGCCTCTCTTAGCTTCTTGATGTCTTCCTCTGTGACAGAGGAAGGCATCCACCGACCTTGAAGGTTGGATCCGGACATGGTTGAAGGTCTGAACCGCCTGACCTGAGCCTGGGGTGTTGGAACTCGAGGTGGGGGAAGGATTCGATTGGGTGCAAGAAGAAAAAGGACAGGCCTTGGCCTCTTTATAAAGGGGATGAATATCAAGCGTCCTCCGCATGGCCGTTTGGGACTTGCCTAAAATCGAGGAGTCATACCAACGGGCACAATTGGGTTACCCGCATCCGTATTGATGAGAATCGCGTGATAAGGGGACACGATCTCTGCTTCGACAAAACGTGCAAATAAAATCGCCTCGCAAAACGTGTAGTGGCAGGCTGATTGAGAAAGACGGTCCGTCATGGCCAGACCATGGCAATATGTCACATTATGAAAAAACGGTTCGAGTAATGACCGGGCCGTGGTGTGATGTCATGCTACAGAATGTGTCAGCAGATTAGATTTGTGGAAATATTATTCTCTCTACGGTGGCATATGGAATTTGTTTTGCAGAGCCGGACACTATCCTTGTGTTCAAAATCTTCTATGGAGTATTCGGAGGAAGGACCCGCATTGCAATGCCGAAGACAATCTGCGCGCCGGACCCATCGTCATTGAAGCCTGCTTCAGGGGGTACTGTGGGAGTCCTGGATTAGGGGGTCTCCGGACAGCCGGACTATATCCTTTGTCCAGGCTGTTGGACTATGAAGATACAAGATTGAAGACTTCGTCCCATGTTCGGATGGGACTCTCCTTGGCGTGGAAGGCAAGCTTGGCAATACGGACATATATATCTCCTCCCTTGTAACCGACTCCGTGTAACCCTAGCCCCCTCCGGTGTCTATATAAACCGGAGGGCTTAGTCCGTAGAACAAGAACAATCATACCATAGGCTAGCTTCTAGGGTTTCGCCTCTACGATCTCGGGGTAGAGCAACTCTTGTAATCCTCATCTCATCAAGATCAATCAAGCGTGAAGTAGGGTATTACCTCCATCGAGAGGGCCCGAACCTGGGTAAACATCGTGTCCCCCGCCTCCTGTTACCATCCGCCTTAGACGCATAGTTCCGGACCCCCTACCCGAGATCCGCCGGTTTTGACACCGACACCGGTGTTTGTAAAATAATTTTATTATGCTTTGAATTGTTTCCTCCTGTGCGGCCGTATTATTTGTAATCTGAGGGTTGGCCATTTGTCGGCTTCTGCCCTCATGTAGGTAGTACGTAGGTGTTCGGGATGGATTCTAAACAATCTTGATCCAATTATATGGTCCTTTGGAGGAGTTGTTTGCGCAACGAACAAGGCAATCAGACTGTACGGCTTGAACGCCCTCACTTAGCCATAGGAGTTTTATAATTAAGCAAGTGTGCAGCCCCTGATCCAGCCAGTCTTTGTCACAAGATTCGATCGAAGTGCCGATCCTTCGCATGACGCAGAAAAATCTCCAACGATTTTGTAACCCGCGAACAGCTGACCGGCTCTTGCCGTATCATGACAGTCAGTTTTCGGCTTTCTCTACTGAGGTGCTCATCCGGTCAAGGCCAGGGCACAATCACAGTAGTTCTTCCTTTACTACCCTAGCCGATAGAGCGGAACGTAGGTTAGCAAGCACAGGAGCCGGGCAACCCAACTATTGACCAAAGACATGATTCGGAGCCAATGCATATAATGCTAAATTCGGGGTGCCGAACTTATATATAAGAAATGTTTAGACTTTGCTACCGTATTGTGGGGAGACAAGTAGCCCCTGGCAAATATGAAATGTACAGGAGAGTATCGATGCTGCAAATAAGCGGATAGAACTAAAACGAAGTAAGAAGCGAAAGCCACAAAAACTGGGCCACGAACCATTTTTATTATAATTGGATGGATACGTCAAGGCGTATCTTGTACATATGGTGCGAGAAGTATCCGGGCTATTTAACATGCCGGGATCCGTAGGGCGCAGCGTGTGGGTCCTGAGAAATAAGTTTGAATATCGTCAAGAAGAACGTATAAAGGTTACCCTACACACGTTTGCTGCTTGCCTCCATTGTATGCCAATCCTTCTGAAGGACTTGCGATCAGGCCCGTGGAAAAAGGAACCTGAAACAAGAAAAAGGAAAAAGTATGTGTGTCCGGGATCTATCTGGCCGAACTGTAGACCCCGGGTTATCTTGTGCCTCCGTCGATGTCCATGGAATTTTGAGTGTGTAATTGTGTACGCGTGGTACGAATGCCACTACCTCATTGGGACTGGGACGGAGGCCGGATTTCTAGTCGAGCTCTTGACGAGCCGCGCCGTCCTGTTGCAGTGTAGTCCGGGACCTCTTAATGATGTCCAAGGGCTTGGCAGCCGTACTATGGTGCTGCTTGAGAAGGCCGCTCTGTACTCCTGCTGCTAGGGCGGCGGTGTGCTCCTCTGTTCGGAGGGAGTGTTCCGTATTTCCATTGACTGTTATGACGCCGCGTGGACCGGGAATCTTGAGCTTGAGATAAGCATAGTGTGGCACTGCGTTGAATCTAGCAAACGCAGTTCGTCTGAAAGCAAAGGCGTGATAGCCGCTGCGGAAGGGGACGATATCAAAGATTAACTCTTCGCTTCAGAAGTTGTCCGGAGAACCGAAGACCACCTCCAGCGTGATTGAGCCCGTATAGCGGGCCTCTACGCCTGTTATGAATCCTTTAAAGGTAGTCTTTGTTGGTTTGATTCGCGAGGGGTTAATGCCCATTTTCCGCACTGTGTCCTGATAAAGCAGGTTGAGGCTGCTACCACCGTCCTTCAGGACTCGTATTAGGTGAAACCCATCAATAATTGGGTCGAGGACAAGTGCGGCTAAACCGCCATGGCGGATACTAGTTGGGTGATCCCGACGATCGAAGGTGATTGGGAATGATGACCACAGATTGAATTTTGGGGCGACTGGCTCTACCGCATAGACGTCCCTAAGTGCTCGCTTACGCTCCCGTTTGGGGATGTGCGTAGCATATATCATGTTTCTGTTTTGACTTGAGGGGGAAATTTCTTCTGCCTCCCAGTGTTCGGCTGCCGGAGCTCTTCGTCCTTGTCCTCACTTTGTGATCCCTTTTCCTTGTTTTAGGCATTTAACTTGCCGGCCTGCTTGAAAACCCAACAATCTCAGTTGGTATGATTAGATTGCTTATCCGGGGTGCCGTGTATCTGGCATGGACGGTCGAGTATGCGGTCCAGGTTGGAAGGTCCTTCATTGTTCCTTTTGTAGGGCTTCTTCCGTTGGCCGGACTTGGAGCCAGTGAATCCGGCGTTGACCATGGTGTCATCGGTGTTGTTGCCATTTCTTCGGCGTTTGTGTCTATTGCGCCGGAGCTTGCTAGTGCTATTCTTGGCCTCGGGGGGGCCTGTCTCGCTGGCTGTGTTGTTACTATGGGCCAGCCAACTGTCCTCTTCCGCGCAAAAGTGGGTCATGAGTGCCGTGAGGGCTGCCATGGACTTCGGCTTTTCTTTGCCGAGGTGGCGTGCTAGCCACTCGTCACGGATGCTGTGTTTGAAGGCTGGTAAGGCCTCAACATCCGGACAGTCAACGATCTGGTTCTTTTTGGTTAGGAACCTAGTCCAGAATTTTCTGGCTGATTCTCCAGGTTGTTGTACTATGTGGCTTAAGTCATCGGCATCTGGTGGCCGGACATAGGTTCCTTGGAAGTTGTCTAGGAAAGCTTCTTCCAAGTCCTCCCAGCTGGTGATAGAATTTTTAGGCAGGTTGTTAAGCCAGTGCCGAGCTAGCCCTTTGAGCTTTAGTGGAAGGTATTTAATGGCGTGGAGGTCATCTCCTCGAGCCATATGGATATAGAGAATGAAATCCTCGATCCAAACTGCGGGATCAGTTGTGCTGTCATATGATTTGATATTGACGGGCTTGAACCCCTCGGGGAATTCGTGATCCAGTACTTCATCTGTGAAGCAGAGAGGGTGTGCGACGCCTCTATTTTGGGTCGCGTCATGGCATAGCTCTGATGGAGTCTGTCTGCGGTATTCGGCCCGGACGTGGTTAGATTTATCATGTCCGAATAGGTGGCCGTCCTCGTGCCTCGAGGCACGCCCTCGCGATCCGTAGATCGATCTTGTGTGTCCTGTTCTATCGTCCAGGATCTGCCGGAGGTCGTATGTGTGACCCCGAACTCTTCCGTCTCTGTTTTTACGAGGCGGAGGGGAAGGCTGCTGTTCGGCCTGTGTTGCCGCTTTGTCCCGGCCGCGGGGTGGCCGTTTAGCCACCCTGTCTCGACCACGTGGTGGTCGTTCCGCATTACACGAGGGAGATGTGCGCTCCGGTGCTTCCTCGTCGAATTGAGGTAGCAGTCTGCGTTTCGGGTAGCTCTTGGCTGGGCGCCTGGGGCCGTATTCTTGGGCTGTCAGGACATCAATCCATCTGTTGACGAGCAGATCTTGTTCAGCTTGAAGCTGCTGATGTTTCTTTTTCAGGATCTTTGCAGTGGCAATGAGCTGAAGCTTAAAGCGCTCCTGCTCCAGAGGATCTTCCGGCACGATGAAGTCTTCGTTGCCGAGGCTTGTCTCCTCCTTGGAGGGTGGACGGTAACTATCGTCCTCTGAGTCATCTTCTATGGGCTGTTCATCTGGGTTGTCTTGCCTGTTGTCGTGTTCCTCATGTTCGGATGTAGCTCCGACAGGGTCTTCGTTGTTTTCGGCGTCGCCCGGAGTACTATTTTCTCCAGTGCCAGTATTTCTATCTTTTGAGCGGTGAGGCTGAGAACGGTGCTTGGGGCGTCAGTGCTTGGACTACGTCTCAGAGATTTTATTCGCATCTGGCTCTTCGTTGTCGTCGCCAGATCCTTTGGGTGTATCAACCATGTACATGTCGTACAAAGAGGTAGCTGTCCAGCGTCCGGTGAATGGCGGGTCTTGGCCTTGCTCCATATCTGCATCGTCGTCCATACCGTTGATGTCTTCGGAGCCATAGTCAACCACGTCGGTTAAGTCGTCGACAGTGGCTATGAAGTGGGTGGCGGGTGGGAAGCAAAATTCCTCGTCATCCATCTCTATCTCGACCCAAACATAGTTCGGTTGTGAGTCCTCCTCCAAGGATAAGTTCTTTAAAGAATTTAGCATGTCACCAATAGGTGAGTGCTGGAAGAAGTCTGCGGCGCCAAATTCGAAAATCGATAACCGATCCAGCTCTGTGTCCGCAGGCGCGCCTGATCTGGAACGTGTGGCCGAAAACGAGTCCGGAGTTCTATTGACGCAAGTATTGCAGGATGTCGAGTCCGTGAGCGGCTCCAACACCATTGTGGCCTCGAAGGGCACGATCTGCTTCGGTTCTAAGGCTGCTGCAGCAACAGGATCCATCTCCTGGGTGTGATCCGATGATAGATTTAAGTCATATTCATCGAAGAGAGGGGGAGCAACTGCCACAGTCTCGAATCCATCGGAGATCAAGTCTCCGCGGGTATCCACGATGCAGTTCAAGCTTCCAGATCTGACCTGATGGCCAGGGGCGTGGCTATCGACCTGCTCCAGATGGCCAAGCGAGTTGGCCCGCAGTACGAAGTCGCCGAACACAAAGGTTTGTCCGGGGAGGAAGGTTTCTCCCTGAACGGCGCCATTACTGACGATCGAAGGGGCCATCGAATCCTTTGCCGACGGCACAGTGGAACTCTCAATGAAAGCACCAATGTCGGTGTCAAAACCGGTGGATCTCGGGTATGGGGTCCCGAACTGCATGCGCTTAGGATCGATGGTAACAGGAGACGAGGGACACGATGTTTACCTGTGTTCGGTCCTCTCTATGGAGGTAATACCCTACTTCCTGCTTGATTGATCTTGATGAATATGAGTGTTACAAGAGTTGATCTACCACGAGATCGTAATGGCTAAACCCTTGAAGTCTAGCCTATGTTTATATGGTAATGAATGTGCCCTATCCGGACTATGCTCTCCGGTTTATATAGACATCAGAGAGATCTAGGGTTACATGGAGTCGGTTACATAAGAAGAAATCTTCATAGCTGGTCGCCTAGCTTTCCTTCCACGCCAAGGAGAGTCCAATCCAGACACGAGTATAGTCTTCGGTCTTCATCTCTTCACAGCCCATCAGTCCAGCCCATGGATAATAGGCCGGACGCCCGAGGACCCCTTAGTCCAGGACTCCCTCAGTCTCACATTGACGAGGCTAATCAACGGGCTATGGAGATGCCCATCAATTGATGTCAACGCGAGGAGTAGGGATTGCCATGCAACAGACGCACTAGAGCTATAAATGTATGAAGTCCCAACAAAAGAAACTAAGTGGGTGTGCATCCAACTTGCTTGCTCACGAAGACCTAGGGCATTTGAGGAAGCCCATTGTTGGAATATACAAGCCAAGTTCTATAATGAAAAAATCCCACTAGTATATGAAAGTGACAATATAAGAGACTCTTTATCATGAAGATCATGGCGCTACTTTGAAGCACAAATGTGGAAAAAGGATAGTAGCATTGTCCGTTTTATTTCTTCTTTTTTTAGTCTTTCTTTTTTTTGGCCTTTCTTTTTTTTCCTTTTTTTCGGGATAATGCTCTATTAATGATGATCATCACACTTCTATTTATTTCCAACTCAAAGATTACAACTCGATACTAGAACAAAGTACGACTCTATATGAATGCCTCTGGTGGTGTACCGGGATGGGCAATGAATCAAGAGTGACATGTATGAAATTATGCATGGTGGCTTTGCCACATATACGATTTCAACTACATGATCATGCAAGGCAATATGACAATGATGAAGCGTGTCATAATAAACGGAGCAGTGGAAAGTTGCATGGCAATATATCTCGGAATGGCTATGGAAATGCCATAATAGGTAGGTATGGTGGAATCCGCAATATGCAAATTTAAAGAACAATCATCAAATTCACAGAAACCTAACACGTCACACAATGTTTTGGGAATCGTGGAAACACTAGCACCCAAATCACATAAAGCATAGCATTCATGATCTTTAATCTTAATTTTAATAGTAGGTTCCTACTCATCATAAAGTTTTCTAGGGATAGAAACTTCTAATTCAAGTTTTTCTTCATAGGATTGCATTAAAGCACCAACATATGTTTAGTAAAAGCTTTATTTTGATCATAAGCACGAGGAGAATTTAACACAGATTGCAACAAGGAAATGCAATCTATCAAAGAGCAATTATCATAATTAAATTCCTTGAAATCCAAAATAGTGGGTTCATTGTTATGTAAAGTTTTGACCTCTTGAATCCCACTTTTACCAATTTTTGCATCAAGATCTAAAAACTCCGAATCATTGGTGTGCCTTTTAACTAAAGTTAACTCATCTCCAGTCCCATCTTTATCAAGACTCATATTGGAAAACAAAGATTTAATACGGGACACATCAATTACTTTTAGATCTTCATTATTATTATTATTATCATGAAAACTAGAAGAACACGCTTTCGCAAAGCAATCTTTTTTTGCACGCATCCTAGAGGTTCTTTCTTTGCACTCATCAATGGAAATTCTCATGGCTTTGAGATACTAATTGATATCATGCTTAGGTGGAATAGATCTAAGTTTCAAAGAATCAACATCAAAAGAAATTCTATCCACGTTCCTAGCCAACTCATCAATCTTAGGCATTTTTTCTTCAAGCACAGCATTGAAATTCTTTTGCAAAATCATAAATTCTTTAACACTAGTCTCAAAATCAGAGGGCATCTTATTAAAATTTCCATAAGGGTTGTTGTAGGAATTACCATAATTATTAGAGGAATTACTAGGGAATGGCCTAGAATTAAAATTTCCTCTATACGCGTTGTTACCAAAACTGTTCCTACCAACAAAATTCACATCCATAGATTCATCATTATTTTCAATCAAAGTAGACAAAGGCATATCATTAGGATCACAAGAAGCACTCTTATTAGCAAACAACTTCATAAGTTCATCCATCTTTCCACTCAAAACATTAATCTCTTCTATCGAATGAACTTTTTTACTAGTACATCTTTTGGTGTGCCATTGGGAATAATTAACCATAATATTATCCAGGAGTTTAGTAGCTTCTCCTAAAGTGATTTCCGTAAAAGTTCCTCCAGTGGCCGAATCTAAAAGATTTCTAGAAGCAAAATTCAATCCAACATAATTTTTTTGTATAATCATCCATAAATTCAAACCATGTGTAGGGCAATTAAGTATCATTAATTTCATCCTCTCCCAAGCTTGTGCAACATGCTCATGGTCAAGTTGCTTAAAATTCATAATACCCTGTCTAAGAGAGATGATCTTAGGGGGAGGAAAATACTTAGAAATAAAGGCATCATTGCACTTATTCCATGAATCAATACTATTTTTAGGCAAAGAAGAGAACTAAGTTTTAGCACGATCTCTAAGTGAAAACGGAAATAGCTTCAATTTAACAATATCATTATCCACATCTTTCTTCTTGTGCATATCGGACAAATCAACAAAGTTGTTTAGATGGGTAGAGGCATATTCACTAGGAAGGCCAGAACACTGATCTTTCATAACAAGATTCAACAAAGCAGCATTAATTTCACAAGATTCAGCATCGGTAATAGGAGCAATCGGAGTGCTAATAAAATCATTATTGTTGGTATTGGAAAAGTCACACAATTTAGTATTGTCTTGAGCCGTCATGACAAACAATCAATCCAACACACAAACACAGAAGGAGCAAGCGATAAGAGACGGACGGAAAAAGAGGGCGAATAAAACGGCAAGGGTGAAGTGGGGGAGAGGAAAATGAGAGGCAAATGGCAAATAATGTAATGCGAGGGAGAAGAGTTTGTGAAGGGTACTTGGTATGTCTTGACTTGTGAGTAGATCTCCCCGGCAACGGTGCCAGAAATCCTTCTTGCTACCTCTTCAGCATGCGTTGGTTTTCCCTTGAAGAGGAAAGGGTGATGCAGCAAAGTAGCGTAAGTATTTCCCTCAGTTTTTGAGAACCAAGGTATAAATCCAGTAGGAGACTACACGGAAATCGCCTAGTACCTATACAAACAATCAAGAACCTTGCAACCAACACGATAAAGGGGTTGTCAATCCCTACACGGCCACTTGCAAAAGTGAGATTTGATAAAGATATTAAGATAAATATTTTTGGTATTTTTATAGTATAGATTGGAAAGTAAAGATTGCAAAATAAACGGCGACAAAAATAGCTAGTTGACGGGAAACTAATATGATGTAAAATAGACCCGAGGGCCATAGGTTTCACTAGTGGCTTCTCTCAAGATAGCATATCTTACGGTGGCTGAACAAATTACTGTCGAGCAATTGATATAAAAATGCATAGTTATGAGAATATGTAGGCATGATCATGAACATAGGCATCACGTCCGTGACAAGTAGACCGAAATGATTTTGCATCTACTACTATTACTCCACACATCGACCGCTATCCAGCATGCATCTAGAGTATTAAGTTCATAAGAACAGAGTAACACATTAGGCAAGATGACATGATGTAGATGGATAAACTCAAGCAATATGATATAAACCCCATCTTTTTATCCTCGATAGCAATAATACAATACGTGCCTTGCTGCCCCTGCTGTCACTGGGAAAGGACACTGCAAGATTGAACCGAAAGCTAAGCACTTCTCCCATTGCAAGAAAGATCAATCTAGTAGGCCAAACCAAACTGATAATTCAAAGAGAGAGAAGAAGCCATCTAGCTAATAAATATGGACCCAAAGGTCTATGGTAAATTACTCTCACATCATCGGAGAGGCTATGGTGTTGATGTAGAAGACCTCCGTGATCGAATCCCCCTCCGGCAGAGCGCCGAAAAAGGCCCCAAGATGGGATCTCACGGGTACAGAAGGTTGCGACGTTGGAAAAGTGGTTTCGTGGCTCCCCTCGATGTTTTCAGGGTATAAGAGTATATATATAGGCGAAAGAAGTAGGTCGGTGGAGCTACGAGGGGCCCATGAGGGTGGGGGCGCGCCTACCCCCCTGGGTGCGCCCTCCTACTTCGTGGCTGCCTTGTGGCTTCCTTGACCTCCACTCCAAGTCTCCTGGATTGTGTTTGTTCCAAAAAAGATCCTCGCGAAGGTTTCATTCCGTTTGGATTCCGTTTGATATTTCTTTTATGCGAAACGCTGAAATAGGCAAAAAAACAGCAATTTGCACTGGGCCTTCGGTTAATAGGTTAGTCCCAAAAATAATATAAAAAGGTATATTAAAGCCCATTAAACATCCAAAATAGATAATATAATAGCATGGAACAATTAAAAATTATAGATACATTGGAGACGTATCAGAAGCGTAAAGAGCAATTCTAACAATTCATAGTATAATTTTGGCTCTCTCAAATAGGTGTGTCCAGCAAGGATAGATGACAAAAAGTAAAAAGCAAAACAAGCAAAGACTCATATAATACAAGGCGCTCCAAGCAAAACTCATGATATGTGACGAATAAAAATATAGCTCCAAGTAGAATACCGATGGTCGTTAGAAGAAAGAGAGGATGCCTTTCGGGGCATCCCCGAGTTTAGTTGCTTGGTTCTCCTTGAATAATAACTTGGGGTGCCATGGGGCATCCCCAAGCTTAGGCTCTTTTCACTCCTTATTCCTTCATCCACCGTGATCTCACCCAAAACTTGAAAACTTCAATCACACAAAACTTAACAAAACATTCGTGAGATCTGTTAGTATAAGAAAGCAAGTCACTACTATAATTACTGTTGCAAACCATTCATATTTTATTTTTGCATTATATCTACTGAATTCTAACTTTACTATGGCTCATACCCCCCCCCCCCCGATACAACCCATAGAATCATCAAAATAAGCACACAACACAAATAAAAAAAATCTGAGGGGCTGCACGACGGAGGCATCATCCAAGATAGGGAAAGAGGAATCACCCTTGATAAGCCACAACCGACTGATTTCGCTTGAACTACGTCGGTATTTCCCCAAAGAGGAAGGGATGATGCAACACAACTATTTAGGTATTTCCCTCAGTTATGAAAACAAGTTATCAATCCAGTACGAGAACCAAGCAACACTATGTAAACGGTACCTGCACACAAAGACCAAATACTTGCAACCCGACGCGTAAGGGGGGTTGTCAATCCCACCACGGTAAAAAGATAGATAAATTTGTGGCAGATTGGATAAATAGATCTCGTTAAAACACGAAATAAAATAAGTAACAAAAAATTGTAGCAAGGTATTTTGGGTTTTTCCAATAATAGATCTGAAAACAAAAGCAAATAAAAATATAACTCAAAGCAAATATGATAAAGAATAGACCCGGGGGGGCGTAGATTTCACTAGTGGCTTCTCTCAAGAAAATAGCACACCGTGGGTAAGCAAATTATTGTTGGGCAACTGATAGAACCTCAAATAATTATGACGATATCCAGATAATGATCAATATATAGGCATCATGTCTAAGATTAGTAGATCGACTCCTGCCTGCATCTACTACTATTACTCCACACATCGACCGCAATCCTGCATGCATCTAGTGTATTAAGTTCATGGAAAAATGGAGTAATGCAATAAGAACGATGACATAATGTAGACGAGATCTATTCATGTAAGAATAGCCCCCATATTTTTATCCTTAGTAGCAACGATACATGCGTGTCCTGCTGCCCCTTCTGTCACTGGGAAAGAACACCGCAAGATCGAACCCATCACAAAGCACCTCTTCCCATGGCAAGAAAAATCGATCTAGTTGGCCTAACTAAAATACGAGGCTGTAAATGATCATGCATATAGGAGATCAAGAGAAAACTCCAATAATATTCATGGATATAAATATGATCATGAACTCAAAGTTCATCGGATCCCAACAAACACACCGCAAAAAAGATTTACATCAAACAGATCTCCAAGAGACCATTGTATTGAGAATCAAAAGAGAGAGAGAGAGAGGAAGCCATTTAGCTACTGCATGCGGACCCGAAGGTCTATGATGAACTACTCACGCATCACCAGAGAGGCACCAATGAGGATGATGAACCCCTCCGTGATGGTGTCCAGATTGGATGTCGTGGTTCTGGAACTTGCGACGGCTGGAATTGTTTTTTGTCGACTCCCCTAGGGTGTCTGGAATATTTGGGTATTTATAGGGCCAAGAGGCAGTGCGGGAGGCCACCGAGGTGGGCACAACCCATCTGGGCACGCGTGGGTCCCCAGGCGCGCCGTGATGGGTTGTGCCCCCTTGTGGCTCCCCTCTGGTGCTTCTTTAGCCCATCTTGTGTCTTTTGGTCCAAAAAAATTCTCCAAAAAGTTTTGCTGCGTTTGGACTCCGTTTGGTAATGATATTATGCGAAGTAAAAAACAGCAACTGGCACTGGTCACTGTGTCAATAGGTTAGTACTAAAAAATGATATAAAGTTGCTATAAAATGATTGTAAAACATCCTAGAATGATAATATAACAGCATGGAACAAGAAAAAATTATAGATACTTTGGAGACGTATCACCGACTGGCTACGCTATAGAGGTATCATCAGGAGTGAGGTAGAAGGTATCACCCTCGTCACTCGATAGTACCTCTGCAGAGTCGTACAACTAAGGAGGTTTGCAGTGATGTGTAGGTCTAAGCACATCGATCATATTAATCGAGTCCCTGGTAACTAAGCGGGGCAACAAGGACAAGGGTGAGGGGTCACTGATGGATAACTACACAACCTATACTAAGCATATAGGATAACAGGTAAAGTAATAATAAGCAGGTTACAAAAATAGGTTATGCATCGGAATAGGAGCTATTGAACAACAGTAGCAAAATGTAATGCAAGCATGAGAGAGAAATAATGGGTGATACAGGAGTCATCAAGGGGGGGGGGGGTTGCTTGCCGGGAAGCTCTGTAGACAGATACGGACCCTCGACGGTGAAGTAGTTGATCAACGGATCAACAGCGGTCTCGGGTTCTACCTAAAAAGAAGTAACGGAGGGGGAAACAAATAAATAGTAGAGCAATCAAATGCAGCACAAATGCAATGGCATGACAAGATGTGTGCGTGACATGCTCTAATGCATCGCTAAACATTTTAAACTAAGAGGGAAAATATTCCTAGCTCCATGTATTATCCGGTCAGACAATCCAGAGGGGAAGGTTCCATGTTTGCAGTGTTAGAGGTACGTGAGATATGTGTGGACGGTGTATTTGGATTTATCTTATTTTTCTGATCATTTTTCATATATAAATTATTTTCATCCGAGTTACAGATTATTTTATAGGATTTTTCAAAGTTCTATCAATATTCTGGAATTACTGGATTTATTTAAATTCATAAATAATTTAATATTTTTATGGGTACATAGTGAGTGTACCCAGCAGTGCACATGGGTGGCTGGCAGTGGGGCCCAGCTGCTGAGTCAGCTGCTGATCGGTCAACCCTTAGGCTGGTCATAGTGGGAGTAACATAGGTAGTAACATAGATGCCACATAAGCAAAAATGATGAGGTGGCAAGTAGTTAATGGGGAGAGCGGCAAATAGAGTAACATAATATGTTACCATCACATAACACTTTTCAATGCAAAATGAGTCTACAAAGCAATAAATGAAGACATCTATGTTACCACACATATGACACTACCCACTAGGGAGGTAGTAACATAGACTAGTAACATATGCACGTTAGTAGTCTAAGTTACTCTCCACTATGACCAGCCTTATCCACTGGAATAGTGGAGGGTGGCCCCACCTGTCATTGACAGTTAGCGTTAACATATTTTAGTTAATGTAAATAAGTTAAATAGGGCAGTGGGGCGCACAGGTTAGTGGTTTATGTGTTATGTAACATAATTATTTAACTTTGCAAGCCCACACATCAGTGGCTGTTAGGGATGCTAATTAGATTAGCCCCTAATCTAAACCAGTCGGGCCCACATGTCAGTGAGCCACGACTATTGTTTAAAAGCACGCGTGCTGTGCGCGCGGTAGTGGAAGAAGTCATGTCATCTTCTCTCTAGGGTTTTGTATTTGAAAGAATTTGAATTCATGGAGATCACAAATGCAAGATGAAAGTTTGGGAAAGTCTTTTTATTACCTCTCATTTAACTTTCAAAAGTTTCAAATTTCACTCACTTTCAGTCAATCAATCACACAACAATCAATCAAATCTATCTATTTAATATAACATTCCAAAATTTAGAATTTTGGGATGTTACATTTGTCCAGGCTTGTCCTTTGCTACAAAAAGGATTGGGCCACCTTGCTGCACCTTGTTTACTTTTTTTACTTGTTACCCGTTACGAATTACCTTATCACAAAACTATCTGTTACCGATAATTTTAGTGCTTGCAGAGAATACCTTACTGAAAACTTCTTGGGCGGCGGCGAGGCATGGAGCGGCCCGCTCCAGTGACCATTTTGCCGGCCGAGGGTGACGACGCGTGTCGAGGAGAGGCATCACTGGGTGCGGGTGTGGCCGGAACCGGCGGTAGTAGCGACGAGCAGCGGCGGCCATGACGAGCGCGAGCGCGAGTGGCAACGAGCAACAACAGAGGAACGACGGCACCAAATCAGCAACAGCTAGCAGCATGGCCTCAGCGGGATCAAAGCCACACTACAAGGAGCAGTGATACGTCTCCAACGTATCTATAATTTTTTATTGTTCCATGTTGTTATATTATCAATCTTGGATGTTTTACAATCATTTCATAGCAACTTTATATCATTTTTTTGGGACTAACCTATTGACATAGTGCCCAGTGCCAGTTGATGTTTTTTTGCTTGTTTTTTACATTACAGAAAATCAATACCAAATGGAGTCCAAACGCAGCGAAACTTTTTGGGATTTTTTTTGGACCAGAAGACACATGATGGGCCAAGGAAGTACCAGAGGGGAGCTCCGAGGGGAGCAAAACCCACCTGGGCGCGCCTGGGCCTAGGCGCGCCCTGGTGGGTTGTACCCACCTCGGCCGCCTCCCGCACCGCCTCTTTGCTCTATAAGTACCCAGAAAATCTAAAAACCCTAGGGGAGTCGACGAAACAAAATTCTAGCCGCCTAAAGTTCCAGAAACCACAGATCCAATCTAGACACCATCACGGAGGGGTTCATCATCCTCATTGGCGCCTCTCTGATGATGTGTGAGTAGTTCATTGTAGACCTTTGGTTCCGTAGTTAGTAGCTAGATGGCTTCCTCTCTCTCTTTTGATTCTCAATACAATGGTCTTTTGGAGATCTATTTGATGTAACACTTTTTGCAGTGTTTGTTGGGATCCGATGAACTTTGAGTTTATGATCAGATCTATGTCTTTATCCATGAAAGTTATTTGAGTCTTTTGATCTCTTATACGTATGATTACTTATGGCCTCGTATTTCTTCTTCGAATATTTTGTTTAGTTAGGCCGACAAGATCGATTTTTCTTGCCATGGGAAGAGGTGCTTTGTGATGGGTTCGATCTTACGGTGCTCACTCCCAGTGATAGAAGGGGACATGACACGTATGTGTCATTGCTATTAAGGATAACAAGATGGGTTTTATTCCTACATGAATAGATCTTGTCTGCATCATGTCATCATTCTTATTGCATTACTCCATTTCTCCATGAACTTAATACACTAGATGCATGCTGGATAGCGGTCGATGTGTGGAGTAATAGGAGTAGATGTAGGCAGGATTCACTCTACTAATGTTGGACGTGATGCCTATATAATGATCATTGCCTGGATATCGTCATAATTATTTGAAGTTCTATCAATTACCCAACAGTAATTTGTTTACCACCCGAATGCTATTTTCTTGGGAGAAGACACTAGTGAAATCTACGGCCCCTGGGTCTATTTTATTATCATATATTTTCAGATCTATATTTCTATTTGCCTTTTCTTTTATTTTCAGATCTATATTATAAAAAAACCCAAAAATACCTCGTTGTGTTTTATTTGCATCTATCAATCTACCACAATTTTTATCCCGTCAACAAGCCAATTTCTGGCGTCGTTACCCGAAAGGGGCTGACAACCCCTTCAACACGCCGGGGCAAGTATTTGTTCTTTGTGTGCAGGTACCGTTTACATAGTATTGCTTGGTTCTCCTACTGGTTCGATAACCTTGGCTTCACAGCTGAGGGAAATACCTACTGAAGCTGTGCTACATCAACCCTTCCCTTTGGGGAAATACTGACGTAGTTCAATCGACATCAAAAGGAATTTCTGGCTCTGTAGCTGGGGAGGATCAAGTCAAGATAGTCTCCCGACAACTCGCCAATTTCTTGCGTCGTTGCAGGGGAGACACCATCAACACCTATCAGGTTCCTAACCACAAATCTCTTATCCTTGCAATTTAAATTATTTGTCATTTGCCTCTTGTTTTCATCTCCCCCACTTCACGACCATTTGTCGTTTTTATTTGCCCCCTTTTTCGTTCGCCGTTTCCTCGTCAGATCTATTTTTGAGTGCAATCTTGTTGGCGTTGTCACAATGAGTCAAGAGAATAACAAGTTGTGTGATTTCTCCAATACCAACAACAATGATTTCATTAACACTCGGGTTGCTCCTCCCGCCATTAGTGCGGAGTCTTGTGATATTAATGCCGCTTTATTGAATCTCATTATGAAAGATCAAATTTCTGGTACTCCTAATGAGGATGTCGCTTCTCATCTTAACACATTCGTAGAATTATGCGATATGCAAAAGAAACAAAGATGTGGACAATGATATCCTGAATATGAAATTATTCCTATTTTCTTTGCGAGATCGTGCAAAAATTTGGTTTCTTCTTTGCCTCGCAATAGTATCGATTCTTGGTATAAGTGCAAAGATGCTTTTATTACTAAGTATTTTCCGACGGCAAAAAATATTTTTCTTAGGACCCAAATCATGAATTTTAAGCAACTTGAGCATGTACATGTTGCCGCAATATTGGGCAAGAATGAAATTGATTCTATTAAATTGTCCTACTCATGGTTTAAATCTTTGGATGATCATAAAAAAATTGGATGCGGGATTGAATTTTGTCTCAAGAAATCCTTTAGATTCCACCGTGGGGGGTACTTTTATGGAAATTACTTTAGGTGAAGCTACTTGATGACCCACAAGTATAGGGGATCTATCGTAGTCCTTTCGATAACTAAGAGTGTCGAACCCAACAAGGAGTAGAAGGAAATGATAAGCGGTTTTTAGCAAGGTATTCTCTGCAAGCACTGAAATTATAGGTAACAGATAGTTTTGTGATAAGATAATTTGTAACGGGTAACAAGTAACAAAAGTAAATAAAGTGCAGCAATATGGCCCAATCCTTTTTGTAGCAAAGGAAAAGCCTGGACAAACTCTTATATAGAGAAAAGCACTCCCGAGGACACATGGGAATTATCGTCAAACTAGTTTTTATCACGCTCATATGAGTCGCGTTCGGTACTTTGATAATTTTATATGTGGGTGGACCGGTGCTTGGGTGATGTCCTTACTTGGAAAAGCATCCCACTTATGATTAACTCCTATTGCAAGCATCCGAACTACAAAAGAAGTATTAAGGTAAACCTAACCATAGCATGAAACATATGGATCCAAATCAGCCCCTTACGATGCAACGCATAAACTAGGGTTTAAGCTTCATCACTCTAGCAACCCATCATCTACTTATTACTTCCCAATGCCTTCCTCTAGGCCCAAATAATGGTGAAGTGTCATGTAGTCGACATTCACATAACACCACTAGAGGAGAGACAACATACATTTCATCAAAATATTAAACGAATACCAAATTCACATGACTACTAATAGCAAGACTTATCCCATGTCCTCAGGAACAAACGTAACTACTCACAAAGCATATTCATGTTCGTAATCAGAGGAGTATTAATATGCATACAGGATCTGAACATATGATCTTCCACCAAATAAACCAACTAGCATCAACTACAAGGAGTAATCAACACTACTAGCAACCTACAGGTACCAATCTCAGACTTAGAGACAAGAACTGGATACAAGAGATGGACTAGGGTTTGAGAGGAGATGGTGCTGATGAAGATGTTGATGGAGATTGGCCCCCTCCCGATGGGAGGAGCGTTGGTGATGACGATGGCGATGATGTCCCCCTCCCGGAGGGAAGTGTCCCCGGCAGAACAGCTCCGCCAGAGCCCTAGATTGGTTTCGCCAAGGTTCCACCTCATGGCGGCGGAGTCTCGTCCCGACAGCTTGCTTATGATTTTTTTCTCGGACGAAAGACTTCATATAGAAGAATATGGGCACCGGAGGGCCAACAGGGGGCCCACGGGGCAAGGGGCGCGCCCACGGGGGTAGGGCGCGCCCCCCACCCTCGCGGCCAGGGTGTGGGCCCCCTCTGGTATTTTCTTCACTCAGTATTTTTTATTATTTCCAAAAATAACTTTTGTGGAGTTTCAGGAGTTTTGGAGTTGTGCAGAATAGGTCTCTAATATTTTCTCCTTTTCCACCTGTAATTCCAAATTTAAGCATTCTCCTCTTCATGTAAACCTTGTAAAATAAGAGAGAATAGGCATAAGTATTGTGACATAATGTGTAATAATAGCCCATAATGCAATAAATATCGATATAAAAGCATGATGCAAAATGGACGTATCACTACTAAATTTCTTGATAATATTATGGAAAATTATTCACAATGGCATACGAAAGGGCACCTACTACTAAAAAAGGTATTTCGGTTGAAGAAATTAGTACTTTGAGTGAAAAAGTTGACGCTCTTATGAAATTGGTTACTAATAAAAGTGCTCCTATTGATTTTAATGATGTGCCCTTGTCTACTTTTATTGAGCAAAATAGTGATGCCATAGATGTGAATTTTATCTCGCAAAACAATTTCAATAACAATGCTTATATATGTAACTTTAATCCTAGGCCTTTTCTTAGTAATTCCTCTAGTAATTATGTTAATTCCTATGGTAATCCTTATTACAATAATAATAGGAACACCTCTGATCTTGAGAATGATATTAAATAATTTATCAATACTCAAAAGGTTTTCAATGTCTAGAAGTATTGATAGAATTTCTCATGATGTAGGAAATCTCAAGATGAAAATTTTTGTGGCTAAGATTGAGGAATCAATTAAAGCCTTATATGTTTCTATGGATGAAAGTAAGAAAAGAAACGCTATGCTTAGAGCTAAAAGAGAATTCTTCGAAAAGGCGTTTTCTAGTGATTGCTTTCATAAAAGTGACAAAGATCTTAAAGTGATTGGTGTTTCCTCTATTGATTCCTTTTTTAGTAAGATTAAAATTGATGATAAAGGGACTGAAGAAGAGTCAACTTTAGCTAGAAAGCGTCCCAATGATTCGAAAGGTGAAAATCTTGTTGAGAAAATTGATAAAGGTCGGTTTGGAGAGGTCAAAACTTTAACTAGTGATGTACCCACTCTCTTGGATTGCAAAGACTTTAATTATGATAGTTGCTCTTTGATTGAATGGTATTTCTGTGTTGCAATCCATGATTAATTCACCCCATTCTTATGAGCAAAATAAAGTTTTTACTAAACATATTGTTGATGCCATGATGAAAGATTTTGAAGAAAAGTTGGAATTAGAGATTTCAGTTCCTAGAAAATTACATGATGAATGGGAACCTACTACCAAAGTCAAGATTAAAAATTATGAGTGTTTTGCTTTATGTGACTTGGGTGCTAGTGTTTCTACAATTCCAAAATCTTTATGTGATGTGCTTGGTCTTTCCAATATTGAAGAGTGTTCTTTAAATTTGCATTTGGCGGATTCTAATATTAAAAGCCTATGGGAAGAATTAATAATGTTATTAATCTTGAAAGTAGGAATTATGTGCCCATAGATTTTATTGTTCTTGATATTGATTGTAATCCATATTGTCCAATTATACTTGGTAGACCGTTTTTACGTACTATTAGTGTCATGATTGATATGAAAGAAGGCAATATTAAATTTCAATTCCCACCAAGGAAGGGTATGGAACACTTCCCTAGAACAAGAATTAAGCCACCATATGAATCAATCATGAGGGCATCTTATGTATCTAGAACCAAAAATGACAACACTTAGATCTATGCATTAAGCCTAGCTAGGGGTGTAAAATGATAGCGCTTGTTGGGAGGCAACCCATTGAATAAAATTTATTTTTGTCTTTTTCTTTGTGTTCTTGAGTATTTGCACAATTATGCCTCTGTTATGATTATGTTTTTTATGTTTTAATTAGTGTTTGTGCCAAGCAAAGCCTTTGGGATCATGTTGGGTGATAGTTGATTTGATCGTGTTGGATAACAGAAACTTTTGCGCCCAGTAAAACAATTTTAGAAATTCACAGAAACGTTCTTTTGCCCATGTTGTCCTAATTTTTCAGAATTTTTGGAGTTACAGGAGTAGACGAAGTTTTCAGATTGCTACAGACTATTCTACTTTTAACATATTCTGTTTTCTTTTGCATTGTGTAATTATTTTGATGAATCTATGGTTGTATTGGAGGGTTTAAGCTATAGTAAAGTGGAAATACAGTAGATATAATGTAAAAATTAAATATGACTGGGTTTGCAACAGTAATTAGAGTAGTGATTTGCTTTTTTATACTAACGTATCTCATGAAAGTTTTGTTGAGTTTTGTGTGATTGAAGTTTTCATGTTTTGGGTGAGATCACGATGGATGAAGGAATAAGGAGTAAGAAGAGCCTAAGATTGGAGATGCCCATGGCACCCCAAGTTATTTGATAACCCACAAGTATAGGGGGTCGCAACAGTTTTCGAGGGTAGAGTATTCAACCCAAATTTATTGATTCGACACAAGGGGAGCCAAAGAATATTCTCAAGTATTAGAAGTTGAGTTGTCAATTCATCCAAACCTGGATAACTTAGTATTTGCAGCAAAGTATTTAGTAGAAAAGTAGTATGGAAGTAAGAGTAACGGTGGCAAAAGTAACAGTAGCAGTTTTGTAGTAATTGTAACAGTGGCAACGGAAAAGTAAACGAGCAAAGAACAATATGAGAAAAGCTCGTAGGCATTGGATCGGGATGGAGAATTATGCCGGATGCGGTTCATCATGTAACAGTCATAACATAGGGTGACACAGAACTAGCTCCAATTCATCAATGTAATGTAGGCAAGTGTCCCAAATATAGTCATACGTGCTTATGGAAAAGAACTTGCAAGACATATTTTGTCCTACCCTCCCGTGGCAGCGGGGTCCTAACGGAAACTAAGGGATATTAAGGCCTCCTTTTAATAGAGTACTGGACCAAAGCATTAACACATAGTGAATACATGAACTCCTCAAACTACGATCATCACCGGGAGTGGTCCCGATTATTGTCACTGGGTTGCCGGATCATAACACATAGTAGGTGACTATAGACTTGCAAGATAGGATCAAGAACTCACATATATTCATAAAAACATAATAGGTTCAGATCTGAAATCATCGCACTCGGGCCCAAGTGACAAGCATTAAGCATAGCAAAGTCATAGCAACATCAATCTCAGAACATAGTGGATACTAGGGATCAAACCCTAACAAATCTAACTCGATTACATGATAAATCTCATCCAACCCATCACCGTCCAGCAAGCTTACGATGGAATTACTCACGCACGGCGGTGAGCATCATGAAATTTGTGATGGAGGATGGTTGATGATGACGATGGCGACGGATTCCCCTCTCCGGAGCCCCGAATGGACTCCAGATCAGCCCCCCTGAGAGAGTTTAGGGCTTGGCGGCGGCTCCGTAACGTAAAACGCGATGAATCTTTCTCTCTGGTTTTTTCTCCCCGAACACGAATATATAGAGTTGGAGTTGAGGTCGGTGGAGCTCCAGGGGGCCCACGAGGCAGGGGGCGCGCCCATGGGGCAGGCGCGCCTCCCACCCTCGTGGACTGGGTGTGGGCCCCCTGGCCTTGATTCTTTCGCCAATATTTTTTATTTCCAAAAATAATCTTCGTGAAGTTTCAGGTCATTCTGAGAACTTTTGTTTCTGCACAAAAATAACACCATGGCAATTCTGCTGAAAATAGCATCAGTCCGGGTTAGTTCCATTCAAATCATGCAAGTTAGAGTCCAAAACAAGGGCAAAAGTGTTTGGAAAAGTAGATATGACGGAGACGTATCAACTCCCCAAGCTTAAACCGTTGCTTGTCCTCAAGCAATTCAGTTGATAAACTGAAAGTGATAAAGAAAAACTTTTACAAACTCTGTTTGCTCTTGTTGTTGTAAATATGTAAAGCCAGCATTTAAGTTTTCAGCAAAGATTATGAACTAACCATATTCACAATAACATTTAGGTCTCATGTTTACTCATGTCAATGGCATAATCAACTAGAGAGCAATAATAATAAATCTCGGATGACAACACTTTCTCAAAACAATCATTATATGATATAACAAGATGGTATCTCGCTAGCCCTTTCTGAGACCGCAAGAAACATAAATGCAAAGCACCTTTAAAGATCAAGGACTGACTAAACATTGTAATTCATGGTAAAAGAGATCCACCATAGTCATACCCAATATAAATTAATAGTAATGGATGCAAATGACAGCGGTGCTCTCCAGCTGGTGCTTTTTAATAAGAGGGTGGTGACTCAACATAAAAGTAAAGAGATAGGCCCTTCGCAGAGGGAAGCAGGGATTTGTAGAGGTGCCAGAGCTCGATTTTGAAATAGAGATAAATAATATTTTGAGCGGCATACTTTCATTGTCAACATAACAACCAAGAGATGGCGATATCTTCCATGTTACACACATTATAGGCGGTTCCCAAATAGAATGGTAAAGTTTATACTCCCCCTCCACCAACAAGCATCAATCCATGGCTTGCTCGAAACAACGAGTGCCTCCAACTAACAAGAGTCCCAGGGTAGTTTTTTTTGCAATTATTTTGATTTGATTTGTATAAAGCATGGGACTCGGCATCCCGGTGACCAGCCATTTTCTCGTGAGTGAGGAGCGGAGTCCACTCCTCTTGAGAATAAACCGCCTAGCATGGAAGATACAAACATCCCTAGTTGATACATGAGCTATTCGAGCATGCAAAACAGAATTTCATTTGAAGGTTTAGAGTTTGGCACATACAAATTTACTTGGAACGGCAGGTGGATACCGCATATATAGGAAGGTATAGTGGACTCATATGGAATAACTTTTGGGTTTATGGGTTTGGATGCATAAGCAGTATTCCCGCTTAGTACAAGTGAAGGCTAGCAAAAGACTGGGAAGCGACCAACTAGAGAGCAACAACAGTCATGAACATGCATTAAAATTAATAAACATTGAGTGCAAGCATGAGTAGGATATAATCCACCGTGAACATAAATATCATGAAGGCTATGTTGATTTTGTTTCAACTACATGTGTGAACATGTGCCAAGTCAAGTCACTCGAGTCATTCGAAGGAGGATACCACCCTATCATACCACATCAAAACCATTTTAATAGCATGTTGGTACGCAAGGTAAACCATTATAAACTCCTAGCTAATTAAGCATGGCATAAGCAACTATAATCTCTAATTGTCATTGCAAACATGTTTATTTATAATAGGCTGAATCAGGAATGATGAACTAATCATATTTACAAAAACAAGAGAGGTCGAGTTCATACCAGCTTCTCTCATCTCAATCAATCCATCATATATCGTCATTATTGCCTTTCACTTGCACGATCGAATGATGTGAATAATAATAATAGTGCACGTGCATTGGACTAAGCTGGAATCTGCGAGCATTCAATAAACATGAGAAGACAAGGCAATATGGGCTCTTAGTTAAATCAACAATAATGCATAATAGAGCCACTTTAACAATTTCATTATGGTCTTCTCCTATCGACCCCAAAAGAAAAGAAAAGAGATAAAACTATTTACACGGGAAAGCTCCCAACAAGAAAAATAAGAACGGGAAATCTTTTTGGGTTTTTTTTTAATTATTACTACTACAGCAAGAAAATAAGCTAGCTAGAGCTACTACTGATTTTTTTTGTTTTTCTTAAGATTTTTCAAACACACAAGAAGAAAGCAAGAAAAAGAAAATAAACTAGCCTGGATATTACAGTGAAAAAGTATGAGCACCGACATCTAGCAATGAGTGTGTGAACATAAATGTAATGTCGATGAGAAATACGTACTCCCCCAAGCTTAGGCTTTTGGCCTAAGTTGGTCTATTGCCACGGCTGGCCTGGCGGATATCCAAAGTTGTAGTTGGGGTCATACTGAGATGCAGCGGCTATTGCGTCGTGGGCTGCAGCTTGGAGGCGAGCTGCCCTCGTCCTCCTCTCATACTCATTTGCCTCCTCCCTGGTTATGACATATCTCCCCTTTGTCTGGAAATCAAAGAGAGTAGGAGCAGGAAGAACAATATTGACGGCGTGATGCCTGTCAAAGATTAGTCGGTACTGGAGAGGCGGTTCATTCCTCTCACCAAACCGATGGTGAACCATGGAATTAAAATCTAGATAAGAAGGAGGCAATTCCATATCATACTCACATATGGGTATATAAAGAAAATTAGCTAGACGGGTTGCATAAATTCCACCAAAGAAATCTCCATTAAATCTATTATTATGCAACCTACGTGCAACAATGGCTCCCAAATTATAATGTTTATCTCCTAACACAGCGCTCCTGAGAACACTGAGATTAGGGACACACATGTGACATGATTCATCCTTAGCATTTATGCACCTACCTATGAATAGAGCAAAATAATGTACAGCAGGGAAATGAATGCTCCCTATGGTAGCTTGTGTTATGTCTCTAGATTCCCCTACAGTTATACTAGCAAGAAAATCTCTAAATTCAGATTTGCGAGGCTCACTAGTGCTACCCCATTGTGGAAGTTTGCAGGCAGTGCTAAAATCCTCTAAGTCCATAGTATAAGAATTTTCATAAAGATCAAACAGGACAGTTTGAGAATTACGTGAAGATGAAAGTTAAAACCTCCTCACAAAGGAATCAGTGAGAGAGTGGTACTGATGGCACTTATCTGCCTCGAGGCTCACAAGATCAGCATTACGCACATATGCGTTAAATTCTTCCTTGATTCCTACTCGATCCATAAAGTCCTCTGAAGGCCGTTCACAAGCCTGCACTTGATCTCCACTTGGTGGTTCATCATCGGAATCACGCATTGCCAGCCTGGGTCCTTGCTTCCTTGAAGGGCCACCTCGGTACATTTTCCTAAACATATTTCTTCCTCTGAAAAATTTCTGAAATTTTTAGTAACTTCAAATAAAAGTGAACCAAACTCAACAAAATTGATAGCAACTACTCTCACAAGTGCCTAGAGACTATATCATGCATTAGAACTACTTGGAACCATATAAATTTGACATGCAAGCTCAAGAACATGGTCATCTAGGAAGCAAAATTTTGCAATGAATAAAGCACTAGAACGAAAACTAATTGGACCATTGGAGGAGTCACATACCAAGGAACAATCTCCCAAAGCAGTTTTGTGAGAGGGGCTTTGAGATGGGAGATCGAAAATGGCAACAAAATGAGCAAGAACTCGTGCTTGAGCTGGTTGGTGATTTTTTTGGGGAGGAAGAAGGAGTGTGCGGTGGCAGGAATAAGTGGATGGGAGCCACCATGGGCCCACGAGGCAGGGGCGTGCCCTGTAGGGGTGGGCGCGCCCTGGACCCTCGTGGCCAGGTGCTTGCTCCCCCTGTTGTGTTCTCAGTGCCACATATTCTCAAATATTCCAGAAAAAATCATATTTCAATTTCGGGGCATTTGGAGAACTTTTATTTTCGGGGTATTCTTTTATTGCACGGATAATTCAGAAAACAGGAAGAAAATACTAATTTTGCTTTATTTCAATTAAATAACAGAAAGTAAAAGGAGGGTACAAAAGGTTGTGCCTTCTAATTTCATCCATCTGATGCTCATCAAAAGGAATCTGATACGTCCATTTTGCATCATGCTTTTATATCGATATTTATTGCATTATGGGCTATTATTACACATTATGTCACAATACTTATGCCTATTCTCTCTTATTTTACAAGGTTTACATAAAGAGGGAGAATGTCGGCAGCTAGAATTCTGGGCTAGAAAAGGAGCAAATATTAGAGACCTATTCTGCACAACTCCAAAAGTCATAAAACTCCACCGAAGTTATTTTTGGAAATAATAAAAAATACTGAGCAAAGAAAATACCAGAGGGGACTCACACCCTAGGCACGAGGGTGGGGGGCACGCCCTACCCCTTGGGCGCGCCCCCCTGCCATGTGGTCCCCCTGGTGGCCCTCCGGTGCCCATCTTCTGCTATATGAGGTCTTTCGCCCGAAGAAAAAGAATAAGCAGGCTTTCGGGACGAGACTCCGCCGCCACGAGGCGAAACCTTGGCGGAACCAATCTAGGGCTCTGGTGGAGCTGTTCTGCCGGGGACACATCCCTCCGGGAGGGGGAAATCATCGCCATCGTCATCACCAATGCTCCTCTCATTGGGAGGGGGCCAATCTCCATCAACATCTTCACCAGCACCATCTCCTCTCAAACCCTAGTTCATCTCTTGTATCCAATTCTTGTCTCTAAGTCTGAGATTGGTACTTGTAGGTTGCTAGTAGTGTTGATTACTCCTTGTAGTTGATGCTAGTTGGTTTATTTGGTGGAAGATCATATGTTCAGATCATTTATGCATATTAATACACCTCTGATTATGAACATGAATTTGCATTGTGATTAGTTACGTTTGTTCCTGAGGACATGGGAGAAGTCTTGCTATTAATAGTCATGTGAATTTGGTATTCGTTTGATATTTTGATGAGATGTATGTTGTCTCTCCTCTAGTGGTGTCATGTGAACGTCGACTACATGACACTTCACCATTATTTGGGCCTAGAGGAAGGCATTGGGAAGTAATAAGTAGATGATGGGTTGCTAGAGTGATGTAAGCTTAAACCCTAGTTTATGCATTGCTTCGTAAGGGGCTGATTTGGATCCATATGTTTCATGCTATGGTTAGGTTTACCTTAATACTTCTTTTGTAGTTGTGGATGCTTGCAATAGGATTTACTCATAAGTGGGATGCTTGTCCAAGTAAGGACAGCACCCAAGCACCGGTCCACCCACATATCAAATTACCAAAGTACCGAACGCGAATCATATGAACGTGATGAAAACTAGCTTGACGATAATTCCCATGTATCCTCGGGAGTGCTTTTCTCTATATAAGAGTTTGTCCAAGCTTGTCATTTGCTACAAAAAGGATTGGGCCACCTTGCTGCACCTTATTTACTTTTGTTACTTGTTGCTCGTTACCAATTAACTTATCACAAAACTATCTGTTACCTATAATTTCAGTGCTTGCAGAGAATACCTTGCTGAAAACCGCTTATCATTTCCTTCTGCTCCTCGTTGGGTTTGACACTCTTACTTATCGAATGGACTATGATAGATCCCCTATACTTGTGGGTCATCAAGACTCTTTTCTGGCGCCGTTGCCGGGGAGTGAAGCGCCTTTGGTAGGTGGAATTTGTTAAGGAAAATTTATATAGTGTGCTGAAATTTACTATCACTTGTTAATATGGTAAGTAATCCTCTGAGGGGCTTGTTCGGGGTATCTTCACCCCGACCAGTAGAGCAAAGAGTTGCTCCTCAACCTACTGAACCTATTGAAAATGAAGATGTTTACTTCCAAATTCCTTCGGGTATGATAGAGAAACTGCTAGCTAACCCTTTTGCAGGAGATGGAACATTGCATCCCGATTTACACTTAATCTATGTGGATGAAGTTTGTGGATTATTTAAGCTTGCAGGTATGCCTGATGATGTTATCAAGAAGAAGGTCTTCACTTTATCTTTGAAGGGAGATGCATTGACATGGTATAGGCTATGTGATGATATGGGATCATGGGACTATAAGAGATTGAAATTGGAATTTCATCAGAAGTTTTATCCTATGCATCTTGTTCATCGTGATCGTAATTATATATATAATTTTTGGCCTCGCGAAGGAGAAAGCATCGCTCAAGCTTGGGGGAGGCTTAAGTCAATGTTATATTCATGCCCCAATCATGAGCTCTCAAGAGAAATGATTATTCAAAAAATTTATGCTCAGCTTTCTGACAACAACCGCTCCATGCTCGATACTTCTTGTACTGGTTCCTTTACGATGAAGACTATTGAATTCAAATGGAATTTATTGGAAAGAATTAAACGCAACTCTGAATATTGGGATCTCGACGAAGGTAAGGAATCAGGTATAACACCTAAGTTTAATTGTGTTAAATCTTTTATGGATACCGATGTTTTCCGTAAATTTAGCACTAAATATGGACTTGACTGTGAGATAGTAGCTTCTTTCTGTGAATCTTTTGCTGCTCACGTTGATCTCCCTCAGGAGAAGTGGTCTAAATATTGTCGGGTGGTTGGTGCGACATATGCCAACGGGTGGCTTATCATTGTGGGAGCCAGTAAGACGTCGCCGGTGCCTGGAAACGGGATGAGGCGAAGACATGCACGCCGGCGGATCTTACCCAGCTTCGGGGCTCTCTGTGGAGATAACACCCTCATCGCTGCTCATGGGTCTCCGCATGATCATTAGATCAACAAGTGGCTACAAGAGGCTCCTTGAGCTGTTCGGCTAGAGGAGGAAGAAGGGCAGGGCTAGCTCTCTCCTCCCCTCAATATGGTGTCTAAAACTCTCAGAGATCAACCCTTTGCATGGGTGCCCTCGGGGGTTTATATAGGCCTACCCCCCAGGGGTACAATGGTAATCTGGCTGGGCATGGGCCCTAGCCGTCAGTGTCTACGCCTGCCGGCTTCTCCGCCGTCCGCTGGTGCCCGCCGACTGGTGGGTCCCGCCCGGCTGTCGGCTTCTTGGTCGACAGGCAGGTCCCACCACTTGGGGGTCTTGTCGGGGGCTGGTTACTGTTGCCTCACCCTTGATGACGAGGGCTTTGTGGAGGTAAGCATGGCTACAGTGCCGCCGCCTGGCGGGCGCTCACTGTGGCCTTACCTCGTCTTGTCTCCTTAATGAGGCGCCTCCTTCGAGGGAGGGGCGAGCCGGTCTTGGGAGCCGGCCACATCCTGTGCCGACCGGGGAGGCCTGGCCGCTTTGATGTCTCTCTCTCGATCAAGGGGCCCGCCGCGGGCCTGTCTTGACAATGGTCGTGGGTGACGCCACGGTCAACATGGCAACAAAGCCCACGGACGGGTGATGGCCGCCTGCACGGTGCATCGTGGCTATCTGGCCCGGGATTCGGGGGTGGCAGGCTTTCCTGTAGCCACGCCCCGTCTCATCGCCGTTATGTGGGTGCAGAGTTTGAGGGTACGATCTTGGCCGCCTGCTGGGGGTCGGCTTCTTGGAGTCAGCCTTCTCGTGGCCGGCTTCTTGGAGTCGGCCCTCTCGTGACTTTCTCCATGAGGGTTCAGGGCCGAGCCGCCTTCTGGCAGCCGGCTGGGGGAAGGCGGCCCTACGCCTAAGGTGCTTGAAGGCTCGATCGGCCTGTAATTTTTTCTGAAGAGCCAGGGGGAGCCGGCTAGGCTACCCGTGGCCATTTACTCCGACATTAGTCCCCGAAGCTGGTTGGGCTTTGAGGCTAAAAGGAGGACGAGAAGCTCGATCAGCTTCCTATCTTGAGGAGCCGGCAGCTGGGAGCCGACTTTGATTAGGTGCGCCGCCTTGGGTAGGCTTCGAAGCTTGAAGGCGGGAACCAGGTGGCACGCGTGACAGGCTGTGAGCCGGCCGCTTGCCGCCTGCGCGCCACATGGCACCCTTCAGCTGGAAGGGCCTGCCAGCCCACGCGTGCGACGGGTTGTCGCTGCAGACCGGGGCCCGCCACTTCCAGGCCGTCTTCCCAAAAGGGGATCCTCTGTGGCCCGAGCGGACCGCTCGGCTTCCGTTGGCAGTTTCCGTACGCCGTCAGGGCGTAATAATCGCGGGTCGTGGGGGAGTGGGTGTAGTTAATCCCACATCCCCCCACGCCTCGCCTCCTCAGCTTCGCCGCATGAGCTATAAGTAGGGGGAGGTGGGGGAGTGGCAAACGCCCGCACGCTCGCCCTCGCTCCGCCATCTCTTCTTCTTCTTTTTCCTTTCCGTCGCCGCAGCTCCTCGCCGCCGCGCCACCCTTCCGCCAACCCTCTTGGCGCGCCGTAGCTCTGCCACAGCTGGGTCGCGCACCCTCCGCCGCCACGCCTTTCCCGGCGCCTCTCCATCCTCATGGCGCTGTCCAGTTCCTGGGACGGCTCCAACGTCCATGAGGACCACGTCGATTTTCTCCGCAAGACGCGGCGGTTGCCGGGCAAGGACTATGTGCGGGTCCGTCTTGCGCCGGAGAGGGAGATCTCGCCGGCACCGGAGGAGGATGAGCGGGTAATCTTCTGCTCGCACTGCCTGCACGGCGTCGGCCTGCCGGCGAGCGGATTCTTCCGCGCCTTTCTCGAGTTCTATCATCTCCAGCCGCATCACCTCACTCCCAACACGGTGATGCTGTTGTCGGCCTTCGTCACTCTGTGCGAAGGCTTCCTTGGCGTCCTCCCCACCCTCGAACTCTGGGGGGAATTCTTCCATTGCAAACTCGGCACCGTTGTGGCGGGCGTGCCCGCCCCATGTGGTGCCTTCATCGCCATGCGGAGAACGGGCGACAATCCGTTTCCGCCCATTGCGCTGATCCAGTCGGTGAAGCTCTGGCAGAAATCTTACTTCTATGTGAAGAATGTCGCTCGCATAAGCGACTTCATTAATCTGCCGGCTTACATAGCCGCCCGCCGGCTGGGAGGCAGCCCTCATGGTCCCTACCGAGCCAGGTCATTTGTCTTGGTGGGGCCGCCCGCTGTTCGCTCGGGTGATGGTCCAATCGGAGGGCCTGATCGGGGCCGACCTGGTAGCCGCCTTCGTGGAGCACTGGATGCTCCCACTCCAAGGCCGACCTCACATGATCAGCCAGATGAGCGGCTGCTTCGACCCGAGTCGGCTAAGCACCAAGGAGATGCGTCACGACGAGGTATCTTATATGGTGAATTACATCTCCAACTTCAAACTCACCAAGGAGTGGCGGTATGGCAAGGAGCCGTACTCTCGCGCCAATCCTCCGCCTTCGGTAAGCTTCTCTTCTTTTTCTCCTCTTGTTATCGAGTGCGTAATGGCCGACTCTTGACCAGTCGGCTTGTTTTGAGCAGAGCCCACTTCTTCGACCGGCGGACGGAACCGCGGGGATAGAGCGCCAGTTCGTCCCCGACCGCGCGACGGACGACTTGGACGACCCCGACTTGGGGGCCGCCGCCCTAGACGACGGTGTTGTAGGGGGAGGCGGTGAGGCCGGCGGCCCCGAGCTCGGAGCCAGCTTCGAGGACTGGCCGGATGATGACAAGACCGAGGTCGTTCTGCGCCGTCAGCCGGCGTCCGATCATCAAGGCGCGGGCCCATCTGCCGCGCCAGCCGCTCGTGGAGGCGCGCAGAAGCGTCGGGCCGGGCCGGCTCTCTTCGGCAGTCGGCCGAAGAAGCCCAAGGGTTTTGCGGCGGCGACCAAGCAGGACGAGGCGGCCGTGAAGGCGGCCCGCTTCCGCAAGGTGGTGAAGCAGCCACGGGCGGTTTCGGCGTAAGTGTTGATTTTCTCACGCCGTTCTTTTCTTCTCTTCGGTTGATATTCTTCTAAGCCTTTTCCTCGACTTATCAAACAGGGCCTCGCTTTCTCTCGAGCGGGCCCCTGCCGCCTCCACAGTTGGAGGAGCGGGAGGGTCATCGAGCGCCCGCCGCGTGGATCCCCGCGTTGAAATCCTAGTGGCGACGGAGCGGAACGCGCGAGAGGCGCGGGAGGAGCGGGAGGTGGAGGAGCGGAGGGCAGCTCGGGAGACGACGGAGAAGTCGGCAGAGGCGCAAGCCGACGCGGCGGCCGAGGCCCAGGCAGAGGCCGCGACCGCGGAAAGGGAGGCGGAGGCCCTGCGTAACCGGCATCCGCAGCTCATCGTCCCCCTTCGCTCCGTGGCCCCTAATATTCCGGTGCCCCCGCCGGAGGAATCCGGCCGCGACCGTTCAGCGATGGAGAGGGAGGAGGGCGACGGAAACGTCCTGGAGGGGGAAGCGCCACGGCCATCGCCGACTGGGACGGGCCAGGGCGGTCGGCCTAACGTGCCGCCTGAGCAGCCGGCTGAAGGCGAGCCGACTAGGAGGGCGGATCTTGTGGTCATGTCGCCGTCTCGTCGGCGCGCGGGGGAGGCGACTTCAGCCGGTTGCAGAAGCCGCGGGCACCAAAGACTCGGCCTAGGATCTCGAGGGCTGACAGCGCCAGCTCGTCCGGTGGACGCTGGCGGTGGGATGGCCGAGCTGAACATGGCGGCGCAGGAGGTCCAGAGCCGCTTGTGCCCAGCCGCCGCTACCAAGCAAAGATACTCAAGAGTTTCTCACGACGCGGACAGCCATTCGGGTGAGTTCTCCCTTTTTTCGTTGATTGCTCGTGATTTCTTCCGTGGGGGCGCGTCAGCGCACCCACTGGGTGTAGTCCCCGAGTTCCGAGTCGGCTGCTGAGCAGGCGGCTTGGAACTTCTTAGTAGACTTCGTTTGTTGTCTTGTTCTTATTCGCACCTCCGTCCTACTTGCAGGAATATCACAATCTCCGCGCGGCTGTCTTCAACTCCCAGGCCCAGGAGATGAACCAGAAGGCCGCTGATTTGACTGAGAGCCGGAGTAAGTGCTTCATTTATCTCATGTGGGCGCCACAAGACTCCATCGGGTGTAGTCCCCGAGATTCGCCGATCACGAGCGCGGGTCGGATCTTCCCTGACGACTTCTTCCTTATTGCTTTTTTCTTCTTCTTCATACCTGCAGGGGCCAATGCCGACTTGAGGGAGCAGCTAGGCGGGGTCCAGACCGCCCTTCGCGCCAAGGAAGCCGAGTGCAACGCCTTGGCCCAGGAGCGTGATCGCTTGGCCAAAAAACTGGCCGACGAGGAGGAGAGCCATAAAGGCCCTCAAGACGGGCCAAGAGGACAGCGAGGCCGCCCTCAAAGCCGAATATGAGACCGAGCCGGCGAGCTGGGCTGAGGCGAAGCAAGCGCTGAGCCTTGGCTATGGACGGATCAAGGATTTGGTTGACGGTAGGCCGCCTTCTTCTTCGTCCCTTTGCCTGCCGCTTGTCGTCTGATTTGTCTTCTGACTTTGCGCTATTTCTTTCTTCTTTGTGCAGATTACTTTCCTGGTTATTCTGTTGCCGCCAACCAAGCCATCGAGGACCACCGTGAAGCACGACGGCAGGCAGGGGTCGAGGTTGCACCGGATGCCAGCCGGCCACTTGAGGAGCAGCTTTTGGCAATTCAAGCCCGTCTACAGCCGGCACACCGCATGCTCCGCCGACTTCAGCATGTCGGGGCGCAGGTGCTGGCCGCCCTCTGGCCCGGCGAGGCGGTTCCCCGCACCTCAATGGATCGCCGATCGGGCTGGAGGTTGCGCTGGCGCTTCGAGGCCTGGAAGGCTTCTGCAGCTCGGTCTGGCGCTAGGCGGGCGCTGGAGTTCGTCCGAGCTTGGTATCTTGGGCTGAACTTGGCCCAGCTGAGCACCTAGCGGCAGGAGGCCGACGAGGAGCTGGAGGCGGTGTGGCCGGCTATCATCCAGCGCGCCTCGTCGATCGCCGATTACACGGACACCAGTGCCTTTGCCCCCGAGGTGAATGATGATGGCGTCGCTCAGTCGGAGGAGTGGTTCGGCTGAACCCGGCAGAAGGTGAAGACTCGGCGGATGAGATCACTTCCAGCGACGAGGGCGAAGAGGAAGAGGGGGAGGATGGCGAAGACGTCGTGCCAGACGGCGAAGCGGCCAGCCAGCCTCAGCCTGATCGCGCCTCCAGCAATGAGGCGCGTGCAGGCGCGCCATCTGCAAGAGGTGACGATCATGCCGAGACTCGCCGGCCGGCCACTCCTCCAGCTAGCACTGCCGTCTCCACCAACCTGCCCGACTCGCCTGTTGCTCCCTTGGCCTGATCCGCCGTCTTTGTTTTCCTGCTTGTTACTCTTTTGAACAACTTTTATTAAATTTGCGCAGTTCCACCCACTGGGGGTGTATTCAAACTATGTTGAATGCTAGCCTTTCGAAGGCTTCTGTGTAAATATAATCATGCATGCGCTTGGCTTCCATTCATATTTGCTTTTCATCCTTTTGGCTATTTCCTTTGCCACCTTCCCTTGGTCACCACCTTCCCAGCCGGACAGCTGCTCTGCAGTCTGTGGCTGGGGAAGAGCTTGGCCGTTTGGGAAGGCAAGTACTCGAGCTTTCTTAGATTGTAGCGAGGTGAGCAGGAAGCTTGGCCAGCCGGTATTCGACAGCCGGTCGGCGGGGTGGGAAGCCGGCTTAAGTTATATAAGTTCATTAGTCCTTAGCCGTTTTTCGTGTGGGCACCCTTTCCTGCCTTTGGCTCTTGCCAGCCGGACAGTCGGTTCTTCGAGCTGCGACTTTCGGCAAGAGAGGGCTTGGGTGCCGGCACACTACTTGTCTGACTGCAGGTAGAACTTGGATATAACTCAAGGCGGCAAGTCCCCGGGCCGACTGGTCGAACCCGATGCCGGACGAGAAAACAAATGTAGTAACATAATCATAGGCATGATACTCATCATACATAGATAAAAGAGGGTAGTCCCCGAGTGCTCCTCAGGGGGCCCGTTGTCTCGTACTTAATACAAAAGGTAGCATGGTACATACTGCATTTTAACTGTAAAATCTTCGGAGGAGATTGGCGTTCCATGGTCGTTCCAACTCCTTGCCAGAATAATCTCTCTTGCGTGCCTTCAGCTTCTGTGCGTCGATCGGGTAGTATGAGTCGTTGCCTAAGGCTCTGCTGATGATGAAGAGTCCTTCCCAGGGGGGCGAGAGCTTGTGTTGGCCGGCTGTTCGCTGGATTAGCCGGAGCACAAGATCGCCCTCTTGGAAGGATCTTGGCTTGACCTTCCGGTTGTGGTAGCGGTGTAAACCCTGCTGGTAGATGGCGAACCGGCTGAGGGCTAACAGCCGGCTTTCTTCCAGTAGGTCGATGCCGTCTTCTCTTGCTTCCTTGGCCTCCGCCTCCGTGTACATGGTGACCCGAGGTGAGTCGAACTCAATGTCGGTTGGGATGACAGCCTCGGCACCATATACAAGGAAGAAAGGGGTGAAGCCAGTTGACTTGTTCTGGGTAGTGCGCAGACTCCAGAGGACGGCCGGCAGCTCGTCGAGCCAACAGCCGGCCAAACGCTCCAGTGGCATGACCAATCGGGGCTTGATGTCGGAGAGGATGAGGCCGTTTGCTCGCCCGACTAGGCCGTTTGACTGCGGGTGGGCAACGGACGCTAGGTCCATTCGGATGCCTTGTGTTGCGCAAAAACGTGCCAATGCTCCCTTGGCAAAATTCGTGCTGTTGTCGGTGATGATGTTGTGTGGTACACCGTACCGGGTTGTAATATCTGCGATGGATGTCACAGGAGTCGGCCCATTCAGCTTCTTGATCGGCTTTGCTTCAATCCACTTGGTGAATTTGTCCACGGCGACGAGCAGATGTGTCATGCTGCCGCACGCCGTCTTGAATGGGCCCACCATGTCTAGCCCCCAGACGGCAAAGGGCCAGGTGAGGGGGATGGTCTTGAGTGCGGAAGCCGGCAGGTGTTGCTTGAGTCAAGACTTGGCACCCTTTGCAGTGTTTGACTAATTCCTTGGCGTCGTCCAAAGCAGTCGGCCAGAAGAAACCATGGCGGAAAGCTTTGGCGACGAGTGATCTTGAGGCTGCATGGTGGCCGCATTCGCCTTGGTGGATGTCCTTGAGGATTGCTATGCCCTTCTCTGGCTCGACACAGCGCTGGAAAACTCCAGTGACGCTGCGCCTAACGAGCTCTCGGCTTACTATCGTGTATGCTCCGGCTCGGCGTTGGACTTGCCTTGCCGAGATCTCGTCAGTCGGCAGCTCTCTGTTTACCAGGAAGTTTAGGATGGGTTGGGCCCATGATGGAGCTGTGACTTCTTCTATTGCCAAAACGGCTACTGCGACCAGGGTGGGTGGGCTGGGTGGTGAAGAGTTGGAGTTGGCCACCGCCTGTTGTGTCGATGCAGTCCCCGGGCCGACTACCGTAGTCCCCGGGCCGACTACCGTAGTCCCCGGGCCGGGTGCGACTATAGCAGTCCCCGAGCCGCCTGTCAAAGTCCCCGAGTCGCCTGCTCGATTCCCCAAGTCGGATCCGACTGCGTCGGGGTTAGGCGGTACGAAGATGGAATCAGATTCTGGAGACGGCTTGACGGACGGCTTGAGGAATCGTTGGAGAGAGACGCCTGTTGGTATAGCTTGTCAGGTGGAGCCTATTCGTGCCAGGGCATCTGCTTGCTCGTTGTCGGCCCGTGGCACGTGGAGGAACTCGCACCCTTCAAAATATCCACTGATTTGCTGAACGAGGAAACGGTAGCTCGCCATGTTTGCGTCCTTGGCGTCCCAGTCGCCAGATGATTGCTGGACTACCAAGTCCGAGTCACCATAGCACAGGATCCGGCGTATGCCGCGTTCTTTGGCTAGCCGGAGTCCGTGTATGAGCGCCTCGTATTTGGCCACGTTGTTGGAGGCGGCAAAATGAATTTGCAATGTGTATCTAAGCTTGTCGCCCTTGGGAGAGGTGAGGTCGATGCCGGCTCCCAAGCCGGTGCTCATCTTGGATCCATCGAAGTGCATCCGCCAATGAGTGGAGTCGGGGGCCAGCAGGTAATCGGGTCTCGGCCAGGGGCGAGGAAGTCGGCCAATGCTTGGGACTTGATGGCGGTGCGAGGCTGGTAGAAGATCGTAGGGAGCCAACAAGAATGGCCCATTTTGCCACCCGGCCGGATGCATCCCGGCTGCCTATGATCTCGGCGAGCGGGGCAGTACATACGACCGTGATGGGGTGCTCTTGAAAGTAGGTCTTGAGCTTCTTGGTGGCGAAGTACACACCATAGCACATCTTCTGATAGTGCGGGTAGTTCTGCTTCGAGGTGGACAGTACTTTGCTCAAATAATACACCAGCCTCTGGATTGGCTGAGCTCGGCCTTCTTCTGGGTGCTGAACCACGATAACGGTGCTGACCACCCGGCTAGTGGTGGCAATGTAAAGGAGCATGGGCTCTTTCTTAGTCGGTGCTGCCAAGACAGGCGGCGTGGCCAGCATCTTCTTTAGCTCATGGAAAGCTTGGTCTGCTTGATCGTTCCACTCGAAATGAGTGGACTTCTTCACGAGTGGGTAGAGGGGGAGGGCTTTCTCTCCTAGCCGACTGATGAAGCGGTTCAGGGAGGCCAGACATCTGGTAAACTTTTGGATGTCTCATAGCTTGGTAGGGATCTCCATTCTCTCTATGGCCTTGATCTTCACTGGGTTGCATTCGATGCCGCGCTCGGAGACCAGGAAGCCTAGGAGCTGGCCGGCTGGTACTCCGAACACGCATTTCTCGGGGTCGAGCTTGATCTGAAATCGGCGCAAGTTTTCAAATGTCTCCTTGAGGTCTCCCAGCAAGGTGCCGCGCTTCTCCGTCTTCACCATAATATTGTCTACATAGACGTGGGCATTTCTGCCGAGCTGCTTGAGGAGGCATTTCTGCATGCAACGCTGAAAAGTGGCACCGGCATTTCTCAAGCCGAATGTCATAGTCAGGTAGCAGAAAGCTCCGAATGGTGTGATGAAGGCGGTCTTCAGGCGATCAGCCGGATCCAGCTTTATCTGGTGGTAGCCTGAGTAGGCATCCAAGAAGCTCAACAGCTCGCATCCGGCTGTGGAGTCTATCACTTGATCAATCCTCGGCAGGGCGAAGGGATCTTTGGGGCAGGCTTTGTTGAGGCTGGTGTAGTCTATACACATGCACCACTTGTAATTCTTCTTCAGCACGAGGACCGGGTTGGCAAGCCACTCTGGAAAGAATACTTCCATAATGAAGCCGGCTGCCAGAAACCGGGCTATCTCTTCTCCTATAATCCTTCTCTTCTCCTCTGGTAGTCGGCGGACGGGCTGCTTGACTGGTTTTGCATCTGCTCGGGCGTGCAATTTGTGCTCGGCGAAATCCTTCAGAACACCCGACATGTCCTTGGGAGACCATGCGAAGATGTCCCGATACTCATGGAGGAAATCGACGAGCTCGCCTTCCTATTCGTTGTCCAGATTTGTTCCGATGACGGCAAACCTTTCTGGGTTCTCTGGGTCCAGAGGTATCTTCTTTGTTTCTTTGGCCGGCTGGAAAGAACCTTGGGCATCACATTCCTTGGGGTCGGGGGACAAGGCCGGCTGCTTGCCGGCCATGGCCACGACTCGATCCAGCATCTTCTTCTCTTCAGCGATCACGAGGGACTCGGCCAGCCGGCTGCTAGCTGCTGCGCACTCGGAGGATTTCTTGTAGTCTCCGGCTACTGTGATGATGCCCTTGGAACTCGGCATCTTCATCTTGAGGTAGGCGTAGGGAGGCACAGCCATGAACTTGGCCAGGGCAGGTCGACCAAGCAATGCGTGGTAAGGGCTCTCCAGATCCACTACTTCGAACCATGTTGCTTCTCGGCAGAAGTGATCCTTGTCTCCGAAGAGAACATCTATCTTGACCTTGCCGATTGGGGAGCAGGACAGGCCGGGAATGATGCCATGGAACACAGTCCGACTAGGCATGAGTTGCTTCGTCTTGATGTTCAGCTTTTCCATGGTGTCACGGTACAGGATGTTGATGCTGCTCCCACCATCTATCAGCACACGGGAGAAACGGGCAGCTCGCCGTTCTGTCGCGAGGGTGGCGTCCAAAACCAATGCGTAAGAGCCGGGGGACGGCATCACCTCTGGGTGATCGGCCCGGCTCCAGCTGATAGGCCTTTCCGACCAGTGCATGAACTCGGGGTTGCTGGAGGAGACCGCGTTGACCTCTTGATGCTGTCGGCACTGGCTGCGCCGGTCTTAGGCTGGCTTGTAAAGACGACGTAGGCGGCATGCTCGTCGGGGAACTCGTCTTGAACAGCCACGACTGCTGGTCGAGTGGCAGGCTGCTGAGGGGTCGGAGGCGGCTGACCAGCAGGCGGAGGCGGCACCAGCCCTTCGCCCTTGGAGATTCGTGTGAGCCAGTGGCATTTCCAAGTCGTGTGGTTGGACGGCTTCGCGCCGCTGTGGAACTTGCAGGGGGCATCAAGGGCTTTATCGTAGGCGAAAGCCGGCTGCCAAGCCGGCCTGCCGCCCTTCTGCTTCTTGGGTGCGGGCCGCTCTTCGGGTTGTTTATCTTCGACTGTGGCCACCTGCCGGCTGGTGGAAGGCGGCATAGGGGCCTTGCGCTTGTTGTCGCTTTGGTACGGGCGTCGGCTAGAGTCTCCAGCCGGCGTCTTGGGAGCCGGAGCGAGCACCTTCCCGGAGGCGTCTTCTCGGAGCTCGGTCTTCATCGAAGAGTCGGCAGTGGCGTACTTGTCTGCTATGACCAGCAGCTCGTCGAGGGTGGTCGGGTCCTCGCAGAGGAGTCGGTGCTTGAGGAGAGTACCTTCTCGGCAGCCGGCAGTGAAGTACTCTATAGCTTGGACCTCGTGCACCCCTTCGCAGGAGTTGTGGAGCTCGGCCCAACGCGTGAGGTAGTCGCGAGTGGACTCATTTGGCCCTTGAACTTACAAAGAGAGCTGTCGGGGCTTGGGAGCCCGTTTGTAGGTGCTGGTGAAGTTGCGGATGAAGGCTTCCGTGAAGTCTAGCCAGCTGTTGACGCTGTAAGGCTTGAGGCTGTTGAGCCAGGTGCGCGCCGTGCCTTGGAGCATGAGGGGGACGTACTTCACGGCAACACGCCTGTTGCCGTTCGCTATGCGGACCGCAGTGGAGTAGTCGATCAACCAATCTTCCGGCTTCACGGAGCCGTTGTACTTGGGCGTGTCTCTTGGGAGCGAGAACCCTTTGAGGAAAGGCTCGTCGCGGATGCGGGGGCCAAAGCAAGGTGGGCCGACATCGTCTTCTTCTTCTAGTGCCAGGGATCGCGCTAGGCGGTCGATCCGATGGCGGGCGTCATTCTCGCTGATTCCTTCGTGGTGGCCCAGCCGGCCGCTGAGAGTCGGATGCGTGACAGGCGGCGGGGTGGGACATCTCTCCCCACGAGGCGGAGGAGGAGGCAGGTTGCCTCGTCGTTCCACAGCTCGAGGGCGGCCTTCTGCGTCGCGCTCGATGGTGACTCGAGTCCGACTGCGGCTAGCAGCCGGCTCCTTTTCTTGCCTCGCGCGGGCGCCGCCCGCAGTCGGTGTCCGAGACGTTGCACCGTGTTCTCGGGGTGGGGGAGGACTTCCGCGCTGGCGCCGCTTCGTCTTGCTTCTTGGCGCCGCGTTGATCAACTGTTGGATACGTCTGGTCATGTAGGGGAGCTTGTCGCCCCCCAGTCCATTCAGCTCGTCTACAGCCGACTGGGCGGCGCGTAGGTTCTTGAGGGGCGTGGCGTAGACTGGCGGTCTGTTCCCAGCATGTCGGTGATGGCCGCGCCACGCTTCTTGACAACGCCGACTCGGCTCGGCCTGTCAGGAGGCGGCGTGCCAAAGGCGGCGCGGTCGACTTCGCGCTGGTGAGCCTCAGTGAGGCATCTCATGGAGGCTATCTTCTAGCCCTCCGCAATGAGGATGAGGTGGCGTGCCTCCAGTGTCTCGGCGTTGGCGTCGGCCGGGATGGGGGCGGACAAGTCGTGCAGCGCCGCTTGCAGGGCGTCGTGTGCGTCCTCGCCAGAGGCGGTGCCGTGGCTGACAACCAACACCTCGGTGATGGCGCTGGCACAGCTGTCGGCTCGAGGGAGAGGGTCGTTGAAGATCACTACGTTGGTGGGGAAAGAGTCGAGCGATGCCGTGTCGGAGTCGACAAGCATCGGGTCGGTAGAACCAACCGACTCCAAGTCCGCAGCAGGCTCGCTGGAGACGTGGAGTTGGTCGAGGAGGCTGACGAGGTGGCTCTCGGGGCAGCCTGTGCCCGCGTCGGATGCGGGTTCGTCGGAGATGCGGGCCTCGCCAAGAAGATCGGCGAGGCAGCTTGCTGCGCAGGCGTCGGCGACGCCTTGCAGTGCGTCGGGGCAAGCGCCATCGGGCGTGCCGGGCTGGCTACGCTCGCTGGGGAGGAAAAGGGTTCCCGCCCAGAACAGTTCTCCGGACGACGGTGCACCTGGCCCCACGGTGAGCGCCAAATGTCGGGTGGTTGGTGGGACATATGCCAACGGGTGGCTTATCATTGTGGGAGCCAGTAAGACGTCGCCAGTGCCTGGAAACGGGATGAGGCGAAGACATGCACGCCGGCGGATCTTACCCAGCTTCGGGGCTCTCCGTGGAGATAACACCCCTACTGCTGCTCTGCGGGGTCTCCCCATGATCACTAGATCAACAAGTGGCTACAAGAGGCTCCTTGAGCTGTTCGGTGAGAGGCGGAAGAAGGGAAGGGCTAGCTCTTTCCTCCCCTCAATATGGTGTCTAAAACTCTTACAGATCAACCGTTTGCATGGGTGCCCTGGGGGGTTTATATAGGCCTACCCCCCAGGGGTACAATGGTAATCCGGCTGGGCGTGGGCCCTAAGCCGTCCGATGTCTCGCCTGCGGCTTCTCCGCCCGGACGGCTGGGGCCTTGATGGTGGGTCCCGCCACCGGCTTCTTGGTCGACAGGCAGGTCCCACCGCTTGGGGGTCTTGTCGGGGGCTGTTTACTATTGCCTCACCCTTGATGACGAGGGCTTTGTCGAGGTAAGCATTGCTACAGTGCCGCCGCCTGGCGGGTGCTCACTGTGGCCTTACCTCGTCTTGTCTCCTTAATGAGGCGCCTCCTTCGACGGAGGGGGCGAGCCAGCTGCTGGGAGCCGGCCGCATCCCAGGCCGACTGGGGGAGGCCTGGCCGCCTTCGGATGTCTCTCTGACTGAAGGGGCCCGCCGCCTGCGGGCCGTACTGACAGCTGGTCGTGGGTGACGTCACGGTCAACATGGCAACAGTGCCGCGCCGGACGGGTGATGGCCGCCCCGTACGGTGCACTGTGGCCATGCGCGCTCCAGGGTTCGGGGGTGGCAGGCTTTACTGTAGCCACGCCCCATCTTATCGCCGTTATGTGGGTGCAGAGTTTGAGGGTACGATCTTGGCCGCCTGCTGGGGGTGGCTTCTTGGAGTCGGCCTTCTCGTGGCCGGCTTCTTGGAGTCAGCCCTCTCGTGGCTTTCTCCATGAGGGTTCAGGGCCGGGCCACCTTCCGGTATCGGCCTGAGAGGCAGCCGGCTGGGGGAAGGCGACCCTATGCCTAAGGTGCTTGAAGGCTCGATCGGCCTGTAATTTTTTCTGAAGAGCCAGGGGGAGCCGGCTAGGCTACCCGTGGCCATTTACTCCGACAAATATAATCCTCCCGTTGAAGTAAAAGTAGTTGCACCTATTAAAGTTGAAGAAAAAGACTATCACTTATAATGATGTTATTGTTCCTACTGCTTATGTTGAGAAACCATCTTTCCCTGTTAGAATAAAGGACCATACTAAAGCTTCAACTGTGGTTCATAAAAGCAATATTAGAACTTACACTCCTCCTGAACAAGTTAAAGTTGAACCTAATATTGCTATTGTTAAAGATCTCTTAGCGGATAATATTGATGGGCATGTTATTTATTTCTGTGAGGAAACTGCTAGAATTGCTAAACCTGGTGCTAAAGATAAACATAGACATGTTGTAGGCATGCCTGTAATTTCTGTTAAAATAGGAGATCATTGTTATCATGGCTTATGTGATATGGGTGCTAGTGCTAGTGCCATACATATCCCTTTATATAACGAAATTATGCAAGATACTGCACCTGCTAAGTTAGAAGATATTGATGTCACAATTAAACTTGCCAATAGAGATACTATTTCACCAATTGGGATTGTTAGAGATACTGAAGTCTTGTGTGGGAAAACTAAATATCCTGTGATTTTCTTGTTCTTGGTTCCCCACAAAATAGCTTTTGTCCCATTATATTTGGAAGACCCTTCTTGAACACTATTAATGCTAAGATAGACTACGAAAAGGATGTTGTTACTATTCATTTGGATGATATGACTCATGGGTTTAATTTTTCTAAATTTCGTAGACAACACCTTGAAGAGGAATTGCCTAGTAAGGATGAAATTATAGGTCTTGTTTCTATTGTCGTTCCTCCTAGTGATCCTTTAGAACAATATTTTCTAGACCATGAAAATCATATGTTTATGAACGAAAGAAGGGAAATAGATGAAGTATTCTTTAAACAGGGACCTATTCTAAAACACAACTTGCCTGTTGAAATCCTAGGGGATCCTCCTTCACCCAAGGGTGATCCCGTGTTTGAGCTTAAACCTTTACCTGATACTCTTAAATGTGCTTATCTTGATGAAAAGAAGATATATCATGTTATTATTAGTGCTAACCTTTCAAAGAAGGAGGAAGAAAAATTATTGAAAACTCTGAAAAAGCACCGTGCTGCTATTGGATGTACTCTCGATGGTCTTAAGGGCATTAGTCCAACTCTATGTCAACACAAAATAAATATGGAGAAAGACGCCAAACCAGTTATTGATCACCAGCGACGGTTAAATCCTAAGATGAAAGAAGAGGTAAGAAAGGAAATATTAAAGCTCCTTGAGGCAGGTATAATTTATCCCGTTGCTGATAGTTAGTGGGTAAGTCCTGTCCATTGTGTTCCTAAGAAGGGAGGTATCTCTGTCGTTCCTAATGATAAAGATGAATTGATCCCGCAAAGAATTATTACAGGTTATAGGATGGTAATTGATTTCTGCAAATTAAATAAAGCTACTAAAAAATATCATTACCCCTTGTCATTCATTGATCAAATGCTAGAAAGATTATCCAAACACACACATTTTTGCTTTCTAGATGGTCATTCTGGTTTCTCTCAAATACCTGTGTCAGCTGATGATCAAGCAAAGACCACTTTTACTTGCCCTTTCGGTACTTTTGCTTATAGACGTATTCCTTTTGGTTTATGTAATGCACCTGTTACCTTTCAAAGATGCATGATGGCTATATTCTCTGATTTTTGTGAAAAGATTTGTGAGGTTTTCATGGATGATTTCTCCATTTATGGATCCTCTTTGGATGATTGCTTGAGCAACCTTGATTGAGTTTTGCAGAGATGTGAAGACACTAACCTTGTCTTGAATTGGGAGAAGTGCCACTTTATGGTTAATGCATTGTCTTGGGGCATAAAATTTCCGAAAGAGGCATTGAAGTTGATAAAGCTAAAGTTGATGCTATTGAAAAGATGCCATGTCCCAAGGACATCAAAGGTATAAGAAGTTTCCTTGGTCATGCCGGTTTTTATAGGAGGTTCATTAAGGACTTCTCAAAAATTTCTCGGCCTCTGACTAATCTATTACAAAAAGAAATACCATTTGTCTTTGATGATGATTGTGTAGAAGCATTTGAAATACTTAAGAAAGCATTAATCTCTGCACCTATCGTTCAGCCACCTGATTGGAATTTACCCTTTGAAATTATGTGTGATGCTAGTGATTATGTTGTAGGTACTGTTCTAGGGAAAAGAGTTGATAAGAAATTAAATGTTATTCAATATGCTAGTAAAACTCTAGACAGTCCTCAAACAAATTATGCTACTACTGAAAAAGAATTCTTAGCAGTTGTATTTGCTTGTGATAAGTTTAGACCTTATATTGTTGATTCTAAAGTAACTATTCACACTGATCACACTGCTATTAAATGTCTTATGGAAAAGAAAGATGCTAAACCTAGACTTATTAGATGGGTTCTCTTGCTACAATAATTTGATTTGCATATTATTGATAGAAAGGGAGCTGAGAACCCCGTTGCAGACAACTTGTCTAGGTTAGAGAATGTTCTTGATGACCCACTACCTATTGATGATAGCTTTCCTGATGAACAATTAGCTGTCATTGAGGGAGTCCTGGATTAGGGGGTCTCCGGGCAGCCGGACTATATCCTTTGGCCGGACTGTTGGACTATGAAGATACAAGATTTAAGACCTCGTCTTGTGTCCGGATGGGACTCTCCTTGGCGTGGAAGGCAAGCTTGGCAATACAGATATGTAGATCTCCTCCCATGTAACCGACTCTGTGTAACCCTAGCCCCTTCCAGTGTCTATATAAACCGGAGGGTTTAGTCCGTAGGACAATAACAATCATACCATAGGCTAGATTCTAGGGTTTAGCCTCTACGATCTCGTGGTAGATCAACTCTTGTAATACTCATATCATCAAGATCAATCAAGCAGGAAGTAGGGTATTACCTCCATCAAGAGGGCCCGAACCTGGGTAAACATCGTGTCCCCCGCCTCCTGTTACCATCCGCCTTAGACGCACAGTTCGGGACCCCCTACCTGAGGTCCGCCGGTTTTGACACCTACATTGGTGCTTTCATTGAGAGTTCCACTGTGCCGTCACCATAAGGCTTGATGGCTCCTTTAATCATCGGTAACAATGCGGTCCAGGGTGAGGTTTTCCTCCTCGGACAGATCTTCGTATTTGGCGGCTTTGCACTGCGGGCTAACTCGCTTGGCCATCTGGAGCAGATCGAGAGATACGCCCCTGGCCACCAGGTCAGGTTTGGAAACTTGAACTACACTGCCGACAACCGCGGAGATTTGATCTTCGACGGATTAGAGCCCATGACAGATGCGCCGCACGATCACGACGAGCATGATTTAGCTCTGCCGCCGGACAGTGTTCGGGAGATCACACCTCCAACTACTCCGGCCCTCAATCCGGAGCAAATTGCGCCATCCGAGGACGGGTGGATAGACCCCGCCGTGGAGACCGCACTCTCAGTGGCGATAGAGCCGAATACTGACTTCACCCCTTATGAGAGCCGTGTTGCGAACCATCGATTCGTCTTGACCCACGGACTCCGAGCCACCTGCGTCCGTGCCTATCGAATCTGATTGGGCGCCGATCATGGAGTTTACCTCCGCGGATATATTTAAGCACTCGCCTTTCGGAGACGTGCTAAATTCATTAAGGTCTCTCTCCTTGTCAGGAGAACCTTGGCCGAACTACGTCCGGCTAGAATGGGATGCGGACGACGAAGAAATTCGCTGCCCACCCACCACCCACTTAGTAGCCACTGTCGACGACTTAACCGACATGCTCGACTTTGACTCCGAAGACATCGATGGTATGGACGACGATGCAGGAGACGAACAGGAACCACCGCCCACAGGGCGCTGGACCACCACCTCATCATATGATATATATATGGTGGATACCCCCAAAGAAGGCGATGGTGATAAGACAGCGGAGGATGACCCCTCCAAGAAGCAACCCAAGCATCGACGATAGTGGCGCCGCTCTAAGTCCCGCCATAGCAAAAGCAGTGATACCAGCACAAGAGACAATAGCACTCCGAACAGTGCCGAAGACGAAAACAATCCCCTCCAGCATGATTTAGAGCGGGAGGGTGAACAAGCTAGCCCATCAGAACAGGCAGCAGATGGAGAAACGGAGGATGACAATTACATGCCTCTCTCCGAAGAAGAGGTGAGCCTCGGCGACAAAGAATTTATCGTGCCTAAGGATCCCATCGAGCAGGAGCGCTTCAAGCGCCGGCTTATAGCCACAGCAAATAGCCTGAAGAAAAAGCAACAGCAACTTTGAGCTGATCAAGATTTGCTAGCACACAGATGGACCGAAGTCCTTGCGGCCGAGGAATACGAACTCGAACGCTCCTCCAAGAGTTACCCAAAGCGCAGGTTGCTACCCCGACTCGAGGAGGAAGCATTGAAACCTACATCACCAGCGCACGATGCGGCTGGCCGGCCACCTCATGGTCGAGACAGAGAGGCGTTTCAGCCTGAAGTTCAAATTTCGCACCCGCCGCCACTCAAACAAAAATACCAAGGCCCGGGGCAACACGCGGGACCTGCAGACGTATTGGAAAGCAGGGCAAAACATGCAAGATCGATATACGGGTCACGGGGGCATGCACCAACGCGGGACGATGACCGTCATGCCGGATACACTAAAAGTAAATCCGGCCGGGCCGAATACAGCAGACAAAACTCATATGAACTGCTTCGTGATAGCTGGACACAGAGGCGCCACACACCCCCTATGCTTCACTGATGAAGTTATGGACCACGAATTCCCGGAGGGTTTTAAACCCGTAAATATCGAATCGTATGATGGTACAACAGATCCCGCGGTATGGATTGAGGATTTCCTCCTCCACATCCACATGGCTCGCGGTGATGATCTGCATGCCATCAAGTACCTCCCACTAAAACTCAAAGGACCAGCTCGGCATTGGCTGAATAGCTTGCGGCAGACTCCGTCGGCGATTGGGAGGATTTGGAAGATGCATTCCTTGACAACTTCGTGCACTTATAATGCGACCGCCGGATCTTGATGACTTGAAGCATATAACTCAAAGCCGGGGAATCGGCCAGCAATTCTCGACACGGTTCCTAACTAGAAAAAACAAATTGTAGACTGTCCGGATGCAGAGGCCTTAGCGGCATTCAAGCATAACATCTGTGACGAGTGGCTCGCCCGGCACCTCGGCCAGGAGAAGCCGAAGTCTATGGCAGCCCTCACGACACTCATGACCCACTTTTGCACGGATGAGGATAGCTGGCTGGCTCGCAGCAACAACACATCAAGGAATCCGGGCACTTCAGATACTAAATATGCTAACGGCAGACCATGTCGTAATAGACACAAGCGCCGCAACAACGGCGATAACACCGAAGATACGACAGCCAATGCCGGATTCAGAGGCTCTAGATCCGGTCAACGGAAAAAGCCATTCAAAAGAAGTACTCCGGGCCCGTCCAGTTTGGATCGTATACTTGATCGCTCGTGTCAAATCCACGACACCCCCGATAAGCCAGCCAATCACACCAATAGAGAATGATGGGTGTTCAAGCAGGCCGGCAAGTTGAATGCCGAAAACAAGGACAAGGGGCTGCATAGTGATGACGAGGAGGAGCCCCGGCCACCGAACACGGGAGGACATAAGAGGTTCCCCCCACAAGTGAAGACGGTGAACATGATATACGCAACCCACATTCCCAAGAGGGAACGGAAGCATGCACTAAGGGACGTCTATGCGATGGAGCCTGTCACCCCAAAGTTCAACCCATGGTCCTCTTGTACGATCAGCTTCGATCGCAGGGACCACCCCACTAGTATCCGTCATGGCGGATCCGCCGCATTGGTCCTAGACCCCATCATTGACGGATTTCACCTTACTCGAGGCCTCATGGACGGCGGCGGCCTTTGAACCTGCTCTATCGGGATACGGTCATAAAATGGGTATAGATCCCTTGAGGATCAAACCCACCAAAACCACCTTTAAGGGTGTCATCCCAGGTGTAGAGGCCCATTGCACGGGCCCAATCACACTGGAAGTGGTCTTCGGATCTCTGGACAACTTCTGAAGCGAGGAGTTAATCTTCGATATAGTCTCGTTCCGCAATGGCTATCACGCACTACTCGGGCGAACCGCATTTGCAAAATTCAATGTGGTACCGCATTGCGCATACCTCAAGCTCAAGATGCCAGGACCTAGGGGGGTCATAACAGTCAATGGAAACACACAGCGCTCGGTCCGCCCGGAGGAGCACATCATGCCTCGGCAGAAGCTTCACAAAGCAGCCTTTTAAGGCAAACCGCCAATTCAGCGATACAGCCCCCGGACACCGTCAAGCGAGTCCGGAGTAACCTGCAGCAGGATCTCCTGGCAAGTGTAGAGCTCGCCTAGCAATTCGGCCCCCGTCCTAGTCCCAATCAAGCAACAAAACGCGTGTCGCGCGTACATAATTACGCACTGAAAATACCATGGGCATAGGCGGGGGTGTGATCAGGCACGTCCCGCAATGCGACTCAACCGCCCTAGGGGCTGCATACCTTTATCATTTTTTCTCTTTCAGGACCTTACTCTCTGGAAGACCTTTCCGGCAGTATGATTGCCGGACACATTACGGGAAGGAACAACCAAGGAGGCAAGAAGCTAAGTCGTACAAGGGAACCCCCAGGTGGTCTCTAATAACAATCGACATACCCGTTTTTAATACCCATACGCAGCCTGCCCTTGGATAGGACATGTCAAATAGTCCTATTTTTTGCTTATTGCACTACTTGTATCAGTACGCTTCGACGTATTATCTAAATAACAATGCATAGCATTAGTCTATTATTGCATTATTCATCCTTTTCTCTTATATGTTTATTTACGACAACTTGCACCCGTACATTATGGTACGACCAGAACGCCAGGGGTTTTCGGATAACCCGTAATACGGCGTGAGAAGTCCGAACACTATCGACGTTGGCACCCAAACTTATAGCATTATATGCATCAGCTCCGAATCATGTCTTGGGTCAATAGTTGGGTTTTCCCGGCTCCCATGTTTTGGTACCTTACGTTCCGCTATATCGGCTAAGGTAGCGCTGGGAGAACTACTGCGATTGTGTCCCGGTTCTTCCGGACGAGCACCTCAGTAGAGAAAGCCGAAAACTAACTGTCATGATAAGGCAAGAGTTGGTCACTGTTCGAGAGGTCTCAAGTCCATAAAGACTTCTTCCGCTTCGGGCGAGGAGTCGGCCTTGCCCGACTTAGGCGTATATAGCGCCCCAAATTCGGCCTTCCGAATACTAGGGGCTTCGCCAAAATTTAAAATTGTAGACTTCTATGGCTAAGTGAGAGTGATAAAGCCTTATAGTCTGATTGCACTGGTTAGTTGTCTTTGAACACCTCCCTCGAAGGACCCAAAATTGGGAAAAAGAGTGCTCGTGTTTATCCCGAACACCCCAAAGATTAGTTACATTGGGGGCGTTTACGACCGCCAACTCTCAGATTTTATAAACGGCCGCACAGAAGGTAATATTTTAAATTCAAAAAGCGTTGCATAGCGCAAATGAACTAGTTTCAATTAAAGGATCACATGAGCACGTTCATTCAAAAATTACATCTTTAGCACATTCCTCCGCCACAAGGTGGGAACCCTTCAGGACACTATCATAATACATCTCGGGGCGGCGATGCTCCTTGCCCTCCGACGGCCCCTCCTTCACCAGCTTCACGGCGTCCAGCTTCGCCCAGTGCACCTTCGCCTGGGCAAAAGCCCGGCGCGCACCCTTGATGCAGACAGACCGCTTTATGACTTGAAGCCGTGGGCAGGCATCTACAAGCCGCCTCACCGCATCAAGTAGCTGTCGAGCGTGGGATCGCCAGGCACATCCGGACTATAAGACCCTTCATGGCCTGTTCGGCCGCCTTGTGAAGCTCGACCAGTTGCTTCAGCTGGTCGCTCACGGGCATTGGGTGTTCGGTCCCAGTATACTGAGACCAGAACAACTTTTCCGTCCAGCTCTCCTCCTCAGCCCGGTAAAACTCCGCGGCATCCAACACACTGCAGGGAAGATCTGCGAACGCTCCTGGAGAGCTCTGAACTCGGGTAAGTAAAAGGAAAGTTTCCTTAACGTGCTTGCTTTGCATAATGAATGCCTTACCCGCTGCCACCTTCTTCACCGCATCAATCTCCTGGAGGGCCTTGTGGGCTTCAACCTTGGCGTTTTGAGCGCTTTTGAGGGCCTTCGCAAGCTCGGACTCTCGCGTCTTAGAGTCAAGCTCCAAGTACTCGTGTTTTTCGGCGAGAGCCTGGTGCTCTTGCTGCACCTCACCTACCCGGGTTTCTTGCTTTTCTCGCTCGATGCGCTCCTTGGCCGCTTTGTCTTTGGCCTCGGACGGCGCCTTCTTCAGGGTCGCCACTTTGGTCGTGGCCCTTGGCACATCCATGATGATCCTATTATTTTACAACCAAATTTCTTTTTAATATATAAACAAGGTATTGCTTACCTTTGCTCTCCTCGAGCTGCCTCTTGGCAAGGCCGAGCTCTTCCTCGGACCGCTCAAGGTCCTGCTTCAGTGCAGCGACCTCTGCAGTACGTGCGGTGGCGGCCAGCAGTGAAGCCTGCATATGCACATAGACATGTTCTGATTAGACTCCTGAGTCATTATGTGATCCTCTATTCGGCCTTTCTTCGTGAACGCCAAACAAAGCATCAGGGGCTACTGTCTATGTGGTAATATTTTCCTATATTTTGATTACTTACCTGAAAGCCTGTTAGGAGGCTGGCACAAGCATCAGTTAGTCCGTTTTTGGCGGACTGAACCTTCTCAATCACCCCACTCAGGATAGTGTGGTGCTCTTCGTTGATGGAAGCGCCCTTGGCGCTTCCGACAAGTTGTTCGGTGCCTCTAGATGGACAGAGGCCACCGGCATGGGCGGCTTGCCCCTCTTAACGGGGGGTCACCTGCCGGAGTCCGGAACAACTGGAGGTTCCGGCACAGTGTTCGGCTGGGGCCGAACTTGGAGCCCGTGGGAGTCTTGCTCCCTTTGCGCCCAGGGTCCGGAAGGTCGCCTCGAGGCACCTCCAGGACTACCTCTCCTCGGCTCGGTGCCCTTTGAGACAACACCTCGACATTGTCCGTGGGGCGAGGGGTGGAGGCGGCCAGGAGTGAATCGCTATTCGTATCCGACAGGTCCAAACAACCATCCGACGAAGATACATCAATATGGGCTTGGGACGGACTGCATAATCATGTTCGGCGTAAAGAGAAGCAGTGCAATAAAACATACCATGAATTATTGTGGTATCCGGATACTTACGACTTCGCCAGGGGCTTGTCCCTGGGTAACCACTCGACGTTGCTATAGGCGGCCGTCGTGGAGCTGTCCGGAAGGAGGGTCCTTCCCTTCTTGGACCCTTCGGCCTCGTCGGTTGGGGCGGCCTTCCTTTTCTTGTCTCCCCGGCTGGGGGGGGGGGGAGATCTTTCCACTTCCTCCTCGTTTTCGTGGGAGGAGTGTGCCTATGAGTTATCGGATGATGAGTCCGATATAACCTTGCGCCGGAGACCCTTTCGGGTCCCCGTGGCCTTATTCTTTGCCTTCTTCACCGGCACCTCATAAGGCGCCGGAACCAGCATCTCCGTTAGGAGAGCATCTGCTGGATCTTCAGGCAGGGGAGCCGGACAATCGATCCGCTCTGCTGTCGCTACCCAGTCCTGTTAAACAGCGTAGAGGCTTAGATCCTACGCGTAGTTATACTGGGGAAATGAACATCTTATAAGATATAAAAGACTTACCGGATTCGCAGGGCGCTTTGCGCTGAGTCCGCGGTCCTCGGTAAGGGGAGGTGGTACCTCGGCGCCCTTAAACAGCACCCTCCAGACGTCCTTGTGCGTCGTGTCGAAGAGCTCTCGCAGCGTCTGGTGCTCGGCCGGGTCGAACTCCCACAAGGTGAATGCCCGTCTTTGACACGGGAGGATCCGGCGGAAGAGCTTGACTTGGACCACGTTGACGAGCTTGATTTTCTTGCTCATCATGTTTCTGATACATGTCTGGAGTCCGGTCAGCTCTACCAAGGAACCCCGGGACAGGCCCTTCTCTTTCCAGGAGGTGAGCCGCATGGGGATTCCGGATCGAAATTTGGGGGCCGCCACCCAGTTGATGTCGCGCGGCTCGATGATGTAGAACCACCCCGATTTCCACCCCGTTATGGTCTCCACATAGGAGCCTTCGAGCCATGTGAAGTTGGGCATTTTGCCCACCGTGGCGTCTCCGCACTCCGCCTGCTGGCCGACCACCACCTTCGGTTTAACATTGAAGGTTTTTAGCCACAGGCCGAAGTGGGTCCTGATGCGGAGGAAAGCCTCGCACACGACGATAAACGCCGAGATGTTGAGGATGAAATTGGGGGCCAGATCGTGAATGTCCAGCCCGTTGTAGAACATGAGCCCGCGGACAAATTGGTGGAGCGAAAATCCCAGTCCACGGACGAAGTGGGTGAGGAAAACCACCCTCTCATGGGACTCTGGCGTAGGGATGATCTGCCCCGCATCTGGGAGCCGGTGTGCGATATCCGCGGCTAGATATCCGGCTTCCTGTAGCTTTGTGATGTTCTCTTCCGTAACGGAGGAGACCATCCACTTGCCTCCTGCTCCGGACATGCTTGGAGTGGTTTGAGGGGAAAAGCGCAGACTTGGGTGTTGGAGCTCGAGTGCGCAAGAATGGATGAGCAAGGAGGAAGAAGGCGTGGGTAAAAAAGGTGAATCCTTGTCCCTTTATAAGGGTGGAAGAGGTGATGCGCCTCCCCACTTACCTAGTAAAACTCGCTTATTCCCCAAGCGCCGTAATTGATGGAGCGGTTGGGTTACCCACATCCATATTGATGAGAATCCCGTGATAAGGGGACACGATCTCTGCTTCGACAACACGTGCCAAGAAAACCGCCTTGCAATGCATGCAGTGGCTGGTTGAGAAAAACGGTTCGAATAATGACCGGGCCGTGGCATGATGTCATGCTGTCAAATGTATCAGCAGATTAGATGTGTGGAAATATTATTCTCTCTACGGTGGTATGTGGAACTTGTTTTGCAGAGCCGGACACTATCCTTGTGTTCAAGATCTTCTATGGAGTATTCGGAGGAGGAACCCGCCTTGCAATGCCGAAGACAATCTGCGCGCCGGACTCATCGCCATTGAAGCCTGGTTCAGGGGCTATTGAGGGAGTCTTGGATTAGGGGGTCTCCGGACAGCCGGACTATATCCTTTGGCCGGACTGTTGGACTATGAAGATACAAGATTAAAGACCTCGTCTCGTGTCTAGATGGGACTCTCCTTGGCGTGGAAGGCAAGCTTGGCAATACGGATATGTAGATCTCCTCCCATGTAACCGACTATGTGTAACCCTAGCCCCCTCCGGTGTCTATATAAACCGGAGGGTTTAGTCCGTAGGACAACAACAATCATACCATAGGCTAGCTTCTAGGGTTTAGCCTCTACGATCTCGTGGTAGATCAACTCTTGTAATACTCATATCATCAAGATCAATCAAGCAGGAAGTAGGGTATTACCTCCATCGAGAGGGCCCGAACCTGGGTAAACATCGTGTCCCCCGCCTCCTGTTACCATCCGCCTTAGACGCATAGTTCAGGACCCCCTACCCGAGATCCGCCGGTTTTGACACCGACAGTCATAAATACTTCTCATACTGCTCCATCATATGCTGATTATGCTAATTACATTGTGAAGGAAATATGCCCTAGAGGCAATAATAAAGTTATTATTTATTTCCTTATATCATGATAAATGTTTATTATTCTTGCTAGAATTGTATTAACCGAAAACATGATACATGTGTGAATACATAGACAATATGACCGGAAACATCTAGGAGCCAATATGAGCATCTAGGTTCCGCTATTGGTTATTGACCGGAAACATGTCTTGGTCAAGTCTACATAGTTCTCGAACCCATAGGGTCCGCACGCTTAAAGTTTAGGTGACGATTTTATTATGAGTTTTTGTGTTTTGATGTACCGAAGATAGTTCGGAGTCCCGGATGTGATCACGGACATGGCGAGGAGTCTCGAAATGGACGAGACGTAAAGATCGATATATTGGACAACTATGTTTGGACATCGGAATTGTTTCGAGGAGTTTCGGACATATACCGGAGTGCCGGGGGGTTAACGGAACCCCCCGGGGAGACTAATGGGCCTATTGGGCCCTAGTGGAGAAGAGGAGGGGCGGCCAAGGGCACCCGCACGCCCCCTTCCCCCCAGTCCGAATTGGATAAGGAGGGGGGCGCCCCCCTTTCTTTTCCCCCTCTCTCTCCTTCCCTCTCCTCTCCTACTCCCACTTGGAAGGGGAGTCCTACTCCCGGTGGGAGTAGGACTCCTAATGGGGCGCGCCTAGGGAGGCCGGCCCCCTCCCCCTCCTCCACTCCTTTATATACGGGGAGGGGGCACCCCTTGGAGACACAACAATTGATCATTGATCTCTTAGCCGTGTGCAGTGCCCCCCTCCACCATATTCCACCTCGGCAATATCGTAGCGGTGCTTAGGTGAAGCCTTGCGTCGGTAGCATCATCAACACCGTCATCACACCGTCGTGCTGACGGAACTCTCCCTCGAAGCTCTGCTAGGTCGGAGTTCACGGGATTTCATCGAGCTGAACGTGTGCTGAACTCGGAGGTGTCGTGCATTCGGTACTTGGATCGGTCGGATCATGAAGATGTACGACTACATCATCCGCGTTGTTTTAACGCTTCCGCTTTCGGTCTACGAGGGTACATGGAAATCACCCTTCCCTCTCGTTGCTCTGCATCACCATGATCCTGTGTGTGCGAAGGAATTTTTTTTGAAATTACTACGTTCCCCAATAGTGGTATCAGAGCCAGGTTTTATGCGTAGATGTTATATGCACGAGTTGAACACAAGTGAGTTGTGGGAGATACAGGTCATACTGCTTACTAGCATGTCATACTTTGGTTCGGCGGTATTGTTGGATGAAGCGACCCGGACCGACATTATGCGTACGCTTACGCGAGAATGGTTCTACCGACGTGCTTTGCACACAGGTGGCTGGCAGGTGTCAGTTTCTCCAACTTTAGTTGAACCGAGTGTGGCTACGCCTGGTCCTTGAGAAGGTTAAAACAACACTAACTTGATGAACTATGGTTGTGGTTTTGATGCGTAGGTAAGAACGGTTCTTGCTCAGCCCGTAGCAGCCACGTAAAACTTGCAACAACAAAGTAGAGGACGTCTAACTTGTTTTTGCAGGGCATGTTGTCAGGACCCCGATTCCAAGTCACATCGATCTAGCCGGTAACACCCCATATCACTTTGCGGCCTCACGCACGGTATTCCCACGGGTGTCGCCTTACCATGGACCGGGACCGCTTGGCGCTTTTGGCTCACGTATATGATAGTGTCGCTAGCATCCATATGACAAAGAACCGGCCGACATGGCTAGTCGTGAACCCAAAGCGGCACTAACCCATGGGAACAGGCATACATGAATCACATCGAGCATGTCGGTCATCAACGTGTGAATCCGGCTGTAGCACTGGCTAACAGGACTCCGGTAACCCGGTCAGTAGCAGCTAGGCAGGACTCGGATGTCACCGCGTGACATTTCCCGAAGGGACGTACACAGAACAAAGTGAAACACATGCCGGCCGGTCAAGCGACCGAAGCGGTAGTCTTTGGGCTAGCAGGACTCCGGTGAACCGGGCTGTAGCGGACTACTATCGCTCAGAAGCACTAGACTACATTTCCCCATATGAGAGGCTGCCAAGGATAAACAACTAGATTGTCGGATCCCACACATACCAAGCATTTCAAACATACACACAATATGCTCGATATGTGTAAATACAACATGGCATCACAACATAACTCTACGACTCAAGTATTTATTCATTATGCTCCGAAGAGCGAGATATTACAAACATGGGTGTCATGACCCAACATTCAGAGCATACAAAACAAAGCACACGCGGAAGCTTAACATGTCTGAGTACAGACATCTACAAATGAAAAAGGCTTAGAAGCCTGACTATCTACCAGATCCTGCCGAGGGCACAAGATCGTAGCTGAGGTAACAAGCTAAACGTCAAGTCCACGCGGAACTATTAGCGAGACCGACGCTTCTCTCAGAAACATAAAATAAGCAAACGTGAGTACAAATGTACTCAGCAAGACTTACATCGTAACTAACTACATATGCATCATTATCAACAAAGGGGAGGTGGAGTTTGACTGCAGCAAGCCAGCTTTGACTCGGTGGCTATTCTAAACTACGACTGCACGTAACTCTTTTGAGGTGGCGCACACGAGTCCACATATTCACCATATCAATACACCACTATGGATCTGATCCCATCTTCCTACGAGAACGCCATCCATAGCACTCACGCTTATCTTGCGCATTTTAGAGTATCTACTTTCACTTGTCTATGAACTATTATAGGCAACCCAGAAGTCCTTCTCCGCGGACACGGCTATTAGAATAGATCATATTAACCCTGCAGGGGTGTACTTCTTCACACACGCTCTCGCCACTTACCACCATGTACACGTCGTGTATCTCGGCAACCTTCAAGCGGAAGCCTGGCGAGCGAGTCAACCACGACCTGACTAACCACACAAGTCTCTAGTCCAGTTTTATCGCCTATTCGGGTTCCATCCGCAAGGAGATCCGGCCGGGGTGTCGCTCACGGCCCCAAACGATGTGTGCAGGGTTCCCGAGACACCAAACAGCGCCGGTACACCGTGCCATGGTGTATCTACCGCAAGATAGCTCACCCCTAGGGTCAGCGCCACGCACGGCCCCCAACACATATCCTAAAAACACCGTAAACTAGTTGCAACTCCCGGATGTAGATCGAGGCAATTAATAAGACGAGAGGACCGAGTTACCTGAACCCAATGTGTGGTAGTAACTGTTTCATGGATCACAAACACAGAACTCAGTTCCTGAGGACGGCTGCAATGAGACAACCCACCATGTACTCCTACATGGCCTCTCACCGCTACCTTTACCAAATCGTGTTCACACACTTAGCTCACATACTGATGGGACATGTTCACACACCTCCGATTCATCCTCGATGAATCAGACCTGACTCAACTCTAAGCAATAGTAGGCATGACAAACAAGCATGAATGAGTAGGCACAACAGGGCTCAAACAACTCCTACTCATGCTAGTGGGTTTCATCTATTTACTGTGGAATGATAGGTCATGCAGAGGATAAAGGGGTTCAGCTACCGCAGCAAGTAACAGATAAATCGTTGTTGTCCTAATGCAGTAAAAGAGAGCAGGAGCGAGAGAGTGGGATTGTATCGGAATGAACAAGGGGGTTTTGCTTGCCTGGCACTCCTGAAGATATTATAGCTCTTCATCGGTGTCATCGAACTCATCGTCGGTACGTCGTTTACTGAGAGGGAACAAACACCGACAACAAAGGAGAAACACAATCAATGCGATGCAACAATATGATGCATGAAGGTGACATGGCAATATGTTGTTGATTGGCCTAATGCATCTAGCAACAAGTTAAATGGGGTTGGTTTGAACACTAGGTTCAAATTCAAACTCCATATGTGAGACTTTAAATGCCATTTATATGATTTGTGCTAAACATCAGCAATAAGTTGTTCCCACATGCATGAAAATGGTACAGATGGATAGATTGGATTTTTCTGATCATTTTTCATATATAATTTGTTTGATTTGGAGTTACGGTTGAATTACTATGATTTTTAGAAGTTTTGGCTATATTATGGAATTTCATGTAAAAGAATAAATCCAGAAATCGAATTAATGCGTCAGCATGACGTCACTGTGACGTCAGCAGTCAATTGGGTCGGCCAGGTCAAACCTGACCAGTGGGACCCATACGTCAGTGTCTCAGGCTGGTTTAGGTGGATGACTTGTGGGACCAGTCAATGCTGACTTGGCCTAAGTCAAACTGACACGTGTGGTCCATGGCATTAACACTAATTTAACAGAAAAATTATACTAATCCTAATTAAGCGCAGGGGCCCACATGGCAGTGGCTCATGGGGTGCCTATAGTGGTCATTAGCACTAACTAACTGTCACACCCTGATTTTCATGCCACAACACTTAAGCTAATAAATCATGATAAAATGTGGTTTGACAAAAACTTTTGAGTGTTTTGGACCATGCCTTGATTGGATTTCGTGTGTTGTTTGCAAGTGCTCTAAAAATCAAATAAATCCCCCAACTCCTATACTTCATCTCCTTGATCCAAAACCTTTTCCCAATGATCATGCCATGTGTATAGAGCAATATAGTATTTTCTTACAAAAATAATTTGGACAAAAAGTATTTTAAAAAAATTAGTTTTCCAAAACCCCTGAATTGAGGTTTGCACTGCAAGTACTTAATTAAGGGCAGTAAAAATCTTTCCAAAAATATATTTGACTCCTATTAGATATATGATACCCAGAAACCACAAAAATATAATTTTAGAAGTTATTTTCCTATTTTATTTAAAGGCTTTTTCTTAAGGCCAGAAATGGTCTTAAATAGGTTAAAATTATTTTAAACCTTTAAAAATATTTGAGAAAAATTAGGGAGACTCAATGGACATATATTTTCCATATATATGAGTTTCAACACATGGTCATGATCAAAATATTGGACAAAACCTCCCAAAACCATTTCTGCTCATTTCAAGGATTTGAAATATTTCTACAGGAAATATTTTCATAAAATTCCAAGAAAATTCTAGCATGTCACATATGACATGTTTGATGATCTTGACAAGTATCATGTCATGGAGAATGGAATAACCCCATGAAATCCCCTCAAAACCATTTCTATCCATTTTGAAATTTGGACAACTCTACATTGCCAAGTGTGTCCCTTTGATCTCAACTTTTGTGAACATGTTCAGAGCCTCAAATGATGAGACCAAACTAAGTGGTGCATCAAGGAGAATAGATTTGCATGACTAAATCTTGAAAAGTCCATTTCTGCTAATTTCAAGGGTTTACCAAAAGTTGCATTTGCAACTTTGCCCAAATAAGCTCCAAATTGGCGGAAGGCCCTAATTATATGTGTCATTTCACCCTGTGGAGTCTCATGGCAGTTGGAAATCATCTGCTGGCCCAAACCATCATCAAACACCTTCTGCCATTTTTCCAAAAACACCATTTTTACCCCTTCCGCTAATCTCCTTGAGCTAAACTTTTACCACAGCTCCTCCTAGTCTTCTCCTACCTCCAAGAACTCTTCCCCGCCATTGCTCAATGATTGAGGGTAAAATACCCCAATTTACCTCCCCGAATAGCCCCTCTCTCCTCTTCTTCTACCTCTCTCCTCTCCTCTTGGCTCACCAGGCATCCAAGGCCACCACCCCTTTGTTTACTCCTCCCCGACCCCTAGACACTAGTGGCCACGCCTGGCGCCAGAAAGATGCCAATGCCAGCCATATGCAGCTCTGAGGCCTAGATGCTCCCTAGCATCAGAGCCGCCTTCTGCCCGAGCCACCGGACAACCTAGGGCCTCCCCCTCGTGTCCCCCGAGGTCGCCTCGACGTCCAGTACACGGCACGCTGTCGGCCCCCTTCTTCCTCTCTCTCTCATGCCCCTGCTCGCACGCGCACCATGGCCAACCGAGCGCTCCAATGGGCTGCGCCACACGCTGGCCCCCTCGACCCTCCCCGCACCTCTATCCTTTCCCTCGGCCTAGACCACGCCCAGAAGACCCCGACTCGAAGCTGGCACTCCCGTGGCCTCCAAATGATGGCTACAACCTTGCCGGCGACGGCCCTCACATGCACCTCGCCCCCTCCTATTTGAGGCCGCCCAGCCCCCCTCTCCGCCTCCTTTGGCTCTCTCTCCTCCCCGCACCCCCTGGACCAACCCATTCCTCCTCGAGCCCTCCATCGCTCCCCATGGCCGAGACGAGCCGCCGGACTCCGCCTAAATTCGTGCCCACCTCTCCTCCTCCTTCCCTCTGGACCGCACTAGAGCATCACCACCATCACCGCGAGCCCCTCCCGTGCTTCTCCCTCTCCTCCCGGTGGTTGTAGCGCCATAACCACCACCGCCGCCGACCTCCTCCGCCGCGGCCAACGCCGTGCTCGACCCTGAGCTCCTCGGCGGTCGTGCCACCCATGGATGGGCGCGGCATCACCTCCTGAGTGCGCCGGTGTGCGGAGCGTCGCCGGGGACGCCTCAGAACCCCGTCAATCGCGGCCGGGGTCACCCCTACCTCTGCCTGCTCGAGCGGGAGGAGGGATGAACCCGACAGGCGGGCCCCGTAGGTCAGTGACCCCGCCGGCCGGCCACGTCATTTAAGTGGAGACGGGCCAGCCGTTCTACGCTTCCCTTCGGGGTAAGCGTCACCCGCGAATACGCCTTCGGAGTGGCCTCCCATCGGGGTCCGCGAGGAGCTGGGCCAGTCGCTGCCCGCTAAATTACGCCAACAAGCGTGAGATTAGGTATAAAACCCTTCTTCTCATTTTCTTTATCCAAAGGAACTTCAAAAATCCCTAAACAACTCAAATAGTGTCCAAATTTGATGATTCAAATTTCTTATGACTCCATAAATCATGATCTTTCACATGGTGCTATTTGCACATTTTTCTAGAAACTTTCTCTTCATAAATATTTATCAAAACCCCATTTTCCATTTCGTGATGAACTTTAGAAAATCACAGAGCTCAAATTTGATCCAAATGCCATGATTCAAATTTCCAGATGCTTCTAAGTTCATAACTTAGTTTATGAACATTTTATTAATACTTTCTGTACCACATAAAATAATGAGCCACTTCTTCATATTTGTCAACTTTGTAAATTCATAGGAAATCCATTTGAACTCCAAATCCCGTGAAACCAATTCCTAGATGCTTCTAAAATCATCCTTTGTTAAATGGGTGCCTTTGCTCATTTTTCAAAAATATGTTTCAGTACACTTCTTGCAAATCCATAAACCCCTTGATTCCGCCATATCAAAATGTTTAGATATATCCATTGATCCACTTCCAATGAAATCACCTTGGTCATTCCTCATATGATCGTGAGGCATACTAGAAAAGTCCAACTCACATATTTTTAGAGCACTTTTATTTTTGACTGGTCGTGTTGCTTATTATGGTTGTTTTCGATGATAGTTGACTAAGTAGACGAAATGCTCGGAGTTGGACCAGAGATATTTGAAGACCTCAAGACGTTGTTAAAACAGGCAAGCAGCCCTTTGACCATGTCTATGAAACCCTTTTTATGCATGCCATATAGCACTTTTATTGCTTGCATCGGAGACATGATGTTGTGGTGACCACATGGGGTGGCTTGCCACCGTTACTTGCTCGTTGATACTTGCATTGTGCATGACCCTACCTTCTTGTGAGGGTTATGCCGGTGGGAGTAGATAGGATGCTAATGTAGTGCTACGCAAAAAGGGACGGGTATATGCATGGTGATGGAGATAAAGTATTTTCAAAGGACTTTTCAAAACTCCCCGGGTGCCACTTATGCCCGAGGGAGATAATGAGATGGGTAACCACTTGATGACTAAGTGGTGTACCGAGGCAAGTGTGTGTGTTGTTTTCAAAACGGATTGGTTTAAGTTACACCGTTATTCCAACCTTACATGCGCAACCACTCTACCCTTATATGGGAAAGGGCATTATTGATTACCTAGGCCGATACTAGCTTGGAGCCCGTGACATTAGTGACGGGGAGAGTTGGTGCTCTCTCTCGGGGACGGGTCGTGCCTGTAGGGCGGCCATGATCTGTTTTCACAGGCACCGGATACACCGTTGTGTCCCTCTCGGATGTTACGATCTTGAGTGAGTCTCGCATGATGTACAACGTGAGGATACTAACAACGAGTGGACTCCTTGTTAGTGTCATCTAGGGAAAGATAGTGATCGGTGCTTACCCCGGTACTTGAGGTACCGCTGGTCGTGGAAGACACGGAAGTTCCCGGATCTTGTGGGTAAAGTGTGCAACCTCTGCAGAGTGTAAAACTATTCGAATAGCCGTGTCCACGGTCAAGGACAGTTGGGTAACCGCTCTTGGGCTACGTCCACTTGTTTTCAACTAGTGTGTGTGTGGGAAGAACTACTTGGGTCAAGTCAAGGACTTGACATGATTGAGTTGGATTGGAGCCCACTCCCTTTATGTGATATTTGTAACCAGTCCCTATGGTTACTTGAATTCTCCTGATGCATGTCTTACAAGTGTTTGAACATGTCATTGCACTCAAAACTAGCTTTCTGCAAAATTTACCTATATCATGCATTGTCGTATCTTGAACCAAAAGCATGGGTTGCTTAAGTAGTACATTCAAAGTACTCATTGGCTTGCCACCGGGTTATTTTATTGGCTGTGCATGAAAGATCATGATATGAAGAAGAATACTTGATTGACGAACATGCGAGCTAGGACGCTTCCCAGTCAGAATGCCTGTAGGGTTAAGGCAGATGGCATGGGTCCAAGTTATCGACGAAGATTTCCGCTGCAATGTTATACTCAAGACTTGACCGTAATGGTCAGACTTGTGTAATACGGTATGTATGGATGTAAGACTCTTGTTATTCAGCTTCTGTGTGTTCAGTGAGCATTGATCTCTGGGATCGCTGTACACGTGCATTCGGTGATCATGACTTATGAGTCGGGGTCCCCACACTAACCGGCGCCATGTCAGCAGGTGACGCCGGCGACCACAGCAGCGGCGGAAACTCGCCGGAGTTGGTCGGGGCGGCGCTACAGGCCGCGGCTGGGCGCGCTGAGGGCATCTACGCGGAGCTGGAACTCGCGCGCATCCAACGGTGCAAGCAACACCTGCTGGGGCGGCCGGAAACGACGACGGCGTCGAGGTCAGCGGCGACCGGAGCTCGGGTGTCGACGGATTCGGCGCTACGTTGAGCAAGGCGTGCGTTGCGTGGCATCTACGGCGGCTGCATGTGCTAACAAGGCTATTGGGCATGCTAGCATGACCAAAGGGTCACCGGACTGACGCCGGCGACGAGCTCGGGCGGAGGTGAGCTTCGGCCTTGATGAATACGACGGCTGCGGTGTGCAAAAGGGCGAGGTGTTAGGGGGGAAATGACCGGAGGCTCACAGCGCGCCGATTGAAGTTCTCGTCGGGCTCGGGGAAGGCCTGCAGACGACGGAGCGACGACGGTGATCGCCGGAGTCCGAGGAAGAAGACGGAGCCGATGGCGGCGTTGTAGGGTCTCCTGCGGGGCATGGCTCGGTGAGGAGGAAGAGGGGTCGAGGCAGAGCCCCGAGAGCATCGGCGAGGCGAGGCAGTGGCTGTACACGGCGGTGCTTTCGTCGGCGACGGCTGCAATCGGTGGTTGCGTGCGAGGGAGCCAGAGGAGGAGAGGAGCTCGGGGAGAGAGTGAGAGAGGTCCGAGGGGTTGCGTGGCCGCCTCCGTGGCGCTGGAAGGGCCTCGAGGGCGTGAGGCAGGCCAGCGCCAGCGCTCGCCACCGAGCTGCTTCGGGGCGAGGGGAGGAAGACGACAGGAGGAGGTGGGCTGGCCAGGTGGCTGGGCTGCCAGCTGGGCCGGCCAGGTGAGGCCCAGGTGGGCTTGGTGGGCGCCAGGTAAGTGCCCAGGTGAGCCTCTCTCTCTCTCTCTTTTATTTTAGTTTTTCTATTTATGTTATTTTGTTTTGATTTGATTTAGAACATCAAATCATTTAATAAACTTTCTGTAAATTGTTATGTGATCTCAGGACTAGCCCAAGGTCACATGCAACTTACAAAAATGTTTGGGCTTTATTTCTTATATAATAGAAATAAATCCAACTCAAAAATGTATTGATTTAATTCAAAAGGCCCAAAATAAATATTTCACCACTCCAAAAATATTGGTTTGCTTTTTACCTCATGCCAATATTTTTACAGAATAACAGGAACATTTTCTTGGACTCATTTGATGAGATTTAAATGTTGGTTATTTTTAGAGGTTTTCTGAGGCTTTTGAAAATTCCTCAATTCAAATTTTCATGAAATTTAAACATGATGCAACAAGCAAGCTTAGCCACAAGCAAAGCTAAAGTTAGGGATGTGACAGCTCACCCCCACTAAACAAGAATCTCGTCCCGAGATTCAAGACGTGAGGTAAGAAGACAGAGGGGCACAAGCTAACACGGTCTTCACGATCCAGTTGCACCTCATAAGGTTGTTGATTTGTCGCATACGTTGATCTTGACATCCTCACTTTTGAGATCTTCATCCACGTGAAGACGACGGAAAGAAACTCTTCTAGGATTGATCTTCTCAAAGATCGAACTACACAATATCAACTCGCGGAATGAGATGTTGAAACATCTCGAGTTGAGACGCAAAACACATCGAAGGGGATGGAAGAACAAGCGACGGGGTTTGATTTGGTGGCAACAATTCCACGCTTAGAAAGATGGTGGGTGGTGGCAAGGAAATAATTGCCATGATCCCGTAACGGGGCACCTTGGAGAAGGTGACTCGTTGAACTGCTCCCTTGAGTGGCAAAAAGAATTACTTTTGATCCATAGATCATTGGAACCCTTCATACCAGCTTAAGGCAATTTACGATTGATCGTTTGAAAGAGCTTCAAAGAGATGACATACTCGAACTAGGAAGGATGATGTGGACTACCTTGTTGAAGACAACGCAATGGATGATTTTTGCTTATCATCGAAAATGGATGGGACCCATGGTAAGTCCACTTTTAAAGATGATCTTGGACAGCGACTGCTGAGAAGGGCAGCCCATGGGAAATTGGCACAATGGCGGCGCAAGCTGGTGTCGGTGTACTAGAGTAGGGGTACCCTAGTATCCCGAACTTGTGCACGGGCAGTTGCAGCCCTCCGCGGCATGGCTTGCCGGGTGACCGCCAAGGTCCTCCGTGATTCCTTTGGAGCCATTCAAGAACAAAGTATTCAAGCCGAGGAGGCAAGGCCCCGGCAAGAGGAGCTTGCCGGGAAGGCCACCCAAGGCACCTAGGAGACAAGGCCCCGGCAAGAGGAGCTTGCCGGGAAGGCCCGGTGAGCGACAAGCTTCCGGACGCGACAAGACAACAACCGCGGCAAAGGCGCTTGCATGCGGCACCACCACTCAGTACTGCGCTCCAAGACATCCACTAGCGTGTCGCCACAGGACCTTTCCAGCGTAGCGTGGCAAGAGGCTGCGTGGCGGCGGGCCTGGCAAGCGGCGGCGACAAGATTGCCATCGTGGCAAGCGGTGGCGCCCCTGACGGTCCCTGTTTGCACTGTTTGGGCGACGTAGACGGGCATTTAATGCCTTTGTCCCTGCCGTCAGGGTTAGGTATGGTACACTGTACAAGTAGTTGTACCAACCACAACTCCATTTCCATTTTTACCCTTGCCTACGTTGCCACCTGTCGGAGACCCCTTGAGCATATAAAAGGAGGCCCGTGCGCAACGTAGAGGGGGGTTGGAGAGGCTCGAAGCCAGAAACACTCACGCTCGGTCTAGTTAGCAGCTTGTGTGTACTGTAGCACTCAAGCGCTCCCGAGCAAGAACTCAATACACTCAGACATGCAGCAGTAGGAGTGTTATCTCTCCGGAGAGCTCCGGCTGGGTAAAACTGCTCGTGTGCTTCGCCTCGATCCGCTCTTCGTGCGACCTCCGCCCCCGCCGAACCAAAGGGGCTCGGTCCGCCGGTCCCATAGGTGTTCGTGGGTCAGATCAGCCTCCCCGACATCTTTGGCGCGCCAGGTAGGGGGCGTCGAGATTGTGTGAACCTGATCCGGCGTCCACACGAGCTAGATCTTCATCATCTTCATCGACATGCCACCGAAGAAGAAGGCTTCGGCGGCAGCTGATCCGTCCACGTCGATCCCACCACCACCGGAGCAAATGGGTGGTGGGATAGACGCTGGCGGTAGAATGGACATCGACAGGGGAGCCCACGGTGCTGCCAAGTCCAAGGACAAGGCAGCGCAGACCTCGGCGTCCGTACATGCACCGCGCCCATCTCAGGAGGCGCGGGACCGACAGCGTCATGGTGTTCACCACGCCATACGCTCGTTGGACCAAGATCGAGCTGGTGGATCTCGGGATGCTCAAGACCAGCATGCACGCCAACATCTTTGGCGCTGAAGCGAGGCACGGTCGCTGACGGGATATCGCTCCTTCTAACATAGTTAGAAGTCCGAGCATATCCCGCTCCTCGCGCCGCTCGCCATCGCCACCCACCACTCCGGCAGAAGCTTTGGCGAGCTCAATCGCTCTGGATTACCCTCCAACAGCCGACAAGGTCGATGAATGGAGGCCACCATTCGTAGTCTCATCGGCTTTGCCAGCGGCGACGCTCCGCGGCAGCCGAGTGCATCGCTGCCGCGCGGCAAGACTGCAAGGCACGAGCCGATGGCGATTTAAACCGTGGGGGTGCAACCACCATGCACTCTACGCCGAAGGCCAAGATCACCGACTCACGGATCCACCTCGACAGCGACTCCACCGCGTCATCAGATCCACGAGCTCATCGCGATCAGCGCCAAGTTCTTCACGAACGACATCAAGAAGACGCTCGAACTCGCATCGAGCGCCAAAGAGAAGCGCGGCATCAATCCGACCAGCGCGCTGGGCCCTCTGTCGGCATGCATGCGCCAGGGGAACCAGGCGACTTGCTGTACGCGGTAGGTTGCCCTGCGTTCACTCGTGAGCTGCGGTAAGTCCAGTGGCCCAGCAAGAAGAATTTCAAGACAGACGTACCAGAGAAGTACGACGGCAAGACGCATCCGTCGGAGTTCCTCAGCATCTACACCATCGCGGTGCAAGCTGCCGGGCGCCGAGACGACAAGATCCTGACCAACTACTTCCGGCGGTGCTCAAGCCCAATGTCGATCCTCGCTCATGCACTTGTCGGACAACTCCATATCCTCTTGGGCAGATCTATGCCATCGGTTTGTCGGCGCCTTTACAAAGTGACCACAAGCCCCATGGCCAAGAAAGCGACCTTCATCTCGCCGCCCGGAAGGAAGAAGAGCCCCTAGCATAAGTACATTGAGAGGTTCACCGTGTGCAACACAACATCGAGACGTCCACCCTGCCGCGGTAATCGCCGCGTTCCATCGAAACGTCGCGAAACCGCAGGATGCGGAGGAGATAGCGATGTGCAAGATCAGAGACGTCAGTGAGCTATATGCCCTGGCCGACAAGTGTGCACGTGCTGAGGAAGGGAGGAGACTCCCCGGAGAGAATGCTGAAGCAGGAGGATCTGATAGTGAGGAGGCCGCCCCGGCAAAGAAAAACTGGCGGTGAAGAAGAAGACCAAGTCCGGCAAGAGCTCTGATGCCCACTCCGGCAAGCGCACCTCTTCGGAGTGCTGCGCTACCGTCGAGGACGCACCATCGAGCTCCACCGGCAAGTGCTTAGGAGCAGTCTGCTCTGGCAAGCCCTAGGGTTTGTTCCATTGAAGCAGACGCTCCAAGTCCGGCAAGAGCTCTGATGCCCACTCCGGCAAGCGCACCTCTTCGGAGTGCTGCGCTACCATCAAGGACGCACCATCGAGCTCCACCGGCAAGTGCCGAGGAGCGATGCTGCTCGGCAAGACCTAGGGTTTGTTCCGTTGAAGCGAGACGCTCCAAGTCCGGCAAGAGCTCGATGCCCACTCCGGCAAGCGCACCTCTTGAGTGTTGCGCTACCGCCGAGGACGCACCATCGAGCTCCACCGGCAAGTGCCGAGGACCAGTCTGCTCCAGCAAGCCCTAGGGTTTGTTCCGTTGAAGCGAGCAGCTCCAAGTCCCAAGAAGAGCTCGATGCCCACTCCGCAAACGCACCTCTTGAGTGTTGCGCTACCATCGAGGACGCACCATCGAGTTCCACCAAAGAAGTCTTTGAGGAAGCGATGCTGCTCCAGCAAGCCCTAGGTTTTGTTCCGTTGAAGCAGAAGCACCAAGTCCGGCACGAGCTCTGATGCCCACTCCGGCAAGCGCACCTCTTTGGAGTGTTGCGCCTACCGTCGAGGAGCCTTTCATCGAGCTCCACCGGCAAGTGCTGAGGAGCAGTCTGCTCCAGCAAGCCCTAGGGTTTGTTTCGTTGAAGCGAGGCAGCCCAAGTCCGGCAAGAGCTCGATGCCCACTCCGACAAGCGCACCTCTTGAGTGCTGCGCTACCGCCGAGGACGCACCATCGAGCTCCACCGGCAAGTCTTTGAGGAGCGATCTGCTCCGGCAAGACCTAGGGTTTGTTCCGTTGAAGAAGACGCTCCAAGTCCGCAAGAAGAGCTCGATGCCCACTCCGGCAAGCGCACCTCTTGAGTGCTGCGCTACCGTCGAGGACGCACCATCGACCTCCACCGGCAAGTGCTAAGGAGCGATCCGCTCCGGCAAGCCCTAGGGTTTGTTCCGCTGAAGCGCACGCTCCCGACAAGTTTCGCTCGGCAAGCTTGTCGGGAACGCTGCTCGGTGAGCCGCGAGTTCTTGCCGTAGAAGCGGATGTTCCCGCAGAAGAAAGGCGATTCTCCCCACGGAACTTCGTATACGGATCACCTCGGTACTCGCTTATGGTGAGCTTGAGCAAGAGCGATTCGACGGATGACGTCTTTGCTCCTTGAGGAGGACCGTCTTCGTTGTCAGACGAGCTGCTCGATACCCAAGCTTTGCGCCGCTACCATAGCCGCATAAAGTTAATGCCGAGAAGTCTCGAGGAAGGCGACCTTGTTCTTCGGCGCGTTCAGTCCGCCAAGAATTCCAACAAGTTGACGCCGAAGTGGGAAGGCCCTTACCGGGTGAAACGAGTCACTAGGCCCGGCGCTGTCCGCCTTGAGACCGAAGATGGCATTCCGGTGAGCAACTCCTGGAACATTGAGCATCTTCGTAAGTTTTACCCGTAAGGCGCGGTTGCCGGAACCTGTTCCGGCAACCACCTTTTGTACAAGTCTTGCCGATGTTGCATGTAATCCTTTGTACAAAGCCGGGCGCAGACCCCGTGCATAAGCTCATGTGCTTCGCACATCTTGTCAATATCATGCTTTCTACTTCTATTTGCATGCGTTATCTGACACTTTGTGCAGCACCTACCCCGGTAAGCAATAACGAGCCATAAGGCTCCATATCTTTATTTTCTCTTCTTTCTCTTTCTCAAAGAAAGGAAGGTTCCCTCGCACACAAGTTTGCCGGGGAAAGGAGAAGATAATGGTGTGGACCAAGCGTCGCTCATTGAAGTCTAGCCTTACCGTGAAGCAAACTAAAGAAAAGATAAGTTGCTAAAGTTTGAGAAATCAGTTTAAAAATTTTTAAGTTATCTTCCTCTAACGACCGTTCTTTGTATGGAAAACCTGTGCGCGTAGGAACCAACTCGTAGCTACTTGCGCCCTTACTTTGTTTCGAGTCCGCTCAACAACTTAAGTGAGCTGCGATTGCGCCCTTACTTTGTTTCGAGTCCGCTCAACAACTTAAGTGAGCTGCGATTGTGCCCTTACTTTGTTTCGAGTCTGCTCAACAACTTAAGTGAGCTGCGAATAGTTGCGACAAGGTTTCTTGTCGGTAGCGGCACCGCCAACAGTCTTGACATCCCAGCACTCGGCCTTCGGCCGTGGTGCCAGCGCGACAAGTTCCCTAAAAGCGTAGGGCAAAAACATACAAAGGAAGGAATCAAGTAAAGGAAATAACATAGCAATTGCTACCCGAAATAGAGTTATCTTACAAGATAACTTGTCGCCGCTCTAATAGATTGTTCTCCTAACATGACCAGCAGCGACAAGAAGAAAAGAAAACGAGCAGCTCTTCATCAAAAGTTTCTCCTTCGGCCGGCGCCCTGGAGCTCGACGCCCATGGGAGCTTAATGAAGACGCCATCGTCGGCCTTCAAATTGGCGCCGGGCTGGGGCTCCTCGGAATCTAATGCTGCAGCAGCGGCGGAGGGATCGGCGGTCGGCGTAGCGCCTGGCGCTCCTGCGGCCTCAGGGCCGTCAGTGCGATCGCCGGACCCTCGCCCGGCTTCTGCTGGCGGCTTGGCGGCCTCTTCGCCCGGCGTGCTCGTCGGCGCCAGCTTCTTCTTCGATGGCAGCGTGCGTCGGTATTGTCAAGGCGTCCTCCTCGCCGGCGACCTCGGTCTCCATTGGCTCATGGCGGATGGATCGGCGACCGGAAAATGAAGAAAAGTCAAGCAAATATTCAAAAGAAAATCAGAAGAAGAAGAACACAAGGGAAGTTTTCAAGCAAGAGGATTACTGCGCTAGGGTCTGCAGTTATGGTCTCCGCCACCGAGGATCGCCGATCTTTGTCCCTTGCCGAGAACTGTCCCTTGCGGAGAAGTCTTCCTTGCGGAGAACGCTCCCTTGCCGGGGAATCCTCCCTTGGCGGTGTAGTCGAAGCAGAAGGCATGTCGAGCGGCTTGTGGCACTCTGGTAAGGCTGCTCTGCTCCTACACAAATCAGCAGTCAGATATCAGCAAAGAAAGAGCACCCATGCATGCCGAACAGCAAGAAATAAATCATATACTTACGCTGGGGGCTGCGCTGGGGGCTGCGCGTGCCCGTGCCCTGTTTTTGGCCTGGCCCAACAGCGCTCGGCACCGTGTGTGGCCCAGGCCCGGGGGCTACTGTCGGTGTACTAGAGTAGGGGTACCCTAGTATCCCGAACTTGTGCACGGGCGATTGCAGACCCTCCCATGACATGGCTTGCCGGAGTGACCGCCAAGGTCCTCCGTGATTCCTTTGGAGCCATTCAAGAACAAAGTATTCAAGCCGAGGAGGCAAGGCCCAGCAAGAGGAGCTTGCCGGGAAGGCCACCCAAGGCACCTAGGAGACAAGGCCCCGCAAGAGGAGCTTGCCGGGAAGGCCCGGTGAGCGACAAGCTTCCGGACGCGACAAGACAACAACCGCGGCAAGGCGCTTGCCGCGGCAGACCACCACTCTGTACCTGCGCTCCAGCACATCCACTAACGTGTCGCCCTAGGACCTTTCCAGGCGCGCGTGGCAAGAGGCTGCGCGGCCAGCTCTAACGCCCTCGATGCGGCTATATCTCACACGTGTCGAAGCACGACTTAGAGGCATAACCGCATTGAAAGCAATGTCGCAAGTGAGGTAATCTTCACACAACCCATGTAATACATAAGGGAAAGAGATACATAGTTGGCTTACAATCGCCACTTCACGCAATACATGAGTAAAGCATTACATCATACAGATACAATCAAGGTCCGACTACGGAACCAAAATAAAAGAAGACTACCCCAAATGCTACACAGATCCCCGATCATCCCAACTGGGCTCCACTACTGATCGACTGAACCGACACAACCCAAAGAACAAGATCTTCATCGAGCTACTCCTTGAGCTCGAATCGCCACCCTGCACGGTTTCATCGGCACCGCAAACTGGTTTTGGAAGTATCTGTGAGTCACGGGACTCGGCAATCTCACACCCGCGAGATCAAGACTATTTAAGCTTATAGGTAGGACAGGTAGTGAGGTGGAGCTGCAGCAAGTGACTAGCATATCCGGTGTCTAACATACGCAAATGAGAGCGAGAAGAGAAGGCAAAAGCACGGTCGAACAACTATGATCAAGAAGTGATCCTAGAACAACCCACGCCAAGCATAACTCCAACACCGTGTTCACTTCCCGGACTCACGAGAAGAGACCATCACGGTTACACACGCCATTGATGTATTTTAATTAAGGTCAACTTCGGGTTTTCTACAACCGACATTAACAAATTCCCATCTGCCTCATAAATCCGGGCACGGCTTTGAAAGATAATATCCTGCAGGGGTGTCCCAACTTAGCCCATTATAAGCTCTCGCGATCAACGAAGGATATTCCTTCTCCCTGAAGACCCGATCGGTCTCGGAATCCCGGCTACAAGACATTTCGACAGAATAAAACAAGACCAGCAAAGCCGCCCGATGTGCCGACAAATCCCGATAGGAGTCGCACGCACCTCGCTCTCGTGGCACACCGGATAAGTCAAGCTACGAGTAAAACCAAGCCTCGAGCTTCCCGTGGTGGCCCCCAGAAGTCGCTCGGTTCGGACCAACACTCGGAGGAGCACCGGCCCGGGGGCTAAAATAAAGATGACCCTTGAGTCTGCAGAACCCAAGGGAAGGGGTATATGTGGTAGGTAGTCAAATGGTAAAACCAAGGTTGGGCCTTCTTTGGAGAAGTCTTATTCAAAGCGAACTGTCAAGGGGTCCCATAAATCACCCAACCGCGTTAGGGACGCAAAATCCGGGAACATAATACCGATATGACGGAAACTAGGCGGCAAGAGTGGAACAAAACACCGGGCATAAGGCCGAGCCTTCCACCCTTTACCAAGTATATAGATGCATTAATTAAATAAGATATATTGTGATATCCCAACAAGTAAACATGTTCCAACAAGGAACAACATCTCCATGTTCCAACAAGGAAAAACTTCATCTTCACCGCAGCCTAACAACGCTATAAGAGGGCCGAGCAAAGCGGTAACATAGCCAAACAACGGTTTGCTAGGAAAGGATGGTTAGAGGCTTGACATGGCAACATGGGAGGCATGATATAGCAAGTGGTAGGCATCGTAGCATAGGCATAGCAAAAGAGCGAGCATCTAGCAAACAAAGATAGAAGTGATTTCGAGGGTATGGTCATCTTGCCTGAAATCCCGCAAGGAAGAAGAACGAGTCCATGAAGAAGACAAACGGACGTAGTCGAACGAATCCTCACAACTCCGGAACGAAACCGAAGCTAACAAGAGAAGCAACCCGGAAAGAAGCAAACAACATAGTAAACCAACAATCACATAAAAATGGCATGATGCTCAAACAAGTATGATGCATGTCCGGTTTAAATAGCATGGCATGGCAATATGCACAAACAAAACTACAAGTTAAATGGAGCCCAATATGCAACGAGTTGCATATTGATGAAACACCACATCAATTATTTAGTTCACTCCCGATTAGGTACTCAACAATATTAAATATTGGTTAACATGGCAAGAGGTGAAGCATAACAAAACTATACCATCTAAGCAATTTAAATGGGGCCGGATATAACAAACAACAAATCCGGTAAATCCCCATATGCATTAAGCAAATTAATGGAAACAACAAATATAAACATTTTAATTGTTGTTATCATGATGCGGATGACATATGCAAGTTTTAAGCAATTTTTATTAGAAGTTGACATGAGCATGTTATGAAGCATTACCATGGCGGAACAAAACGGGTGCCACGGCAACGAATCCGAAAATGATGCCACGGCAACATATCGGTTCCGATAGCTCACGGAGATACCGGTGCAAAAGGAGGCGTGCGGATATGCGCAACATGCTAGAGATGGTGGGGTGCTCCCGACTACCGGGTTCCCGGGACGGCGGCATGGCAAACGAGGAACGTGCAAGGAATAATTCGGACACGGTCCAAACATAGGGTGCATCTCATACAACAAATGCATTCGGTCCACGGACGTCGTCTCGGGGTTATACCTTCGAAGCGTGCATTTTTTGGGCGGAACGCGTTCGTCGAAGGAAGTAGTGGTACACGGGTTGTAGTGGAAGTAGTTGTACTCGTGTCGTAGTGGAAGTAGACGTTCTCGCGACTGAAGTTGTACACGTCGGCGGTAGTCGAACTTGGCGGTCTTGGCGATGGTAGTCGTACACGGCTCGTAGTCTATGTAGTTGAACTTGACGAAACCCTCAACAACAGTAGTGGTGCATGTCATAGTGGAACTTGACGCATCCAACGTCTTCGGGCGTAGAGGTACTTGCGAAAACCGAGATGGTCTTGACGATCCGGTGAGACGACATGGTTCGGGGCGGTCTCGGTCTTGATGGTCCTTGAGTCCAACAATTACTAGGTGGTCTTGGCATCCATGAGGGAAAACAAACGGGTGTGCACGGGATGCAACAGAAGGTGGTGGTCGCACACACAGGGTTACAGCCTCGAGCGGCAGCTCGAGAAGCAGAGCAACGGCTTGGAGTCGAAGGAACCCTGGCCGGAGCAGGAGGCGGGGCACCCAGGCGGCGGCAAAACCACGGCCAAGGTGGAGCAATGGACGTATCCGTTTGGAGCTGCAAGGAGGCCGGCACGAGAGAAGGCCGGGCAAGCTGCTCGTTCCCGAGGCCCGTCGTTGGAGGCGCAGCAGAGGAGGAGCGCGGGCATCACGGCGACGGCAACAGAGCAGCCGCGGGAGGCCAAGGGGAGCGGCGAGGTGTGGACACGGGCAGAGGAGAAACCCATCGAGGAAGGAGAGGGCGCGCTGGACGAGGCAGAGGAGGGGCACGGCCGCAGGCGACGGAGGGCCGCCGGAGTTGGCCGTCCCGGTGGTGTTGCGGAGGCCGGGCGCGGGGCCGGCTGGGGCGTGGTCGCGGGGCTCGCTGGTCGGCGCGAGGGGGTGGAGGCGCGAGGCGATGGCGCGGTGGAGAGGCGACGCGAGGAGAGGAGGGGAGACGAGCGAGAGGAAGGAGAAGCGTGGCGATCGAGGGAGAGAAGTGGATCGAGGGAGAGATGCGGGAGGATCGTGGGATCCTCTCCCTGGCGACGATGCGTGTGTATGTGGCGGCGGGCAGGGAACGAGAGGGAGAGAGATGGATCGAGGGGATCGGGCTAGGGTTAGAGCTGGTGGGGCGGCTGGGCCTGAGAGGCCGGTTGGGTCGGCCCAGGTGGAGAGGAAATGGCCAGAGGCCTGGCTGGGCTTACCTCTCTCTTCTCTCTCTCTTATATTTTCTTTAGCAGAAAACAATTAAAGAGAAGAAAAAGAAAGAGAGGGTTAGGAAAAGGATTTGCGCATGGGGATAATTTTCACGGACTCGCAAAAATATGCTCGTTCCAAGAAAAATAGAAAGGCCACGATTGAAAGATGTAAATTCAAACTCATTTGAATTAAATTCAAATGATTTGAATAGGAAGTGAGGTTTGGGAAGGTCCAAAAATGTTGAGGATTTTTGGTGGAGCTCCGGAAAATGATGAAAGAAATTATGGGCAAGGTTGGAGACCAAGAATTGAGATAACAACGGCATGGGATATTTTGCAAGTGTGTTGTGTTTAATTCCAAATTAAAGAATTATTTAATATAGCTCCCTAATATTGGGACGATATGTTATAAAGAGAAGTCACTCTTCCCTCGATTTAAATAGATCAAAAGATCTATGCAAATTATTTAGTTGAGGTGCAAAAGATTTATGAGATGATGGCATGATGACATGATGCAATGCAAAAATAAAAGGGCAGGCACAAATGAAACACACGGCGAAACCCGGAATAGCTGGAAGTCTTCTGGAGCGTCGGTCTCGGGGCGTTACACCAGCGGAGCGCGGTGGCAAGCGGCGCTGACAAGATTGCCATCGTGGCAAGCGGTGGCGCCCCTGACGGTCCCTGTTTGCCTTTGTTTGGGCGGCGTGACGGGCATTTAATGCCTTTGTCCTGCCGTCGGGGTTAGGTATGGTACCTTTGTACAAGTAGTTGTACCAACCACAACTCCATTTCCATTTTTACCCTTGCCTACGTTGCCACTGTCAGAGACCCCTTGAGCATATAAAAGGAGGCCCGTGCGCAACGTGGGGGGTTGGAGAGGCTCAAGCCGAAACACTCACGCTCGGTCTAGTTAGCAGCTTGTGTGTCTTGTAGCACTCAAGCGCTCCCGAGCAAGAACTCAATACACTCGGACATGCAGCAAGAGGGAGTATTATCTCTCCGGAGAGCTCCGAAGCTGGGTAAAACTGCTCGTGTGCTTCGCCTCGATCCGCTCTTCGTGCGACCTCCGCCCCCCGCCGAACCGAAAGGGGCTCGGTCCGCCGGTCCCATAGGTGTTCATGGGTCAGATCAGCCTCCCCGACATCTGGGAACAAAATGCAACTGTTGGGAATGTTCCAACCATCACATCTGCCTGAGATTCAGATCTGATTGGTGATAGGATACTTCAGACTCAACATGTTTGAAAGGAAAGTTTGCAACACAATCGACGAGATGACATTGCGAGATTCTCGGGAAATGAACTACGATAGCAAGCTCCAAAACATGAGCTGGTTCTGTTAAACACATGTGAACACGCTGTCCCAGACAAACATGACCACATAGTAGTCTTATGATAAGACACTACCGAGTTCTGATTAGGAACCATCATTGCGGATAACGAAGTCCTTACATAAGTCCGGATTAGCTCTTAGGAAGGAACTTCTTATCCTTGAACAAATCAATCGGTGGCTTGTTGTGCCAGGGAATTCATATGGAATGAAGATGATCGATCTATCGGACCATAGAATACTTCGCACATGCATGACTGACTTGGGGTGGTTCCAGAGGAAGCAAAAACAAACTTTCTCGGATCCACGGCGACAACTTACAAAAAATGCACGTGAATTAGAGGAAGTCACTTCTTTCATCCAAACATAGGCTTCATGAACGAAACATGAAGGTAATGCTTACAAAGTTTCCAACACTAGGTTGATGTTCAACATGAATCATGGGGGAGACAAGATGTTGCTGATGGTCTCAACAGCAACTCATCAGAATTCCATATCACTGGACTTCCACCATCATGTGAACACGGTGATAGCATTGGTCAGACCAAAGGATGTAATGGTGTATGCTCGAGGGATCAACCACGAGTAAGACAACATTACGAACATCGGTGGTACTGATTTGATTTGGTGATAGCCCATACCCAAATCAAAGTTTTTATAAGACAATAGGTTCAACAACTGATCACAGGGACCAATCGATGAAGATATCATCTTTCTTCAACTAACACACCAACACTAGGATATCCCTTCGAATCGAACTAAGTTAGGTAAGCTTTTATCTTCCAACTCTCCAAGTTGTTGTTTAGCTTAACCAACCAGCTCAGGGATATCCAACACAGATTCTTGGAGAAGGGGTGGTTTACAAGAAACCAACTTGATCACGAACTTAACATAGCGGTCACGTGACAACCTGGTAATACTTTCGAGAAGATATTCGGAACATCACGAACCACCGATATATTACTAAGCTCGAAAACAATCTTGCTTTTCAGGGCAAGATGATATGATCACAAGAGTTAAGGATTGGCACAATCCTAACTCATTGATCGAGGAGTGCACCGGAAATAAGGACTAGGTAGCTCAATCAGTCTTAGAATGATAATTCAACTAACACACTAAGAATGAGATTATTGTCCATTAACTACCAAGCAACGGAGTTGCTAGGAGTATTGATTTCGCACATCACGGTTCACTTGTCGGCATTCCGGTTACAATAACACGGAAACCGAGGAATGAACAATGATGGCAAGACGTATTACTGCGTTAATAATTCATAGGGTGGTGTGCAATTCCAAGATATTCTTGATATAAAGATAGTAATACTCCAAGGTAGAACAGAATCAAAAGCTGGATTGGCATTTGATTTGCGGATTATAACTGCTTTGACCCAATCCTGGATATGGATGAGGTACTGGAGTTTGTTTCTCCTAGTCATTCCGGATTAGAATGGCTTGATGGACCACAAGAGTAGTAGGCATCGATGAACGAACGCACGCATACTCTTGACTATCAATTGATAGACGAAGGTCAGAAGACAAACTAAAGGGGGACAACTCAAAGGAACATATGATTTTCTGAGTTATGGGTGCATAGATTAGTATGTCGAACCAAGTTCAACATTTCTTCCGGATAACCCATGCGGAGAGGTAGGACTGGAAGATTAACAACATAGGATAGGAAACTCATTGAGAGCACTCTTGTTGTGATCTTTCGGTTCAAGGGAACTTCTGCCAAAAGCGGATCATAGTATTTGGAAGAAGGAAATACCATGGACCTCGAGCACTATTGCAAAGTTACTAATGACCTAAAGGAACTATCATAGTATTGGGGGTTGCAAAGCTATGAATGACGAGTACAATGGACAAGAAGGAATTGGAACCACTCTGGTTGAAACGAGATAAGAATGATATAATTTGGGCAGCACTCCGACTGAAAATGGAAGGAATTAGAATCATGAACTTGGCAAAATGAAAGCACCTGGATGAGACTCTGGTTAAAAGAGGAATGATAGACACAACATTCCGGTTAAATCGATAAGCAAGGAAAAGGACATGGTCTTGACAAAAGAAGATGATGGGTCGAAGAGAGCAACATCACAATGCCTCCGGAAGAAAAATTGAAGATAGATCATTGGAATAAAGGAATGGAGAAGAAAATGACAACTTCTACCACAAATGAGTTTGGAAAGCACCCTTAAAAAGAAGGATAGAACGGAGTTGTTGGAAAACCAACAACGAAAAGAATAACCTTGTAGTGGACTTATGGAAACATCTCAACATTATGAGGTGACAACCGGCCACTAATGGAAACAATTGATTGCTTGAGATCAATGGAGAGATGAAAACTGCTTTTGCCGAGAGGATAGGAGAAAACTTGGATCATTGATAAGCACCACGATACAACATTCCTTAGGGAAGGCTTTAGGTGAAATATGACACAAGATAACTCCAACGAAGAGATTGATGGATTTAAAATACCTCATTCTTGACAACATATGAATCATGAAACATGAAGGAAATTGTCAAGAGTGACATAACACCATCTCAAAAGATAAGGTATAACGAATTGCACTTTGGAATGCAAGATGAAGATTACTTGAACTCCTCAAAACAAAACATGTGTTGAGCACCATGTTTATTTTGAAGTATGGCTTGACGGATCTTAACTCCGCGAGAAATCTTGATGAACATTTGAAGAATGAAAAGAATCCTTGACGAAGCACCATGTAGAACCTCCATGAAGAACTCCGGTAAGAAAAGGATGATAAAAAGAAAGAGAAGCTTGGAACTCCGGGAAAAGAAAAGATGAAACAATTGAAACCGAGAATTTATTCATCATGAACAAACTCCGAAAGAAGGAATTAATCACTTGGATGAAACAAGAACAAGAATTGTGTTATGCGTATCCTTCACCAATTTAGATTGATGACAAGCAACGGATTAGGCATACTACTTATTCTCGTTGAAAAAGGATTGAACAGAGATATTGCTCAACTTGGGAAGGTCTTCAACGAACCACCAGTAGGATTTGGGAAGAACGAATGAATCTATATGATAACGAAGGAAGAGAACTCTTGAACGAACCACCGTAAGAATTGAAAATGAAAGTGGCAAAGGCACAATTCACCGTGAAGAATTAGAAACGAATAAAGATGCTTGACAGAATTTAGATACATTAGAACGAAGAGATCATGAACTGATTAGAGGATATTTGAATGATGCACCGTAAGATTTGGAGAACGAGAGCTGAAAGCTGGAATGACTAATTCTGAGATGATGGGCTCAGAAGAATCAAACTGAAAAGACTCCTGAATTACTCCGGATGGGTGAAAAGAATTCTCACAATCGAAAACAATTATGAGAGGATGGCATCAAGCTAGAACCATGAATCTTGAAGAGAATGGAGCAAGATTTAAGAGAAACTCTTCTTTGGTCTTCAAATGTTGAGAATGACGATGAGAAACACCAGCATGAATTGTTGAGATACTCCGGGATGAAAATTAGAAAGGTTGAGCTAACAATGAAAAGAATTTGGAAGATCTTGGAGAAAGACATATGACTGAAGAAAATTCATTCTTACGTCAAACTTTGAAAAGAATTTTAGAAGCTCCGTGAAAATAGAAGAGTCAGGTAAGATCCTGGGAAAAGACCTGTGGGTTAGGGCCCACTCAAAAGAAACACCGTTGAACGATTTAAAAGATAGATTACGCCAGTTGAATTAAATGGCTTGAATAAGATAGCATCCTCAAAAGAACTTGAGTGAATTGAGAATGGAAACTTGAATCTTTCCGAGATATCTTCATCACTCCCAACCAAATGAATAGCGAGAAGTGAATGATTAGGAGATACACCGCATGAGAGAGCATTGTGAAAAGAAGAAAAGGGATAAGATCAACACCAAATCTTTAACTAAATCCACCGTATAAGAAAATTAGAATGTAAAAATGATAAGGTTGAAGCTTCCTTAGCGTCTTCATGAGAAATCACCGGATAAAACATTTAAAGGAAAAGAATGAAGAAACTTCCCTCAATAAAATGGATACTTGATTAAGAAATCTGAGTCCTTGAAGAAAAAGGGGTGGGAGGGTGGGAAAACAAAGGCAACTTGGGTCAGATGAAATGAACACCGTTGAGAAAAAGCTTAGAATTGATCTTGCGAATGTTGGAATGATCGGATTTACTTGGAGAGAAGCACACGGTTGGAAAGGATTGAAAAGACGACCTTGATGAACAAGAACGATTAGCATCCACATAGAAATATGAGAACACCGCTTAGAATAAGGTATGGAATCCACATTTGACTTCGAAGCAACTCGAATAGCACAACTCAAAACAAAAACAAAGGATTTGGCTTGCAGAATAAGCCGGAAACAAACATATGATAGATCCCATATCGTATCATGTGTGTGTTGGAAAGATATCCTACGAGATACTTGAATTCCCACTTATAAACTCCGAAACTTTCTGGTTATGCAATCAGGTGTTGGGGATACAGAGGACACAAAATATATCACCCAAACTAACAATACCTAGATCCAAATTGTATCCATCCTTCAACACATAACCAAGAAAACTCCGAAATCGTTTACCTCGACCTTGAAAAGCATCCGTTATAATGAAGTCATGGCAATACCCCGAACTCGCCCCAAAGATCTTTGGGTTATCGGGTTATCTCACCAACAACTGCATAAAAGAGATTTTCGATGTCGGCAAAGCTCAGTATTCCAGAATTGCAACGATAAAATTGTGACGACAACACCTCGGAGCTCAACTCCCCGGGACACTGCCACAACCCCTAAATGTCAGGAGGCACCAAGAACAATGTTCTCGTCACAAAACCATCGGAACGATTCCAAGATACCCGCGTGATCCTAAAAAAAATTTAGTGAAATTTGAGAAGAGAAAGAGTCAAAACTCTACGTCAGGATGCCTCACCAGAGCGACGAAGGGACTGAGGAGTAAAAAGAATCCTACTCTCCGATATATAAAGTCCTAAGACTCAAAACATTTTTTTTCTAGACTCAACAACGCCAAAGAAACAATCAAGCGAGGGACTCCTAAGTCGGGATGGCTCGATTACCAACTTCTAACGCCCTCGATGCGGCTATATCTCACACGATGTCAAGCTAACGACTTAGAGGCATAACCGCATTGAAAGCAATGTCGCAAGTGAGGTAATCTTCACACAACCCATGTAATACATAAGGGAAAGAGATACATAGTTGGCTTACAATCGCCACTTCACGCAATACATGAGTAAAGCATTACATCATACAGATACAATCAAGGTCCGACTACGGAACCAAAATAAAAGAAGACTACCCCAAATGCTACAGATCCTCGATCGTCCCAACTGGCTCCACTCTTGATCGATCAAACGAAACAACACAAATAACAAGATCTTCATCGAGCTACTCCTTGAGCTCGGATCGCCACCCTGCACGGTTTCATCGGCACTGCAAACCGGTTTTGAAGTATCTGTGAGTCACGGGACTCAGCAATCTCACACCCGAGATCAAGACTATTTAAGCTTATAGGTAGGACAGGGTAGTGAGGTGGAGCTGCGACAGTTTACTAGCATATCTGGTGTCTAACATACGCAAATGAGAGCGAGAAGAGAAGGCAAAAGCACGGTCGAACAACTATGATCAAGAAGTGATCCTAGAACAACCCACGCCAAGCATAACTCCAACACTGCAGTTCACTTCCGGACTCACCGAAAAGAGATGTAACACCGGGTAATCATGCTACAAGAATCTCACGTTGATGGTGCCACGTCACCTCACAAGTGTAGATAATCTCGGATGAATTAAAACTGTTTCAAAATTAAATTCAAAATTATGAAGGCAATAAAAAGTTTTCAAAAATTAAAACTAAAATGTTCAGAGTTGTCAAATATTGCAAAGTTAATTATGGTGGGGTGCACACATTTATGTAAAGTGTTTGGATATTTTAAATAAACACAAACAGAAAAGGGAAAATAAGAAAAGGAAATACAACAAAAAGGAGAGGGGAGAAAACCCCCATCAGCTCCAACTGGGCCAAGCCCTCTGCCCGGCCCAACCCCCACTCCCTTATCCACCTCCCCCTGGGGTGGAAACCCTAGCCACCCATTCGCCCCGATCCCTCCTCCTCCCTCCTCACACGATCCGGATCGGCTCCACCCGATCCTGCTCCCCACGCCCGGCGACTCACGCCTGGCCCTCACCCTCCCATCCTCCCCGACCGGCCAAGAAGGCCCCTCGTCGTCTCGGGCCGACCCGCCCCGACGACCACCTCGCCGGATCCGCACCGCCCGCCAGCGCCTCCCCCCTCCTCCTCACCGTCGCCCCGACCATCTCCGAGCACGCCTCTGAGACCCCGAGCCCCCGTGAGCTCCCCGTGGATCCCCTCTGCCCCTCGTCCCTCCCGAGCGCCACCACCGCCCCACGTCGCCGGCTCGGCCGCCCCCAGCGCCGGGCCTCCTCTACCTTCCCACACGGAGCACGGAACGTGCTCCGCCTCCTCTCCTTCCTCGCCTGAAGCAGCGGCCCGGCGAGCCGCCCGACCAACGCCCGGCGTGGATCTCGTCAGCGCCCCCCCAGTTGACCAAATGGTCACGGGGCAACCGTGGTGCTCGGCCCGCGCAAGCCACCGGCCCCCGTGGCGCTCCGTCGGGATCCGAACCCTACCGCCGCCTCCGCGCTGCCGTTTCCGGCCGAGTCCGGCCGTGGCCTTGCCACCAATGGACGCGGCGTCCTCCCCGCTTCGACGCCTTGCGCCCTTTTGCCAGCCGGACGGCGGATTCCGTAAGTCCGGCGCTCCGCTGTGATGCATCCGAGCCCCCCATTGCCGCGTGGCCGACCGACCACCTTTGAACCTTGGTGGTGGGCCCAGGCCCCCCGGCGATTGTTGACTCGGTCAATTTGGTGACCGTCCACCCCACTATGACATGGGGGCCCCACCCCTACGTAACGCTTTTAAAATAAAAAGAAAAGGGAAAGTAATTTAAATAAATATAATTAATAAAAATAATAATGAATAAAATTAATTAATTAATTAATTAAGTAAATAATCAATTTAATTAATCTTGATTAATTAAACCTAATGACTAATTAACCTAATTAACTACTGTTAATTAAACTTAACTAAGGGAATTAGTTAACTGAGTATGACGGGACCCACATGTCGTGGTTGACCTAGTCAACCTCGCTGATCGCCGACGTCGGCATGACGTCATCTTGGCGCTCATAAAAACATTTTTTCAATTAATTAATTAATTAATTAAATTCTGAAATTAATAAAATCTTTAAAAATCATATCTTTTAATCCGTAACTCGATTAAAATATTTTCAACATGAAAGTTGCTCGTAACGGCGAGATTTAATCCGGATCACGCAATTCCATTCGTCCGCCACACACACCTAACCTATCGAACCTGCAACTTTCCTCCTCCCTTCCGCTCAAAACACGAAACACCGGAATACTTTCCGGATGTTTCTTAACCAAGTACCACCTCATACCACGTTAGGGCACGCCTAGCATCGCTACTTGACTTGTGATGCATCGATATGCATCTGTTTACTTGGTATTCATTGTTTCTTCCCCCTCTTCTCTCCGGTAGACTACGAGACCGACGCTGCAGCTGGCCAGTTCGACTACGGTGTTGACGACCCCTCTCTCTTGCCAGAGCAACCAGGCAAGCCCCCCCCTTGATCACCAGATATCGCCTACTCTTCTCTATACTGCTTGCATTAGAGTAGTGTAGCATGTTACTGCTTTCTGTTATACCTATCCTGATGCATAGCCTGTCCGTGTTACTATCAAGTTATTTTACCCGCAATTCTATATGCTTAGTATAGGATGCTAGTACTTTCATCTGTGGCCCTACATTCTTGTCCGTCTGCCGTGCTATACTATCGGGCCGTGATCACTCGGGAGGTGATCACGGGTATATACTTATACTTATACATGATACATGTGGTGACTAAAGTCGGGTCGGCTTGTGGAGCACCATGAGTGATTCACGGATTGGGGTGAAAGGACCTTTGTCCCGACGGCCCTCTGGATGGATCTTTGTGGCGGAGGCGACAGGCGTGTTGAGACCGCCTAGGAGAGAGGTGGGCCTGGCCCTGTTCGGGCGTCATGATACTTAACACGCTTAACGAGATCTTGGTATTTGATCTGAGTTGGCTACGAGCTTATACGCACTAACCATCTACGCTGGAGTAGTTATGGGTATCCCGTCGTGGTATCACCAAGCACTTCAGACGTCGGCTGACGGGCGGCGCACGCCGGATTGATTGGGCCCAACGCCTGCTAGGCTAGGTGCGCTTCCGGCCGCCCTCGCAACATGCTTGGTGTGCTATGGGCGATGGGCCCAGCCCTCAGGCGCTTAGGTTTAGACCGGCGTCTTTGGCCTCTCTGTTGTGCCTAGGTGGGGCTGTGACGTGTTGATCTTCCGCCGGGCATGACCCAGAAAGTGTGTCCGCCAAATGGGATCAAGCGTGCTGGGTAAGATGGTGCACCCCTGCAGGAAGTTAATCTATTCGAATAGCCGTGATCTTGATGGCAGGACGACTTGGAGTTGTACCTTGACCTTATGACAACTAGAACCGGATACTTAATAAAACACACCCTTCCAAGTGCCAGATACAACCGGTGGTCGCTCTCTCTCAGGGATATGAGGAGGGGATCGCCGGGTAGGATTATTGCTATGTGATGTTACTTGGAGGACTTCAACCTACCCTCCTCTACCTATTGCAAGACAGGTGACCAGAAGCGTAGTCTTTGCTAAGACTAGCTTTCCCCCTCTTATTCTGGCATTCTGCAGTTCAGTCCACTGATATGGCCCTTTACACATATATCCATGCATATGTAGTGTAGCTCCTTGCTTAAGTAGTACTTTGGATGAGTACTCACGGTTGCCTTGTTCCCCTTTTCCCCTACCTCTACTCGATTGCTGCAACTGCACGATGGAGCCCAGGAGCCCCGCCACCGTCGATGACCACCACTACTGGAGGTGCCTACTACTACGCAGCAGCCCGCAGCGACCGAGGATTAGCTAGGAGGATCCCGAGGCAGGAGGCCTGCGCCTCTTTCGATCTGTATCCCAGTTTGTGCTAGCCATCTTATGGCAACTTGTTTAACTTATGTCTGTACTCAGATATTGTTGCTTCCGCTGACTCGTCTATGATCGAGCACTTGTATTTCGAGCCCTCGAGGCCCCTGGCTTGTACTATGATGCTTGTATGACTTATTTTATTTGTAGAGTTGTGTTGTGATATCTTCCTGTGGGTCCCTGATCTTGATCGTACACATTTGCGTGCATGATTAGTGTACGATTAAATCGGGGGCGTCACAAGTTGGTATCAGAGCCATCGCTCAGTAGAACCCTTCCACACTCCTTGGCCGAAGTCGAGTCTAGACGTTGCAAAAACTTTTACTAACATGGCTGTGTGTCTTACGGGCACACGTCGCCATTGGGTGGTATTAGGATCTTTTACTCCTCGATCTTACTCTGGGATTCTGAACTCTCTTCTATTCGGGTTAAACGATTTTGCTAAAAACAAAGCTAACTTTAGGTTCTCGCAAGTACTTTCTCCCGGAGAGCCCCTCACTTCAGATGATCGTCTGCATGAGAGAGCATTGTGAAAAGAAGAAAAGGGATAAGATCAACACCGAAATCTTGAACTAAATCCACCGGAGAAGAAAATTAGAATGGAAAAATGATAAGGTTGAAGCTTCCTTAGCGTCTTCATGAGAAATCACCGGATAAAACATTTAAAGGAAAAGAATGAAGAAACTTCCCTCAATAAAATGGATACTTGATTAAGAAATCTGAGTCCTTGAAGAAAAAGGGGTGGGAGGGTGGGAAAACAAAAGGCAACTTGGGTCAGATGAAATGAACACCGTTGAGAAAAAGCTTAGAATTGATCTTGCGAATGTTGGAATGATCGGATTTACTTGGAGAGAAGCACACGGTTGGAAAGGATTGAAAAGACGACCTTGATGAACAAGAACGATTAGCATCCACATAGAAATATGAGAACACCGCTTAGAATAAGGTATGGAATCCACATTTGACTTCGAAGCAACTCGAATAGCACAACTCAAAACAACAACAAAGGATTTGGCTTGCAGAATAAGCCGGAAACAAACATATGATAGATCCCATATCGTATCATGTGTGTGTTGGAAAGATATCCTACGAGATACTTGAATTCCCACTTATAAACTCCCGAAACTTTCTGGTTATGCAATCGGGTGTTGGGGATACAGGGGACACAAAATATATCACCCAAACTAACAATACCTAGATCCAAATTTGTATCCATCCTTCAACACGTAACCAAGAAAACTCCGGAAATCGTTTACCTCGACCTTCGAAAAGCATCCGTTATACGAGTCATGGCAATACCCCCGAACTCACCCCAGTACTGGGTTATCGGGGTTATCTCACCAACAACTGCATAAAAGAGATTTTCGATGTCGGCAAGCTCAGGTATTCCAGAATTGCAACGATAAAATTGTGACGACAACACCTCGGAGCTCAACTCCCCGGGACACTGCCACAACCCCTAAATGTCAGGAGGCACCAAGAACAATGTTCTCGTCACAAAACCATCGGAACAATTCCAAGATACCCGTGATCCTAAAAAAATTTAGTGAAATTTGAGAAGAGAAAGAGTCAAAACTCTCGTCAGATGCCTCACCAGAGCGACGATTGGACTGAGGAGTAAAAAGAATCCTACTCTCCGATATATAAAGTCCTAAGACTCAAAACATTTTTTTTCTAGACTCAACAACGCCAGCAAACAATCAAGCAGGGGGCTCCTAAGTCGGGGATGGCTCTGATTACCAACTTCTAACGCCCTCGATGCGGCTATATCTCACACGTGTCGAAGCACGACTTAGAGGCATAACCGCATTGAAAGCAATGTCGCAAGTGAGGTAATCTTCACACAACCCATGTAATACATAAGGGAAAGAGATACATAGTTGGCTTACAATCGCCACTTCACGCAATACATGAGTAAAGCATTACATCATACAGATACAATCAAGGTCCGACTACGGAACCAAAATAAAAGAAGACTACCCCAAATGCTACACGGATCCTCGATCGTCCCAACTGAGCTCCACTCTTGATCGACTGAAACGAAACAACACAAAGAACAAGATCTTCATCGAGCTACTCCTTGAGCTCGGATGCGTCACCTGCACGGTTTCATCGGCACCTGCAAACTGGTTTTGGAAGTATCTGTGAGTCATGGGGACTCAGCAATCTCACACCCGCGAGATCAAGACTATTTAAGCTTATAGGTAGGACAGGGTAGTGAGGTGGAGCTGCGACAGCGACTAGCATATCTGGTGTCTAACATATGCAAATGAGAGCGAGAAGAGAAGGCAAAAGCACGGTCGAACAACTATGATCAAGAAGTGATCCTAGAACAACCTACGTCAAGCATAACTCCAACACCGTGTTCACTTCCCGGACTCCGCCGAAAAGAGATGTAACACCCGGGTAATCATGCTACAGTAATCTCACGTTGATGGTGCCACGTCACCTCTGTCAGTGTAGATAATCTCGGGATGAATTAAAACTGTTTCAAAATTAAATTCAAAATTATGAAGGCAATAAAAAGTTTTCAAAAATTAAAACTAAAATGTTCGGGAGTTGTCAAATATTGCAAAGTTAATTATGGTGGGGTGCACACATTTTTGTAAAGTGTTTGGATATTTTAAATAAACAAAAACAGAAAAGGGAAAATAAGAAAAGGAAATAAAACAAGGATTTGCATAAGGCTGTAAATGCTCAGAAAAAGATTTGAGACATTCACAAGGATTTGCATAGTCACTTAACAACATCATATCAAGGTTCTGGTTCAACTGGTAACATACTAAAAGTAGTGGAAACTAAACTGAGGCTGATAATCAACAATCTTAAAAGTCTATGGATTAGTAACACGTCATCCTGATAGATAGATGAGAAGGCCTAGTTCTTAATCCCCGTAGAAGAGAAGAGGTTGACTCAGATCAGAAGGGCATAAGATAAAGGAGTAAAAAGAGCCTTACGTTCCCTTCCACAATCAATTCCCTTACATAACTAAAGCATTTCTAGACACAACTTCAACCGGTTTGGCTTGGTAGTCCTACAGCAATCAAGCTCGATACCAAAGCTGTCAGACCCGATTCCAAGTCACATCGATCTAGCCGGTAACACCCCATATCACTTTGCGGCCTCACGCACGGTATTCCCACCGTGTCGCCTTACCATGGCTCAGTGACCGCTATGCCTTTTGGCTCACGTATATGATAGTGTCGCTATCATCCATATGACAAAGAACCCGGGCCGACATGGCTAGTCGTGAACCCAAAGCAGCACTAACCCATGGGAACAGGCATACATGAATCACATCGAGCATGTCGGTCATCAACGTGTGAATCTGGTAGCACTGGCTAACAGGACTCCGTAACCCGGCCGTAGCAGTGCTAGGCAGACTCCGGATGTCACCGTGACATTTCAAAGGATGTACACATGAACGGCGGAAACACATGCTGCCAAGTCAAGCGCCCAGAGCAGTAGTCTTTGGGCTAGCGTGACTCGGTGAACTGGTCAGAAGCGGACTACTATCGCTCAGAAGCACTAGACTACATTTCCCCATATGAGAGGCTGCCAAGGATAAACAACTAGATTGTCGGATCCCACACATACCAAGCATTACAAACATACACACAATATGCTCGATATGTGTAAATACAACAAGGCATCACAACATAACTCTACGACTCAAGTATTTATTCATTATGCTCCGAAGAGCGAGATATTACAAACATGGGTGTCATGACCCAACATTCAGAGCATACAAAACAAAGCACACGCGAAAGCTTAACATGTCTGAGTACAGACATCTACAAATGAAAAAGGCTTAGAAGCCTAACTATCTACCAGATCCTGCCGAGGGCACAAGATCGTAGCTGAGGTAACAAGCTAAACGTCGAAGTCCACGCGGAACTATTAGCGAGACTGACGTCTCTCTGCAAAACATAAAATAAGCAAACGTGAGTACAGATGTACTCAGCAAGACTTACATCAGAACTAACTACATATGCATCATTATCAACAAAGGGGGTGGTGGAGTTTGATCAAGCAAGCCAGCTTTGACTCAAAGGGCTATTCTAAACTACGATCGCAAGTAACTCTTTTGAGGTGGCGCACACGAGTCCACATATTCACCATATCAATACACCACTATGGATCCGATCCCGCCTTTCCTACGAGAACGCCATCCATAGCACTCACGCTTATCTTGCGCATTTTGGAGTATCCACTTTCACTTGTCTATGAACTGTTATAGGCAACCCAGAAGTCCTTCTCCGCGGACACGGCTATTCGAATAGATCGTATTAACCCTGCAGGGGTGTACTTCTTCACACACGCTCTCGCCACTTACTACCATGTACACGTCGTGTATCTCGGCAACCTTCAAGCGGAAGCCTGGCGAGGGAGTCGGCCACGACCTGACTAACCACACAAGTCTCTAGTCCAGGTTTATCGCCTATTCGGGTTCCATCTGCAAGGAGATCCGGCCGGGGTGTCGCTCACGGCCCCAAACCATGTGTGCAGGGTTTCCGAGACACCAAACGGGCGCTCGGTACACTGTGTCACGGTGTATCTACCGCAACATAGCCCACCCCTAGGGTCAGCGCTACGCACGGCCCCCAACACATATCCTACAAACACCAGAAAATAGTTGCAACTCCTGGACAGAGATCGAGGCGATTAATAAGCCGAGAGGGGCCGAAAGTTACGGAACCCAATGTGTGGTAGTAACTGCTTTCATGGATCACAAACACGTAACTCAGTTCCTCGAGGACGGCTGCAATGGACAACCCACCATGTACTCCTACATGGCCTCTCACCGCTACCTTTACCAAATCGTGTTCACACACTTAGCTCACACACGATGGGACATGTTCACACACCTCCGATTCATCCTCGATGAATCGCACCGACTCAACTCTAAGCAAAGAGGCATGACAAACAAGCATGAATGAGTAGGCACAACAGGGATCAAACAACTCCTACTCATGCTAGTGGGTTTCATCTATTTACTGTGGAATGACAGGTCATGTAGAGGATAAAGGGGTTCAGCTACCGCAACAAGTAACAGATAAATCGTTATTGTCCTAATGCAGTAAAAGAGAGCAGGAGCGAGAGAGTGGGATTGTATCAGAGTGAACAAGGAGGTTTTGCTTGCCTGGCACTCCTGAAGATATTATAGCTCTTCATCGGTGTCATCGAACTCATCGTCGGTACGTCGTTTACTGAGAGGGAACAAACACCGACAACAAAGGAGAAACACAATCAATGCCATGCAACAATATGATGCATGAAGGTGACATGGCAATATGCTGTTGATTGGCCTAATGCATCTAGCAACAAGTTAAATGGGGTTGGTTTGAACAATAGGTTCAAATTCAAACTCCATATGTGAGAGTTTAAATGCCATTTATATGATTTGTGCTAAACAGCAGCTATAATTTGTTCCAACATGCGTGAAAATTGTACAGATGGATAGATTGGATTTTTTTGATCATTTTTCATATATAATTTGTTTGATTTGGAGTTACGGTTGAATTACTATGATTTTTAGAAGTTTTGGCTATATTCTGGAATTTCCTGTAAAAGAATAAATCCAGAAATCGAATTAATCGCCAAAGATGACGCCACTGTGATGTCAAGAGTCAATGGGGTCGGCCAGGTCAAACCTGACCAAAGTGGGACCCATACGTCGTTGTCTCAGTCTGGTTTAGGAGGATGACATGTGGGACCACCAATGCCGACTTGGCCAAAGTCAAACCGACACGTGGGGTCCATGGCATTAACACTAATTTAATGTAAAATTATACTAATCCTAATTAAGCGCGAGGGCCCACATGGCGGTGGCTCATGGGGTGCTTATAGTGGTCATTAGCACTAATTCAACCGCGCCATCGTCGGCCAGGTGACGCCGGCGACCACAGTAGCGGCGGAAACTCGCCGGAGTTGGTCGGGGCGGCACTACAGGCTGCGGCTGGGCGCACTGAGGGCATCTACGCGGAGCTGGAACTCGCGCGCATCCAACGGTGCAAGCAACACCTGCTGGGGCGGCTGGAAACGACGACGGCGTAGAGGTCAGCGGCGACCGGAGCTCGGGTGTCGACGGATTCGGCGCTACGTTGAGCAAGGCGTTCGTTGCGTGGCATCTACGGCGGCTGCACGTGCTAACAAGGCTGTTGGGCATGCTAGCATGACCAAAGGGTCACCGGACTGACGCCGGCGACGAGCTCGGGCGGAGGTGAGCATCGGCCTTGATGAATACGACGGCTGCGGTGTGCAAAAGGGCGAGGTGTTAGGGGGAAAAATGACCGAAGGCTCACAACGCATCGATTGAAGTACTCGCCGGGCTCGGGGAAGGCCTGCAGACGACGGAGCGACGATGGCGATCTCCGAAGTCTGAGGAAGAAGACGGACCCGATGGCAGCGTTGTAGGGTCTCCCGCGGGGCATGGCTCGGTGAGGAGGAAGAATGGGTCGAGGCGGAGCCCCTGAGAGCATCGGCGAGGCGAGGCAGTGGTTGTGGCCACGGCGGTGCTTGTCGGCAGTGACGGCTGCAATCGGTGGTTGCTTGCGAGGGAGCCAGAGGAGGAGAGGAGCTCGGGGAGAGAGTGAGAGAGGTCCGAGGGGTTGCGTGGACGCCTCCGTGGCGCTGGAAGGGCCTCGAGGGCATGAGGCAGGCAGGGAGGAGGCCATGACGTCGCCAGTGCTCGCCACCGAGCTGCTTCGGGGCGAGGGGAGGAAGACGACAGGAGGAGGTGGGCTGGCCAGGTGGCTGGGCTGCCAGCTGGGCCGGCCAGGTGAGGCCCAAGTGGGCTTGGTGGGCGCCAGGTAAGTGCCCAGGTGAGCCTCTCTCTCTCTCTCTCTCTCTTTTATTTTAGTTTTTCTATTTATGTTATTTTGTTTTGATTTGATTTAGAACATCAAATCATTTTATAAAACTTTCTGTAAATTGTTATGTGATCTCAGGACTAGCCCAGGGTCACATGCAACTTACAAAAATGTTTGGGCTTTATTTCTTATATAATAGAAATAAATCCAACTCAAAAATGTATTGATTTAATTCAAAAGGCCCAAAATAAATATTTGAGTCACTCCAAAAATATTGGTTTGCTTTTTACCTCATGCCAATATTTTTACAAAATAACGGGAACATTTTCTTGGACTTATTTGATGAGATTTAAATGTTGGTTATTTTTAGAGGTTTTCTGAGGCTTTTTAAAATTCCTCAATTCAAATTTTCATGAAATTTAAACATGATGCAACAAGCAAGGCTAGCCACAAGCAAAGCTAAAGTTAGGGCTGTGACACATGTTGTGATGTGATATGGTCAAGAAATGATGTTATATTTTATTGTATGAGATGATCGTGTTTTGTAACCGAGTTATCGGGCAATCGGCAGAGCCATATGGTTGTCGCTTCATTGTATGCAATGCAATCGCCCTGTAATGCTTTACTTTATCACTAAGCGGTAGCGATAGTCGTAGAAGCAATAGTTGGCGAGACGACAACGATGCTACGATGGAGATCAAGGTGTCGCTACCGTGACGATGTTTATCATGACGGTGCTTCAGAGATGGAGATCACAAGCACAAGAAGATGATGGCCATATCATATCACTTATATTGATTGCATGTGATGTTTATCTTTTATGCATCTTATTTTTCTTAGATCGACGGTAGCATTATAAGATGATCTCTCACTAAATTTCAAGGTATAAGTGTTCTCCGAGTATGCACAGCCAGGAAAGTTCTTCGTCTTTGAGACACCACGTGATGATCGGGTGTGATAGGCTCTACGTTCAAATACAACGGGTGCAAAACAGTTGCACACGCTGAATACTCCGTTAAACTTGACGAGCCTAGCATATGCAGATATGGCCTCGGAACCGAGACCGAAAAAGTCGAGCGTGAATCATATAGTAGATATGATCAACATAGTGATGTTCACCATTGAAACTACTCTATCTCATGTGATGATCGGACATGGTTTAGTTGATATGGATCAGGTGATCACTTAGAGGATTAGAGGGATGTCTATCTAAGTGGGAGTTCTTTAATAATTTGATTAACTAAACTTTAATTTATCATGAACTTAGTACCTGATAGTATTTTGCATGTCTATGTTGTTGTAGATAGATGGCCCTTGCTGTTGTTCCGTTGAATTTTAATACGTTCCTTGAGAAAGCAAAGTTGAAACATGATGGTAGCAATTACACAGACTGGGTCCGTAACTTGAGGATTATCCTCATTACTGCATAGAAGAATTACGTCCTGGAAGCACCGCTAGGTGCCAAACCTGCTGCAGGAGCAACCCCAGATGTTATGAGTGTCTGGCAGAGCAAAGCTGATGACTACTCGATAGTTCAGTGTGCCATGCTTTACGGCTTAGAACTGGGACTTCAACGACATTTTGAACGTCATGGAGCATATGAGATGTTCCAGGAGTTGAAGTTAATATTTCAAGCAAATGCCCAGATTGAGAGATATGAAGTCTCCAATAAGTTCCATAGCTGCAAGATGGAGGAGATTAGTTCTGTCAGTGAGCATATACTCTGAATGTCTGGGTATAACAATCACTTGATTCAACTAGGAGTTAATCTTCCGGATGATAGCATAATTGACAGAATTCTTCAATCACTGCCATCATGCTACAAGAGCTTCGTGATGAACTATAATATGCAAGGGATGGATAAGACGATTCCCGAGCTCTTCGAAGTGCTAGAGGCTGCGGAGGTAGAAATCAAGAAGGAGCATCAAGTGTTGATGGTCAATAAGACCACCAGTTTCAATAAAAAGGGCAAAGGGAAGAAGAAGGGGAACTTCAAAAAGAACAGCAAACAAGTTGTTGTTCAAGAGAAGAAACCCAAGTCTGGACCTAAGCCTAAGACTGAGTGCTTCTACTACAATCAGACTGGTCACTGCAAGCGGAACTTCCCCAAGTATTTGGCGGATAAGAAGGATGGCAAGGTGAACAAAGGTATATGTGATATACATGTTATTGATGTGTACCTTACTAATGCTCGCAGTAGCACCTGGTATTTGATAATCGGTTCTCATTGCTAATATTTGCAACTCGAAACAGGGGCTACGGATTAAGCGAAGATTGGCTTAGGATGAGGTGACGATGCACGTGGTAAATGGTTCCAAAGTCGATGTGATCGCGGTCGGCACGCTACCTCTACATCTACCTTCGGGATTAGTTTTAGACCTAAATAATTGTTATTTGGTGCCAGCGTTGAGCATGAACATTATATCTGGATCTTGTTTGATGCGAGACGGTTATTCATTTAAATCAGAGAATAATGGTTGTTCTATTTATATGAGTAATATCTTTTAATGTCATGCACCCTTGAAGAGTGGTCTATTTACATTAAATCTCGATAGTAGTGATACACATATTCATAATATTGAAGCCAAAAGATGCAGAGTTTATAATGATAGTGCAACTTATTTGTGGCACTGCCGTTTAGGTCATATTGGTGTAAAGCGCATGAAGAATCTCCATTCCGATGGACTTCTGGAATCACTTGATTATGAATCACTTGGTACTTGCGAACCATGCCTCATGGGCAAGATGACTAAAACGCCGTTCTCCGGAACTATGGAGCGAGCAACAGATTTGTTGGAAATCAAACATACTGATGTATGTGGTCCGATGAATGTTGAGGCTCGTGGCGGGTATCATTATTTTCTCACCTTCACAGATGATTTGAGCAGATATGGGTATATCTACTTAATGAAACATAAGTCTGAAACATTTGAAAAGTTCAAAGAATTTCAGAGTGAAGTAGAAAATCATCGTAACAAGAAAATAAAGTTTCTACGATCTGATCGTGGAGGAGAATATTTGAGTTACGAGTTTGGTCTTCATTTGAAACAATGCGGAATAGTTTCGCAACTCACGCCACCCGGAACACCACATCGTAATGGTGTGTCCGAACGTCGTAATCGTACTTTACTAGATATGGTGTGATCTATGATGTCTCATACTGATTTACCGCTATCATTTTGGGGTTATGCTTTAGAGACGGCTGCATTCACGTTAAATAGGGCACCATCTAAATCCGTTGAGACGACGCCTTATGAACTGTGGTTTGGCAAGAAACCGAAGTTGTCGTTTCTTAAAGTTTGGGGCTGCGATGCTTATGTGAAAAATCTTCAACCTGATAAGCTCGAACCCAAATCGGAGAAATGTGTCTTCATAGGATACCCAAAGGAAACTATTGGGTATGTCGGGTGGTAGGTACGACATATGCCAATGGGTGGCTTATCATTGTGGGAGCCAATAAGACGTCGTCGGCGCCTGGAAACGGGATGAGGCGATGACATGCACGCCGGCGAATCTTACCCAGCTTCGGGGCTCTCCGTGGAGATAACACCCCATCGCTGCTCATGGGTCTCCGTGATGATCACTAGATGAACAAGTAGCTACAAGAGGCTCCTTGAGCTGTTCGGGTGAGAGGAAGAAGAAGGGCAAGGCTAGCTCTCTTCTTCCCTCTATGTGGTGTCTAAAACTCTAAGAGATCAACCCTTTGCATGGGTGCCCGGGGGTTTATAGGCCTACTTCAGGGTACAATGGTAATCCCGGCTGGGCACGGGCCCTAGCCATCGGCAGCGTCACGTCACGGCTTCTCCGCCCGGGCCGGGCCCGCCATTGGTAGGTCCCGCCCGGCTGCCGGGCTTCAGGTCGACAAGCTGGTCCCACCGTTGAGGGCCTTGTCGGTGGCTGGTTACTGTTGCCCCAATCCTGATGACGAGGGCTTTGTCGAGGTAAGCATGGCTACAGTGCCTCCACTTTGGCGGCGATCACTGTAGCATTACCTCATCTTGTCTTCTTAATGGGGCGCCTCCTTCGAGGAAGGGAGCAAGCCGGCTGCAGGAAGTCGGCCATGTCTCAGGCCGACTGGGGGAGGCCGGGCCGCCTCCGGGCATCTCTGTGATCGGAGGGGCCCGCCTCCTGCGGGTCATACTGACAACCTGTCATGGGTGACATCATGGTCAACCTGGCAACAGTGCCGCACCGGACGGGTGATGGCCGCCCCGTAAGGCGCAATGTGGCCATGCGCGCTCCGGGATGTGGGGGTGGCAGGCTTCACTGTGCCACGCCCCGTCTCATCACCGTTATGTGGGTGCAGATTCTGAGGGTGCGGCCTTGGCCGCCTGCTGAGGGGTCGGCTTCTTGGAGTCGGCCTTCTCGCGGTCGACTTCACGGAGTCGGCCCTCTGGTGGCCGGCTCCTTGGTAGTCGGCCCTCTTGCGGCCTCCTTCCTGTAGGTTTTAGGGCCGGGCCGCCTCCCGGTAGCCGGCTTGAGAGACAGCCGGCCGAGGGTAGGCGGCCCCGCGTCTTGGATGTTGGAGGGCTTGATTGACTCATCGTAATTTTTTCAGAAGTCCCAGGGGGAGCCGGCTAGGCTACCCGTGGTCATTTACTCCGACAGTAGTCCCCGAAGCTGGTTGAGCTTCGAGGCTGAAGAGAGGACGAGAAGCTCAATCAGCTTCCTATCCTGAGGGGTCGGTAGCTAGGAGCCGGCTTTGAGTGGGTGCGTCGTCTTCGGGAAGCTCGGCAGCTTGAAAGTGAGAACGCGAGCCGAATTGCACGTTGACCGCGCGCCACTCCGCGCGCCACGTGGCAAAAAAGGCCTGCCAACCCACGCGTGCGACGGGACGTCGCCGCAGGCCGGGACCCGCCATACCTAGGCCTCGGCCCATTTGCAGATCCTCTGTGGCCCGAACAGACCGCTCGCCTTCCCGCGGCAGTTTCAGCATGCCTTTAGGGCACAATAATCGTGGGACGTGGGGGAGTGGGCGCAGTCAATCCCACGCCCCCCCACGCCTCGCCTCCTCGGCTCCGCCGCACGAGCCTATAAGTAGGGGGAGGAGGGGGAGCGGCAGACGCCGCACGCCGCCTCGCTCCACCGTTCCTTCTACTTCCTTCTCCTTTCCTCCGCCGCCGCAACGCCACTTTGCCAGCGTCGTTTTGTCGACCTTCTTGGTTTCGCCAGTAGCTCCGCCCTTGGCAGTTTCGCATCCTCCGCCGCCGCGCCTCTCTCGCTTCCTCCTCTCTCCCATGGCGCTCTCTAGCTCTTGGGATGGTTCCAACGTCCACAACGACCACATTGACTGGCTTCGCAAGACGTGGCGGCTGCCGGGCGAGGGCTACGTGAAGACCCGCCTAGCGCTGGAGACGGAGGTCTCGCCGGCGCCGGAGGAGCGCGAGCGGGTCATCTTCCGCCAGACTTGCTGCGGCCTCGGCCTGCCGGGCGAGCGGGTTCTTCCGCCTTCCTCGAATTCTACCGCTCCAGCCGCATCATCTCACCCCCAACACGGTGATGCTGCTGTCGGCCTTCGTCACCTTGTGCGAAGGTTTTCTTGGCGTCCTCCCGACCCTTGAGCTCTCGGGGGAGTTTTTTCAGTGCAAGCTCGGCACCGTCTCCGCGGGCGTGCCCACCCCCTGTGGCGCCTTCATCGTCATGCGGAGGTCAGCTGACAACAACCCGTTTCCGCCTATCCCGCTGATCCAGTCGGTGAAACTCTGGCAGCAATCGTACTTCTACGTCAAGAACGTCGCCCCGCAAGGCGACTTCGTCAATCTGCCGGCTTACGTAGCCGGCCCGCCGCCTGGGAGGCAGCCGTCTTGGTCCTACCGAGCCAGGTCTCTCTCCTGGCTGGGAATGCCGCCACACCGGCTCCAGGTGATGGTCCAATCGGAGGGCTTGGTCGGGGCCGACCTGGTCGCCGCCTTCGTAGAGCGCCGGGTGCTCCCGCTCCAAGGCCGGCCGCACATGATCTGCCAGATGAGCGGCCGCTTCGACCCATGCCAGCTAAGCACCAAGGAGATGCCTCGTGATGAGGTATCTTACATGGTGAACTACATCTCCAACTGCAAGCTCACCGAGGAGTGGCAGTATGGCAAGTCGCCGTATTCTCGAGCTGATCCCCCGCCTATGGTGAGTTTCCCCTCTTTTCTTCTTCTCTTGTTGCCGGGCTCGTGACGGCCGACTCTTGACTAGCCGGCTTGTCTTGAGCAGAACCCCCTTCTTCGACCGACGACCGGGGCCGCAGGGCCGGAGCGCCAGTTCATGGCTGACCGCACGGTGGACGACCCAGACGACCCAGATCTGGGGGCAGCCGCTATGGACGACGCCGTTGCCGGAGCCGGCGGAGAGGCAGGCGGCCCCGAGCTCGCGACCGGCTTCAGGGACTGGCCGGACGACGATGAAACCGAGGCCATCCCACGTCGCCAGCCGGCGGCCGATCGCCAAGGCGCGGGATCTTCTGCCGCGCCAGCTGCTCGGGGCGGCGCGCAAAAACGTCGGGCCGCGCCGACTCTCTTCGGCAGCCGGCCGAAGAAGCCCAAGGGTTCCACGGCGGCAACCAAGCGGAACGAGGCGGCCGCGAAGGCGGCCCGTTTCCGCAGGGTGGTGAAGCAGCCGCAGGCGGTCTTGGCGTAAGTGTTGAATGTCTAGTGCTTTTTTATTGTCTTCTTTGGTTGAGGCTCTTATGAACCTTCTTCTTGATTTGCCGATCAGGGCGCCGCTTTCCCTCGAACGTGTTTCTGCCGCCTCCATAGTCGGACCGACGGGAGGGTCTTCGAGCTCCCGCCGCGTGGATCCCCGCGCCGACCTCATGGAGGCAACGGAGCGGAACGCGCGGGAAGCGAAGGAGTGGAGGGCTGCCCAGGAGGCGAAGGAGAAGTCGGCCGAGGCGCAAGCCGACGCGACGACCAAGGCTCAGGCGGAGGCCGCGGCCGCGGAAAGGGAGGCAGAGGTCCTGTGCAATCAGCCTCCGCAGCTCGTCATTCCCCTCCGCACCGTGGCTCCCAACATCCCCGTGCCTCCATGGAGGAGGCCGACCGCGACCAACCGGTGATGGAGAGGAGGGAGGACGACGTGATCATCCTGGAGGAGGTGCCGCAGTCGGCGCCGACTGGAACGGGCCAAGGAGGCCGACCTGCTACGCCGCCCGAGCAGCCGACTGGGGGCGAGTCGGCGGCGGGGGCGGATCTTGTGGTGCAGTCGCCACCTCGCCGGCGCGCGGGAGAGGCGCCCTCGGTGCCGCAGAGAGTCATGGGCGCCAAAGACGGCTCAGATCTAGAGGTGGCTAGCGCCAAAGACGTCCGAAAGTGGATGCCCAAATGTGGAACGACCGAGCTGAACGTGGCGGCGCAGAGATTCGGAGCCGGCTTGTGCCCAGCCGCCTGCAACGGTACACCCAAGAGTTTCTCGCGACGCGAGCGGTCATCCGGGTGAGTCCTCTAGCCTTGGTCGATTGCTTTCTTGATTTCTTCTGTGGGGGCGCGTCAGTGCACCCTCTGGGTGTAGTCCCCGAGTTCCGAGTAGGCTGCTGAGCAGGCGGCTTGGAACTTTTAGTAGGCCTTGACGGCTATCTTATTCTTATTCGCATCCCGTTTGATTTCCAGGAATATCATAATCTCCACAAGAGCTGCCTTTCAATTCCTGTGCCCGTGAGCTGAGCCAAGGCCGCCGACCCGACTAATAGCCGGAGTGAGTGTTTCGTTCTTTTTATCTCATGTGGGGCGCCACAACACTCCATCGGGTGTAGTCCCCGAGATTCGGGCCGACTGATGAGCAGTCGGGTCGGATCTTTCCTGGCGACTTCTTCCTCATTGCTTTTTTCTTTTTCTCCATGCTTGCAGGGGCCAACGCCGACTTGAGGGAGCAGCTAGGCGGCGCCCAGACCGCCCTTCGTGCCAAGGAAGCCGAGTGCACTGCTTTGGCCCAGGAACGCGACCGCCTGGCCAAGAGACTGGCTGACCAGGAGTAGAGCCACAAGGCGGCCCTTAAGAAGGTGCAGGACAGTGAGGCCGCTGTCGGCGTTCCGGGAACGGGGGTCCCCAGACTTGCTCGGCACTGCGGCTGCAGGCGTGGCTCAAGGAGGCCCAAAGACGGCCCATCTTCATCAACACAAGCTCAAGACCCTCGCGAGGGGCCGAGCCTCATGGGCGGACGACAAGGAGCTTCCTCGTGCACGGCCTCGTCAGCCTGGCTCATGAGGAGGCGGAGAGTTCAAGGCGGGGTACCTCGCGAGGTGCCCGTGGACGCAAGCCATGACGATCAAGGGCGCCATCGAGGCGCCAGCCACGCAGGTCCTCCTTTCCTCTTTGGTGCAAAGGGAGCAAGCGCAGCGAGAGCATCAGCGAAGGCATCCGATTCGGTGCAACAAGACCAAGACCAGCCCAACGGCCGGAAGAGTCATTAGGATCCCAAGCAAAGGCTATCACCAGAGCCTCTGGCAGCGAGGACCAACTTTAGTCAGATAAGTGTACCCGTTGTTCCCCTTCAAAATGGTCAATTGTTGGCGCCCTTCCCCCTCAATATTTGGGAAGAGGCCCAGGGCCTTCGCCTATAAATAGGAGTGGCCACCCCCAAGGCAGGGGATCGGGATCCTCATCAAGAAACCAGTAGCTAGAGCGACTGAACCCCACCTAGCAGTTCATCGCACCCGCCAAGAACAGGCCCTCGCGAGGCTGTTCTTCCTTGTATTGTTCCTCATCAGCCCAGGAGGCAATCTACCACACCACACACACTGGAGTAGGGTATTACACCACAATGGTGGCCCGAACCAGTATAAATCTCGTGTCTCTTGTGTTGTTCTGTTAGTAGTTTCGGTCCCTGTGATTCGGCGAGGTGAGAGACGGAGGAAGGTCGGATCTCCGCGCGCACCCCATTGTTCGAACCTCAAGGGTCTGCCGGAACCCAAAATCCGACATTTGGCGCGCCAGGTAGGGGTGCGCCGGAGTCTGCCTTCCGTCGCCTCGTTCTTCCCCGACCACCTCAACCATGCCTGACGCTCGTCGGGCTCGCGCCGAGCGCCGAGCCACCCTCGCCACCCGTGTCGCCCGGACGGCTTCCGACGGCGGGCGCCCTCGTCGTTCCTCACCGCCCGCTGCCAACACCGCCACCGGCCCGGCGAGAACGGCAGCAAGCATCGTCCCAGCGCTCTCGGCGACCTCTGGGAGGAGCGCGCCTTCTCCTCGTCACCGCTCCGTCGCCGGTTCCTCCGGTCGTCGCGGCCCTCCTGGGCGGCTCGCAGGCGCCGCCTTCCAGCCGCCATGTCAAGACATTCGTCCGCCGGGTCGGCGCCGCCTCCACGCGACAGGGGGCTCCCTCGGGCCGGACGGAGCCATCGGCCGGGCTGACCTTCGACTCTCAGGACCACCCCGCCAACTCGGCCGACTCGGGTGCGCTCCCCATGCTCTGCACACCCACCATCTGCCAGGTTGCCGTCACCAGGACCCTCATCGACGGCGGCGCCAAATTTCAACGTACTCTCGGCCGAGGCCTTCAACCTCCTCTCAGATACCCAGGAGCGGCTGCAGCCCAGCCAGCCTTTTTCGGGCGTAGGAGGAGGGTCATCCAGCTCCTTGGGGCAAATCCGGCTCCCGGTGACCTTCGACACCTACGACAACTTCCGCATGGAACTGGTCGACTTCGACATCGCCCCCATCAGCCTCCCCTACAATGCCATCCTTGGCTATCCAGCATTGGCCAAATTCATAGCCGCAACCCACCCGGGGTACAACTTCATGAAGATGCCCTGGAGCAGCGGCGTCCTCACCGTACCTAGAGATATCGAAGGTGCGCTGCGGGCGCTCAGGCTCGCCCTCAAGACGGCGGCCGCAGCGCAGCCTGCCGATGCGGAAGCCCTCAAGCCCAAGGGGGCTGCACCGACTAAGAAGAAGCAGTTGTTCACTCAAGACAAGGCGGAGACCAAGCAGATACCTGTCGACGAGGACGGGTCCACAAACGCCACCTTCACGATAGGCGCCAACCTCGAGCCCGAACAGAAGAAGCCCCGTCAAGTTCCTGCGTGCGAACAAGAAGGTGTTCTCACAGGGAGCCCGATCGGTGGCGGGGATCCCATGGGCGAATCGAGCACCACCTCAACGTGTGTCCCAACGTGCGCCCCGTGAAGCAGAAGGCAAGAAGGCAGTCCACTGAAAAGCAGGCCTTCATCGTCCAAGAGACCCGCAAGCTAGAAGCCGCGGGGGTTATTCGCGAGGTCCGGTACCCAGATTGGCTGGCCAACCCCGTGGTGGTGCCAAAGAAGGGAGGAAAGGAGCGCATGTGTGTCGACTTCACCAACCTCAACAAAGCATGCCCGCAGGATCCGTTCCCACTCCCTCGGATTGACCAGATCGTCGATTCCACCGCCGAGTGTGACCTGTTATGCTTCTTGGGCGCCTTTTCCGGGTATCACCAAATCAAGATGGCGGTGCAAGACGTGGAAAAGATGGCCTTCTTAACCCCGTGTGGAGTGTACTGCTATAGATGCATGCCATTCGGGCTGCGCAACACGGGGGCAACCTTCCAGCGGCTCATGCACATCACCTTGGGCCCACAGCTCGGGAAGAATGTGGAGGCTTACGTCGACGACATCATGGTGAAGTCTCGCGAGGCCAAGACCTTGATACAAGACCTGGAAGAAACCTTCGCGAGCCTCAACGCAGTAAGCCTGCGAATCTACCCGGAGAAGTGTGTGTTTGGAGTTCGCTCAGGCAAGCTCCTGGGTTTCCTCGTGTCCCACTGAGGCATCGAGGCCAACCCGGAAAAAGTCAAGGCAGTTGAGGACATGAGCCCACCAAAGACCCTCAGGGAAATGCAGAAGCTCACGGGCGCCAGAACGGGCTGGGCCGTTTCATCTCCCGATTGGGGAGCGGGCACCTTTCTTCCACCGGTGAAGAAAAAGGGCCCTTCGAATGGACTGAAGAGGCCGACAAAGCGTTCAAGACCTCAAGAGGTACTGACCCCCTCCAGTGATGGTGGCCCCTCACTCGTGATCCCTTGGTACTCTACCTTGCCGCCACTCCCTACTCCGCTAGCGCAGCCCTGGTGGCAGTTAGGGAGGAGCGTCAGGCCAAGACCACGGCGGCCACCTGTGACACTCCAAAAATTTTCCTTTGGTTTTCTTCAAAATTTTGTTGGATTTGAAGGAGGTCTCCAAAACTCTTCCAAAAATCTCTCTCAAAAGTTTTTTTTTCCTTTGGCAAATATTTTATTTTTACATCTCCTTCAACTCTGGTGTTTGGTTTTTTAAAAAATTTCTTCTGATTGCCCTCTTCTCAAAATTTCAAGAAAAGTCTTTGGAGTTTATTTTCTTTCAAAAAGAAACTCTAGGAGTTTTTCATCCTCTCCCATATTTGAAACCATTCATGATTTGGCCATGCACCATATGGTAAAATCTTCCCAAAAATATCTCCTTCCACTTTGGGCAATCCAAACATTCTGTCTCAACTAATTCAACCCTCTTCTGAATTTTTATTTCATTTAATTCTCTCCCAAATCTTTTCTGTCTATTATTTTGAGCCTAGGTAATTTGCAAAGCAAGTACCTTAATGCTTTTGAGTTTTGGCCTCAAACCAACTCCCTTGGATAGTCCTTGGTACCCACAACCTAGAACAATCAAGATCCACTCCTCTTCTGTTCAAAGATTTCAAATTATAGTCTCTGCAAGTTTGGACCAGATTTGCCAAATTTGGTGAAATTCATATCTAACCTTCTCCAAAAATTCCACAAATATTCAGGCAGCCTCTAGATGCAATGAGAGGCCCCTCCACCAAAAACCAGCTCAAGGAAAAATCCCTGCATGCCTAGATCATTCTGTCGAACACCTTGCATGCACTGTTTCTGCCCATCTTCAGTTAAATTCAGAGTTCAGTGTCGATCTTCGTTAGAGTTTCAGTCACATGCCCACAGTGCACTTGGCACGTTGCTCGCGGCCTAGCCTGCTTGTCCGGAGCCTCACACGCGTGCTTGGCGCGTTCCTGGCGTCGGTGGCACCCTTACACCAAGGCCAAGGCGTGTCTTGTGGCGACAGAGCCACCGTGGCGGCCGACGGGAGCGTATCAGCAAGATAACGCCGTTCGGCGCCGCCTAAACCGCTGGTAGCCCCCGTGGCCATTTCCAGCAGCGCCGCATGTAGCACCGTCGCTGTGGCACGGCAAGCATAAGCGTGCTCCCGCCGACGGGCCCAGGCCGCCCGTTCCGTCGAGCTCCCCTAAGCAACCAAATCTCGACGCTTAGCACCTAAACGAAACCAGGAACACCCACGACGATGCTCAACCTCCGATCCTCCCGATCAACACCTGCGCCAGAACTTTGTCGAGAACCCCTGCTCGGCAACCGCCTCGGGCCGGCTATAAATAGCACCCCCGAGCTTGCTCTCGCCCCCGCACACCTCCACTACCTCTCCAGACCTCGCCAAGCCCCTGGAAGGGCCTCGAGGGGCTCTTCTTCCCCGACTCCGGCCAACTCGTTCCGCCTCGGCCTCCACCTCGATCCACTCAGGTGAGGCCGTCTCCGGCACCCTAACCTCGTCACATACCCTCTCATGCTATCACGAGTCTAACCCCCTCGTCAATTCCACCTCCGCAGGTCTCTCCGACGAGGTCCACGACCACCAATCGCCCGTCCCGAGCAAGCGTGCCGCCCGGACGTGGTACTCGCCGGCGACCACCACCACCTCCCAAAAATGCGGAATGGCGCCCTGAACATGGAGGTACTCTCCGATCTCCCTGCCTCGCCATGGATCGCCGGCCATGACCACCATGACTCTCGGCGCCACGAGCCCCTACTCCCTTGTTTGAAATTTCAAACTGACGGGTGGGACCATGTCAGCCTCTCTTTTGTTTTTTTTTGAATCGTTTTCTGAAAGCGTACTTTGGCAAATACGCTTCCACTCTGAACCGTTTTTCTGGATTTTTTCTGCAAAGCCCCCTGGAAGTTTTCTGTTTCATTACAGATGGGTCCTTGGGCTAAAACCCTTATAACTTTTTAACAGAAAGGAATTTTTGAGTGATTGTTTTTCTGTCCTCTTCAAATTTTTGTCTAGTTTTTTTATCATATTTAATTGAAAAATATTGGTATCAACTTTCTGTAGCCCACGGTATTTACGTTAGCGCGTGTATTTTGTGTACCGTAGATACCGAAGGAGGTGACGGAACCGCGAACTTCGCCGAGCTAGACCCCGACTACTCCGAACCAGGCAAGCAAAGTTTGAACTTTTGATATGATGAGTGTCTGGGCATGTTTGCATTATTTTGTATCATGGCACGTTCATGAGCATTTCGATGATAGTTTATCTCGTGAGCATTGAGGCAAATGAGCTCGGTAAATCCATGAGCTGTTGGAAACTTGTTGCATGGCCATGAGTTGGCATGAGTATGGGTAAGATGGCAGTGTTGTAGCATGCCGTGCTTATGCCGGATCGTTTACCCCTGTCAACACAAATCAATAATTCCGGTCCATCTTTCCTTTTGTACTACCACCTGTTTCCCGCAAGGGATACGGCTTAGTAAGTTGCAAACCACTTCCTGGTACACACCAATTCGAGAGGCGGGGATGAAGGTTCCATGGCCCTGGATTAAAGCCTTCATCCGGTCAGGGGGCATGGGTGTTTTCGGTTGGGACCGAGAGGGGGGCACCCCTTAGAGCGTGCGTAAATAAATTTGATCCCATGCTATTCGAGATTGTGATCTCCCGTCTCAAAGTTTTTCTTAAACGCTGTCTAGGGTGATTCCCCGCAACGTGAGGTATGATGGGTGTGTACTAGCTAGTTGTGTTTCTTCCGAAATACCGTGAACGGAACTAGTCCTTCGTGACTACGGAAATCTGTTGGCTGTGGACAATTTTGGTACAAACTCTGCAGAGTCAAAATTCTTGAATTCATCTTATTCATGTCCGAGTACCGTGTTCACCTTATCTTGTCAGATATCAGTCTCAGTGACAGAGACTCCCGATAACCATTTGAGTATTAAATGTTTATTTCCTATGAATGGACTAACCCGCTTATTGTCTTGGATGAATATTTTCCGTAAGCACTATATCTTGCCAGTTATGAATAATGAATTATAAGCCCCTTTTGCGATGTCGCTCAGACGTCCGACTGCGGCATTGTTATCATTTATTCTTATTATAAGCCCTTTCTGCGATGTCGCTCAGACGTCCGACTGCGGCATTATTGTTATTTATTTTCATTATAAGCCCTTTCTGCGATGTCGCTCAGACGTCCGACTGCGGCATTGTTGTTATTTATTTTCATTATAAGCCCTTTCTGTGCTCAGACGTCCGACTGCGGCATTGTTATTATTTACTTTTATTATAAGCCCTTTCTGTGATGTCGCTCCGACGTCCGACTGCGGCACGCATGTATTTTTATTTCAATATAAGCCCTTTATGAGGTGTCGCCCAGACGCCCGACTGTGGCATGTTTTACTTATTTATTCACCCCTTCGAGGCGTCGCTTCAGACACTCAATCGGTTTTGAGTTTATCTTCTTTGGGTTTTTCGAGCGGACTACCGCCGATTCCCTTCTTATTTATTTTGCTATACTGATTTAATTGAGCATTGTTAAAAATTAATCATGACGCATTCATGCATTCATTTGTTATATCTTTTGTCCGAACTGTCTTGCGAGTACTTTCATAGTACTCACCGGCTTGTTGATTTGGCGGAATCTTTAATGCGATCTCATGGATGAAGAGTTCGATAGCGAGTCCGACGCCTAGAGGAATCGATCAGTCTCGTCGACCCTGGATTAGTCATTGTGATATATCCGCTTTACCCAAATAAATTCATCGAGCCTCACCTAGATGCTCGATGAGCCGCCAGTGCAGTAGTCTTATTAACCACCCCCACTGTGTTATTCCACCAACCACGCATATCTCGAGTCAGTAGTATTTCCACCCCACACCATTGTGTCATATCCGCCTTCATGTATAATTATCGGCGTGTTTGTAATAATTGGTTGGGCATCCTCGATCCGACCACAGTAATATTGTAATGCTACTTGGCTTCTTGTATCAAAGTTCGCTCACCGATATGGAGGATTTTCCTCATATTGGATTTCATAGGTCGGTTGTTCAATAAATATTTTTATTGAAAAACCGGTCGTGACAAGCTTGGTACAAGAGCCAGGCTGACTGTAGGAAGCCACTAGGTGCAATCGCTAATTGGTTATTAGCATAATAGAGCTATTTATTATTTTCACAAATGTAGTCAATTTCTGACAGTCAGCATAAATTTATGATTTGCCTACTCAGGATTTTTGCCTACTTTTGTAGATGGTAACAACGATCATGAAGTCGCAGATGTTCACCAACATGCCCGATGGGTTCGTCAAGCTTCTCTCCTTCATCGTCCAAGTCGCGATGGGGGCCAGATGTGTGCCCAGTCTTCTCTCTCTCAAAGACAAGGTCAATGACCGTCTAACCATGCACCAAGCCGCGGTGGAATTCAAGAGAGGGTGAGTTGAGCGTTACCGTTTCATGGGGAGAGCCATGCCCACAGAGAAGCATGCACTGCAGATGGCAGCCCGTGAGGCGATAGGTCGTCTCAGGGATATCCTTCCTTCGATGAAGACTCGTCGCTACTGCTACCTGCCATGTCACGTGCCATACACCTGCCACTACGCGTTCTCTTGCCCAGAGGAGAACGGGACGAAGCTTTTGAGATGCTTATCGAGTATCTCCGAGCTTTGGAGGCAGCCTTCGACAACCTGGGGGACGACTTTGTAGCTGCCCGCATGGACTCAGTCCATGGCTGTGCCGCCAACAGGAGGGGAGCTCTGCCGCTGCACCGCCCCGACTTTCGTCTCGTCATCAAGATCGCTTGCTCTTTACCGCCCGCACCGCTACTTGTTGCCTGCCTACCACGGAGGAGTTCAACCATGTCATTGCGCCTACTCCAGTTCGATTCTGCACCACCCTCGTGCCCGCTCGAGTTCGAGTTGTTCCAAGACAGGCACCTGCTCGACCAACTCAGCGCAGCGCCTCACGTCTGGAGCCTATCTCCGAAGAGGAGGTTGAGTCCCCAGCCTCTCTATGCCTCACCCTTGGCAGGCCAAGGGAAATCCTTACTATCTCCGACTAAGTACGCTTAGCCGCTATGCGATGTACCGACTTGTTTGATATGTTTATTTGTAAATAGGCTGTGAGAAGTAGCTTGTTTGCGCATCATGTAGGATCTTGAGAAGTGCACTAGACTAAATAACATGTCAGGAATTATGTACGCATATCCTGAGTGATGTATTGTATAATTACTGCTTGCGTGTAAGATATGTAATGGACAGTCCTTCTCCGTGCGCAAACGTGTATTCTCTTGAAAAATCTTGGAGCATTTGCAACGTTTTGCATCTTCTTGAATTTATTGATTTTTGCGGCTCAATTTCTTTTCTTATGAGTGTTTCAAAATATATCCCCAGAGTGAACTATGTCTCGTCCTTGGACGCCTCCATGCCAACTCCGACAGAGGAAAATTATGGCACACCCCGGCAACAATTTCACGAGGAGACGGAACAAGTCGGCAGATGTTGAAACGACACTTTCCCAAATGTGCCGTCTTTATGAATAAAGTCAGCAGCAACATCAGGAAATACTGAACCAAGTCATCAATATGGGAAATCACCGTGGACAGTATCAGCAGCAATCCAATTTATCTGAGCTACAGAAGACGCGTCCCCAAACATTTTCTCACACTAACAAACCTCTTGAAGCCGAGGACTGGCTTCGAGACATGGAGAGAAAATTAATCATTGCCCAGTGTTCAGATCTTGAGAAAGTGCTTTATGCTCTGCACTATCTCACTGGAGCAGCTGCATCATGGTGGGAAAATTTCCTACACATGCACCCCAACGAAAATAATATATCATGGGAGGAATTTAAAGAAGGTTTTCGTGGGGCACATATTCCTAAGAGTCTTGTGAAGATCAAAAAGAGAGAATTTGATGACCTCAAGCAAAGGACAATGACAAGATCGTAATACAACGATCGGTTTACCTCGCTGTCTCGCTTCGCCAACGAGGAGCGTATGTCGGAAAACAAAAAGATGGAGAAATTCCTAGACGGTCTGACACCCGCGCTTAAATGCCAATTGGTCGTACACACATTTCCAGATTTTAAGACGCTGGTGGATAAGGCCATTACCTTGGAAAATGAGAGACGCAGCTTGGAAGATTTCCGTAAGCGGAAGAGGGACCAGACTAAACACACCCGCAACCACCGCAACAAGACAGATGTTCAAAAAAACTGGACACCCAAACCCACGACAAGCGTCTCACGCCCAATCAAGAATTTTCACGCAAGGGACAAGGAGTTCACATACCGCCCAGGCGTTACACATTACGCTTAGGAGAAGAAGGGCACTATGCCAAGCGGTGCCCCAAGCCAAGGAACTCGAACCCAAAGCCGAACAACGGAAGCAATAATTCGGCACCAAAGCACAACAATTTCAACCCAAATAACAACCACAGGAAGGGTCATCTGAACCACATGACCAAAGAGGAAGCGCAAAATGCCCCAGATATCGTGCACTGGTGCGATTCTGCCAACACAATACCGCCATGGTTTTGTTTGATTCTGAGCTTCTCACTCATTCGTTTTAAAAGTTTTGCTTTGCAAAATAATTTTTCGATGCTTCCCTTGGGAAAATCTATGATCGTCAAGTCCTCGAATTAAGCAAGTTACCTGAAATTATTGCCAAGGTGTGGTTATCGAGTTTGAAGGGTTGAAGTTTCACGCAAATCTTATCGTATTGGAAAATAAAGGACTGGATGCCATCTTAGGGATGGATTGGTTAACCACCAACAAAGGTTTTATTGACTGCTTCAACAGGACCGTAATTCTCACCCATCACCACGGGAAGACCATAAAGGTTTCAGCCAAGGAAAGAAAAATATCTCGACAACCGAGATTGAACAAGGTGGATATTTCTGAATTGAGCAAGGTTCCAAGATGGTGTGAATTTCCAGATGTTTTCCCCGAAGAACTACCAGGCATGCCACCAGATCGATAGATAGAATTCAGCATTGAGCTAGCACCCGGGACCGCTCCCATATACAAGAAACCATACAGAATGGCACCATCAGAATTGGTAGAACTGAAGAAGCAAATAAAGGAATTATTGGAAAAAGGGTACATACGAGCCAGTTCCTCACCTTGGGGTTCACCAATTTTGTTTGCCAAGAAGAAGGATGGAACACTGAGATTGTGCATAGACTATCAAGCTCTAAACATGGTCATAGTCAAGAACAAATATCCAATGCCGCGAATAAATGATTTATTCGATCAACTCGCTCAGGCCAAGGTGTTCTCAAAGATTGATTTGAGGTCGGGATACCATCAACTGAAAGTGCGAACCGAGGATATTCCCAAGACCGCTTTCACCTCCAGATACGGATTGTACGAGTTCACGTAATGCCATTCAGACTAACAAACGCCCCCGCATATTTTGTTCACCTCATGAAGAAAGTATTCATGAAGTTTATGGATAAGTTTTTTCTGGTATTTATCGATGATATTCTGGTATACTCCAAAACACCAGAAGAACACGCTGAACATCTCCGGATTGTACTAGGAGAACTCAGGAAACATCAGTTGTACGCTAAATTCAGCAAGTGTGAATTTTGGCTAAAGCAAGTAGGTTTTCTAGGCCACGTACTGACCCAAGAAGGTACCGCCGTAGACCCGGAGAAAGTTAAGGCCGTACTTGGCTGGAAGCCACCAGCCAGCATGATGGATGTACGAAGTTTCTTGGGAATGGCAGGATACTACCGGAGGTTTATCGAAGGATTCTCCACCATAGCAAAGCCAATGACACAACTACTCAAGAAAGACAGGAAGTTTGAATGGACGGAAGCTTGCGAGAAAAGTTTCCAAGAACTAAAGAGGAAACTGACGACAAGACCAAAGATTAATTGTGCAGGATATACACAAAAATTTTGAGGTATTTTGTGACGCATCTTGAAAGGGCCTCGGGTGCGTATTGATGCAAGAAGGCAAGGTTATCGATATGTTTCCGCACAACTTCGCAAACATGAGGAAAATTATCCTACACATGACCTGGAATTAGCGGCCAGTTATTCATGCACTCAAGGAATGGAGACATTTCTTACTTGGTAATCGTTGTGAAATATACACGGACCACAAAAGCCTCAAGTATATTTTCACACAACCAGAACTGAATTTACGGCAGCGACGCTGGTTGGAATTAGTAAAAGATTATGATGTTGGGATCCACTACCACCCAGGCAAAGCAAATGTTGTAGCAGATGCTCTGAGTCGGAACCCTAGTCCGGACAACGACAGCATGCCAAATTTAAGACCTGAATTCCAGCAGGAATTCGCAAAGCTCAATCTGATGGTGGTCACCGAAGGCAGTGTGTCGAACTTAGAATTACAGCCTACCCTGATAGAGAAGGTTAAGGAGGCTCAACGTGGACACCCCAGCATTGAAGGCATAAAACGGAAGATGAAGTTGGGCAAGGCCTCAGATTTCGTTATTGATGAGCAAGGAATATTGTGGTACGAGAATAGGCTTTGCGTACCGAATATCCATGACCTTAAACAACAAATCCTGGCTGAAGGCCACACTGCTCCATATTCAATCCATCCTGGAGGAACAAAAATGTACAAAGATCTTCAGGAAACATTTTGGTGGCATGGTATAAAAAGAGACATAGCCACGTTTATTGCATGTTGTGACTCTTGTCAACGCATCAAGGCCGAGCACCGTAAACCGGCCGGCTATTCCAACCAAATAAGATACCCGAGTGGAAATGGGACGAGATTGGAATGGATTTTATTGTTGGACTACCTCGGTCACGACACGGACATGATGCCATATGGGTCATCAACGATAGATCGACTAAAGTAGCACACTTCATCCCGTGGCGACAACACACACCACTCGAAGCTTGCTAGGCTCTATCTTTCCCGTGTCGTTTGTTTACATGGTGTCCCAAAGAAAATAATCTCGGACGAGGCACTCAATTGCCTCCCGATTTTGGGATCACTTACAACAAGCTCTGGGAACTCAAGCGGCATTCAAGATCGCATACCATCCCCAGACAGATGGGCAGACTGAGCGAGTAAACCAGATTCTAGAAGATATGCTGAGAGCATGTGTCCTCACCTATGGGACCAGTTGGGAAGAGAGCTTACCATACGCAGAATTCGCATATAACAACAGCTACCAGTCCAGCCTGCAAATGGCACCATTTGAAGCTCTGTACGGACGAAGATGTCGTACCTCGCTAAATTGGTCGGAAACCGGAGACATTCATATCTTTGGCCCAGACCTGCTCAAAGAGGCTGAAGATAAAGTCAAGGTAATTAAGGACCGACTCAAGACAGCCAAAAGTCGACAAAAGATTTATTACGATCAGAAGCATCGTGGAGTCCATTTTCAACCCGGTGAATTTGTGCACCTACGAGTATCCCCTATGAGAGGCCTGCACCGATTCAAGATTAAAGGGAAGCTAGCACCAAGATTCATCGAACCATTCTGCATAGTAGCACGAAGAGGCACGGTGGCCTACCAGCAAGACTTACCCGAAGAATTATCTGACATCCACGACGTATTCCACGTCTCCCAATTGAGGAAGTGCGTAAGCAACCCAGGGAAACAAGTACCTCATAAAAACATTGATGTGCAACCAGACCTTACATATCGGGAGCATCCGATAAAAATCTTGGAAGAGTCAGAAAGGAGAACCCGACAGAAAACCACCAAGTTCTTCAAAGTTCAGTGGAGCAACCACACCGAAAGTGAAGCCACTTGGGAAAGAGAGGATTTCCTTTGGGCAGAGCACCCACAATTATTCTAGGATCAAATTTGGAATCTCGGGACGAGATTTTTCCTAAGGGGGTAGGTGTTGTGACACTCCAAAAATTTTCCTTTGGTTTTCTTCAAAATTTTGTTGGATTTGAAGGAGGTCTTCAAAACTCTTCCAAAAATCTCTCTCAAAAGTTTTTTTTCCCTTTGGCAAATATTTTATTTTTACATCTCCTTCAACTCTGGTGTTTGGTTTTTTAAAATTTTTCTTCTGATTGCCCTCTTCTCAAAATTTCAAGAAAAGTCTTTGGAGTTTATTTTCTTTCAAAAAGAAACTCTAGGAGTTTTTCATCCTCTCCCATATTTGAAACCCTTCATGATTTGGCCATGCACCATATGGGTAAAATCTTCCCAAAAATATCTCCTTCCACTTTGGGAAATCCAAACATTCTGTCTCAACTAGTTCAACCCTCTTCTGAATTTTTATTTCATTTAATTCTCTCCCAAATCTTTTCTGTCTATTATTTTGAGCCTAGGTAATTTGCAAAGCAAGTACCTTAATGCTTTTGAGTTTTGGCCTCAAACCAACTCCCTTGGATAGTCCTTGGTACCCACAACCTAGAACAATCAAGATCCACTCCTCTTCTGTTCAAAGATTTCAAATTATAGTCTCTGCAAGTTTGGACCAGATTTGCCAAATTTGGTGAAATTCATGTCTACCCTACTCCAAAAATTCCATAAATATTCAGGCAGCCTCTAGATGCAATGAGAGGCCCCTCCACCAAAAACCAGCTGAAGGAAAAATCCCTGCATGCCTAGATCATTCTGTCGAACACCTTGCATGCAATCGCTTCGCCCATCTTCGCTAAATTCAGAGTTCAAAGGTCGATCTTCGCCGAGTTTCAGTCACATGCCCACAGTGCACTTGGCACGTTGCTTTCGCCTAGCACTGCTTGTCCGAGCCTCACACGCGTGCTTGGCGCGTTCTGGCGTCGGTGGCACCACGGCGCTTTCTTGCGCGGCGTGTCTTGGCGACAGAGCCCGTAGTGGCCGACAGGGGAGCAGAATGGCGGCATAACGCCGTTCGGCGCCGCCAAACCGCTGGTAGCCCAGCGTAGCCATTTCCACTGCCAAGTATACGCATGCAGCACCGTCGCCGTGGCACGGCAAGCACAGAGCATGCTCCCTGCCGCCGACGGGCCCGCGCCGCCCCGTTCCGTCGAGCTCCCCCTAAGCAACCAAATCCCAACGCGGTTAGCACCTAAACGGAACCAGGGAACACCCATGACGACGCTCAACCTCTGAACCCTCCCGATCAACACCCTGCACCACCGTAAACTTCGCCGGAGAACCCCGTTCTCGGCAACCGCCTCGGGCCGGCTATAAATAGCACCCCCGAGCTTGCTCTCGCCCCCGCACACCTCCACTACCTCTCCAGACCTCGCCAAGCCCCTGGAAGGGCCTCGAGGGGCTCTTCTTCCCCGACTCAGGCCACCTCGTTCCGCCTCGGCCTCCACCTTGATCCACTCAGGTGAGGCCGTCTCCGGCACCCTAACCTCGTCAGATACCATCTCATGCTATCACGAGTCTAACCCCCTCCTCAATTCCACCTCCGCAGCTCTCTCCGACGAGGTCCACGACCACCCGAATCGCCGTCCGCCGGAGCAAGCGTCGCCGCCGACGTGGTACTAACCGGCGACAACCACCACCTCCCACAGACGCGGAATGGCGCCCTGAACACGGAGGTACTCTCCGATCTCCTCGCTGCGTGGATCGCCGGCGACCATCGCCAGGCTCTCAGACGAGCCCCGACTCCCTCGTTTGAAATTTCAAACCTGACGGGTGGGACCCGCCCACAGCCTCTCTTTGTTTTTTTTGAATTGTTTTCTGAAAGCGTACTTTGGCGAATACGCTTCCACTCTGAACCGTTTTTCTGGATTTTTCTGCAAAGCCCCCTGGAAGTTTTCTGTTTCATTACAGATGGGTCCTTGAGCTAAAACCCTTATAACTTTTTAACAGAAAGGAATTTTTCAGTGATTCTTTTTCTGTCCTCTTCAATTTTTTGTCTAGTTTTTTTATAATATTTATTTGAAAAATATTTGGATCAACTTTCTGTACCCCACGGTATTTACGTTAGCGCGTGTATTTTGTGTACCGTAGATACCGAAGGAGGTGACGGAACCATGAACTTCGCCGAGCTAGACACCGACTACTCCGAACCAGGCAAGCAACGTTTGAACTTTTGATATGATGAGTGTCTGGGCATGTTTGCATTATTTTGTATCATGGCACGTTCATGAGCATTTCGATGATAGTTTATCTCGTGAGCATTGAGGCAAATGAGCTCGGTAAATCCATGAGTTGTTGGAAACTTGTTGCATGGCCATGAGTTGGCATGAGTATGGATAAGATGACAGTGTTGTAGCATGCCAGGCTTATGCCAGATCGTTGACCCCGTGTCAACACAAATCAGTCAGAGTTCCGGTCCATCTTCCCTTTTGTACTACCACCTGTTTCCCGCAAGGGATACGGCTTAGTAAGTTGCAAACCACTTCCTGGTACACACCAATTCGAGAGGCCGGGATGAAGGTTCCATGGCCCTGGATTAAAGCCTTCATCCGGTCAGGGGCATGGGTGTTTCGGTTGGGACCGAGAGGGGGGCACCCCTTAGAGCGCGCGTAAATAAATTTGATCCCATGCTATTCGAGATTGTGATCTCCCCGTCTCAAAGTTTTTCTTAAACGCTGTCTAGGGTGATTCCTGGCAATGTGAGGTATGATGGGTGCGTACTAGCTATTTGTGTTTCTTCCGAAATACCGTAAACGGCACTAGTCCTTCGTGACTATGGAAATCCGTTGGATGTGGACAATTTTGGTACAAACTCTGCAGAGTCAAAATTCTTGAATTCATCTTATTCATGTCCGAGTACCATGTTCACCTTATCTTGTCAGATATCAGTCTCAGTGACAGAGACTCCCGATAACCATTTGAGTATTAAATGTTTATTTCCTGTGAATGGACTAACCCGCTTATTGTCTTGGGATGAATATTTTCCGTAAGCACTATATCTTGCCAGTTATGAATAATGAATTATAAGCCCCTTCTGCGATGTCGCTCAGACGTCCGACTGCGGCATTGTTATCATTTATTCTTATTATAAGACCTTTCTGCGATGTCGCTCAGACGTCCGACTGCGGCATTGTTGTTATTTATTTTCATTATAAGCCCTTTCTGCGATGTCGCTCAGACGTCCGGCTGCGGCATTGTTGTTATTTATTTTCATTATAAGCCCTTTTCGTGATGTCGCTCGGGCGTCCGATCATGACATTGTTATTATTTACTTTTATTATAAGCCCTTTCGTGATGTCGCTCCGACGTCCATCATGCAAGAGACGCATGTATTTTTATTTCAATATAAGCCCTTTATGAGGCGTCGCCCAAACGCCCGACTGTGGCATGTTTTACTTATTTATTCACCCCTTCGAGGCGTCGCTTCAGACACTTAATCTGTTTTGAGTTTATCTTCTTTGGGTTTTTCGATTCCCTTCTTATTTATTTTGCTATACTGATTTAATTGAGCATTGTTAAAAATTAATCATGACGCATTCATGCATTCATTTGTTATATCTTTTGTTCGAACTGTCTTGCGAGTACTTTCATAGTACTCACCTGGCTTGTTGATTTGGCGAGATGCTGACGAAGGCGATCTCATGGATGAAGAGTTCGATAGCGAGTCCGACGCCTAGAGGAATCCCAGTCTCGTCGACCCTGGATTAGTCATTGTGATATATCCGCTTCCGCTACCCAAATAAATTCATCGAGCCTCACCTAGACGCTCGATGAGCCGCCAGTGCAGTAGTCTTATTAACCACCCCCACTGTGTTATTCCACCAACCACGCATATCTCAAGTCAGTAGTATTTCCACCCCACACCATTGTGTCATATCCGCCTTCATGTATAATTATCGGCGTGTTTGTAATAATTGGTTGGGCATCCTCAGTCCGACCCTATAATATTGTAATGCTACTGGCTTCTTGTATCAAAGTTCTGTCTACCGATATGGAGGATTTTCCTCATATTGGATTTCATAGGTCGGTTGTTCAATAAATATTTTTATTGAAAAACCGGTCGTGAGACCACCCGAGCTAAGGCAAGGCCGAATTAGAAGGAACTCGCAGAAGCCAGCACCACAATGGAAGAAGATCAGCCGTCACAGCAGAGCACGCCAAAGGCGGGAGAGGCCCCCCATCCAAGCACCCAGCTTCCGGAGGCGCTGTCGCCTCGGGAGGCACCACAGCTTCCGAAAGACGCCACCAGCACCGACGCCCCTAGTCTTGTCGAGCACCCGGTGTACTTCGTCAGCATAGTGTTACGGGATGCGAGGGCACGGTACCCCATGCCGCAGAAGCTCCTCCTCGCGCTGTTGGTGGCTTCACGAAGCTGCGGCACTACTTCCAGGGTCATCCAATCAAGGTTGTCTCGGCATACCCCCTGGAGAGGGTGCTCAGGAGCCCCAACTCGGCCGGAAGGGTCGCCGAGTGGAACATTGAGTTGCAAGAATTCCAGCTCGAGTTCAGCACAACCAGAGTCATTAAGGGGCCATGGCAGATTTCGTGGCGAATGGATGTAAGCACCGCCTCGGGGCCGGCGAGGATCGATCCCTCTCCCCAGGAAGCGAAGCGACAGAAGGTTGGGTCATGTACTTCGACGGAGCGTTCTCCAGACAGGGCGCTGGGGCTGGGGCAGTGCTCATATCTCCCACTCAAGACAAGCTCTACTGCACCGTGCAGCTCTGTTTCCAGCATGGCGAGAAGGTCTCCAACAATATAGCAGAATACGAGGGGCTGATAGCTGGTCTGAAGGCTGCCGCTGCCCTGGGGGTGAAGCGCCTTACCATCAAGGGCGATTCGCAGCTCCTCGTCAATTTCTCCAACAAGGTGTACGAGCCAAGAGATGAACACATGGAGGCCTACCTTGCGGAGGTCCGCAGGATGGAGAAACGGTTCTGGGGGTTGGAGCTGTAGCACGCGCCCCGCGGCACCAATCAAGAGGCCAACGGCATCGCCAAACGAGCCTCCAGGAGACTACCCCAGGAGCCGGGCGTCTTTGAGGAATGGCTCTTCAAGCCCTCAGCCCTGCCGCCGTTATCAAGCACAGCACAGCCTCGGGAGGAGCTCCCCGACCACACCTCGAGAGCCCCAACTGTGGCCCGGCCTCGAGAGCACGCCTGCTCCTAACGATGGAACCTCAAGAGGGGTGCTGGATCAAGGAGCTCAAGAGTTACTTAACGCGTGGAACTTTGCCAGAGAAGGAGGAGGAGGTAGAGCGTGTGGCGCGGCAAGCCAGGGCATACAACATCATGGATGCAGAGCTCTACCGGAAATGACCGAACGACGTATCCCTGCGCTGCATCACCAGGGAACAGGGGGAAGGAACTGCTGGCAGATATACATGGTGGAGATTGTGGGCTACATTCGTCATCACGGGCCCTCATCGGCAAGGCGTTCCGCAGCGGTTTCTATTGGCCCACTGCGCTCAATGACGCTGTTGAACTCGTGAAGGCTTGCGAGGCTTGCCAATTCCATGCCAAGCAGATCCACCAGCCAGCAGGAGGTCTGCAAACCATCCCCCTCACTTGGCCGTTCGCGATGCAGGGCTGAACATCCCGGCCCTTTTCCTCGGGCGCCAGGGGGCTATCGCTACCTCTACGTCGCTGTGGACAAATTCACCAAGTGGGCCGAAGTCGAGGCCGTCCGCACCATCCCCGCTGGTTCTGCGGTCAAGTTCATCAAGGGCATCGTGAGTCGGTTCGGAGTGCCGAACCGCATCATCACCGACAACGGTTCGTAGTTCACCAGTAACCTTTTTAAAACATACTGCGCTAACCTTTGGACGCAGATATGCTACGCTTCGGTGGCACACCCCCGCAGCAACGGACAGGCCGAGCGGGCCAACGCAGAGGTCCTGAGAGGCCTCAAGACCAGGACGTTCAAGAAGAAACTGGAGGCCTGCGGCGAGCACCTGGTATGACGAAGCTTCCGTCCGTGTTGTGGTCCATCCACATAGCCGCATAACCAAGCCAACCGGGAGACCCCTTCTTCACGGTCTCTGGGCGAAGCGGTCCTCCCTCGCGAGGTCAAGCGTCGATCCGCGCGGGTCCTAGCGTTCGACGAAACGCTGCAGGACGCCATGCGGGGGACGACCCTCGTGTTGGGGGAGGAGCGCCGATGGGAAGCTGCGCTGCGAGCGGAAAGGTACCAGCAGGCACTCTGGCGATACCACTGCCGCAACATCCGCCCCAGAACTCTCGGGGTAGGGGACCTCGTGCTCCGACAGGTCCTCTCCAGGGAGGGACTGCATAAGCTCTCTCCCATGTGGGAGGGCCCGTTCAAGGTTGTTCATGTTTCCAGGCCTGTCTCCATGCGCTTGGAGACTCAAGAGGGAGTACCTACTCTGAGCAGCGTGGAACATCCGGCACCTCGGAGGTTTTACCCCTAAAAGGCCCAAGGTTCGTGAAGAAGGCGAATGCACTGTGAAGCTCATTCTTTTGGAAAAGGCCCGGTGCGTGTGAAGAAGGCGAATGCCCTGTGAAGCACATTCTTTTGGAAAAGGCCCGGTGCATGTGAAGAAGGCGAATGCCTCAAGCTCATTCTTTTGGAAAAGGCCTGTTACTGTGAAGAAGGCGAATGCCTGTGAAGCTCATCTTTTCGAGAAAGGCACAGAGCCTGTGAAGAAGGCGAACGCCTGTGAAGCTGTCGCGTTCTGGAAAGGGCCCGGAGCCCGTGAAGAGGGCCAACGCCCGTGAAGCTCGCTTCCCAGAAGAAAGGCCCGGAGCCTGTGAAGAAGGCCAACGCCTGTGAAGCTCGCCGCCCGTGACACTCTCACGTAATAATGAGTTGGGACTGTACACGCCCCGGAGTCTCAGGAGTGCCGGCCTCGGGCCACAGGGCTCCCTCCCACGCCAGTGGCAGCACTTAGCTCTCTGTTTGGTGAGAAGATGTCGAAGACTAGACTAGGTACGGACGCGGCTTTTTTCATTTGCTTTCTGCAGTTGACTAGTTATTTCCATTTGGAGTTTTATCAAAACTATCGCCCTCTTTTGGTCCGTGGTTCTTGATCTTTTTCGCTCTCCCGCCTTGATTTCTCTTGCATGGGGACTCGCTGGCGTAAGCCTCGGGAGCCCTCATGAGCATTCCTGCCCCTATCGCTCAAGTTTTCACGACCTGGTCCACACCGAGCACCCTCCCGACCATGCCTCACGGGCAGCACTCACGCTTGAACACGGGCTGGATCGGTCGCCATGCCACGGCCGGAGTTCACTTGCGAATGGGCGACAAATGAAAGGAACACTATCGGGATAACAAAAGCGGTACAATAATTAATAGCGTTAACCTAAACGCTACCATGACGGGCCACACATTGTTGCCTTTTGCGCAGGAGAAAAGAAAGGAAAAGGACAAAAGCGGTGAAGCACGCCCGTGTCGGCCCTCTTGGAAGGGTCGAGCCGTCTCGAGCTCAGCGGACTCCTCTCGCTTCTCCGGTGCGGCGGCAAGCGGACCGCTGCCACCCCAAGCGGTAGCGGCGGCATGGGGGCTGGCCGTGGCCGCTGCTGGAAGAATCACCACCCGAAGAAGAGCTGGTGAAGCGTGAGGAGTCACGGGCATCGCCAGCCGCCCGCGCGCTGCCCTCTCCATCCACGCCGGGGCTGAGTCCTTGGCAGCGGTCGTCGTCTTCAGGGCAGCACCCCATGCGGCGACCGTCTTCCCCAAACACCCTCACGTAGAGGGTGGCGTCGCCGTCGTACTTGAAGTGCAGGGAGCACCGGTGGCGAAGACCACGCTACAAGCGAACGTCTGCCACCCTGGTCGTGAACAGGTTCCTCCTGAAAGGAGACCTCGGAGAAGCCCACAAAGCCGGGCTGCAGCAGCCATCCGCCTGGAGCCAGAGGCCACCCAGGGCGCCATCTGGGAGCTCACCCAGGAGGAAGCGCGGGAGCTGAAGCCGGATGCCGAATGGCTCCTCCGCCCTCACCATGAACTCCGGCAACACTTCAGCAGCATGGAGGCGCGGCCTCGGGGGCCTTGGCCGGCACGCCCTCCGACCATGGCCAGCCACTGCCGCCATGTTGAGAGCTTCCCCACGACCATGGGGACCGCCGTGGAGGCCACATGATGCTTGCGAGGGCGACCTCGACCACGCTTAGGCGGAGGAGAGGAAGACTCGACTGACGGCCCTTCCCTTCTCTGCGGCCGAGAACTTCCTTGGTGGAGCCATGGAGAAGAGGAGAGATAAGAAAGGATAGGTGAAAGGGCGCGCGTCGTTCCGTGCCTTATAGCCGGCGAAGGCCAACCGTCGGCCTCCACGATCACCGGTAATCATGACCGATCGCATGCGAGGACTTGTCGAATCTGGGTGGTTACCGAGGCATCGTGGGGAAGCGATCTTGCACGCGTCGATCAACCGCCACGCTGCGTCGCCCAAGGCCGCGAGCTGTTAGGGCCATGACGCTCCACTTGCCCTTTCGCCTCTCTGCTCGGCCAAGTTCGGCGCGCCCGTGGGCCGGGGCCTCTGTTGGCGTTACATGAGGAACGGGGATCCCAGACTTGCTGCACTGCGGCTTGGCGTGGCTCAAGGAGGCCCGGCATGGCCCATCTTCATCAACACAAGCTCAAGACCCTCGCGAGGGGCCAAGCCTCATGAGGCGGACGACGAGGAGCTTCCTCGAGCACGGCCTCGTCGGGCTCATGAGGAGGCAGAGTTCAAGGCAGGGTACCTCGCGAGGTGCCCGTGACGCATAAGCCATGACGCGACCAAAGGCGCTGGGATTCGGGTGCCAGCCCCACTTGCAGTGTCCTCCTTTCCTCTTTGGTGCAAAGGGAGCAAGCGCAGGCGAGAGCATCAAGCAAAGGCATCCGTTTTGGTGCAACAAGACCAAGACCAGCCCAACGGCTAGAAGGGAGTCATTGTGGAGCCCAAGCAGGCGTCATCACCAGAGCCTTTGGTAGGCGAGGACCAACTTTAGTCAGGATAAGTGTACCCGCTGTTCCCCTTCAAAATGGCCAATTGTTGGCGCCCTTCCCGCTCAATATTTGGGAAGAGGCCCAGGCCTTCGCCTATAAATAGGAGTAGCCACCCCCAAGGCGGGGATCCGGATCCTCATCAAGAAACCCGGTAGCTAGAGCGACCAACCCCACCTAGCAGTTCATCGCACCCGCCAAGAACAGGCCCTCGCGAGGCTGTTCTTCCTTGTATTGTTCCTCATCAGCCCAAGAGGCAATCTACCACACCACACACACTGGACTAGGGTATTACACCACAATGGTGGTCCGAACCAGTATAAATCTCGTGTCTCTTGTGCTGTTCCGTTAGTAGTTTCGGTCCCTGCGATTCGGCGAGGTGCGAGACGGTGGAAGGTTGGATCTCCGTGCGCACCCCAGTGTTCGAACCTCAAGGGTCTGCCGGAACCCGAAATCTGACAGCCGCCCTTAAAGCCGAGTACAAGACCGAGGCGGCGGGCTGGGCTGAGGCGAAGCAGGCTCTGAGCGAAGGCTACGGACGGGTCGAGGAATTGATCGATGGTAGTCCGCCTTCCTTTTCGTTCCTTCGCCTGCCCTTTGTCATCTGATTTGTCTTCTGACTTTGCGCTGTTTTTTCTTCTTTGCGCAGATTACTTCCCCGGCTACTCCGTCGCTGCTTCCCAAGCCATCGAGGCCCACCGCGATGCACGCCGACAGGCAGGAGTCGAGATCGTGCCGGATGCCGGTCGGACACTTGAGGAGCAGCTTCTGGCGATTCAGGCCCGGTTGCAGCCGGCTCACCGCATGCTCCGTCGGCTTCAGCGTGCCGGGGCACAGGTGCTGACCGCCCTCTGGCCTGGCGAGGCGATTCCCCGCACCCCCAGTCGGACTGCCGACTGGCTGGAGGTTGCAGTCGGCCGCTTCGAGGCCTGGAAGGCTTCCGCCGCTCGGTCCGGCGCCAGGCGGGCGCTGGAGTTCGTCCGAGCCTGGTATCCCGGGCTAAGCTTGGCCCAGCTGAGCACCTGGCGACAGGAGGCCGACGAAGTGCTGGTTGAGGTGCGGCCGGCTATCATCCAGCGTGCTTCGGCGATCGCCGAGTACACCGACACCAGCGTCTTTGCCTCTGAGGTGAACGACGACGGCATCGCTCAGCCGGAGGAGTGGTTTGGGCTGGACCCGGCGGGAGGTGAAGACTCGGCGAAGGAGATCGCTTCCAGTGACGAGGGTGAAGAGGACGAGGGGGAGGATGGTGAAGGCGTCGTGCCAGATGGCGAAGCGACCAGCCAGCTTCAGCCTGACCGTGCCTCTAGCAACGAGGCGCGCGCAAGCGCACCGTCTGCCAGAGGTGATGACCAAGCCGAGACTCGCCAATCGGCCACTCCTCCAGCCGGCACTGCCGCCTCCACTGACCTGCCCGACTCGCCCGTCGTTCCCTTGGCCTGATCTGCCGTCCTAGCTTTCCTGCTTGTTACTCTTTGAACAGCTATTTATTAAATTCGCACAGTTCCACCCACTGGGGGTGTATTCAAACTATGTTGAATGCCGGCCTTTCGGAGGATTCTTTGTGTAAATATAATCATGCATGTGTTTGGCTTCCATTCGTGTTTGCTTTTTATCCTTAGGCTGTTTCCTTTGCCGCCTTCCCTTGGTCGCCGCCTTCCCAGCCGGACAGCTGCTCTGCGATCTGTGGTCAGAGGAACAACCATTTTTGGGAAGACAAGTACTTGAGCTTTCTTAGATTGTGGCAAGGTCAATGGGAAGCGGCCGGCTCTTCTGGCAGCCGGTCGGGCGAGAAGGGAGCGGCTTTTCGTTATATAAGTTCATTAGTCCTTAGCCGTTTTTCATGTGGGCATCCGTTCCTGCCTTTGACTCTTGCCAGCCGGACAGCCGATTCTTCGAGCTGCGGCTCTCGACAAGAGGGGGCTTTGGTGCCCGCACACTACTTGTCTGACTGCAGGTGGAACTTGAATATAACTCAAGGCGGCAAGTCCCCGGGCCGACCGGGTCGAACCCGTGCCGCATTTGAGAAGAATGAATGTAGTGACATAATCATAAGCATGATACTCATCATTCATAGATAAAAGAGGGTAGTCCCTGAGTGCTCCTCGGGGGGCCCATTGTCTCATACTTAGTACAAAAGGTAGCGTGATACATACTGCATTTTAACTGTAAAATCTTCGGAGGAGGTTGGCGTTCCATGGTCGTTCCGACTCCTTGCCAGAATCATCTCTCTTTCGTGCCTTGACCTTCGCGTCAATCGTAGTATGAGTCGTTTCCTAATGCTCTTCTCGATGACGAAGGGGCCTTCCTAAGAAATGAGAGCTTGTGCTGGCCGACTGTTCGCTGGATCAGCCGGAGCACAAGGTCACCCTCTTGGAAAGATCTTGGCTTGACCTTCCGGTTGTGGTAGCGGCGCAAGCCCTGCTGGTAGATGGCGGACCGGCTGATGGCTAACAGCCGGCTTTCTTCCAGCAGGTCGATGTCGTCTTCTCGTGCTTCCTTGGCCTTTGCTTCCATGTACATGGTCACCTGAGGCGAGTCGAACTTGATGTCAGTTGGGATGACAGCCTCGGCACCATACACGAGGAAGAAAGGGGTGAAGCCGGTTGACTTGTTCGGGGTAGCGCGCAGTCTCCAGAGGACGGCCGACAGCTCGTCGAGCCAACAACCGGCCGAATGCTCCAGTGGCACGACCAGCCGGGGCTTGATGCCGGACAGGATGAGGCCGTTTGCTCGCTCGACTTGGCCGTTTGACTGCGGGTGGGCAACGGACACTAAGTCCAGTCAGATGCCCTGTGTCGCGCAGAAACGTGCCAATGCTCCTTTGGCAAAAGTCATTCCATTGTCGGTGATGATGCTGTGTGGCACGCCGTACCGAATTGTAATATATGCGATGAATGTCACGGCAGTCGGCCCATTCAGCTTCATGATCGGCTTCGCTTCAATCCACTTGGTAAATTTGTCCACGGCGACGAGCAGATGTGTCTTGCCACCGCGCGCTGTCTTGAATGGGCCCACCATGTCCAGTCCCCAAACGGCAAAAGGCCAGGTGAGGGTAATGGTCTTGAAGTGCGGCTTGGCAGGTGTTGCTTGGAGCTGAAGACTTGGCACCCTTTGCAGTGTTTGACTAACTCCTTGGCGTCATCCAAAGCAGTCGGCCAAAAGAATCCATGGTGGAAAGCTTTAGCAACGAGTGATCTTGAGGCCGCATGGTGGACGCATTCGCCCTGGTGAATGTCCTTGAGGATTGTTATGCCCTTCTCGGGCTCGACGCAGCGCTGGAACACTCCAGTGACACTGCGCCTGACGAGCTCTCTGTTAAGAATTGTGTATGCTCCGGCTCGACGTTGGACTTGTCTTACCGCGATCTCGTCAGCCGACAATTCTCTGTTTACCAGGAAGTTGAGGATGGGATGAGCCCATGACAGAGCTGTGACTTCTTCTATAGCCAACACGGCTGCTGCGACCAGGGCGGGTGGGCTGGGTGGTGAAGAGCTGGAGTCGGCCACCCCTTCTGTGTTGATGCAGTCCCCAAGCCGACCGCCGTAGTCCCCGGGCCGGGTTCTGAAGTCCCCGGGCCGGGTGCGACTATGGTAGTCCCCGAGCCGCCTGTTGAAGTCCCCGGACCGTCTATCAAAGTCCTCGAGTCGCCTGCTCAGTTCCCCAAGCCGGAGCCGACTGCGTCGGGGTTAGGCGGCACGAAGATGGAATCGGATTCTGGAGACGGCTTGATAGACGGCTTGAGGAGGCGTTGGAGAGAGACGCCGGTTGGTATAGCTTGTCGAGTGGAGCCTATTCTAGCCAGGGCATCTGCTTGCTTGTTGTCGGCCCGTGGCACGTGGAGGAACTCGCATCCTTCAAAATACCCGCTGATTTGCTGAACAAGGAAGCGGTAGCTTGCCATGTTTGTGTCCTTGGCGTCCTAGTCGCCAGACGATTGCTGAACTACCAAATCTGAGTCGCCATAGCACAGGATCCGGTTGATGCCGAGTTCTTTGGCTAGCCGGAGCCCGTGTATGAGCGCCTCGTACTCGGCCACGTTGTTGGAGGCAGCAAAATGAATTTGCAATGTGTATCTGAGCTTGTCGCCTTTGGGAGAGGTGAGGATGATGCCGACTCCCAAGCCGGTGCGTATCTTGGACCCATCAAAGTGCATCCGCCAGTGAGTGGAGTCGGGAGCCGGCGGTAGGTATTGGGTCTCGGCCCAGTCGACGAGGACGTCGGCCAATGCTTGGGACTTGATGGCGGTGCGAGGCTAGTAGAAGATCGTGTAGGGGGCCAGCTCAATGGCCCATTTTGCCACCCGGCCAGATGCGTCCCGGCTGCCTATGATCTCGGCGAGCGGGGCAGTGCACACGACCGTGATGGGGTGCTCTTGAAAGTAGGGCTTGAGCTTCTTGGCGGTGAAGTACACACCATAGCACATATTATGGTAGTGCGGGTAGTTTTGCTTTGAGGTAGACAGTACTTCATTTAAATAATACACCGGCCATTGGACTGGCTGAGCTCGGCCTTCTTCCGGGCGCTGGACCACGATGACGGTGCTGACCACCTGGCTGGTAGCGGCAATGTAAAGGAGTATGCGCTCTATCTCAGTCGGTGCCGCCAGGACAGGCGGTGTGGCCAGCATCTTCTTCAGCTCACGGAAAGCTTGGTCGGCTTGGTCGTTCCACTCGAAGTGAGTGGTTTTCTTCATGAGTCGGTAGAGGGGGAGAGCTTTTTCTCCAAGCCGGCTGATAAAGCGGTTCAGGAAGGCCAGGCATCCGGTAAACTTCTGGACGTCTCGTAGTTTAGTGGGAATCTCCATTCTCTCAATGGCTTTGATCTTCACGGGGTTGCATTCGATGCCGTGTTCGGAGACCAGGAAGCCTAGAAGCTGGCCGGCTGGTACTCCGAACACGCATTTCTCAGGGTTGAGCTTGATCTGAAATCGGCGCAGATTCTCAAACGTCTCCTTGAGGTCTTCCAGCAAGGTGCCGTGCTTCTCCGTCTTCACCATGATATCGTCTACATAGACGTGGGCATTTCTGCCGAGTTGCTTGAGGAGGCATTTCTGCATGCAATGCTGAAAAGTGGCACCGGCATTTCTCAAGCCGAATGTCATAGTCAGGTAGCAGAAAGCTCTGAATGGCATGATGAAGGCGGTCTTCAGGCGGTCATTTGGATCTAACTTTATCTGGTGGTAGCCCGAGTAAGCATCCAAAAAACTCAACAGCTCGCATCCGGCTGTGGAGTCTATCACTTGATCAATCCTTTGCAGGGCGAAGGTATCTTTGGGGCAGGCTTTGTTGAGGCTAGTGTAGTTTATACACATGCGCCACTTGTTATTCTTCTTAAATACGAGGACCGGGTTGGCGAGCCATTCCGGAAAGAACACCTCCACTATGAAGCTGGTCGCCAGAAGCCGGGCTATCTCTTCTCCTACAATCCTTCTCTTCTCTTCCGACAGTCGGCGGAGGGGCTGCTTGACTTGTTTTCCATCTGCTCGGACGTGTAGTTTGTGCTCGGCGAATTCCTTCGGAACACTCGGCATGTCCTTGGGGGACCATGCGAAGATGTCCCGATTCTCACGGAGGAAATCGACGAGCTCGCCTTCCGATTTGCTGTCCAGGTTTGCCCCTAATGACGGCAAACCTTTCTGGGTGCTCCAAATCCAGAGGTATCTTCTTCGTTTCCTTGGCCGGTTGGAAAGAACCCTGGGCATCACACTCCCTGGGGTCGGGGGATAGTGCTGGCTGCTTGCCGGCCATGGCCACGACTAGGTCCAACATCTTCTTTTCTTCAGCGATCACAAGGGATTCGGCCAGCCGGCTGCTGGCTGCCACGCACTCGGAGGATTTCTTGTAATCGTCGGCTATGGTGATGATGCCCTTGGTACTCGGCATCTTCACCTTGAGGTAAGCGTAGTGGGGTACAGCCATGAACTTGGCCAGAGCAGGTCGGCCAAGCAGTGCATGGTAGGGGCTCTCGAGGTCCACCACTTCAAACCAGATCGCTTCTCGACGGAAATGATCCTTGTCCCCAAAGAGAACATCTATCTTGATTTTGCCGATCGGTGAGCAGGACAGACCGGGTACAATGCCATGGAACACGGTTTGACTAGGCATGAGATGCTTTGTCTTGATGTTCAGCTTCTCCATGGTGTCATGGTACAGGATGTTGATGCTGCTCCCGCCGTCTATCAGTACGCGGGAGAAACGGGTAGCACGCCTGTCTGTTGCGAGGGTGGCGTCCAAAACCAACGCATAAGAGCCGGGACACGGCATCACCTCTGGGTGGTCGGCCCGGCTCCAGCTGCTAGGCCTTTCTGACCAGTGCATGTACTTGGGGGTGTTGGAGGCGACCGCATTGACTTCTTGGTGCTGTCGGCGCCTGCTGCACCGATCTTCGGGCTGGCTTGTAAAGATGACGTAGGCGGCATGCTCGTCAGGGAACTCATCTTGAACGGCTCCGACTGCTGGTCGAGCGGCCGGCTGTTGAGGAGCTGGAGGCGGCTGGCCAGAAGGCGGAGGTGGCACCAACCCTTCGCCCTTGGATACTCGCGTGAGCCAGTGGCATTTCCGGGTTGTGTGGTTGGACGGCTTCACGCCGCTGTGAAACTTGCATGGGGCATTGTCGGTGTCAAAACCGGAGGATCTCGGGTAGGGGGTCCCGAACTGTGCGTCTAGGCGGATGGTAACAGGAGACAAGGGACACGATGTTTTTACCCAGGTTCGGGCCCTCTCGATGGAGGTAATACCCTACTCCTGCTTGATTAATATTGATGATATGGGTAGTACAAGAGTAGATCTACCACGAGATCGGAGAGGCTAAACCCTAGAAGCTAGCCTATGGTATGATTGTTGTTCGTCCTACGGACTAAAACCCTCCGGTTTATATAGACACCGGATAGGGTTAGGGTTACACAGAGTCGGTTACAATGGTAGGAGATCTACATATCCGTATCGCCAAGCTTGCCTTCCACGCCAAGGAAAGTCACATCCGGACACGGGACGAAGTCTTCAATCTTGTATCTTCATAGTCTAGGAGTCCGGCCAAAGATGATAGTTCGGCTATCCGGACACCCTCGCCCAGACTCCCTCGGTAGCCCACGAACCAGCTTCAATGACGACGAGTCCGGGCGCATATTGTCTTCGGCATTGCAAGGCGGGTTCCTCCGAATACTTCATAGAAGGTTTTGAACACAAAGATAGTGTCCGCTCGCAAAACAAGTTCCACATACCACCGTGAGAGAATAATTTTTTCACAGATCTGCTGACGTATTCTGCGGCGTGACATCACACCACGGCCAGGCCTTTATACGAATCGTTTTTTACTGTTCCACCTTAGCGCGTTTAGCGAGGCGGTTTCCTTGGCACGTCTTATCAAAGCATAGATCGTGCCCCCTTATTCCGGGATTCTCATCAATACGGACGTGGGTAACCCATCCGCGCCATTGATTACGACGCTTGGGAGATAAGCGAGTTTTACCAGGCTGGCGGGGGACGCATAGCTTCGTCCGTCCATATAAGGGGATAAGGATCCACCTTTTCACCTACGCCTTCTTTCTCCTTTGCTCATCCATTTCACAAGACTCGAGCTCCAAATACCAAGTCCGCACATCCCACCTCAACCTTCTCCAACTATATGCGAGCGGGAGGCAGGTGGATGGCCTCCTCCGCCACGGAGGGGCACATCGAAAGCTGCGGAGGCCGGATACTTGTCCAGCAACATCGCGCCAAAGCTACCCGGGCGAGGCAGCTCATTCCAACCCCCAGGCCCCATGAGAGGGTGGTGTTTCTCCCCCACTTCCTCCGCAGACTAGGTTTTCCACTTCAACCATTTGTCCGGGGGCTCATGTTCTACTACGGCATGGACTTCCACGATCTGGCCCCGAATTTCATCCTCAACATCTCGGAGTTCATCGTCATGTGCGGGGCCTTCCTCTGCATCCAGCCCCACTTCGGCTTATGGCTGAAGATCTTCAATGTCAAGCCGAAGGTAGTGGGCGGCCGCCAAGCGGAGTGCGGAGGCGCCATGGTTGGCAAGATGGCCAAAGTCCTATGGCTCGAGGGCTCCTTTGTGGAGACCATAAAGGGGTGGCAATCGGGGTGGTTCTACATCACCGAGCCGCGCGACTCTCAATGGGCGGCGGCCCACGAATTCCGATCTGGCTTCCCCACACTGCTCTCATCATGTAAAGAGATGGGCCTGACGTGGGGGAATTCGGACGAGCTATCCGGACTCCAAACCTGCGTCCGAAACCTGGTGGACAAGAATCTAAGGCTTGTCAACGTAATCCAGGTGATGCTCATCCGCCGGATTCTCCCATGCCAACAACGGGCCTTCAAATTGTGGGAGTTCGATCCGCACAAAGACTCAACGCTGAAAAGGCTCTTCGACACTACGTACGAAGATGCTTGGAAGGTGTTGTTCAAGGGCGCCGAGGCTCCCACATCCGCTACCGAAGATCGCGGATTCAGCTCGCAGCGTCAAGCCAGCGAGGTAAGTTATTTTATCCTTTATGGGACTCTTTTTTCATAGTTTGACTCTATGCGGGATCTAAAACTCCCTAACCTTTGTGAGATCGGTGAAGACGTCCGGACAGATTAATTGTCCGGCCCCTTGCCCGAAGACCAGTGGACGCCCGATTGACAGGGCTGCTGGCTCCGGTACCTCACGTGGTGCCGGAGAAGAAGGCCAAGAAGGAGGCCACGGGAACTCGAAAGAGCTCCCGGCGCCAGGTGCTGTCGGACTCATCGCCCGACAACTCCGAGGCGGAATCCACCTCTGAGGAAGAGGAGGAGGAAAAAGAAGCCTCTCCCCCAGCGGGGGGAGAGAAGAAAAGGAAAGCCGCCCCAACTGGGGAGGCCGGAGGGTCCAAGAAGGGAAGGACCCTTCCTCCGGACTTCTCCACCAACACCGACAACGACGAGGAGGAGTGGCCAACAAGGGCCAAGCCCCTGGCGAGATCGTAAGTGTCCGGATACCCATGGTTTTTTTTGTCATTGCATAGTGTTCTGTAATGCCGAACAATCATGCAGCTCGCTCAAGGACGAGTTCGCCGCTTCGTCGAGCGGGTCCCTGAGTTCGTCGGAAATGGAGAGTACTTCACTTCCAGCCGCCTCCTCACCTCACGCTGCGGACGATGCCGAGGTGGGGCCCCAAGGGGGGCCTGGTCAAGAGGAGGTGGCGCAGGAGGCGCCAAGAAGGCAACCTCCCGGACTCGGTAGCGTGGGGGCGAGACCCCAGGGGCTCTAAGCCCGACCGTCGTCCGGACTCCATACCGTAACCTTGGCCGTTTTGAAGTCCGGCAAGCGGCCCCTTCGTAGGAAGGGTAAGACGCCGGTGTCCTCTGTCCAACCGGAGGCACCGGATAGCTTACTGGAGGCGCTTAACAGCGCCTCCATCGACGAGGAGCACTGCGCTGTTATGAGTGTGGTGATCCAGAAAGTTCAGTCCGCCAAGAGCGGGCTGGTAAAAGCTTTATGCCAGCCTTCTAACAAGCTTTGAGGTAAGTTTAGAATATGTAAAATATTACTGCATAGACAGTAGCCCTCGATGCATAGTTCGGTGTTCGGAAAGAAAAGCCGGACAAAGGATCTAAAAAGATATACGCAGGAGTCTAACATAAGTATGTCAATATGCGAATCTGAGAGCCTTGCTTGACCTCTGCCGCCTTGTTGCGGAGGTCAATGCATTGAAGAAGAGCCTCGAGCGGTCCGAGAACGAGCTCGGCCTTGCCAAGAAGCAGCTCGAGGACAAGGAAGGCAAGTAATACCTTATTAAAGAAATACCTTATAGAAAGGATTTGGTTGCAAAAGATAACAGGAATAACATGGGTACTGCAGGGGCCACGAGCGAGGTGGCGACGGTGAAGGAGGCGGTGTCCGCGGCCGAAAACAAAGCGGCCGCGGAGCACGCCGAGCGAGAGAAGGAGGAGGCGCAGCTGGCGGAGGTACGACAAGAGCTCCAGGCTCTCGTGGAAAAACACGAGGGTTTGGAGCGTGACTCGAAGACCCGAGAGTCTAAGCTTGCTTCGGCTCTCGAGAGTGCCCAAGCTACTAAGGCCGAGGCCCAAAAAGCCCTCCAGGAGATTGAGGCAATAAAGAAGATCGTGGCGGGTAAGGCATTCTTTATGCAGAGCAAGAATGTAAAAGTCAATTATCTAGTACTTACCCGAATCCGGAGCTCTCCAGGAGCGTTCGCAGATCTGCCCCGTAGTGTGTTTGATGCTGCCACGTTCTACCGCGCCAAGGAGGGGAGCTCGACAGAGAAGGTGTTCTGGTCTCAGTATGCTGAGGCCGACCGTCCGGTGCCCCTGAGCGACCAGCTGAAGCAGCTGGTCGAGCTCCACAAGGTCGCCGAACAGGCCATGAAGGGCCTCATAGTTCGGCTGTGGCCATTGGAAGCCATGCACGAGCTACTTCCGGTCACAGCGGCTGGTGGATGCTCGCCCATGGATTGAAGTCATCAAGCGCTCCGTCTGCATTGAAGGTGCCCGTCGGGCCCTTGCCCGTGCTAAAGTGCACTGGGGCAAGCTGGATGCGGAGAAGCTTGTGACGGATGGGCCACCGAAGGGCAAGGATCATCGCAAGCCCGAAATGTACTATGAGGGCGTCCTGAAGGGTGCCCGCCGTATAGCGGATGAGTGCTCCAAAGATGTAATTTTGAATAGACTCGCATTTGTTATCCTGTACGCTGAAAACTTGTTCATATGCGCTAAGCAACGCTTGTTAATTTAAAATATTACCTTCTGTGCGGCCGTTTATCAAATTTTAGAGATGGCAAGTCGTTGGCTTCAGCCCCCATGCCACGAGTGCTGGGGTGTTCGGGATAAACTTGAGCGCTCTTGTTCCCATTCTTGGGTCCGTCGAGGGAGGCGCTCAACGCAACGAACAAGGCAACCGGACTTATAGTGCTTGAACACTCTCACTTAGCCATAGAATTCTATAATTTTAAATTTCGGCGAAGCCCCTAGTATTCGGAAGACCGAGTTCGGGGCGCTATCCACGCCTTGGCCGGACAATGCCGGTTCCTCTCTCTAAGCGGCATAAGTCTTTAGGGACTCGAAGAAACCTCTCGAACAGCGACCGGCTCTCGCCTTATCATGACGGTCAGTTTTAGGTTTCTCCACTGAGGTGCTCAACCCAGCTCAACCGGGGCACAATCGCAGTGGTTCCACCAGTGCTACCTTAGCCGATATAACGGAACGTAAGGTACCAAAACATGGGAGCCGGGCAAACCCAACTATTGACCCAAGACATGATTCGGAGCCGATGCATATAATGCTATAAGTTCGGGGTGCCGCACTTGTGAAAGTGTTCGGACTTATCACACCATACTTTTGGGGTACTTAAGCCCCTGGTGTATTGGCTGTACCAAATTGTACGGTTGCGCAATGTCATAAATGAACATATATATAGATAAAGAAAGGAGTGCAATAATAGGCAAGAGCTACATATTGGTTATTAAAAAGAAACTGCAAATAAAAGCAGAACGATAAAAATTGTGCGATAAGCAAGGTACGGGACTTTTTAACATGTCCCCCTCCAGGGGTAAACTGCGGGATGGTATGTAAAACAGGTATACTGCTCGTAAACAGAGACCACCTGGACACTCGACGCAGTTTTGTGCTTCCCTGGCTGTTGCATCGTGAGTTCGGCAATTCTAGTGCCGGACAGGGCTTCTGGAAAACGGAGTCCTGAAAGTAAGAAAAAAGAAAGAAAAAGAATGACACAATTGGGAGCCCCTGGTGCGGTTGAGCCGCGTGCAGGCGTGCCGTGGTCGTGCCCCTCCCCTTAAGCCCAAGGTATCTCCGGGCGTAGTTATGTATGCAGCGTAATCTTGGCTTCGCTTTTTCGCGAGGGCTGGGGTTGGGGCCGCATTGCTACGCGTGCTCGGATCGTGCCAGGCGGTCTTGTTGTAGGTTACTCCGGGCGCGCTTGACGGTGTCCGGATGTTTAGTGGCCGGACTTGAGAATTGCCTTAAGAGGCTGTTCTGCACTTCTGCCGCAAGGGCGGCCGTATGCTCCTCCGTTCGGAGGGAGCGTTCGGTGTTTCCATTGACCGTGATTACGCCTTGAGGGCCTGGCATCTTGAGTTTGAGGTAAGCGTAGTGCGGCACCGCATTGAATTTTGCAAATGCGGTTCGTCCAAGAAGTGCGTGATAGCCGCTGCGGAACGGGACTATGTCGAAGATTAACTCTTCGCTTCGGAAGTTATCCGGGAATCCGAAGACCACTTCGAGTGTAAATGAGCCTGTACAATTGGCCTCTACACCTGGTATGACGCCTTTAAAGGTCGTCTTTGTGGGTTTAATCCTTGAGGGGTCTATGCCCATTTTGTGCACTGTATCCTGATAAAGCAGGTTCAGGCTGCTACCGCCGTCCATCAGGACTCTAGTGAGGTGAAATCCGTCGATGATTGGGTCAAGAACCAATGCGGCGAATCCGCCGTGATGGATGCTAGTGGGGTGGTCCTTTGATCGAATGTGATCGGGCAGGAGGACCATGGGTTGAACTTGGCGACTGGCTCCATCGCATATCGTCCCTTTAGTGCACGCTTCCGCTCCCTTTTGGGTATGTGGGTTGCGTATATCATGTTCACCGTCCGCACTTGTGTGGGAAAGCCCTTCTGTCCTCTATTGTTCGGCGGCCGGGGCTCTTCCTCGTCGTCGCTATGCAGCCCCTTGTCATTGAGTTCGGCACTTAACTTGCCTGCTTGCTTGAACACCCAACAATCCATGTTGGTGTGGTTGGCTGGTTTTCGGGGTGCCATGTATCCGCACAAGCAATCGAGTATTCGGTCCAATTTGGACGGGCCTGGGTATTTCTTTTGAATGGCTTCTTCCACCGACCAGGTTTAGAGCCTCTGAATCCGGCATTGGTAGCCGTATCTTCATCATTGTCGCTGTTAATGCGGCGCTTTGTTCTTGTTGCGATGCGACCTGCCATTGCTGTCCTTGGTATCCGAACTACCGTGGTTTTTGGTCAAGTTGTTACTACGAGCTAGCCAGCTGTCCTCTCCCGCATAAGCGGGTCATGAGTGTGGTGAGGGCTGCCATGGATTTCGGCTTTTCCTGTCCTAGGTGCCGGGCTAGCCACTCGTCATGGATGTTATGTTTGAAGGCTGCAAGGGCCTCTGCATCCGGACAGTCAACAATTTGATTTTTCTTGGTTAGGAACCGTGTCAATTGTCTGGCCGATTCTTCCGCTGCTGAATTATGTGGCTGAGGTCATCGGCGTCGGTGGTCGCACATATGTGCCCCGGAAGTTATCAAGAAATGCGGCTTCCGTGTCCTCCCAACAACCAATTGATTCTTTGGCAAGCTGTTAAGCCAATGCCGAGCTGGTCCTTTAAGCTTGAGTGGCAGGTATTTGATGGCGTGTAGATCATCACCGCGGGCCATGTGGATATGGAGGAGGTAGTCCTCGATCCAAACCGCAGGATCTGTTGTGCCATCGTATGATTCGATGTTTATGGGTTTGAAACCCTCTGGGATTTGATGATCCATCACTTCGTCATGAAGCATAGTGGGTGTGCGGAGCCTCAGATATTGGGCTATATGACGACGCAACTCAAATGAGCTTTGTCTCATCGTGTTCGCCCGCCGAGTTGTCAGATCCGGCGTGACGGTTATCATCACATGTCGTGGGGCACCCACGCGATCTGTAGATCGATCTTGTTTGCCTTGCCTTGTCCTCCAATATGTCTCGCAGGTGTGGCGCGTTTCCCCGTGCCTTGGTCGAGCGACGCCGGGGTGCGGCTTGAATGGAGGGTCTAGAGGCCTCTCTGTCACGACCACGGGGTGGCCGGTCGGCCGCATCATGCGCTGGTGATGCAGGTTTGGGTGCTGCTTCCTCTAATTGGGGTAGCTGCCTGCGTTTGGGGTATCTCTTGGAGGGGCATTCGAGTTCATACTCTTCGGTTGCAAGGACTTCAGTCCATCTGTCAGCTAGCAAGTCTTGGTCAGCTCTAAGTTGCTGCTGCTTTTTCTTGAGGCTACCTGTCGTGGCCATAAGCCTGCATTTGAAACGCTCTTGTTCGGCGAGATCCTCAGGCACGACAAATTCGTCGTCGTCGAGGCTTGCCTCGTCTTCGGGAGGCACGTAATTATCGTCCTCTACCTCTCTTTCTGCCGCCTTTGTCGTGCGGCCTGCTTCTCCCTCCTCTGTCTGAATCCTGCTTGGAGGGTTGTCTTCGCACCTTTGTCCGGTGTTATTATCTCCGTGCGGAATCACCATTTTTGCTGTGGCAGGATTTAGAGCGGCGCCGCTGACGCCGACGCTTGGGCTGTTTCTTGGAGGGGTCATCCTCCGCTTTTCCATCGCCGTTCCCATCTTTTGGGATGTCCACCATGTATATGTCGTATGACGAGGTGGCCTTCCCGCCCTCGTAGGCGCTGGTTCTTGGTCGCCTCTGGCATCGTCGTCCATACCGTCGATGTCTTCGGAGTCGAAGTCGAGCATGTCGGTTAAATCATCGACAGTGGCTACAAAGTGGGTGGTGGGTGGGCGTTGAATTTCTTCGTCGTCCGCATCCCAACCTTCCTGACCGTGGTTTGGCCAGGGCTCTCCTGACAAATAGAGAGACTTTAATGAGTTCAAGATATCTCCAAAGGGCGAGTGCTAAAAGATGTACGCGGCGGTGAACTCGATAACCGACGCCCAGTCGGATTCGACTGGCAGGGGCGCGGAGGGTTCGGAGTCCGGAGAGGAGTCCGGCACCTTGGAGTCACGGTCTTCGCAAAGGACAGGGATGGAGTGCGGCTTGATCGCTGTTGAGATCGTAGCCCCCGAGGCGGTGTCCAACCACTCGACCTCGATCGGGGGAGTCGGCTCTGAGCTAAGGGTCGGAGCGGATCTTTGGTCTGGCCTCCAGACACCTTTGTTCGGGCGAGCTAGATCGTGCCCATCGAGACAGTGCGGCGCGCTTGGCTGTGGCTTGAATTCTTCGAAGATCAAGTCTCCGCGGATGTTGTCCGTGTAGTTCAAACTCCCAAATCTGACCTGATGGCCAGGGGCGTAGCTTTCGATCTGCTCCAGATGGCCAAGTGAATTATTGCCCGCAGCAAAGCCGCCGAATCACGTAAGATCTGTCCGAGGAGAAAAGTCTACCTGGACCGCGTCGTTGTTGATGATCAAGGAGCCATCGGGCCTATAGGTGACGGCATACGTAGGAACTCTCAATGAAAGCACCAATGTCGATTGTCAAAACCGGCGGATCTCGGTAGGGGTCCCGAATCGTGCGTCTAGGCGGATGGTAACAGGAGACAAGGGACACGATGTTTTACCCAGGTTCGGGCCCTCTTGATGGAGGTAATACCCTACACCCGCTTGATTAATATTGATGATATGGGTAGTACAAGAGTAGAACTACCACGAGATCGGAGAGGCTAAACCCTAGAAGCTAGCCTATGGTATGATTGTTGTTCGTCCCTACGGAATAAAACCCTCTGTTTTATATAGACACCGGATAGGGTTAGGGTTACACAGAGTCGGTTACAATGGTAGGAGATCTACATATCCGTATCGCCAAGCTTGCCTTCCACGCCAAGGAAAGTCCCATCCGTACATGGGACGAAGTCTTCAATCTTGTATCTTCATAGTCTAGGAGTCCGGCCAAAGATGATAGTTCGGCTATCCGGACACCCCCTAGTCCAGGACTCCCTCAGGCATCAAGGGCCTGCTCGTAGGAGAAGGCCGGATGCCAAGCCGGCCTGCCGCCCTTCTGCTTCTTGGGCGCGGGCCGCCCCTCGGGCTGTTCGTCTTCGACTGTGGCCACCTGCCGACTGGTTGAAGGCGGCATGGGGCCCTTGCGCTTGTTGTCGTTCTGGTACGAGCGTCGGCTGGAGTCCCCAGCCGGCGTCTTGGGAGCCGGGTTGAGTACCTTCCCGGAGGCATCCACTTGTAGGTCGGTTTTCATTGAGGAGTCGGCACTGGCGTACTTGTCCGCTATGACCAGCAGCTCGTCGAGGGTAGTCGGCTCATCGCAGAGGAGCTTGTGCTTGAGGAGGGTGCCTTCTTGGCACCCGGCGGTGAAGTACTCTATGGCTTGAACCTCGTGCACCCCCTCGTAGGAATTGCGGAGCTCGGCCCAATGCGTGAGGTAGTTGCGAGTTGATTCAGTGGGTCCTTGTACGCACAAGGAGAGCTGTCTGGGCTTGGGAGCCCGCTTGTAGGTGCTGGTGAAGTTGCGGATGAAGGCTTCTGTGAAGTCTAGCCAACTATTGATGCTATACGGCTTGAGGCTGTTGAGCCAGGTTCGTGCCGTGCCTTGAAGCATGAGGGACACATACTTCACGGCAACGCGCCTGTTGCCGTTCGCTATGCTGACTGCAGTGGAGTAGTCGATCAGCCAATCCTCCGGCTTCACAGAGCCGTTGTACTTGGGCATGTCTCTTGGGAGCGAGAACCCTTTGGGTAAGGGCTCGTCGTGGATGCGGTGGCCGAAGCAAGGCGGCCGACATCATCTTCCTCTTCTAGCGCTAGGGATCGCGCTAGGCGGTCGATCCGATGGCGAGCATCGTTCTCGCCGACTCCTTCGCGGCGACCTAGTCGGCCGCTGAGAGTCGGATGCATGACAGGCGGCAGGGTGGGATATCTCTCCCCATGGGGAGGAGGAGGAGGCGGGTTGCCTCGTCGCTCCACGGCTCGAGGGCGGCCTTCTGCATCACGCTCGATGGAGATCCGGGTTCGGCTGTGGCTGGCACCCGGCTCTTTTCCTTGCCGTGCGCGGGTGTTGTCCGCAGTTGGCGTCCGTGACGTTGCGCCGTGCTCTCGGCGCGGGGGAGGACTCTCCGCGCGGACGCCGGCTTCGTGCCGCTGCGCAGCTGCATCGATCAGCTGCTGGATGCGTCTGGTCATGTGGGGGAGCTCTTCGGCCCCCAGTCCATTCAGCTCGTCCACGGCCGCCTGGGCGGCGCGCAGGTTCTCGAGGGGCGTGGCGTAGACTGGGCGGTCAACTCCTAGCATGTCGGCGATGGCTGCGCCACGCTGCTTGATGGCGCCGATTCGGCTCGGCCCGTCAGGAGGCGGCGTGTCGAAGGCGGCGCTTGATGCGACTTCAGCGGTGAGCCTCAGTGAGGCGCCTCATGGAGGCTAACTTTCGGCCTTCCACAATGAGGGCGAGGCGGCGTGCCTCTAGTGTTTCGGCGTCGGCGTCGGTCGGGAGGGGGACGGACAAGTCGTGGACTGCTGCTTGCAGGGCGTCGTGGGCATTCTCGCCGGAGACGCCGCTGTGACTGATGACCAACACCTCGGTGATGGCACTGCCACAGCTGCCGGCTCGGGGGAGTGGGTCGTTGAAGATCACAACATTGGTGGGGAAAGCATCGAGCGATGCCGTGTCGGAGTCGACAAGCATCGGGTCGGTGGAGCCAACCGACTCAAATCCACAGCAGGCTCGCTGGAGACGTGGAGTTGGTCAAGGAGGCTGACGAGGTGGCTCTCGAGGCAGCCTGTGCCCGCATCGGAGGCGGGCTCGTCGGAGATGCGAGCCTTGCCAAGAATATCGGCGAGGCAGCTCGCCTTGACGTCGATGGACGCCTTTGTAACGTCGGCACAAGCACCATCGGGCGTCTTGCTGGCTACGCCTTCATTTGGGGAGGAAGAGGGTTCCCGTCCAGAACAGATCTCCGGACGACGGTGCACCTGGCCCCATGGTGGGCGCCAAATGTCGGGTGGTAGGTGCGACATATGCCAATGGGTGGCTTATCATTGTGGGAGCCAATAGAACGTCGCTGGTGCCTGGAAACGGGATGAGGCGGAGACATGCACGCCGGCGAATCTTACCCAGCTTCGAGGCTCTCCGTGGAGATAACACCCCTACTGCTGCTCTGCGGGGTCTCCGCATGATCACTAGATGAACAAGTAGCTACAAGAGGCTCCTTGAGTTGTTCGGTGAGAGGAAGAAGAAGGGCAAGGCTAGCTCTCTTCTTCCCTCTATGTGGTGTCTAAAACTCTAAGAGATCAACCCTTTGCATGGGTGCCCTGGGGGGTTTATATAGGCCTACCCTCCAGGGGTACAATGGTAATCCGGCTGGGCACGGGCCCTAGCCGTCAGCGTCTACGTTCGCCGGCTTCTCGACCGGCCGCTGGGGCCCGCCGACTGGTGGGTCCCGCCAGCTGCCGGCTTCTGGGTCGACAAGCTGGTCCCACCGTTGAGGGCCTTGTCGGTGGCTGGTTACTGTTGCCCCAATCCTGATGACGAGGGCTTTGTCGAGGTAAGCATGGCTACAGTGCCGCCGCTTTGCCGGCGATCACTGTAGCCTTACCTCGTCTTGTCTCCTTAATGGGGCGCCTCCTTCGAGGAAGGGAGCAAGCCGGCTGCGGGAAGCCGGCCATGTCTCAGGCTGACTGTGGGAGGCCGGGCCGCCTCCGGGCATCTCTCTGACTGGAGGGGCCCGCCGCCTGCGGGTCGTACTGACAACCTGTCGTGGGTGACATCATGGTCAACATGGCAGCGATGCAGCGCCCGGACGGGTGATGGCCGCCCGTCTGGCGACCTTTGTGGCCATCTGGCGCTCCGGGATGTGGGGTGGCAGGCTTCACTTTGTAGCTACGCCCCGTCTCATCACTGTTATGTGGGTGCAGATTCTGAGGGTGCAGCCTTGGCCGCCTGCTGAGGGGCCGGCTTCTTGGAGTCGGCCTTCTCGCGGCCGGCTTCACGGAGTCGGCTCTCTGGTGGCCGGCTCCTTGGTAGTCGGCCCTCTTGCGGCCTCCTTCCTGTAGGTTTTAGGGCCGGGCCGCCTCCCGGTAGCTGGCCTCAGAGATAGCCGGCCGGGGGAAGGCGGCCCCGCGTCTTGGATGTTGGAGGGCTTGATTGACTCATCGTAATTTTTTCAGAAGTCCCAGGGGGAGCCGGCTAGGCTACCTGTGGTCATTTACTCCGACAGAGTACACCTTCTATCACAGATCTGAAGGCAAGACTTTTGTTGCTAAATATGGATCCTTTCTAGAGAAGGAGTTTCTCTCGAAAGAAGTGAGTGGGAGGAAAGTAGAACTTGATGAGGTAACTGTACCTGCTCCCTTATTGGAAAGTAGTTCATCACAGAAACCGGTTCCTGTGACACCTACACCAATTAGTGTGGAAGCTGATGATGATGATCATGAAGCTTCAGATCAAGTTACTACCGAACCTCGTAGGTCAACCAGAGTGAGATCCGCCCCAGAGTGGTACGGTAATCCTGTTTTGGAGGTATGTTACTAGACCATGACGAACCTACGAACTATGAGGAAGCAATGATGAGCCCAGATTCCGCAAAATGGCTTGAGGCCATGAAATCTGAGATGGGATCCATGGATGAGAACAAAGTGTGGACTTTGGTTGACTTGCCCGATGATCCGCAAGCCATCGAGAATAAATGGATCTTCAAGAAGAAGACAGACGCTAACGGTAATGTTACTATCTACAAAGCTCGACTTGTTGCAAAAGGTTTTCAACAAGTTCAAGGAGTTGACTACGATGAGACCTTCTCACCCGTAGCGATGCTTAAGTCCGTTTGAATCATGTTAGCAATTGCCGCATTTTATGATTATGAAATTTGGCAAATGGATGTAAATACTACATTCCTGAATGGATTTCTGGAAGAAGAGTTGTATATGATGAAACCTAAAGGTTTTATCGATTCAAAGGGTGCTAAAAAAGTGTGCAAGCTCCAGCGATCCATTTATGAACTGGTGCAAGCCTCTCGGAGTTGGAATAAACGTTTTGATATTGTGATCAAAGCATATGGTTTTATACTGACTTTTGGAGAAGCCTGTATTTACAAGAAAGTGAGTGGGTGCTCTGTAGCATTTCTAATCTTATATGTGGATGACATATTGTTGATTGGAAATGATATAGAATTTCTGGATAGCATAAAAGGATACTAATAAGAGTTTTCCAATGAAGGACCTCGGTGAAGCTGCTTACATATTGGGCATCAAGATCTATAGAGATAGATCAAGACGCTTAATTGGACTTTCACAAAGCACATACCTTGAAAAAGTTTTGAAGAAGTTCAAAATAGATCAAGCAAATAAAGGGTTCTTCCCTGTGTTACAAGGTGTGAAATTGAGTAAGGCTCAATGCCCGACCATTGTAGAAGATAGAGATAAAATGAAAGATGTTTCCTATGCTTCAGCCATAGGCTCTATCATGTATGCAATGCTGTGTACTAGACCTGATGTGTGCCTTGCTATTAGTTTAGCAGGGAGGTAATAAAGTAATCCAGGATTGGATCTGGACAGCGGTCAAGAACATCCTAAAAAATCTGAAAAGGACTAAGGATATGTTTCTCGTTTATGGAGGTGACAAAGAGCTCATCGTAAATTGTTACGTTGATGCAAGCTTTGACATTGATCCGGACGATTCTAAATCGCAAACCGGATACGTGTTTTTATTGAACGGTGGAGCTGTCAGTTTTAGCAGTTCTAAACAAAGTGTCGTGGCAGGATCTACGTGTGAAGCGGAGTACATTGCTACTTCGGAAGCAGCAAATGAAGGAGTTCATATCCGATCTAGGTGTCATACCTAGTGCATCGGGTCCAATGAAAATCTTTTGTGACAATACTGGTGCAATTGCCTTGGCAAAGGAATCCAGGTTTCACAAGAGGACTAAGCACATCAAGAGACGCTTCAATTCCATCCGGGACCAAGTCCAGGTGGCAGACATAGAGATTTGCAAGATACATACGGATCTGAATGTTGCAGACCCGTTGACTAAGCCTCTCTCACGAGCAAAAAATGATCAGCACCAAGACTCCATGGGTGTTAGAATCATTGCTGTGTAATCTAGATTATTGACTCTAGTGCAAGTGGGAGACCGAAGGGAATATGCCCTAGAGGCAATAATAAAGTTATTATTTATTTCCTTATATCATGATAAATGTTTATTATTCATGTTAGAATTGTATTAACCGGAAACATGAGACATGTGTGAATACATAGACAAACAGGGTGTGACTAGTATGCCTCTACTAGACTAGCTCGTTAATCAAAGATGGTTATTTTTTCTAGCCATAGACATGAGTTGTCATTTGATTAACGGGATCACATCATTAGGAGAATGATGTGATTGACTTGACCCATTCCGTTAGCTTAGCACTTGATCGTTTAGTATGTTGCTATTGCTTTCTTCATGACTTATACATGTTCTATGACTATGAGATTATGCAACTCCCGTTTACCGGAGGAACACTTTGTGTGCTACCAAACATCACAACGTAACTGGGTGATTATAAAGGTGTTCTACAGGTGTCTCCGAAGGTACTTGTTGGGTTGGCGTATTTCGAGATTAGGATTTGTCACTCCGAATTGCCAGAGAGGTATCTCTGGGCCCACTCGGTAATGCACATCACTATAAGCCTTGCAAGCATTGTAACTAATGAGTTAGTTGCGGGATTATGTATTACGGAACGAGTAAAGAGACTTGCCGGTAACGAGATTGAACTAGGTATTGAGATACGGACGATCTATTCTCGGGCAAGTAACATACCGATGAGAAAGGGAACAACATATGTTGTTAAGCGGCTTGACCGATAAAGATCTTCGTAGAATATGTAGGAGCCAATATGAGCATCCAGGTTCCGATATTGGTTATTGACTGAAAACATGTCTCTGTCATGTCTACATAGTTCTCGAACCCGTAGGGTACGCACGCTTAAAGTTTCCATGACGATTTTATTATGAGTTTTTGTGTTTTGATGTACTGAAGATAGTTCGGAGTCCCGGATGTGATCACGAACATGACGAGGAGTCTCAAAATGGTCGATACGTAAAGATCGATATATTGGACTACTATGTTCGGACACCGGAATGGTTTCGGGGAGTTTTGGACATATACCGGATTACCGGGGGGTTACCGGAACCCCCCCGGGAGACTAATGGGCCTATTGGGCCCTAGTGGAGAAGAGGAGGGGCGGCCAAGGGCAAACGCGCGCCCCCTTCCCCGCCAATCCGAATTGGACAAGGAGGGGGGCGCCCCCCTTTCCTTTCCCCCTCTCTCTCCTTCCCTCTCCTCTCCTACTCCCACTTGGAAGGGGGGAGTCCTACTCCCGGTGGGAGTAGGACTCCTCATGGGGCGCGCCTAGGGAGGCCGGCCCCCTCCCCCTCCTCCACTCCTTTATATACGGGGAGGGGGGCACCCCTTGGAGACACAACAATTGATCATTGATCTCTTAGCCGTGTGCGGTGCCACCCTCCACCATATTCCACCTCGGTAATATCGTAGCGGTGCTTAGGCAAAGCCCTGCGCCGGTAGCATCATCAACACCGTCATCACACCGTCGTGCTGACGGAACTCTCCCTCGAAGCTCTGCTGGATCTGAGTTCGCGGGACGTCATCGAGCTGAACGTGTGCTGAACTCGGAGGTGCCGTGCGTATGGTACTTAGATCGGTCTGATCGTGAAGAGATACGACTACATCATCTGCGTTGTTTTAACGCTTCTGCTTTCGGTCTACGAGGGTACATGGACAGCACTCTCCCCTCTCGTTGCTATGCATCACCATGATCCTTTGTGTGCGTAGGAAACTTTTTGAAATTACTATGTTCCCCAACACATTGTTGCTAAATTCATACCACCTAGTTTCACATACCACCAAAAGAAAAAGTTTTTCTATGATTTAAGACATTACTTTTGGGATGACACACATCTTTATAAAGAAGTAGTAGATGGTGTTATTAGACATTGTGTACATGAGCACGAACAGGAACATATCCTATGCAAGTGCCGCTCCGAAGCTTATGGAGGACACCACGCTGGAGATAGAACTGCGCATAAGGTATTGCAATCCGGTTTTTATTGGCCTACTCTCTTCAAAAATGCCTGTAAGTTTGTCTTATCTTGTGATGAATGTCAAAGAATTGGCAATATTAGTAGACGTCAAGAAATGCCTATGAATTATTCACTTGTTATTGAACCATTTGATGTTTGGGGCTTTGACTATATGGGATCGTTTCCTGCCTCCAATGGATATACTCATATTTTAGTTGCTGTTGATTATGTTACTAAGTGTGTAGAAGATATTCCAACTAGTAGTGCTGATCATAACACTTCTATTAAGATGCTTAAAGAATTTATTTTTCCGAGGTTTGGAGTCCCTAGATATTTAATGCCCGATGGTGGTTCACATTTTGTTCATGGTGCTTTTCGTAAGATGCTTGCTAAGTATGATGTTAATCATAGAATTGCATCCCCTTATCACCCACAGTCTAGCGGTCAAGTGGAATTGAGTAATAGAGAACTCAAATTAATTTTGCAAAAGACATTAATAGATCTAGAAAGAATTGGTCCAAGAAACTTGATGATGCATTATGGGCCTATAGAACTGCATATAAAAATCCTATGGGTATGTCTCCGTATAAAATGGTTTATGGAAAAGTATGTCACTTACCTCTCGAACTAGAACATAAGGCATATTGGGCTATTAAAGAGCTCAATTATGATTTCAAACTTGCCGGTGAGAAGAGGCTATTTGACATTAGTTCACTTGATGAATGGAGAACCCAAGCCTATAAGAATGCCAAGTTGTTTAAAGAAAAATTTAAAAGATGGCATGACAAAAGAATACAAAAGTGCGAGTTTAATGTAGGCGACTATGTATTATTATACAACTCTAAGATTTTTTGCAGGAAAACTTCTCTCTAAATGGGAAGGTCCTTACGTTATCGAGGAAGTCTATCATTCCGGTGCAATCAACAACTTCGAAGGCACAAATCCGAGGGTGGTGAGAGGTCAAAGAATCAAACATTATATCTCAGGTAATCCTATAAATGTTGAAAATAATATTATTGAAACCGTAACCTCGGAGGAATACTTAAGAGACACTTTCCAGAACGTTTCAGACTCTGAAAAGGAATAGGTATGTGGTACGGTAAGTAAACCGACTCCAAAACAGTTCTAATGGCAATTTTCTCATTTTTAGAATATATAGAAAAATAGAAAAATAATAAATAGTCCGGGAAGGACATGAGGGCTCCACTAGGGTGGAGGGCGCGCCCCCTGCCTCGTGGGCACCTCATGTGCTCTCTGGACTCCGTTTTCTTGCACGATACTTCTTTTGGTCGGTAAAAATTCATTATATAATATCCCGAAGGTTTTGACCACCGTATCACGCAATTATCCTCTGTTTTTGTTTCGAGCTGTCTTTGCCGCAGATTAGAGCAAGATGACTTCTCAAGAGTCGGTCGGGGAGAGTCGGGTGTCTCATCCGACACCGGGACTAAGAACAAACAGCGCTCCTGACCACTTTGGGCCAGCAACGGAGGAAGAGATGTAGGCCGATTTGAAAAGGATAGATGCCATGGAGGAGGATCAAGAAGTCACTTCTTGCTACCGGGCCGGATTCACGATGGGGGAACTATAGAGCTCGGCTATTCCAAACTCGGTTATCCCTTCCAATGTTAGATTTCTTTCTTATGAAAATATGAAGAAGAGTGTTACTTGTTCTCCCGCAGCTATGCAGCATCCGTGGGTGCAAGGAGCTTTAACTGTCACGGGTAAGCTCCGTAAGGAAATAATGGATCTTAAGCGGAAAGTCAACAAGCTCGAGGAAGAGAATCGTATCCTGAGGGGTATCATAGCCAAGAATATCACATCTTCTTCACCAGCAAAGGAGATATAATCACATGGGTATGGGCACTCCCCTTGGCAACTGCCAAGCTTGGGGGAGGTGCCACGGTATCGTATCACCATCACACTCCTACCTTTACCATTTTTCTTAGTTCGATCCTTTTGGTAATATCTTGATCTAGTAGAATAAAGTTTTAGTATGATTTAGTTTTGAGTTTTGCTTTATGATCCTTCTATGTAATCGAGTCCCTGAGCTGTATATAATAAAGATTAGTGTTGACTCAAGGGCTTGACTATCTTGCTATGATCTTGAGGGAATAAAAGAAAAAGAAAGAATAAAAAGAAATAAAGAGATCATATTGATCTTATGGAGAGTAATGACTTCACATAGAAAGAGTATGATGATTAAAAGTTGTTGAGAGTTGACAAACATAATTTTGGTCATTGTTGCAATTAATAGGAAGTAATAAAGAAAGACAGGTTTCACATATAAATCTACTATCCTGGACATCTTTTATGATTGTGAGCACTCATTAAAATATGACATGCTAAAGAGTTGACGTTGGACAAGGAAGACAACGTAATGGGTTATGTTTTCTTATATCTGAAATAAAGTATATTGTCATGGATCATCCAACATGTTGAGTTTGCCTTTAGCCAAATTCTTTGCACCAAGTAGAGATACTACTTGTGCTTCCAAATACCCTTAAACCCAGTTTTTCCATGAGAGTCCACCATATCTACCTATTGGGTAAGATCCTTCAAGTAAGTTGTCATCGGTGCAAGCAATAAAAATTGCTCTCTAAATATGTATGACTTATTAGTGTGGGAGAAAATAAGCTTTATACGATCTTGTGATATGGAAGAAATAAAAGCAACGGACTGCATAATAAAGGTCCACATCACAAGTGGCAATATAAAGTGACGTTCTTTTGCATTAAGATTTCGTGCATCAAACCATGAAAGCGCATGACAACCTCTGCTTCCCTCGGCGAAGGGCCTACCTTTTAATTTTACCTCTTACCCTTATTAAAGAGTCATGGTGATCTTCACCTTTCCTTTTTACATTTTATCCTTTGGCAAGCATACTGTGTTGGAAATATCCCGATATATATATTCAACTGGATGTAAGCAAGCATGAACTATTATTGTTGACATTACCCTTGAGGTAAAAGGTTGGAGGCGAAACTATAAGCCCCTATCTTTCTCTGTGTCCGATTAAAACTCCGTAACCATAAGTATCGCGTGAGTGTTAGCAATTGTGAAAGACCAAATGATAGTTGAGTATGTGAACTTGCTGAAAAGCTCTTACATAGACTCTTTCGGATGTTATGATAAATTGCAATTGCTTCAATGACTGAGATTATAGTTTGTTGGTTCTCAATGAAGTTTCTGATTCATACTTGACATTGTGGATAGATTATTACTTGAGAATAAGAAATCATATGACAACATCCATATATGTTGTTGTTATAAGAATGATCATGATCCCCTCATGTCCGTATTTTATTTTATCGACACCTCTACCTCTAAACATGTGGTCATATTTATCGTTATCGGCTTCCGCTTGAGGACAAGCGAGGTCTAAGCTTGGGGGAGTTGATACGTCCATTTTGCATCATGCTTTTATATCGATATTTATTGCATTATGGGTTGTTATTACACATTATGTCACAATACTTATGCCTATTCTCTCTTATTTTACAAGGTTTACATAAAGAGGGAGAATGCCGGCATTTGGAAATATAAATTTGGAAAAGGAGCAAATATTACAGACCTATTCTGCACAACTTCAAAAGTCCTGAAACTCCACGGAAGTTACTTTTGGAAATAATAAAAAAAATACTGAGCGAAGAAAATACCAGAGGGGACCCACACCCTGGGCACGAGGGTGGGGGATGATACGTCTCCAACGTATCTATAATTTTTGATTGCTCCATGCTACTTTATCTACTGTTTTGGACTATAATGGGCTTTATTTTCCACTTTTATATTATTTTTGGGACTAACCTATTAACCGGAGGCCCAACCCAGAATTGTTGTTTTTTGCCTATTTCGGTGTTTCAAAGAAACAAAATATCAAACGGAGTCCAAACGGAATGAAACCTTCGAGAACGTGATTTTCTCACCGAACGTGATCCAGGAGACTTGGACCCTACTCCAAGGAACAAAAGAGGCGATCACGAGGGTGGGGGGCGTGCCCTCCCCCTGGGTGCGCCCCCTACCTCGTGGGCCCCCTATTGCTCCACCGACGTACTCCTTCCTCCTATATATACCTACGTACCCCCGACAGATCAAATACGGAGCGAGAAACTTAATTCCACTGCCGCAACTTTCTGTATCCACGAGATCCCATCTTGGGGCCTATTCCGGAGCTCCGCCAGAGAGGGCCGTCATCACGGAGGGCTTCTACATCATCATAGCCCCTCCGATGAAGTGTGAGTAGTTTAGCTCAGACCTTCAGGTCCATAGTTAGTAGCTAGATGGCTTCTTCTCTCTTTTTGGATCTCAGTACAATGTTCTCCCCCTCTCTTGTGGAGATCTATTCGATGTAATCTTATTTTTGCGGTGTGTTTGTTGAGACCGATGAATCGTGGGTTTATGATCCAGCTTATCTATGAATAATATTTGAATCTTCTCTGAATTCGTTTATGTATGATTGAGTTATCTTTGCAAGTCTCTTCGAATTATCCGTTTATGTATGATTGAGTTATCTTTGCAAGTCTCTTGTGGTGTCCTTTCCCAGTGACAGAAGGGGAAGCAAGGCACGTATTATATTGTTGCCATCGAGGATAACAAGATGGGGTTTTTATCATATTGCATGAATTTATCCCTCTACATCATGTCATCTTGCTTAAGGCGTTACTCTGTTTTTAAATTAATACTCTAGATGCATGCTGGATATCGGTCGATGAGTGGAGTAATATTAGTAGATGCAGAATCGTTTCGGTTTACTTATCTCGGACGTGATGCCTATATACATGATCATACCTAGATATACTCATAACTATGCTCAATTCTATCAATTGCTCAATAGTAATTTGTTCACCCACCATAAAATACTTATGCTCTTGAGAGAAGCCACTAGTGAAACCTATGGCCCTCGGGTCTATTTTCATCATATCAATCTCCATCACTTTAATACTTGCTTTGTTTTTACTTTGCTTTTTACTTTTCACTTTGCATCTCTATATCAAAAATACCAAAAATATTATTTATCATCTCTATCAGATCTCACCCTCGTAAGTGACCGTGAAGGGATTGACAACCCCTAATCGCGTTGGTTGCGAGTAGCTATCGATTCTGTCTTGGTCTGAGGGACTTGTGCGTGGCCTCCTACTGGATTGATACCTTGGTTCTCAAAAACTGAGGGAAATACTTACGCTACTTTGCTGCATCATCCTCTCCTCTTTGGGGAAATCCAACACAATGCTCAAGAGGTAGCAGGGGCGCGCCCTAACCCCCTTGGCACGCCCCCTGCCTTGTGGGCCCCCTGGTGGCCCTCCGCTGCCCATCTTCTGCTATATGAAGTATTTCGTCCGAAGAAAAAGAATAAGCAAGCTTTCGGGACGAGACTCACGCCCACGAGGCGGAACCTTGGCGGAACCAATCTAGGGCTCTGGCGGAGCTGTTACACTGGGACACTTCCCTCGGGAGGGAAATCATCGCCATCGTCATCACTAATGCTCCTCTCATTGGGAGGGGGGCAATCTCCATCAACATCTTCACCAGCACCATCTCCTCTCAAACCCTAGTTCATCTCTTGTATCCGATTCTTGTCTCTAAATCTGAGATTGGTACTTGTAGGTTGCTAGTAGTGTTGATTACTCCTTGTAGTTGATGCTAGTTGGTTTATTTGGTGGAAGATCATATGTTCAGACCCTTTATGCATATTAATACTCCTATGACTATGAACATGAATATGCTTTGTGAGTAGTTACGTTTGTTCCTGAGGACATGGGAGAAGTCTTGCTATTAGTAGTCATGTGAATTTGGTATTAGATTCGATATTTTGATGAGATGTATGTTGTCTCTCCTCTAGTGGTGTCATGTGAACGTCGACTACATGACACTTCACCATTATTTGGGCCTAGAGGAAGGCATTGGGAAGTAATAAGTAGATGATGGGTTGCTCGAGTGACAGAAGCTTAAACCCTAGTTTATGCATTGCTTCGTAAGGGTTTGATTTGGATCCATATGTTTCATGCTATGGTTAGGTTTACCTTAATACTTATTTTGTAGTTGCGGATGCTTGCAATAGGAGTTAATCATAAGTGAGATGCTTGTCCAAGTAAGGACAGCACCCAAGCACCGGTCCACCCACATATCAAATTATCAAAGTACCGAGCGAATCATATGAACGTGATGAAAACTAGCTTGACGATAATTCCCATGTGTCCTCGGGAGCGCTTTTCTATATATAAGAGTTTGTCCAGGCTTTTCCTTTGCTACAAAAAGGATTGGGCCACCTTGCTACACTTTATTTACTTGTGTTACTTGTTGCTCATTACAAATTACCTTATCACAAAACTATCTGTTACCTATAATTTCAGTGCTTGCAGCGAATACCTTGCTGAAAACCGCTTATCATTTCCTTCTACTCCTCGTTGGGTTAGACACTCTTACTTATCGAAAGGACTACGATAGATCCCCTATACTTGTGGGTCATTAGAATCCACTAACAAGGTTGATCAAGTCTTGTTAACAAACTCATTCTGAATAACATGGAACAGGAGAAATTTCGAATAACACTATGTTAACTCAACGGGGATATGCACGTCCCCTATAATAAGAATATCATATTTCTTCTTGACAGTAGGAAGAGGACATTCAAAACCTCCAAAAATAATCGATGGAATTTTTCCAATAGAATTGATATTGTGGACTTGAGGTTGTTTCCTTGGAAAGTGTAACGTATGCTCATTACCATTAACATAAAAGTGACATTGCCTTTGTTGCAATCAATAACAGCCCCTGCAGTATTCAAAAAGGGTCTTCCAAGAATAATAGACATACTATCGTCCTTGGGAATATCAAGAATAACAAAGTCCGTTAAAATAGTAACGTTTGCAACCACAATAGGCACATCCTCACAAATACCGACAGGTATAGAAGTTGATTTATCAGCCATTTGCAAAGATATTTTAGTAGGTGTCAACTTATTCAAATCAATTCTACGATATAAAGAGAGAGGCATAACACTAACGCCGACTCCAAGATCACATAAAGCAGTTCTAACATGATTTCTTTTAATGGAGCATGGTATAGTGGGTACTCGTGGATCTCCTAACTTCTTTAGTATTCCACCCTTAAAAGTGTAATTAGCAAGCATGGTGGAAATTTCATCTTCCGGTATCTTTCTTTTATTAGTAACAATTTCTTTCATATATGGCATAAGGATTCATTTTGAGCATACCAGTCAAACGCATACGTAAAAAGATAGGACAAATCATTTCAGCGAAGCGCTCAATCTCCTCATCATCCTTTTTCTTGGATGGTTTGGGAGGAAAAGGCATGGGTTTCTGAACCCATGGTTCTCTTTCTTTACCGTGCTTCCTAGCAACAAAGTCTCTCTTATCATAACATTGATTCTTTGATTGTGGGTTATCAAGATCAACAACAGGTTCAATTTCTACATCATTATCATTGCTAGGTTGAGCATCAACATGAACATCATCATTAACATTATCACTAGGTTCATGTTCATTACCAGATTGTGCTTCAGCATTAGAAATAGAAATATCATTGGGATTCTCATGTGTGTCTACAACAGGTTCACTAGAAGCATGCAAAGTCCTATCATTTTTCTTTTTCTTCTTTTTAGAAGGACTAGGTGCATCAACATTATTTCTTTGAGAATCCTGCTCAATTCTCTTAGGGTGGCCCTCAGGATACAAAGGTTCCTGAGTCACTTTACCCCCTCTAGTTGCAACTCTAACATCAAAGTCATTATTCTTACAATTCAATTCATTGAGCAAATCATTCTGAGCTTTAAGTACTTGTTCTACTTGAGTGATAACCATAGAAGCATGTTTACTAATGAGTTTAAGTTCACCTTCAACTCTAAACATATAGTCACTCAAGTGTTCAATCATATAAGCATTGCGTTTTTATTCTCTACCAACATAAGCATTGAAGTTTTCTTGCTTAACCATGAAGTTATCAAACTCATCCAAACATTGGCTAGCAAACTTAGTAGGAGGGATTTCAGCTATATCATATCTATAGAGAGAATTTACCTTTACTACTTGTGTGGGGTTATCAAGACCATGTGTTTCTTCAATAGGAGATGGGTTAAAACCATGTATTTCTTCAACAGACGGTAAATTAAGACCATGTATTTCTTCAATAGGAGGTAAATTCTTAACATCTTCAGCTTTTATACCTTTTTCTTTAATAGATTTCTTTGCCTCTTGCATATCTTCATGACTGAGAAATAGAACACCCATTTTCTTCGGAGTTGGCTTAGGAATTGGTTCAGGAAGTGTCCAATTATTTTCATTGGTCAACATATTGTTCAATAGAATTTCAGCTTGATCAACAGTTCTTTCCCTGAAAACACAACCAGCACAACTATCCAGGTGGTCTCTGGAAGCATTGGTTAGTCCATTATAAAAGATATCAAGTATTTCATTTTTCTTGAGAGGATGATCAGGCAAAGCATTAAGTAATTGGAGAAGCCTCCCCCAAGCTTGTGGGAGACTATCTTCTTCAATTTGCACAAAATTATATATTTCCCTTAAAGCAGCTTGTTTCTTATGAGCGGGGAAATATTTAGCAGAGAAGTAGTAAATCATATCATGGGGACTACGCACACAACCAGGAACAAGAGAATTAAACCATATCTTAGCATCACCCTTTAATGAGAATGGAAATATCTTAAGGATATAATAGTAGCGAGTTTTCTCATCATTAGTAAACAGGGTAGCTATATCACTTAATTTAGTAAGATGTGCCACAACAGTTTCAGATTCATAGCCATAGAAAGGATCAGATTCAACCAAAGTAATTATCTCAGGATCAATAGAGAATTCATAATCCTTATCAGTAACAAAGATAGGTGAAGTAGCATAAGCAGGATCATATTTCATTCTAGCATTTAGAGATTTTTGTTTCAGCTTAGCTAATAATTTCTTAAGATCGCTTCTATCATTGCAAGCAAGAAAGTCTCTAGCAGTTTCTTCATCCATAACATAACCCTCGGGCACAACAAGCAATTCATATCTAGGGGGAGAGTCTTCATCATCACTTTCATCAATATTATCAGTTTCAATAATTTCATTCTCTCTAGCCCTAGCAAGTTGTTCGTCAAGAAATTCACCACGTGGCACATTAGTATCAAGCATAGAAGTAGTTTCATCATAAGTATCATGCATAGAAGAAGTGGCATCATCAATAACATGCGACATATCAGAATTAATAGCGTAAGCGAGGTTTAGGTGTATGAAGTTTACTTAAAAGCAGAAGGTGAATCTAGTGCGGAGCTGGATGGCAGTTCCTTACCTCCCCTCGTAGTTGAGGGATAAATTTTAGTTTTCTCGTCTTTCAAGTTCCTCATAGTGACCAGCAGATATAAATCCCAAGTGACTCAAAGAATAGAGCTATGCTACCCGGCAACGGCGCCAGAAAATAGTCTTGATAACCCACAAGTATAGGGGATGCATAGCAGTTTTCAAGGGTAGAGTATTCAAACCAAATTTATTGATTCGACACAAGGGGAGCCAAAGAATATTCTCAAGTATTAGCAGTTGAGTTGTCAATTCAACCACACTGGATAACTTAGTATCTGCAGCAAAGTATTTAGTAGCAAAGTAGTATGGAAGTAAAGGTAGCGGTGGCATAAATGTAATGACAGTTTTGTAGTAATTATAGCAAATGTAGCGGAAAAGTAAATGATCGAAGAACAATATGTGAAAAGCTTCGTAGGCATTGGATCGGTGATGGAGAATTATGCGGATCACGGTTCATCATGTAACGATCATAACATAGGGTGACACAGAACTAGCTCCAATTCATCAATGTAATGTAGGCATGTATCCTGAATATAGTCATACGTGCTTATGGAAAAGAACTTGCATGACATCTTTTGTCCTACTCTCCGTGGCAGCGAGGTCCTATGAAACTAAGGGATATTAAGGCCTCCTTTCAATAGAGTACGGACCAAAGCATTAACACATAGTGAATACATGAACTCCTCAAACTACGGTCATCACCGGGAGTGGTCCCTATTAATGTCACTTGAGTTGCGGATCATAACACATAGTAGGTGACTATAGACTTGCAAGATAGGATCAAGAACTCACATATATTCATGAAAACATAATGGGTTCAGATCTGAAATCATGGCACTCGGGCCCTAGTGACAAGCATTAAGCATAGCAAAGTCATAGAAACATCAATCTCAGATCATAGTGGATACTAGGGATCAAACCCTAACAAATCTAACTCGATTACATGATAAATCTCATCCAACACATCACCGTCCAGCAAGCCTACGATGGAATTACTCACGCACGGCGGTGAGCATCATGAAATTGGTGATGGAGGATGGTTGATGATGATGATGGCGACGGATTCCCCTCTACGGAGCCCCGAACGGACTCCAGATCAGCCCTCCCGAGAGAGTTTTGGGCTTGGCGGCGGCTCCGTATCGTAAAACGCGATGAATCTTTCTCTCTAATTTTTTTCTCCCCGAACACGAATATATAGAGTTGGAGTTAAGGTCGGTGGAGCTCCAGGGGGCCCACGAGGCAGGGGGCGCGCCCACGGGGGCAGGCGCGCCTCCCACCCTCGTGGACAGGGTGTGGGCCCCCTTGCCTTGATTCTTTCGCCAATATTTTTTATTATTTCCAAAAATAATCTCCGTGAAGTTTCAGGTCATTCCGAGAACTTTTGTTTCTGCACAAAAATAACACCATGGCAATTCTGCTGAAAACAGCGTCAGTCCGGGTTAGTTCCATTCAAATCATGCAAGTTAGTGTCCAAAACAAGGGCTAAAGTTTTTGGAAAAGTAGATACGACGGAGACGTATCATTATTATCCAAAGAGGAACAAGCAACTAAGCTTGGGAATGTCCCTGAGGGGCATCCTCTATTTCTTCTAACGACCATCGGTATTTTACTTGGAGCTATATTTTTATTCGTCACATATCATGATTTTTGCTTGGAGCGTCTTGTATTATATGAGTCTTTGCTTGTTTTGCTTTTTATTTTGTGTCATCTATCCTTGCTGGGCACACCTATTTGACAGAGCCAAAATTATGCTAGAATTTCTCTTTGTGCTTCACTTAAATCTTTTTGAGCTATGGAATTGCTCTGGTGCTTCACTTATATCTTTTTGAGCATGGTGTGCTTTAGTAAATTTTTTGAAGAAATTTTCTCATGCTTCACTTAAATTATTTTGAGAGAAGGAAATTTTTATGCTCATGTTCTTCACTTATGTTGTTTGAGCTATCAAAAGCAACATATTGAATTAGTCCCAAGGTGATAGATATTCAAGAAGGATATAATAAAAACTTTCATGAATACCATTGGACAAATTAAACTTGATTCTTTGTAATAGTTTTGCGAAATGATGACAATGATATGTGAAGGAAATATTCCCTAGAGAAAATAATAAAGTTGTTATTTATATTTCCTTATATCATGATAAATGTTTATTATTCATGCTAGAATTGTATTAACCGGAAACTTAGTACATGTGTGAATACAGAGACAAAACAGAATGTCCCTAGTATGCCTCTACTTGACTAGCTCGTTAATCAAAGATGGTTAAGTTTCCTAACCATAGACATGTGTTGTCATTTGATGAATGGGATCACATCATTGGGAGAATCATGTGATGAACAAGACCCATCCTTTAGCTTAGCATGTTGATCATTCAGTTTTATTGCTATTGCTTTCATCATGACTTATACATGTTCCTCTGACTATGATATTATTCAACACCCGAATACCGAAGGAACACCTTATGTGATATCAAACGTCACACGTAACTGGGCGATTATAAAGATGCTCTATAGGTGTTTCCGATGGTGTTTGTTGAGTTGGCATAGATCGAGATTAGGATTTGTCACTCCGATTGTCGGAGAGGTATCTTTGGGCCCTCTCGGTAATGCACATCACTATAAGCCTTGCAAGCAATGTGACTAATGAGTTAGTTACGGGATGACGTATTACGGATCGAGTAAAGAGACTTGCCGGTAATGAGATTGAACTAGGTATGATGATACCGACGATCGAATCTCGGGCAAGTAACATAACGATGACAAAGGGAACAAACGTATATTGTTATGCGGTTGACCGATAAAGATCTTCGTAGAATATGTAGGAACCAATATGAGCATCTAGGTTCCGCTATTGGTTATTGACCGGAGATGAGTCTCGGTCATGTCTACATAGTTCTCGAACCCGTAGGGTCCGCACACTTAACGTTCGATGACGATCAGTATTATGAGTTTATGTGTTTTGATGTACCGAAGGTAGTTCAGAGTCCCGAATGTGATCACGGACATGACGAGGAGTCTCGAAATGGTCAAGACATGAAGATTGATATATTGGAAGGTTATGTTTGGACACCGGAAAGGTTTCAGATAGGTTCGGGCATTTACCGGAGTACCGGGGGGTTACCGGAACCCCCCGGGGAGTCAATGGGCCTTCATGGGCCTTAGTAGAAGAGAGGAGGAGGCGGCCAAGTGGTGGGCGCGCCCCCAAGCCCAATCTGAATTGGGGACGGGGGCCGGCCCCCCTTTCCTTCTTCCCCTCTTCCCTTCCTTCCCCCTCCTAGTTGGACTTGGAAAGGGGGGAAACCTACTCCTAGTAGGAGTAGGAATCCCCCCTTGGGGCGCGCCATAGGAGGCCGGCCCTCCCCCTCCTCCACTCCTTTATGTACGGGGGAGGGGGCACCCCATAAACACACGAGTTGATTCTTAGCCGTGTGCGGTGCCCCCATCCACATATTTCCACCTCGGTCATATTGTCGTAGTGCTTAAGAGAGGCCCTGCGTCGGTAACTTCATCATCACCGTCAACACGCCGTCGTGCTGATAAAACTCTCCCTCGTCCTCAGCTGGATCTAGAAGTTCGAGGGACGTCACCGAGATGAATGTGTGCACATCGCGGAGGTGCCGTGCGTTTGGTACTTGATCGGCTGGATCACGAAGACGTTCGACTACATCGACCGCATTACTTAACGCTTCCGCTTTCGGTCTACGAGGGTACATGGACACACTCTCCCCGCTCGTTGCTATGCTTCTCCTAGATAGATCTTGCGTGATCGTAGGAATTTTTTTGAAATACTACTTCCCCAATAGTGGCATCCAAGCCAGGTCTATGCGTAGGTGTTATGTGCATGAGTATAACACAAAGAGTTTTGGGCGATAATAGTCATACTGCTTACCAGCATGTCATACTTTGATTCGGCGGTATTGTTGGATGAAGCGGCCCAGACCGACATTTTTTTTATACATGACAGCGTTCATGAGACTGGTTCTACCGCCATGCTTTGCACACAGGCGGCTAGTGGGTGTCTGTTTCTCCAGCTTTAGTTGAATCGAGTGTGACTACGCCCGGTCCTTGTTGAAGGTTAAAGCAGAACACTTGACAAAAAATCGTTGTGGTTTTGATGCATAGGTAAGAACGGTTCTTGCTAAGCCCGTAGCAGCCACGTAAAACTTGCAACAACAAAGTAGAGGATGTCTAACCTGTTTTTGCAGGGCTTGCTGTGATGTGATATGGTCAGGACATGATGATATAAAAATTGTTGTATGAGATGATCATGTTTTGTAATGGTTATCGGCAACTGGCAGGAGCCATATGGTTGTCGCTTTATTGTATGAAATGCAATCGCCATGTAATTTCTTTACTTTATCACAAAGCGGTAGCGATAGACGTAGAAGCAATAGTTGGCGAGACGACAACGATGCTTCGATGGAGATCAAGGTGTCAAGCCGGTGACGATGGTGATAATGATGGTGCTTTGGAGATGGAGATCAAAGGCACAAGATGATGATGGCCATATCATATCACTTATTTGATTGCATGTGATGTTTATCCTTTATGCATCTTATTTTTCTTAGTACGGCGGTAGCATTATAAGATGATCTCTCACTAAATTTCAAGGTACAAGTGTTCTCCCTGAGTATACACTGTTGCTACAGTTCGTCTGTAACATCCCAAATTTTCAATTTGGAGGTTATACATAGGTCATCATATGCATATCATATTTTATTTGCATTTTGGTTTGTGATCCTAGAAATCTTAAGCAACTCAAGGACCCAAATAGAGAGTTGGGGATTTCATTATTTTCATATTTGATTTTTTTCTCAAATTTGAAAAGAGGATCATTTTGGTTTTAATATTTTTCTTTCCAATTATTTCCAATATTAAAAATAAAGGAGAGAAGATAATATGACTTCTTCAAAAAGAGAGGAATATTGGAGGAATTTTTTTAAATCAAATAGATATTTTATTTGGATTATATTTGAATTAAAAAATATGCATTTATGAAAATTGCATTTTAGGCCAGAAAAATGTTCACTTTGTTCTAAAGATTTTATTTAGACGGTGAAAATTGTTTTGGAATTTTTTAGGATTTTTTAATATTTTTTATTAGGATTTTCTTTGGCGGAATTTATTTTTAAAAAAATACGCGCGCCGAACAGGGCCGGCCCAGCCGCCGCCACCGCCTTCCCCACGCCTCGAAGTCAAGGCTCGAGCCGGACTCGGCGGGAGTCCGAGGCGCCCACTGCCGCTTGGCCCCTTGGCCAAGTCGGACCCCTCCCCCTCCTATAAGTACCGCCACCGCCGCCCCCTCTCCACCCCGTCCCAAGCGGCCGCCCACCGCAGCCTGCGCCGCCGCCGCCGCCGCTGTCGGATGTGGGGTTCCGGCAAACCCTTGAGGTTCGAACACTGGGTGCGCGCGAAGTCTTTCCCTCCTACCGTTCTACGCCCTAGCTTGCTAAGATCTCACGGACGAACTCGGTGAACTAACAATGCAAAGAGACACGATATTTATACTGGTTCGGGCCACCGTTCTGGTGTAAAACCCTAGTCCAGTGTGGTGGGGGTGGATTGCCTCTTGGGCTGGTGATGAACAGTACAGAGGGTAGAACAGCCTCCTGAGGTTGAGGTGTTCTTGTGCTTGCGGACTTGTGCGCGTCTCTTGATCCTCTTCTCTACTATGGTGGCTAGACCTATTTATAGGGGCCCTGGTCCTCTTCCCAAATATTGAGCGGGAAGGGAAACAACAACGGCGTGCAAATTTGAAGGGGGACAGCTAGTACAAGCTATCCTGACAAAAGTGGTCTTTGCCTGCGACAAAGCTCTGTGGTGACGCCGTCTTGAGCTCCACGATGACCTCCGTCTTGCCGTCCTGGTGGTCTTGGTCTCGTTGCACCGATATAGCAACCTTTGCCTGATGCCTCGGTACTCCTCGCCTACGCTGGCCTCCGTACCACCAAAGAGGAAACAAGGATGCTGCGCGCGCTGGCGCCCGCCTGGTGCCGATCGTCATGGATCACGTCACGAGAGCCTCGTGAGGTTTGTCCCGCCTTGATATCTATGCTCCTTGTGAGCCTGCCTGACTAGGCCACTCTTGAGGAGGTCTTGCATCGTCCGCCTTGTGAGGCTTGGCCCCTCGCGAGGGTCTTGGATGCCTTGTTGATGAAGATGGGTTGTACGGCCTGCTGGCTTAGCCATGCCGTGGGCATGACGAGCAAGTCTAGGGACCCCGTTCCCGAGCAGCACGACAGTAGCCCCCGGACCCAAGGTGCGCTCGGGCTTGGCTTCGCGGTGAAGCCAAGGGTCAAGTATGGAGCACCGCGGGCCCCAAAAGCATGCGGCCTCGGTTGACGCGTGGCGGTTGATTGGGCGTGGGCGTCCCCGCTTCCCCACGCTGCCTCGGCAACTGCTTGACTTGACAAAAGACTAGCGCATGCGGCGCTTCCCTTCATTGTTGCTTCCTCGCCTCGCTCCAGATCCCCTTTCTTACTCCTCGCCGCCGCTACCTTCGGATATGTTCCACTCTCATCCTGCATCAGCAATCCATGGCGCCGCGCAAGGTCAAGACTTCCTCAGGACCAGCTTGGTATGAGTCGGCCCTCGAGGCGCCCACCATCACGGAGAAAAGCCTCGCCTCCGTGCGCCTGCTGACGGCGGGCGAGAGCAACGAGCGGGGGGAGACCGAGCTCCGGCTTGCCTCCGACGTGCTGGAGCCTGAGGGAAGCACCTTATTCCCCTTCTTCTCGAGCAGCGTTGCCGTCAGGTTGGTTCCTCCCTTCTCCGATTTCTTTTACGAAGTTCTTGACCACTATGGGTTGCAGGCGCTGCATCTCCATCCCAACTCTGTCCTCCTCCTGTCCATCTTCGCCTACTACTGTGAGGCGTACCTGGGTGTGATGCCGTCCGTTGCGCTCCTGCGCCATTTCTTCTTCCTCCGTATCAGCAATACGCACATCTCCAGATGCGCTAACTTCGTCGCATGCGGCAAGGCCAACTCGATCTCGAGCACCGAGAAGAGGGCCGACAAAATTCGATCCAAATGGGTCATGATGGACGCCAAGCGTGCCGATCCGCGTCTGGTGTTGCCAACGGCGGCGCCCTCTTCCAACGGGGGGTGGCCCAAGGCGGAACTTACCGACGAGCGGGCATCGCTAGTGTTGGGGCAGATGGTGACCGACCTGAAGCCGGGCAATGCAAGGACGACCAAGGTGACGGGGGCGATGCTCCTGAGGGAGTTCTTGATGCTGCGGGTTGCCCCACTCCAGGCGCACGCGCCCATTGTGGGAGCTTGAAGAGGAGGGGAGCAAGACCCGCCTGAGGCCTGGGGCCTTTCCTGGCGACGAATTGGATGCCGTTCTGCGCCTCATAGTTGGGGACAACCAGGAATACCTGCCTAGCACCTTCGTTTCCTTTGTTCCAATGCAGGGACCAGGAGGAATTCGTCGCCTCCAGGCCGAACTTCGACGCGCGTGGGCTGGTGCCGCCGGCGCTTCCGGGAGCCCCTACGGCACCAAAACCGGCGGAAGTGTCTTCTGACGAGTCCCGCGGGGAAGGGGAAGAGGAGGTGGACTCGGAGAAGACTCTGGAAGAGGTGGGGGAGACTTCCCCTCTAAGCAAGGCCGAGATCCTCCGCGCCCTTCCTGACGATGCCGAGGTCGATGCCCGCCAAGGGGAGAGGGAGCAGCCCCTCATCCCGATGAGGGGTAGGTTGTCGCTGGTGGCTCGTGATGCCGCCTCCGTCCTGACGCCTCCTGGGGCTGGCTCCGGTTCTGCCTCCGCACCGCCTGGCGCCGCCAGAGCCCGAACGCCTCCACCACAGGTCCTGAAGCTGTCAGGCTTCAAGCTTCCCAAGCGGAAGTATGTTGCGGTGGATCAGTAAATGTCTCGAACTTCTCCTTGTCCCTGTTTGTACTCGTCATTTCCTGATGCTTGCCCTTGGTTCATCAGGCCGACATCTTCGGCGAAGAAGAGGAAGGAAGACGCAGCGGCCGTGCCTCCCTCCGCGGAGAAAGGAGGCAGCAGCGCCCGTATCTCCCCAGCCGGATCATCCTCGCGAGGCCAAGAGGAGCATCGCCGCGTGGAATCAGCCCCCATGGTCCCACTGGCTCCGAAGGTGCCGGCGCCTGGTGCGGCTGACGAGGTCCTAGCTTCTCTGGAACCCGCGATCGCCCAGGCCCTGGTGACGGTGTCGCCTCCTCCCACTGATGCACCTCCACTCCCAGGTTCTTCTGCTCCTGCTGCTTTTCTGGAACATGCTCTTTCGGAGATGACCCAGCTGCAGCCGGATCTCCTGGGCGCGGACCCTCGCCTGATGGCCGGGCGCCTGGAGCCGGCTTCACTCCGACTTGGCGGTTCGCGTGGCGCTAAGTCTGGCCACAACATCTTCCGATAAGGAGAAGCAGAGTGTCGCCGACGCTGCAGCCGATTGTGAGGCGACACTAAAGGACGCCAAGGCCGCACGCGACCGCTGCCAAGAGCTGGAGGATGAGCCGAGGAGCCTGTGCGACCAACACGCCAAAGAAGCACGCTGCAGCCAGGCAAAGGAGGAGGAGGTGAAGGCCTGGGAGGACGCCGTCAAGGACCGTGACGCTGAGCTGGCGGAGTTGGAGAAGACACAGGCCACCGAGCGCAGCCGGTTGGAAGGGCTGGAGCGGAAGGCGGAGGCAAGGGAGGCCGATCTTGACGCCAAGGCGCGAGTCCTGGCCGAAGATTGCGCGGCCTTCGCCAACCTCGAGGAGAGGTCTCGCAAGGCGCTGAAGACGCTCTACAAGCACGGCCTGGAGAAGTCGCTGGCCACCAACGAGGACGGCCCCGCCCGGCTTCTTCCTCTCTTGGTGAAGGCGCTTGAGGAGGTCGTTGATGGCCTCGGTCCCATGGCGGAGGCAGAAGCTCGCATCCTGTCTTCAGCTGCGCTGACCCGCGTCTTCAGCCACCTACACCTTCGCGACCCCTACGCTTGCCTTGACGAGCTGCTGGAGCCTGTAGCTGAAGATCAATGCGAGGTCGCCGCCGCAGCCGTGCAAGGTCAGGTGGAGGCCTGCTGAAGAAGTTCTGCGGCTTTGTCTCCGGTCCTTTGTCCGGCGATGTCGCCGATCCTGCAGCTGGTGGTGAAGGTGAAGACAAAATTGCTCCGCAGGCGACGGCGATGTCTAGAGGTGACCTGTGGCTATTCTTCCCGTTCCCTTCCTGCAACATGTATCAGGCCTCGCGGAGGTGTTTAGACTTTTCATTTGGTATTGTGAGGACAATATGCTTGTAATATTTGCTTCGAGATTTTGCGATTTCCTTCCTATTTGCTTGCGTTCTGCGTTGGCAGAGCCCGGCCCCGCGCTTACCTCAACCACCATTGGGCCGATCGGAGACCAGGACGGACCAAGGAGTGAGGGGCTACGTGACCAGTTAGGCTCCTGAGTCGTGATGCTCAGGAGTCCCCCTTGATGTGCAAATAATTTCCATACCTGCCCTCGCCGAGGCCTCGGGAGGGGCGCGCGATGCCCAGGTCCGGGAGACCTGGTTGGGTGGCGTGCGCTTGGGCGTGATTCGAGCGCAGCCCCCGTGCCCAGCCCCCTCGCGTGGCTCTCCCGAGGGGAGGCGTTGCGGTGAGGCTGGATGCTGAGCTCTGGGCTCCCTGAGGTTAGTATGACCATGGGGCCGCCCTCAGTTGTTTATCACCAGCGCGGGGCATAGTGCTTCCGCTTGTGCATGGGCATAGCCGCTCCTCGGCAATGTCGACGGCCAGCGGGGAGCATGGTGCTTCCATTTGTGCATGGGATGGGGGGGCCCCTCCGGGAGGAGCCCCCGGGGCGTGTACAACCCCGCCTTAACACGTGGCTTGCACGGCAGGGCTGCGAGGTGTATCTGGGCACTCGTGAGCCAGCGCGGGACTCACGAGGCCCTACCTCAAGGCGGGTTGCGCCTGGTCTTGAGTCTTCTTGTTGTGCGTTCTGCAAAGGCGGTTAGATGCAAGCACTCTCGTCCTCGTGTCCGGCCCTCGAGCGAGCTCAGCCGCCGCTAGTATGCCAGGTCGCGATGCCGTGGTCAAGGCCAGGGGGTGAGGGCTGGAGAGCTAGTAAGAGCTCCTAAGTCGCGATGCTCAGGAGCCCCCCTTTTAACGCGCAAGCCAATTGCATAGGACGAACATGCCCATGGCTGGCGGCGATCGAGCGGGCGATAGTCGTGGGAAGGTTAAGCATGGAAAGCAGATCAACTTAGGTAAATGCAGGAAGTACATGCCACTGGGTCCGGCCCGAGCGGCTTGGGAATGATGCAGCCCGAGGGGTGCCCCCATCAAGGTAAGCTAAAGACATGAGCAAAAGGGATACATGCCGCAGGGACGAACCCACGCGGCCTAGGAATAATGCAGCCCGAGGGGCGCTCCCAGCTAAACGAGCTCGGAAGATGTCACCTTGTTCTGTAGACGAAGTAGAGTTGGTGCAGCTGAAGGCGTACATCGAAGAAATGACTCCTCACGAGCCACCGGAGCCCTGAGCCTCGGGAGGCTCTGAGGGCTTGTGAGGTTCCGTGAAGACCGTCTCCATTTCCTCTAGGACGGCGTGGTACCTGGCCTCCTGAGCCACCAGGACATGTCGCATGTTGCGCTGATAGGCTGACGCCACGCTCGGCAAACTGAAGGGCATGCGAACATAGCTGTGTGGTGGGCCCTCACAGCGGCCCACACGCGAAGGCCAGAAGCGCTCCTGAGATGCGGCCCTGCTGAGCCCGTGGACATCGATGCAGACACGTAGCCCAGCATCCTTGCCGGGATGGGGAGCTACGCCTCGTGAGCGGCTATCGCTGCGCATAGCTCTTGCGTCTTGTAGTTCCTGGTGGTCTTGGTGATGAACTCCTGAGTGGTGGGCACTCCTTGCCCTGTGCTCTCCTGAGAGACGCGTGTCGTGAAGCACGCCTCCAAGTGTTGTCCATGCGCCTCCCTCGTGAGGTTGGCAAGGTCTGAGGCCCTCTAGAAGAGTGCCCCCGAGCCCTGCCCGAGGAGGGCGCTGGGCGCGCCTTCCTATGCAATGGAGGGAGGCGCCCCTGAGATGGGCGCTAATCCTGATGAGGCTCCTGTCGCGACGCCATCCTCCTGAGGTCCTGCGCGGCTCATCTACTTCTTCTTGGGGATGGTCTCCAGAGGGCCCTCGCTTCTGCTGTCAGGGTCGCTGATTGCTGCAGCTTGGAAGGCGCGCTCAAGGGAGCGCACATCATCTCTCTCTTCACATGGCACCGTGATGATTCCGCTGCTTCCCGACATCTTGAGGACGTTGTAGCCATGGTGGGTGACCGCCATGAACTTGGCCAGGGCCGGATACCCGAGGATGGCGTTGTACGGCAGGCAGATGTGCGCGACGTCAAAGTCGATGAGCTCGGTGCGGTAGTTCTTGCGCTCCCCGAAGGTGACAGGCAGGCGGACCTGCCCTATCGGCGTGGTGGAACCGTCGGTCACTCCTGAGAAAGGCTTGGTAGGTTGGAGCTGATCGTATGGCACTTGGAGGTTGTCGAACGTGTCGATGGACAGGACGTTGAGCCTTGCGCCGCCGTCGATGAGGGTCTTGGTAACCTACACATTGCTGATGACTGGGGAGCACAACATCGGGAGGGCGCCGGCGGTGGCTGCGCACTTGAGCTGATCTGCCGAGTTGAAAGTGATGGCGCATTGGAACCACTTGAACTGGTGCATGGCCTCGAGCTTGGGGAGCACCGCGAGTGAACTGTTTGAAGATGCGCTGAGAGGCTGGGGCCTGGGCGCCACCCAAGATGCAGGCGATTGCGCGCGGCTCATGGAAGCCCCCAACCCCTTCGTCCTGATGGTGGTCTTCGTTCCTTCTCGGTGGCAACAGTGGGGGGAGACCGGTGTTGCCTTGGCGGCGATCCTCACGAGGCTGATCCCTCCTGGCGCTTTCGCGAGGATGGTCCTGCCAGCGGTCCTCACGAGGCCTGTCGCGCCATTCCTGGCGCGGGCCATGATCGTCCCAGCGTCCGCCTCCACGGCCGTAGCCCCGATCGTTGCGCTCGGGGCGTCGACCGAAGCGTCCTTCTCGTATGTCTCTGAGCTCTTGACAATCACTAGTGTTGTGGGTGTTGAGGTTGTGGAAGGCACAGAACGGTCGGTTGTTCTTGGATGACTCAGGCTGATCTCTGCCCCGCTTGGTGTCGGGCACCGCTGCGAGCACAACCGCCTCCTTCCGCTTCACGTCCTTGACCTTGGCCTTCTTCTCCTCTGCAGCCGCAGCTGGCAGCTCGAGGAGGGAGAGGCGCCCCTCCTCAGCTCTCGCGCACTTAGTCGCTAGATGGAACAGCTCCTGAGATGTGCACAACTCCTCATGGATAGCGAGCTCTTCCTTCATCTTGATGTCACGGACGCCGTCGGAGAACGCGGAGATGATGGCCTCATCCGTGACCTTGGAGATCTTGAGGCGAATGTTGTTGAACCGCTGGATGTACTTCTGGAGGGTTTCTCCTGGTTGTTGCTTGATGCGGCGCAGGTCACCCGCGGCCAGCGGGCGGTCGCGAGTGCCCTGGAAGTTGGCGACGAAGCGGTCGCGCATCTCGTCCTAGGAGGAGATCGAGCCGTGCTGCAGGTTCAGGCACCAGGAGCGGGCTCCATCCTTGAGAGCCACGGGAAACCAGTTCGCCATGACCTTCTCATCGCCGTTGGCCGCCTTGATGCTTAGCTCGTAGAGCTGCAGGAACTCCGCGGGGTCGTTGGTGCCGTCGTAGCGAGGAGGCAAATCCGGCTTGAACTTGCCTGGCCAGGCGACGCTACGCAACTCGGGGATGAAGGCGCGACATCCGGCCGTGGTCGCTGGGGCCCGCTTCGGAGGTGGAGCTTGGTCTTGAGGAGGTCTGCACGCGCCACTGCCTGCGGTGCGCTGTCTTGAAAAGGTGGCGCGGGAAGCGCGGGTGCAGCTTCCCGCGGCCGAGGGATTTCTTGGCAGCTTCTCTCTTCGCGCGCGGGCACCGGGCGTGGCGGATCACGCCGTGGGGCCGCGCGCCTTGGTGCCAAGGCACCGTCTTGGGTAGAGGTGGTGGAGGCGCGCCATGAGCTTCATCGCCCATGGCTGGCTGAGGGTGAGGTAGAGAGAGGGATGGCGCCGGAGAGCCCCCTGCAGCACGGACGAGCTCGGCGACGCGGTCGAGCCACTCCTCATAGAGGTCGTAAACTAGGCGGTAGTGCAGGAGTTCGTTCGCCGCAAGGAGCGCAGCCCGCGCCTCCATGGGAGTGCGGCGTGCGTGAGACGAAGAACCGGCCGAGGTCAGCGATGGAGTGGAGGTGCGGCCGTCCTGCCGCACCGAAGGATGCAGTGAGGACGCCTGCTGCTCGTTCCCCGTCGGGCCGGTGGCAGCGTTGGTGGCGGGAGACGAAGAACGACGAGGTGGCCCGCCGACGGGAGCCGTCTGAGCAATGCGGGCGGTAAGGGCAGCCCGACGCTCAGCTCGAGCACGGCGAGCGTCCGCCATGGAGACGAGAGAGCGATGGAACGACGAACTGATGGAAGGTAAGCTACGGCGCACCCCTACCTAGCGCGCCAAATGTCGGATGTGGGGTTCCGGAAAACCCTTGAGGTTCGAACACTTGGGTGCGCGCGAAGTCTTTCCCTCCTACCGTTCTACGCCCTAGCTCGCTAAGATCTCGCGGACGAACTCGACGAACTCACAATGCAAAGAGACACGAGATTTATACTGGTTCGGGCCACCGTTGTGGTGTAATACCCTACTCCAGTGTGGTGGGGGTGGATTGCCTCTTGGGCTGGTGATGAACAGTACAAAGGGAAGAACAGCCTCCTGAGGTTGAGGTGTTCTTGTGCTTGCAGACTTGTGCGCGTCTCTCGATCCTCTTCTCTACTATGGTGGATAGACCTATTTATAGGGGCCCTGGTCCTCTTCCCAAATATTGAGCGGGAAGGGAGCCAACAACGGCGGGCAAATTTTAAGGGGGACATCTAGTACAAGCTATCCTCACAAAAGCGATCTTCGCCTGCGAAAAGCTCTGTGGTGACGCCATCTTGGGCTCCACGATGACCTCCGTCTTGCCGTCCTGCTAGTCTTGGTCTCGTTGCACCAATATAGCAACCTTTGCCTGATGCCTCTGTACTCCTCGCCTACGCTGGCCTCCATAGCACCAAAGAGGAAACAAGGACGTTGCGCGTGCTGGCGCCCGCCTGGTGCCGATCGTCATGGCTCACGTCACGAAAGCCTCTTGAGGTTTGCCCCGCCTTGATATCTCCGCTCCTTGTGAGCCTGCCTGACTAGTCCACTCTTGAGGAGGTCTTGGATCATCCGCCTCGCGAGGCTTGGCCCCTCGCGAGGGTCTTGGATGCCTTGTTGATGAAGATGGGTCGTACGGCCTGCTAGCTTAGCCACGCCATGGGCCGTAGGCAGGCAAGTCTGGGGACCCCCTTTCCAGAACACCGACAGCCGCCGCACGCCACCCCGCCTCGCCGAACTCGCCGGAAGCCGCCGCCGTCGACCGTCGGTTTTCGCTCGGTTTTTGGTATAAAACAGTTCGGTTTTTTTAGAGTTAGATCGGTTTTTCTCGGGTTTTCTCGTTCGGATCTATTTAGCGAACGTTCACCCAAATATCTTCGTTAGCAAACGCGTTCGTTCATTTGCCTCTGTTAGCGAATATTCTTTCGTTAGCTTTTTTATTTTTATTCTATTTCTGCCAGGGACCTATCCGCGATTATTTTTATCGTAGATTAGCCCCTGATCTTCAAACCCTCGCTACTTTTTAACCGTTCGTCCAAATCCAGTGAAACCAATGCCAAAATCTTCTTCTCGGACCCCTCTTTCCAGTTAATCAACTTGAACATGATTTTGACAATTTAGAATTTGGTTTCAAGTATATTTGAATTTAAATTTCTTTTGATCGTAGTTTGAGTTTCGTAGCTCTGATTCGATTGATTCTTTTTGCAAATCGAAGTTCTTCAGTGGTTCTAATCTGAGTTTTACCTTTTCATCTATGCTTGAGTGCTTATGTATGCTATTTTTTGTTTGCGATAGAATTTCCGGAGTGCGAAGCATGCTACTACGAGTCTCTAGGGTTTGTGGATCATCAGCAAGGCAAGTAACACTTTGATCATACTTCTTTATTACCCAGTTTTTATGCATTAGTTCCAATCCTCAAACATTGCATGAGTAGGATGTGATTAGCATGTGGGTTTTGGGAAGTAGTTGATGATATAGAACTTATTGTCCTTTATATCAAACCCTTGGGAGTTACTTATACGTTATGCTTATACTGCTATGCTATGCTCGTAGACGTGGATTGGTTGAGAGTATCCATGAAAGAGGTGAGAGTTTCTAATTAATGGCTAAACTTAAGGTCGCTACTTAAATACATATCTAGGTGGATTGGTTGAGGCACCCTGGAGCACCCGGTGGTTGTCTGGGCACCTAGAGCATTCCAGCGTTGTCCTGGGATATCCCGCAGTACCCTTGTGATCATCATATGGTTCTCCACCCAGGCTCAAAAGGATCATAAGATTATTCATGCTAGAAACTTCCGTGTGCAGCCACAAGCCATAATGGGCTCTGGCATAGTTGAGTATGTTGTGTGACCTCTTTCAGTGGTAGGCTAGCAGATGTAGGGGAAAGTAGGTGTAATCTGTCTACCCCAGTAAAGAGTTAATGCTTTGGAAAGACTGTGTCTCGATCATCCGTTTCTCAAACATCATGTAGTGCGTGAAATTCAACGGAGGAGATCGAGTCTTCTGGGGAAAAGTGCGCAAACCTCTGCAGAGTGTACAAACTAATCATGGTTATCCGTATCCCCGGTTATGGACATCTTGAGTATCTTGTACTTGAATTATTGATTTGATCTCATCACTCTAAATTAATTTGTTGGGCTATTAATACTGTTTAATTGGGATTGAGTTGCAGGAACCTTCTGAATGTTTATCAAATACCATGATAGTTAAACAAAATATATTTCGTTGTTGTAGGGAAAAATTGGCTTTTCGCAAAAACATGAGAACCGTAGAGCCTCCACCAGCCATATATGCATGTAGTGTTAGCATTTATCTGTTCATTTCTCTACTGTGTTATTTTGCCAGCATATTCCATGTGATGACCCGTTTCGGGTTGCAACTTATTATGTTGCGACTTTTCAGACGAAGAGTAAGGTGCGCTAGGTCGTTGTCGTGCACTCGGTTATGCCGATGGAGTTGATGGACTCATTTACCTTTGGATGCTTCTACGGTTATCTTATTTAGATGGCCTTAAGCCATTTATTATTGTAGTAAGTTCTCTTTGAGACATTCGATGTAATAAGTGTGTGATTGCACTCTGTTATAAATCCTTCAAGTACTCAGTGTGTCAGCATTACCGATCCAGGGATGACACTTATGCATAGAGATTTGACCGTCTGAGGTCGGATCGCTACAAGATGGTATCAGAGTACACGCTGATTATAGGACACGGCCACTAACATAAGCCATAGGTCACTCTTCTCTACTCATTTCTGACTCCTCTCCATTTTCCACTCTATAGATGACAGACCCAGGGAACAAGTTCGCTCAACTGGATGAAGACACACCTTTTGTCGACACTTGAAGGAAGTCATAAGGTACCTGAACATCGGAATACCAAGCTGCACCGGGACCTACACCGCCACTTTACTAGAAGAGGAGCGTTGGATGATTCGAGTTCAAGTTCCAGGAAGGACATTCACGCCAGTCACTGAGCCCATAGAGTTTTCCTTTGATGCACCAACCTGGAGTCTAGGAAAGAGCATCACTACAAAAAAAAGACACATCCGTGACATTTTGGACCGAACGGAATTTTTTTCTGTCATACATATGACACTTCTATGATGATAATTGTGACAAAACCCAGTATCATCATAGATGTGGTGGGCTCCTACTTCTATGACAAAAAATCATGACAGAAAATGGGCTTTTCATCCTGGGCGGGTCGGAGACGCAGCTGCATGACATTCTTTGGGCCGTCCATGATGGAAAAAAAGTGGTATAAGGGGGAGGAAAATTTCGGGGAGTTCCCGGTGTCACAGCCCCAGATCAGCCCTAGAGCCTGCTTGTAACTAGTAGCATTGCATCCGTGCATCATGTTTAATTTCCATGAAATTTGAAATGGGGATTGCCTAAACCCCTAGCACCAAGACAATTCAAATAGGTTCAACTAAGAAATATTTTTCAATGATCCAAATGGCTTTAGAAAATGTTCATCATTTACGGAAAAATGCTATAAACCATAACCAGAGGTGATGCACATTATTCATGACATATTTGGTCATTGGACTAATTCTTGAAGTATTTGAATTGGAGCATTTAATGCTTATAAATAATTTAAGATGTTTCAATACTTCAAAACAATTGAGGGCTGTTGGAAATAATTCAAATAGTACCCACAAATTTTGTCAGGATTTTACAAAATAAGTTAGTATTTTTACTAATTCAAAACATACCAAAAATAAATAGGAAATGTAAATAAAAGGAGGAGAGAACTGCAGACGGCCATTACTGCAGCCCACCCGGCCCAGCCTTCCCCCCCCCCCTCGACGGCCCAGCTGGTGGCCCAGCCCACCACCGCAAACCCCCCCCTCACCCCGTCGTCTACCTCTGCCTACTGGCAGAGGCGTGTCGCCCGCACGCGCGCCCGTGCGCCACCTCCTGCTTCGCGGTGGCAGCCTCCCCGACCTCCTTGCGACGCCACGACGACGCCCCGTGCCCCCTCGGCCCCTCTCCTCTCTCCAGAACGCCCTCCCTCTCCTCTGTCTCGCTCTCTCTGCCGAACCCGAACGAGCTCGTCGCCGCCGTTCGCCATAACCGCGGCCACAGCCGTCCCGAGCCTCCCCGGCATGTCCCCGAGCTCCGCCTCGACCTCCTCTTCCTCCCCACCGAGCCGCGCCCCGCCAGACGCCTCGAAGCACCCTCCCCGACCCTTCATCCCCCTCGGGTCGCCGGAGATTTCCATCGCCCGCCCGCTTGCTCCGCCCCTCCCGAGCCCAAGTGACCACCCTCGGAACCACGGTGAGCTCCTGCGCCCCTCGCCTCTTCCCCGACTCGTTCCCCTCCTCTAGCCACCGATTCCATCATGGCCGGCCCGCTGCCGTGCCTCGTCGCCGGCGTGGCTAGAGCCCCAGTGGCTCAAGCCAACCCCACCTCTGGGCTCACTGCAGCACCAGGAACCCAGCGCCCTCCGCTTCCCTCTAGTGCGCCTTGCTGCCGAGCCCGAGGCTCGCCCGAGCTCCGCCGCCAAACACGCCGCCGGCGTCGATTCCGGCCACCCCGACCCCGGCTAACCCCACCAAGAGCATAGGCTCCTCCCCAGCTACACCTAGGTGCCCTCCGCGACCCATTTGGTCGCCGGAATGGCGAAAATCACTCCCGCCACAGCTGGCTCGCCCGGCTAAACGCCAAGCGTCCACGACTCAATACCCGGCATGGGTTGACCCATCGCCGGTTTGACCTCCCTCTCCCTCACCGACATGCGGGCCCGCTCGGCTAATTAAGTTAGATTAGTATTAACTAAGTTAGGTTAGTTAGTTAGACACCGACACTCGGGACCCACCGGTCGATTTGACCTGGGCCGCCCGCGGTTGACCGGTGACGTCATAGTGACGCAATCTTTGGCGCAATATTCTTTTTCTGATTTATTTAATTCAGGAAATTCCGAAAATACTCTAAACTTCTAAAAATCATATAAATTCAACCGTAACTCGGATGGAAATAATTTATATATGAAAAATGATCAGAAAAATATGAAGAATCTGTTTATGCCATGATCATGCATGTTTGAACAAGTTAACCTCACTGAATAGGATGAATCATGATTAGGGTAATTTATGAACTAGCATTTGGAGTTGGAGTTCAACCTTGTTTGAATTCCACTTCAATTAACTTGGATTACTGTTGCATTAGGTGAATTCAGTACCTTAACATGACATGTCATTCATGTGAATGTGCATTGCATTGATTGTGTTCTCTCTTGTTTGCCGGTAATTGTTTCCTCCGGTAGACGATGTATCGACGATGAAATCGATGACACCGATGAAGAACTATTATCTTCAGAAGTGCCAGGCAAGCAAAACCCCCTTGTTCATTCCGATACAATCCCACTCTCTCGCTCTTGCTCTATTTTATTGCATTAGGACAACAACGACTCATGTGTTATTTGCTGCGGTAGCTGAACCCCTTGATCCTTTGCATGACCTCGTCATTCCACGATAATTAGATGAAACCCACTAGCATGAGTAGGAATTGTTTGAGCCATGTTGTGCCTACTCATCTATGCTTGATTGTCATGCCTGCTATCGCTTAGAGTTGAGTCGGGTCCGATTCATCGGGAATGGATTGGAATTGTTATGAACATGCCCTATTGCGTGTAAGCTAAGTGTGTGAACACGATTTGGTAAAGGTAGCGGTGAGAGGCCATGTAGGAGTACATGGTGGGTTGTCTCATTGCAGCCGTCCTCGAGGAACTGAGTTCTGTTTGTGATCCATGAAACAGTTACTACCACGCATTGGGATCCTTAATTGACCCTCTCGGCTTCTTAACCACCCTTGTCCTCGGTCAGGAGTTGCAAGTAGTTTACGGTGTTTGTAGCATGCTGGGGGCCGCATGCAACGCTGACCTTAGGGGTGGGTTGTGTTGCGGTAGGCACCGTGGCCCGGTGTACCGAGTGCCCGTTTGGTATCTCGGGAACCCTGCACACATCGTTCGGGGCTGTATGGGAAACCTCGGCCGGACTCCCTGCGGATGGAACCCGAATAGGCGATAAACCTGGACTAGGGACTTGAGTGTTTAGGTAGGCCGTGGCCGACACCCACGTTGGGCTTCCGCGTGAAGGTTGCCGAGTACATGTCGTGTAAACGGCGGGAAGTGGTGGGAGCGTGTGTGAAGAAGTACACCCCTGCGGGGTTTAATATGATCTATTCAATAGCCGTGTCCACGGAGAAGGACTTCTGGGTTGCCTATATCGGTTCATAGACAAGTGGAAGTGGATACCCTAAAATGCGCAAGATAAGCGTGAGTGCTATGGATGGCGTTCTCGTGGGAAGGCGGAGCGGTTCCATAGTGGTGTATTGATATGGTGAATATGTGGACTGCGTATGCCACCTCAAAAGAGTTACTTGCAATCGTAGTTCGTAATAGCCACCGAGTCAAAGCTGGCTTGCTGCGGTCAAACTCCACCACCCCTTTGATAATGATGCATATGTAGTTAGTTCTCGATGTAAGTCTTGCTGAGTACAATTGTACTCACGTTTGCTTATTTTATGTTTTGCGAGAGGCGTCGGTCTCGCTAGTAGTTCCGCTTGGACTTGACGTTTAGCTTGATACCTCATTTACGATCTTGTGCCTTGGCAGATCTCGGTAGATAGTCGCTTCTCAGCCTTTTTCATTTATAGTTATGCGTACTCGGACATGATTAGCTTCCGCTTGTGCTTTGACTTGTATGCTCGAGTGTTGGGTCATGAGACCCATGTTTGTAATATCTCGCTCTTGAGCCTAATGAATAATATATTGAGTCGTAGAGTTATGTTGTGATGCCATGTTGTATCTACGCATATTGAGCATAATGTGTGTATGTTTGAAATGCTTGGTATGTGTGGGATCCGACAAACTAGTTGTTTATCCTTGGCAGCCTCTCATATGGGGAAATGTGGTCTTGTGATTCTGAGCCATAGTAGTCCGCTACAGCACGGATCACCGGAGTCCTGCTAGCCCAAAGACTACTGCTTGGACACTTGACTGGCCGGCATGTGTTTCACTTCGTCCCTATGTCCTGTCGCCTTCGGGAAATGTCACGCGGTGTTATTCGAGTCCTGTCTAGCCTGCTACAGCCGGGATACCGGAGTCCTCATAGCCCAAAGTGCTACAGCTCGAATATATACGTTGATGACCGACATGCTCGATGTGATTCATGTATGCCTGTCCCCATAGGTTAGTGCCGCTTTGGGTTCACGACTAGCCATGTCGGCCCGGGTTCTCTGTCATATGGATGCTAGCGACACTATCATATACGTGAGCCAAAAGACGCAAACGGTCCCGGGCCATGGTAAGACGACACCCGTGGGAATACCGTGCGTGAGGCTGCAAAGTGATATGATGTGTTACATGCTAGATCGGTGTGACTTAGGATCTGGGTCCCGACAGCGTTGGTATCGAGCCCCGATCGCCTCAGAGGGATTACCAAGCCAAACTGGTCGAAGTTGTGTCTAGAAATGCTTTAGTTATGTAAGGGAATTGATTGTGGAAGGAACGTAAGGCTCTTTTTACTCCTTATACCTCATGGCCTTCTAATCTGAGTCATCCTCTTCTCTTCTACGGGTTTAAGAACTAGGCTTCTCATCTATCTATCGTGATGACGTGTTACTAATCCATAGACCTATAAGATTGTTGGTTTTAATTCCCGATTCAGTTCCTACTACTTACGTATGATAACTGTTGATCTCGTAATCTTGTTATGATGTTGTTGAGTGGTTATGCCACCATTCTTGCAGGATGTCTCAAATCATTTTGAGCATTTACAACCGTTATGCTGTCCGAGTCATCCCAGGTCTCTAAATAGTCTGATGCATTTGCAAGTCCTTCCCTTCCATTTCCGATGTCCTTTTTGGGCGGATTAAGCACACCAACCCGGTCGGTTGAGGTACTCTGTTGCCTCGACATATATGTTGGAACTACTATTATGACCCTAGGTGTTTAGGAAGTCACCTAGCAATTTAGCAATGCTTTGTATCCTCGGTGTGATGATTACGGCCATCATTTCGAAAGCATCCCATGATGCCATTTAGTAGTAGGTATTCTATCCACAGGTTCCCTAACCCGAGATTCACCCTACTTACTTCCTGTTGTGATGTTGCTAGTTCCTTTAGGATATTAGTAACCTTGCAATAGTCCTCGCAGTCCGTGGTATTCTCCTTCTTCCAAATACCATGAACTAATTATGGCGAAGTTCTTTTGAACCAACAGATCACAACTAGAGTGCTCTTGAGGAGTTCTCCATTCATAATTGTGACTCTGCCGGTTCTACCTTTTACGCATGGGTTATCCGGAAGAAATGTTGAGCTTGCTCAACATACTAATCTGATGCATCCACAACTCGAGAAAATTATAAGTTTCCTTGAGTTGTCCCTCTTTAGTTCTATTCGACCCGCTTTGTCAATGGATAGTCAAGGGTATGCATGCATCCGCTTATCGATGCCTATTACTCATGTGGTCCGTCAAGCCATTCCATTCCGGAATGACTAGGAGAAACAAACTCCAGTACCTCATCCATATCCCGGATTGGGTCAAAGTAGTTGTATCCCGCAGATCAAAATACCAATTCAGCTTTTGATTCTGCTCCACCCGGAGTGTTACCATCTTTATGTCAATAGTGTCATGAGGATTGCACTAACTCTCATGAATTTTTGACGTAGTGATACTTCTCACCATCATCATTCATTCCTCGGTCCCGTGTTGTTGTAACCGGAATGCCGACAAGTGAGTTGTGATGTGTGAAATTAATACTCCGAGCAACTCGTTGCTTGGTGGTAAACGGACAATATTCTCATTCTTAGCGTGTTGGTTATTAAATCATCATTCTAAGATAGATCGTGCTACCTAGTCCTTATTTCTGGTGCACACCTTGATTGATGAGTTAGGATCTTGTCGAGTCCTCACTCATTTGATAATATCGTCTTGCCCTCAAAAGCAAGATTGCTCTCGAGCTCAGTAACATACTGGTGGTTCGTGACTTTCCAAATATCTTCTTGGAAGTGTTACCGGGTTGTTTCCAGACTGTTATGTTGGGCTCGTGATCAAGTTGGTTTCTTGTGAACCACCCTTCTCCAAGAATGCAGGTCGGATATCCCCGAGCTAGTTGGTTAAGCTTAGACAATAACTTGGAGAGTTGGAAGATAAAAGCTTGCCTAACCTAGTTCGATCCAAATGGATATTCTTGTGTAGTGTGTGTTGAAGAAGATGATATCTTCATCGATTGGTCCTCGTGGATCAGTTGTTGGATCTATTGTCCTACCAATTCTTTGATTTGAGTATGGGCCATTGTCAAGTCAAATCGTAACCAACGATATTCGTAATGTTGTCTTACTCGTGGTTGATCCCTCGAGCATACACCATTATATCTTTTGGTCTGACCAATGCTATCACCGTGTTCACATGATGGTGGAAGTCCAGTGATATGGAAATTTCGATGAGTTGCTATTGAGCCCATCAGTAGCATTTCGTCTCCCCCATGAGTCGTGTTGAACATCAACCTAGTGTTGGAAAATTGTGTAAGCGTTTCTTCGTGTGAAGTTCATGAAGCTTATGCTTGGATGGTTGAAGAGACTTCCTCGAATTTAGGTGTTCTAGGTGTAAGTTGCCGCCATGAATTTGAGAAAGGTTTGTTTTGCTTCCTATGGTACCATCCCAAGTCAGTCATGCACGTGCGAAGTGCTCTATGGTTTGATAGGTTGGCCGCCTCCATTCCATATGTGTTCCTGGAACACCAAGCCACGGATTGATTTGTTCAAGGAGAAGGAGTTCCTTCATAACAACTAGTCATGACGTATGTTAGGACTTCGTTATCCTCGATGATGGTTCCCAACCTGAACTTCGGTAGTATTTCTATCATAAGACTACTACGTGCTCATGCTTGTCTTGGACAAGCGTGTTCATGGGTTTATGTAGCAGAACACGCTCATGTTTTGGAGCTTGCTATCGTAGTTCATATCCCGAGAATCTCGCAACGCCATCTCGTCGAATTGTGTTGCAACCCTTTCTTTTCGCACATGATGAGTCTGAAATATCCTAACACCAACCAGATCTAAATCTCGGTAGGATATGATGGTTGGAACATTCAACAGTTGCATTTCGTTCCCAGCTTGCACCATCCTTATGCCATTTCACTATGGGCTGCCTTCTTAGTAATTTCTGTTCAAGATCATCCTCAAAAGTGGACTTACCATGGGTCCCCTCCACCTCCGACGATAAGCAAAAATCATCCAATGCGTTGTCTTCAACAAGGTAGTCCACATCATCCATTCTAGTCCGGGTGTACCATTTCCTTGCATTCCACCAAATGATCGCTTGTGATTGCCTTAGGCTGGTATAAATAGTTTCAATGATCTCAGTATCAAAAGTAATTCTTTTTTCAACTTTAGGGAATAGTTCCTCGCGTCACCTCCCCTGAGGTGCCCCGCTATTGAATCATGGCAGATATTTTCTCACCACCTTGGCACCATCCACCATCTTTCTAAGCGTGGAGTTGCTGTCACCAATCAAACCCCATCGTTGTTCTTCCATCCCTCTCGATGTATTTTGTGCCCCAACTCGAGATGTGTCACCGCCTCAGTCCGTGAGTCGATCATGTTTACTTGATCTTCGTGACGATCGAATCATGTAGGGTTTCCCCTTTCTTGCTGTTGTCGCGTCGAGTGAAGATCTCGAAGACATCAAGACCAAGATAATGGACTGGATCGACATCTCCGAGAAAGGCAATTGGATCATGAGGATTGTGATAGTTTGTGACTTCCCTTTTCCTCTTACCTCACGTCTTGAATCTCGGGGCGAGATTCTTGTTTAGTGGGGGTGAGCTGTCACAGCCCCAGATCAGCCCTAGAGCCTGCTTGTAACTAGTAGCATTGCATCCGTGCATCATGTTTAATTTCCATGAAATTTGAAATGGGGATTGCCTAAACCCCTAGCACCAAGACAATTCAAATAGGTTCAACTAAGAAATATTTTTCAATGATCCAAATGGCTTTAGAAAATGTTCATCATTTCGGAAAAATGCTATAAACCATAACCAGAGGTGATGCACATTATTCATGACATATTTGGTCATTGGACTAATTCTTGAAGTATTTGAATTGGAGCATTTAATGCTTATAAATAATTTAAGATGTTTCAATACTTCAAAACAATTGAGGGCTGTTGGAAATAATTCAAATAGTACCCACAAATTTTGTCGATTTTACAAAATAAGTTAGTATTTTACTAATTCAAAACATACCAAAAATAAATAGGAAACAGAAATAAAAGGAGGAGAGAACTGCACTGGCCGCCACTGCGCAGCCCACCCGCCCAGCCTTTCCCCCCTCGACGGCCTAGCTGGTGGCCCAGCCCACCACCGCAAACCCCCCCTCACCCCGTCGTCTACCTCTGCCTACTGGCAGAGGCGTGTCGCCCGCACGCGCGCCCGTGCGCCACCTCCTGCTTCGCGGTGGCAGCCTCCCCGACCTCCTTGCGACGCCACGACGACGCCCCGTGCCCCCTCGGCCCCTCTCCTCTCTCCAGAACGCCCTCCCTCTCCTCTGTCTCGCTCTCTGCCCGAACCGAGCAGGCTCGTCGCCGCCGTTCGCCATACCCATGACCACAGCCGTCCCGAGCCTCCCGGCATGTCCCAGCTCCGCCTCGACCTCCTATTCCTCCCCACCGAGCCACGCCCTCCAGACGCCTCGAAGCACCCTCCCCGACCCTTCATCCCCCTCGGGTCGCCGGAGATTTCCATCGCCGCCCCGCTTGCTCCGGCCCCTCCCCGAGCCCAGTGACCACCCCTGCGGAACCACGGTGAGCTCCTGCGCCCCTCGCCCCTCTTCCCCGACTCGTTCCCCTCCTCTAGCCACCGATTCCACATGGCCAAGCCCGCCCGCTGCCTCGCTCGTCGCCGGCGTGGCTAGAGCCCCAGTGGCTCGAAGCCAACCCCACCTCTGGGCTCACCGCAGCACCAGGAACCCGCAGCGCCCCTCCGCTTCCCCTCTAGTGCGCCGCAGCGTCGAGCCCGAGCTCGCCCGAGCTCCGGCCCGCCAAACACGCCAAGGCGTCGATTCCGCCACCCCGACCCAGCTAACCCCACCAAGAGCTTCGGCTCCTCCCATTCTCCTAGGTGCCCTCCATGACCCATTTGGTCGCCGAATGGCGAAAATCACTCCGCCGCCGCGTCAGCTTCGTGACTAAGCGCCAGCGTCCGTGACCGACTGACCGGCATGGGTTGACCTTGCCGGTTTGACCTCCCCTCTCCCTCACCGACATGCGGGCCCGCCGGCTAATTAAGTTAGATTAGTATTAACTAAGTTAGGTTAGTTAGTTGAACATCGACACTTTCGGGACCCACCGGTCAGGATTTGACCTGGGCCGCCCGATTGACGGCCGACGTCATAGTGACGCAATCTTTGGCGCAATATTCTTTTTCCGGATTTATTTAATTCAGGAAATTCCGTAAAATACTCTAAACTTCTAAAAATCATATAAATTCAACCGTAACTCGGATGGAAATAATTTATATATGAAAAATGATCAGAAAAATATGAAGAATCTGTTTATGCCATGATCATGCATGTTTGAACAAGTTAACCTCACTGAATAGGATGAATCATGATTAGGGTAATTTATGAACTAGCATTTGGAGTTGGAGTTCAACCTTGTTTGAATTCCACTTCAATTAACTTGGATTACTGTTGCATTAGGTGAATTCAGTACCTTAACATGACATGTCATTCATGTGAATGTGCATTGCATTGATTGTGTTCTCTCTTGTTTGCGGTAATTGTTTCCTCCGGTGAGACGATGTATCGACGATGAAATCGATGACACCGATGAAGAACTATTATCTTCGAAGTGCCGTGCAAGCAAAACCCCCTTGTTCATTCCGATACAATCCCACTCTCTCGCTCTTGCTCTATTTTATTGCATTAGGACAACAACGACTCATGTGTTATTTGCTGCGGTAGCTGAACCCCTTGATCCTTTGCATGACCTGTCATTCCACAAGAATTAGATGAAACCCACTAGCATGAGTAGGAATTGTTTGAGCCATGTTGTGCCTACTCATCTATGCTTGATTGTCATGCCTGCTATCGCTTAGAGTTGAGTCGGGTCTGATTCATCGGGAATGGATTGGAATTGTTATGAACATGCCCTATTGCGTGTAAGCTAAGTGTGTGAACACGATTTGGTAAAGGTAGCGGTGAGAGGCCATGTAGGAGTACATGGTGGGTTGTCTCATTGCAGCCGTCCTCGAGGAACTGAGTTCTGTGTTTGTGATCCATGAAACAGTTACTACCACGCATTGGGATCCTTAATTGACCCTCTCGGCTTCTTAACCACCCTTGTCCTCGGTCAGGGAGTTGCAAGTAGATTCCGTGTTTGTAGCATGTCTTTGGGGGCCGCCGCAACGCTGACCTTAGGGGTGGGTTGTGTTGCGGTAGGCACCGTGGCCCGGTGTACCGAGTGCCCGTTTGGTATCTCGGAACCCTGCACACATCGTTCGGGGCTGTATGGGAAACCTCGGCGGACTCCCTGCGGATGGAACCCGAATAGGCGATAAACCTGACTAGGGACTTGAGTGTTTAGGTAGGCCGTGGCCGACACCCACGTTGAGCTTCCGCTTGAAGGTTGCCGAGTACATGTCGTGTAAACGGCGGTAAGTGGTGAGAGCGTGTGTGAAGAAGTACACCCTGCAGGGTTTAATATGATCTATTCGAATAGCCGTGTCCACGGAGAAGGACTTCTGGGTTGCCTATATCAGTTCATAGACAAGTGGAAGTGGATACCCTAAAATGCGCAAGATAAGCGTGAGTGCTATGGATGGCGTTCTCGTAGGAAGACGGGAGCGGTTCCATAGTGGTGTATTGATATGGTGAATATGTGGACTCGTGTGCGCCACCTCAAAAGAGTTACTTGCAATCGTAGTTCAGGATAGCCACCGAGTCAAAGCTGGCTTGCTGCAGTCAAACTCCACCACCCCCTTTGATAATGATGCATATGTAGTTAGTTCTGATGTAAGTCTTGCTGAGTACAATTGTACTCACGTTTGCTTATTTTATGTTTTGCAGAGAGACGTCAGTCTCGCTAGTAGTTCCGCTTGGACTTCGACGTTTAGCTTGATACCTCATTTCGATCTTGTGCCTTGGCAGATCTGGTAGATAGTCGTGCTTCTCGGCCTTTTTCATTTATAGTTATGCGTACTTTCGGACATGATTAGCTTCGCTTGTGCTTTGACTTGTATGCTCGAGTGTTGGGTCATGAGACCCATGTTTGTAATATCTCGCTCTTGAGCCTAATGAATAATATATTGAGTCGTAGAGTTATGTTGTGATGCCATGTTGTATCTACGCATATTGAGCATAATGTGTGTATGTTTGAAATGCTTGGTATGTGTGGGATCCGACAAACTAGTTGTTTATCCTTGGAAGCCTCTCATATGGGGAAATGTGGTCTTGTGATTCTGAGCGATAGTAGTCCGCTACAGCCCGGTTCACCGGAGTCCTGCTAGCCCAGCACTACTGCTTGGACACTTGACTGGCCGGCATGTGTTTCACTTCGTCCCTATGTCTGTCCTTCGGGAAATGTCACGCAGTTGTTATTCGAGTCCTGTCTAGCACCTTTCTGACCGGGATACCGGAGTCCTGCTAGCCCAGCGCTACAGCTCGAATATATACGTTGATGACCGACATGCTCGATGTGATTCATGTATGCCTGTCCCCATAGGTTAGTGCCGCTTTGGGTTCACGACTAGCCATGTCGGCCCGGGTTCTTTGTCATATGGATGCTAGCGACACTATCATATACGTGAGCCAAAAGACGCAAACGGTCCCGGGCCATGGTAAGGCGACACCCGTGGGAATACCGTGCGTGAGGCCACAAAGTGATATGATGTGTTACATGCTAGATCCGTGTGACTTAGGATCGGGGTCCTGACACCCGGTTACCGTGGGAGGTCGGGGGCCGAGCGATGCGCGTTTCTCTCGTACACATACACGCGTGTGTGCGAGGCGTTGGCTCTAACTGAACCCGAGCGAGGCTTTGGGCTCTAACTGAACCCGAGCGATTTCACTGCAGGCTATGCGATACTGAACCCGAGCGATCGATTGATGGCTATTAACTGAACCCGATCGGCGATTCGCCGCTCTGCTGCTAATCAAGCCGATCGATGCTGCCTCAGGATGACCAAAGTGAGCGCTATGCGGGGGGTTGGATGAACAAGGCGGTGCCGTTGCCTGGATGAACATGACCCCGTGGTGTGGTGGAGGGCTGGATGAATAGTAGACGGTGGAGGGGTGCCCGTGGAGGGGTGGTTGAACAGGACCCCATGGTGTGGAGGGCCGGATGAACAGTAGACAGTGGAGGGGTGGTTGAACAGTAGCCGGTGGAGTAGCGTGCGGTGGAGGCTGGATGAACAGGAGCCCGTGGAGGCTGGAGGAGGTCGACGGTAGCCCGTGGAGGCTGGAGGAGGTCGACGGTGGAGATGAACAGTATCCCGTGGAGTCCCGTTTTGCGGTACGCCACACCCCTCCTGATGAACAGGACCCCCGTTTCGACCGTAGCGCTCCAACACAAGTCCGTTTTGTCTGTTTTGCGGCACGCCACACCCTCCACCCCGCTTTCGACCGTAGGAGGTCCGCTTCCTCCGCTTTTGCGGTACGCCACACCCTCTCGATCATCGGGACCCCGTTTCGACCATAGGAGGTCCGCTTCCTCCATTTTGCGATGCGCCACACCCTCCCGATCAACAGGACCCGTTCGAGCGTAGGAGGTCCGTTTCTGCGTTGTCGCGGTGCGCCAGCCTCGTTCCATTGCCTGTTCCGTCCAAGCCCTCCCGATGAACACAACCACGCATTCCGTTCCGACCCAGCCGGTTGGCTCCCACGCGTTTCGTTGCCTCCCGATGAACACGACGCATTCCGTTGCCTCCCCATGAACACGACGCACTCCGTTGCCTCCCCATGAACACGACGATGACGCTGTTTCTCCGTTCTGACCCAGCCATGTACACGAGTCCTGGCCGTACGTATGCGCGAGTAGGTGTTCGAGACCCCGCCCGTATGTACACATACGTGGCCATATTTTCTTTCCTGCACCCTGGCCGCTGTACGTACGTGTACATGCTACGTGCGCACCTCTACTACGACACGTGCGCGCCTCTACAACGACCAGTATATGCATATCGCTCACGACCAGAATGACAATGCTACGTACGCTTCAACCAGGTGGGTCCCGACTGTCACGCACTTCCTTGCGTGCGAAGATGTAGCTGGTGGGTCCCAGCAGTCAGGGGGGCGAATCGTTTTGTTTTTTTTTGCCTGGACACACTTCCTTGCGTGCGAGGGTGTAGCTGGTGGGTCCCAGTAGTCAGGGGGGAAACGTTTTTTTCGCAAAATACGGTGGCCCGTCCGGTGGGTCCCCGCTATCAGGTGGAGGAGTAATTATTTTGCGCGTAATAAGGAGGCACTTCCTTGCTGCGGCCGTGGAACCAGCTGTCAGCGTCCCCACGCACAGTACTCTTCCGATGGAAGTCGGTCGTTGACCACATTGACCATGTCGCGCCGAGAGCACCACGGCGGTGGATGACGGTGAGGTCTAGGAAGGGTACGACACGGAGGCAGGGAAGACTCGGCAGTTGTTTCCCACGCGGAGGGGAGTACAACTGTACGAGGGTTTACTGGTTCGTCTGCCGTCGCCGGAGAATAACAGTAGGTGTGGGTGAGTAGAGGGATGGCTAGGCCAGCGATGGGAGTACGGTGGGGCGGTGAGGCCTGCGCGGCAGCACAGCCGGCCGTGGGGAGGAGGGAGCAGGCAGTCCCGCCGGCGCTTGTTTGAGCGGCTGGAGCAGGAAGAGCAGAGATTGAAGAAGCACGACGGCCATTGGATGGACATCCAACAGTCACTGCTTGTGCGTCAACCTTTTTTTAGGAAAGCCTCAAATCTGTGGAAAACAGCATACAACCCATCTGCCATTATTTCTAATAATTTACAGCCCATTTGCTAATTCTTAAGGTTTTTTTGGAGCCCATATTCTTTTTGTTAGCATTACAGCCCATATTGTGGCCACGGTTAAAAAATTATATGAATTTTTGCATATTTTGGTGCGGTCCGAACTGTTTTTAATCCCAAAATTTCGACTCACATTCAAACTGATTTTAAAATAAATGTATATAAATATAAAATCAACAAATTCTCCACGCATAAAAATTAATGTAATTTAAAATCTTGAAATGAAAAAAAAAGATATTTGAAACTAATTGCCGGTTTGATGTGTTTTAAAAATGTACAGCCAATTTCACATTACTGATCGGCCATTTTCTCGGCCAGCCGAATGAAAGCTCTCCTCGTCTTGAAAGATTTGCAGCCCAACAGGCCTGACAAAGCGACTTACTTGGCAAATCACAAAAAAATTGGGCTGTGACCGTGGACCCAGCTGTCAGCCTCTCCACGTATAGTACTCTTCTGATGGAAGTCATTCCTTGACCACGTTGACCACGCCGCACGGAGAGCACCACAGCGGTGGACGACGGAAAGGCCTAGGAAGGGGACGACGCGGAGCCGGGGAAGACGCGGCAGTGGAAGCCCGCGCGGAGAGGAGTACGAGGGTTCACTGGTTCGGCTGCGGTGTGAGGCTGCCGTCGCCACAGGGCCTGGCCAGCGGTGGGAATAGTAGGGGGTGGTGAGGCCTCTGCGGCAGCAGAGCCGACCACAGGAGGCAGGAGCATGCGGCACAACCGACGCTGCTTTGGGCGGCTGGAGCAAGAAGACCAGAGGTTGAAGAAGCACTACGGCCGTTGGATGGACATCGTACGGTCACTGGAGCTAGAATTGTTCATATTGACTAAGTTGACAAAGCCCTTCGTCCCCGTCAACTTAGTAGGCCCATTAAGTCATCCTCCCACCAAGGTGGGTCTCAGCCAGCTGTGGAGTATTCATTTTTTGTGCGTAATAAGGAGGCACTTCCGTGGGTCCGAGCCGACAGTGGGGAACGTTTTTTTCGCGAAATACGGTGGCCCGTCCGGTGGGTCCCAACAGTCAGGGGGAAATGATTTTTTTCACAAAATACTGGTGGCCCGTCCGGTGGGTTTCCGCTGTCAGGTGGAGGAATAATTATTTTCCGCGTAATAAGGAGGCACTTCCTTGCGGTTGCCGTGGACCCAGCTGTCAGCCTCTCCACGTCTGATACTCTTCCGATGGAAGTCGGTCGTTGACCACATTGACCACGCCGCGCCGAGAGCACCACGGCGGTGGACGACGGCGAGGCCTAGGAAGGGGACGACGCGGAGCCAGGGAAGACACGTCAGTGGATGCCCACACGGAGAGGAGTACGAGCGTTCACTGGTTCGGCTGCGGTGTGAGGCTGCCGTCACTGCAGAATAGCAGGGGGTGTGGGTGAGTGGAGGGATGGCCTAGCCAGTGGTGGGAGTAGTATGGGGGCGGTGAGACCTCCGCGGTAGCACAGCCGGCCATGGGAGGAAGGAGCAGGCGGCACGACCGAAGCTGCTTTGGGCGGCTGGAGCAAGAAGACCACACGTTGAAGAAGCACAATGGCCGTTGGATGGACATCATACGGTCACTGGAGTATTGACTAAGTTGATAAAGCCCTCCGGCCCGTCAACTTAGTAGGCCCACAAGCCAGCGCAACAATATGGTGGGTCCCAGCTAGCAGGGGGTATTCATTTTTTTGGGCGTAATAAGGAGGCACTTCCTTGCGTGCGAAGATATAGCTGGTGGGTCCGACTGTCGGGGGAACGTTTTTTCCGCGAAATCTGAGAGGCCCTTCCTGTGGGTCCTAGCTGTCAGTGGAGGAATCATTATTTTGCGCCTAATAAGGAGGCATTTCCTTGCATGCGGTCAGGACCCAGCTGTCGACCTCTCCACGTCTGATCCACTTCCGATGGATGTCGTTCATTGACCACGTTGACCAGGCCGCGCCGAGAGAACCAGGGCGATGGACGATGGCGAGGCCTAGGAAGGGAACAACACGAAGCTAGGGAATACTCATCAATTGTTTCCCACGCGGAGGAGTACGAGGGTTTACTGGTTCGTCTGCCGTCGCCGGAGAATAACAGCATGTGTGGGTGAGTAGAGGGATGGCTAGGCCAGTGATGGGAGTTCGGTAGGGCCGTGAGGCCTGCACGGCAGCATAGCCGGCCGCGGGAGGAGGGAGCAGGCAGTCCCGCCGGCGCTTGTTTGAGCGGCTGGAGCATGAAGAGCAGAGATTGAAGAAGCACGACAGCTGTTGGATGGACGTCCAATAGTCACTTATCTCGTGTTATCACTAAGTTGACAGGGTGTTGCGTGTGCGTCAACCTTTTTTTATGAAAGCATACGCGTCAACCTTTTTTTATGAAAGCATACGCGTCAACCTGTAGTAGGCGCACAAGTCGGCCTCAAATCTGTGGAAAACAACATGCATCCCATCTGCCACTATTTCTAATAATGTACAACCCATTTGCTAATTCTTAAGAATTTTTTTGGAGCCCGTCTTCTTTTTGTTAGCATTACACCCCATATTGTAGCTGTCGGTGTCAAAACCGGCGGATCTCGGGTGGTCCCGATCTGTGGGTCAAGGCTGATGGTAACAGGAAGCAAGGGACACAGATGTTTACCCAGGTTTGGGCCCTCTCGATGGAGGTAAAACCCTACTTCCTGCTTGATTAATATTGATGATATGGATAGTACAAGAGTTGATCTACCACGAGATCGTAGAGGCTAAACCCTAAGATCTAGCCTATGATGGTATGATTGTAATTGTGATCGGCCTTCTAAGGACCGACCTCTCCGGTTTATATAGACACCGGAGAGGGCTAGGGTTTACATGGAGTCGGTTACAAGGAAGGAAATATAATATCCGGATCGCCAAGCCTACCTTCCACGCCAAGCAAAGTCCCATCCGGACACGGGCCAAAGTCTTGAGTCTTGTATCTTCATGCTTCAATAGTCCGGACGTTGTACATAGTCCGGCTGTCCGGATACCCCCTAATCCAGGACTCCCACATCATCGGCTTCAGCCCCCACGCAAACAATGCGGGGGTGTTCGCAAAAAATATGCATAATCACACTTGATCCAATGTCTTGGTCCATGAAGGAGGTGATTGCACGTCGAACTAGGCAACTGGACTATATAGCTGTAACAATTTCGCTTAGCCATGGGAATTAATGTTGGGGCTACTATGTAACCCCTGGTACATTTCGCGTGCATCCGAATACGGGCGCGTGTGTACATGACCGGGCAACGGTCCTTCGTTAATTCGGAGGAATCCTAAAGATTCCGATAAGTCTTCGAGTGGTTGAACAGTCTCTCGCTGTATCATGACAGTCAGTTTTCGGCTTTCTCTACCGAGGTGCTCGTCCGGAATAACGAGGGCACAACCGCGGTAGTTCTCCTTTGGCCACCTTAGCCGATATTAACGGCACGTAAGGCGGCAAACCCAGGAGCCGGGAAAACCCAACATTTGACCAAAGACATGATTCAGAGCTGCTGCATATAAGGCCAAACTCGTGACGCCGAACACTCCGAGGGTATTCGTACTTTATAATAGTCGATGGGCTCAAGAATGCCCAATCGTTATAAGCCCTATTTTTCTAGGTACGTGCGTTAATCTGTCGTGGCTAGATGCCAAAAACGGCAGTATCCTCTGTGGGTATGGGACCCTTGGGTTTGTTAAACAACAAGAGACAATAAAAAGGTTTACACATGGGCTTAATCTAAAAAGAAACCTGTTTAACGGGGCCCTGCTGCACGTCTACGCCTTTGTCTCTATTGTGCCGTATCCTAGAAGGGTATCGCGCGAGCGTTGTCTGTGAATAAGAGAAAAACTCGTAGAAGAGTACAACGTAAGTATGCGATGGATAATAAAAGTGTAAGATGTTGGCCTACCCATAAGGTTGAGCCAACTGTGGGACTATATTAAGTATTTATAGCCCCTGGTGTCCACTATGGGATTTCATATACGGTGCCCTGGTTCAATTTTATCCGGGCGACCGGACTCGTCTAGCCGAGTCTGTGGTCTTTTTAAGGACCAGTCATGTTCTGCGATGTTGGAGGTCGCTTATAATCCGCCGCAAGGGCCGCTATGCGTGTTCCTCTGCGCATGACGAGCGCTCTGTTAGTCCGCTAACGATGATGACGCCACGTGGACCGGGCATCTTAAGTGTAAGGTAGCCATAGTGTGGCAATGCATTGAAGCGGGCGAAGGCCGTTCTTCCGAGCACTGCGTGATAGTCGCTTTGGAAGGGTGCGATGATGAAGAGTAGTTGTTCGCTTCTGGAGTTGCCTGGAGAGACGAATGTTACCTCCAGAGCGACGGAGCCTCTGCTATGGGCTTCAACGCCTGGTATCACCCCTTCAAAGGTGGTGTTGCTTTGGTTCATTCTGGATGGGTCTATCTCCATCCTGCGGATAGTGTCCTCATATATTAAATTGAGACTGTTGCCACCGTCCATAAGGACGCGGGTGAGACGGTATCCGTTGATTATCGGGTCAAGCACCAAGGCCTTTGATCCTCCGCGCCGAATACTAGTTTGGTCATCCGAGTTATCGAAAGTGATCGGATAAGGTATACAGTGGTTAGGCGTGAGTACGATGTGTTCTATATCGAGCGCGTCTCTATGCGCGCGTTTGTGCCTCCTCATGGATGTGTGAGTCGCGTGGATCATGTTCACTGTTTTAACCTCTAGCGGGAATTTTTTCCGTCCTTTAGTGTTTGGCTGGCGAGGTTCATCCTCGTCTTCAATTGGTGTTTCCCTTTCCTTGTGTTCGGCATTTAATTTGCCGGCCTACTTGAAGACCCAGCACTCTCTGTGCGTGTGGTTTGCAGGTTTGTCAGGGGTGCCATGAATTTGGCATAGTCTATCTAGGACTCTATTCAGATCGGACGGTCCCTCTTTGCTGCCTTTAGATGGCTTGTTTTCCTGATTGGGTCGAGAGCCCCTGAATCCGGCATTAACCGTCGTGTTATCCGGGCTCTCTTCCTTGTTTTGGCGTTTGGTTTTATGACACCGTGGCTTCCCGTTGCCATCCTTACTTCGGATGTGCTGGCGTTGCTGGTGCCTTTACGGGCTAGCCAGCTATCTTCTCCCGCGCAAAAGCGGGTCATAAGGCTTCTTAGGGCTGCCATTGTCCTTGGTTTTTCTTGGCCGAGGTGTGCAGCGAGCCACTCAAACGGATCTTTGTGTTTGAATGCCGCCAAGGCTTCAGCATTCGTGACAGTCAACAATTTGATTCTTCTTAGTGAGGAATCTGTTCCAAAGCTTCTTGAGGCGGACTCTCCGGCTGTTGGACTATGTAGCTTAAGTCGTCAAGATCCGGAGGTCGGACATAAGTCCCTTGAAAATTGGCCCTAAAAGCATCCTCAAGTTCCTCCCAGCTCCCAATTGAGTTTTCAGGGAGACTTTTCAACCAGTGCCGAGCTGGTCCCTTTAGTTTGAGGGGGAGGTATTTAATGGCGTGAAGGTCATCCCCACGAGCCATATGTATGTGTAGGATAAAGTCCTCGATCCGGACCCACAGGTGCAGCCGTTCACCAGATGCCTCTATGTTCACAGGTTTGAAGCCACAGGAAATTCATGGTCCAGTACTTCATCGGTAAAGCACAGGGGGTGAGCAGCCCCTCTGTATCTGGACGTGTTTTGGCATGCCGTCGGCTGTTGTTGTGTCCGGTGTTTACTCCGGACTTGTGTTCGAATGACGTAATCATTTTGGTGACCATAGTCCCTCGCCGGGGTGTGTCCTTTCGATCCGTAAATGGACCTGGCCGCACCGGCTTTCTTATTCAGGTGTCAGGGTCGGTAGCCGCTTTGTTGCGGTTATGAAGTGGTGCGGCTTCGTCGTCGAATTCTGGCAGTAGCTTGCGTTTTGGATAGCTCTTTGTGTGGCGACCATCGCTGTATCTTTCTTCAGTATCTAGCACATTATTCCATCTGTGGTTGAGTGTTTCCTGCGCGGCTTTGAGCCGTTCCTTCTGCTTCTTTAGACTTCTTGCGGTGGCCATAAGCTTTCTGTGGAGGTTATCTCGTTCCACGTGTTTTTCCGGGATCACATCATTATCCGAACCGTTTTCCTGAGCTGGTTCGTTTTGATGACCTCGTCCGTCGGGATCATTGTCCTCGGGCGTCTGCTCCAAACTGTGTTTGGGGTGACCTGGTTCGCCCTGCTCCATCGCTGGGTCTGTATGGTCATTGTTGCCTTCGGAGTTGATTGTAGTGTCGATCCCTCTGGTGCTCTTGTCACTATTTTTACTGTTGCTGGACTTAGAACGGCGTATGCGCCGTCGCTTTGGCTTTTGTTTGGGGGTTTTATTGTCCGGATTTTCGCCTTTGTCCTCTTTGGGCGTATCCACCATGTATATGTCGTGTGACGAGGGGGAAGTCCGGCGCCCCATAGATTCCGAATCTCCTCCGGCATCCTCGTCCATACCGTCGATGTCTTCGGAGTCGAAGTCAGGAATGTCGGTTAAATCATCGACCGTGGCTATGAAGTGGGTGGTGGGTGGGCAACGAATTTCTTTGTCGCCTGCTTCCCACTCAAACTGGACATAGTTTGGCCCAGAAATTTCTGTCAAAGAGAGAGTTTTCAACGAGTTCAGCATGTCGCCAAAGGGCGAGTGCTGAAAGATGTCCGTGGCGGTGAACTCCATTACCGGAGCCCAATCTGGCTCGGGAGTGCACGGACCGGACTCAACATCCGGATACGAATCCGGGGGTCCGGAGTCATAGGCCGCCGTAAAGGTAAGGCCCGTGTTCGGCTCCATCGCCGATATGTGTGCGGCCTGCGGGGTGGGGTCCAGCCCTCCGTCCCCAGGCAACGCGGCATGGTCCGGATTTAGATCCGAGGAAACTGCGGGGGTGATACCCCGAGCTTTGTCCGACAGCAGGCCTAAGCCGTGCCCGTCGCGACTGTCCGGTGCTCCTGGGAGGAAAGTGTCGGTGTACTAAAGTAGGGGTACCTTAGTACCCCGAACTTGTGCACGGGCACTCGCAGCGTCCCCGTGGCAAGCCTCGCCGGGCGTCCGCCAAGACCCTCCGCAGCCTTTGAGAAGACAAGGCCCCGACAAGAGGAGCTTGTCGGGAAGGCCACTCCAGGCACGCAGAAGACAAGGCCCCGTCAAGAGGAGCTTGCCGGGAAGGCTCGGAGCGCGACAAGCCTCCGGGCGCGACAAGGATTCGGCCGCGGCAAGGAGCTTGCCGCGGCATGCAACTTCTCTCCGTCTCCGCTCCAGCTCACCCAGCGACGTGTCGCCCTGGGACCGTTCCATGCGCGCGTGTCGAGCAGCTGTGCAGCCAGCGGAGAGCAGCGATAAGCGGCGCTGATAGGCTCGCCACCGTGGCGAGCGGAGGCGCACCTGACGGTCTCTGTTACACTGTTTGGGCGATAATGACGGACATTTATTGCTTTTGTCCCTTGCCGTCAGAGTTAGGTATTTTGCACTGTACACTGTTCAAGTAGGTGTACCAACTCCTGTTTTTACGTTTGTACCCCCGCCTATGTTGCCACCTGTCGGAGACCCCTTGAGCATATAAAAGGAGGCCCGAGTGCAACGTAGAGAGGGTTCGCAAGGTTCGGTTCATTCGATCCACTCGAGACCAGAGACACTCACGCTAGGTTTTGTAGCCTGCATTGCTCCCTAGCAAGAACACAATAGATCAAACAAGCAGCAGTAGGAGTTTTATCTCTCCGGAGAGCTCCGGTTGGGTAAACTGCTCGTGTGCCTCGCCTCAATCCGCTCTTCATGCGATCTCCGCCCCCTCCGAACCACAAGGGGCCTGGTCCGCCCGACCCCATAGGTGTTCGCGGTACGATCAAGATCCCCGACATCTTTGGCGCGCCCGGTAGGGGCGTCGAGGTTGTGTGAACCTGCTCGGCGCTCACACGAGCAGCGTCATCAACATCTTCCTCAACATGCCACCGAAGAAGAAGGCTTGGCAGCAGAGCCGTCCGCGTCGTACCCACCCTCACCGCAGCAAACGGGTGGTGGGGCAGACGCTGGCGGAGGAACGGGCGCCGACGAAGGTGCTCGCGACGTTGCCAAGTCCAAGGACAAGGCACCGCAAACCTCGGCATCCGCGCATCCCCCGCGCCCATCTCAGGAGACGCGGGACCAACAACGTCATGGCGTTCACAACGCCATACGTTCGTTGGATCGAGACCCTCAAGACCAGCATGCGCGCCAACATGCCGGCACGAGTGAGATACGGTCGCCCGGACGGGCCGCTGCTCCTTCTAACATAGTTAGAAGTCCGAGCGTGTCCCGCTCCTTGCACCGTTCTCCAATGCCACCCACTACTCCAGCAGAAGCTCTGGCGAGAGCTCAGCTGCTCGACTACCCTCCAACGGCCGACAAGGTCGACGAGTGGAGGGCCACTATCCGAGCCTCATCGGCTTTGCCAACGGCGACGCCGCCGGCAACCAACCCCATCGTTGCGCGGCGAGGCGACAAGGCACGAGCCGGTGGCGGCAGAGACTGTCGGAGGTGCAACCACCGTGCACTCTCCGCCAAGAAGGCCAAGATCGCCGACTCACCGGATCCACCTCGACAGCGACTCCACTGCGTTGTCGGATCGCGAGCTTCGCCGCGATCAGCGCCAAGTTCTTCATGAGCGACAACAAGAGGACGCTCGAACTCGCATCGAGCGCCAAAGAGAAGCGCGACGTCAGTCCGACAAGCGTGCTGGGCCTTCTGTTGACATGCGCGCGCCGGAGGGGCCAGGCGACTTGCCGTACGCGGTAGGTTGCCCTGCGTTCACTCGTGAGCTGCGGCAAGTCCAATGGCCCAGCCAGAAAAACTTCAAACCAGACGTGCCGGAGAAGTATGATGGCAGGACGCATCCGTCGGAGTTCCTCAGCATCTACACCATCGCGGTGCAGGCTGCGGGGGGACGGGACGACAAGATCCTCGCCAACTACTTCCCGTCGTGCTCAAGCCCAACGCCGATCTTGGCTCATGCACTTGCCGGACAGCTCCATATCCTCTTGGGCAGATCTGTGCCATCAGTTTGTTGGCGCCTTCACGGTGGCCACAAACCTCATGGCCAAGAGATTGACCTTCACTTGCTCGCCCGGAAGGAAGGAGAGTCCTCGCCAAGTTCATTCGTAGATTCAGCCGTGTGCACTACAACATCCCGAGACATCCACCCTGCCGCGCGGTGATTAGCGCATTTCATCGTAATGTGCGGAACCGCAAGATGAGGGAGGAGATGGCGATGTGCAAAGTCAAGGACGTCGGTGAGTCTGTACGCCTTGGCGGCAAGTGTGCACGCTACCGAGGAAGGGAGGAGACTCCTGTGAGAGAATGCGTAAGCAGGATCGGCAAGGATGACACCGCCCGACAAAGAAGGGCCGCGGCGAGGCAATGTAAAGGAGAAAGCCGGAGAAGTGCTAGCGATGGAGCAGTCCGGCAATGGAGGTGGCGACAAGAACGCCAAGGCTGGTGGCTCCGGCAAGGAGGTTTCACGACGCCAACCACCGGTCGGTGGCGGCCGCCGACAAGGTGACAGCTCCGGCAAGCGATCGCAAGATCCACCGTACCAAGGGCCACGACCTCCAGAGCTGCAAGAAGGTCGAGCAGCTTGTCGAACAGCAGAGAGCTGAGTACGAGCGGCGCGACGAGGAGAAGGCCCAGGAAGGTGCTGGGGGAGCAAGCAAGAAACGTCCCGGCCGGGTAGGACGCCGCGGCAAAGCCAAGCAGCGGCAAGGAGATCGACCTCCCCGCGGCCGCGACAAGGATGATGATGATGACGAGGACGAAGATATGGAAGACGACGACGCCGATGAGCAGGAGTTTCAGAAAGCCACAGAGGTTCTCTGCGTTGACGGAGGTGCTTCCCTGCATACCTCCCACCGCCAACTCAAGCAATGGATGCGGGAGGTCAATGCAGCGGAACCATCCATAGAGTCACGCAAGCCTCTCAAGTGGTCCAGCACGCCTATCATTTTTGATATTGAGGACCACCACGACCGCGTGATCGGCGGTCGGTGCTTGCCGATGTTGGTCTCACCAACCATCCGCAACCTCAAGGTCACAAAATGTTAGTTGACGGTGGGGCCGGCTTGAATTCGATCTCCTCCGCGGTGCTCCGAGCTTCAAATCCTCGACAATGAGCTTGAAGAGACCGGAACCTTCCAAGGAATCAATCCAGGAAGGAGCAAGCGAAGGGAAGATTACGCTGTCGGTCACATTTGGCAGCCGAGCTGAACTTCAGGATCGAGAGGGTTACATTCGACGTTGTCGATTTCCCATTGCCTTACAATGGGATACTTGGCCATCCAAAGACTCGCCAAGTTCATGGCAGCCTCTCACTACGCCTACCCCCTACTCAAGATGCCAGGCCCGATAAGCGTCATCTCTGTCCACGGCGACAACAAGGATGCCCTTATCTGTGCCGACAAGATCTTCCAGGATGCAGCAGCCGCGACGGATTGCCAGACACTTGCCGCTGAAGCTCCCGGGGGGAAGAAGACCAAGTCCAAGTCCGGCAAGGGCTCTGACGCTCACTCCGGCAAGCGCACCTCTTCGGAGTGCTGTGCTACCGTTGAGGACGCACCATCGAGCTCCACCGGCAAGTGCAAGAAGATGGTGGCTCGCAAGACCAAGAAGGTGCCAGCCAAGGAGGACGGCACTGGTGGTACCTTCACCATCAGTGCCTCTCTCGACCCTAAATAGGAAGGCGTGCTCGTTGCTTTCCTGCGGGCGAATGTCGACGTGTTTTCATGGCAACCGTCTGATATCCCCGGTGTTCCCAGGAAAGTGATTGAGCACCGCCTGGCCGTTTGTCCTCATGCGCGGCCCGTCAAGCAAAAAGTCAGGAAGCAAGCAGTGGAGCGCCAAGAGATCAAGAAACTGGAAGCAGCAGGCCTTGTCAGAGGAGTGCTCCATCCTACGTGGTTGGCCAATCCTGTAGTCGTACGCAAAGCAAATGGGAAATGGAGACTTTGTATTGACTTCACGGATGTTAATAAAGCTTGTCCCAAAGATCCATTTCCCTTGCCGCGCATTGACCAGATTGTTGACTCCACGGCTGGATGTGATTTGCTTTCGTTTCTTGATGCATACTCAGGATACCATCAGATCTTCATGGCTGATGTCAGGACCCCGATCCTAAGTCACACCGACCTAGCATGTGACACATCATATCACTTTGCGGCCTCACGCACGGTATTCCCACGGGTGTCGCCTTACCATGTCCCGGGACCGTTTGCGTCTTTTGGCTCACGTATATGATAGTGTCGCTAGCGTCCATATGACAAAGAACCCGGGCCGACATGGCAAGTCGTGAACCCAAAGCGGCGCTTAACCTATGGGGACAGGCATACATGAATCACATCGAGCATGTCGGTCATCAACGTATATATTCGGCTGTAGCACTGGCTAACAGACTCCGGTATCCCGGGCTGTAGCAGGCTAAGCAGGACTCGAATAACATCGCGTGACATTTCCCGAAGGGACGTATATAGAACGGCGTGAAACACATGCCGCCAGTCAAGTGTCCAAGCGGTAGTCTGGGCTAGCGTGACTCCGGTGAACCGGTCAGAAGCGGACTACTATCGCCGTAATCACGAGACTACATTTCCCCATATGAGAGGCTGCCAAGGATAAACAACTAGTTTGTCGGATCCCACACATACCAAGCATTTCAAACATACACACATTATGCTCAATATGCGTAGATACAACATGGCATCACAACATAACTCTACGACTCAAATATTATTCATTAGGCTCCGAAGAGCGAGATATTACACACATGGGTCTCATGACCCAACACTCAGAGCATACAAGTCAAAGCACAAGCGGAAGCTAATCATGTCTGAGTACAGACAACTATAAATGAAAAGGGCTGAGAAGCCTGACTATCTACCAGATCCTGCCGAAGGCACAAGATCGTAGCTGAGGTAACAAGCTAAACGTCGAAGTCCAAGCGGAACTACTAGCGAGACTGACGTCTCTCTACAAAACATAGAATAAGCAAACGTGAGTACAATTGTACTCAGCAAGACTTACATCAGAACTAACTACATATGCATCATTATCAAAAGGGGGTGGTGGAGTTTACTGCAGCAAGCCAGCTTTGACTCGGTGGCTATCCCGAACTACTTAATCGCAAGTAACTCTTTTGAGGTGGCGCACACGAGTCCACATATTCACCATATCAATACACCACTATGGACCCGCCTCCCGCCTTCCCACGAGAACGCCATCCATAGCACTCACGCTTATCTTGCGCATTTTAGAGTATCCACTTTCACTTGTCTATGAACCGATATAGGCAACCCGTAAGTCCTTCTCCGCGGACACGGCTATTCGAATAGATCATATTAAACCCTGCAGGGTGTACTTCTTCACACACGCTCTCACCACTTACCGCCGTTTACACGACATGGACTCGGCAACCTTCTCGCGGAAGCCCAACGTGGGTGTCGGCCACGGCCTACCTAAACACTCAAGTCCCTAGTCCAGGTTTATCGCCTATTCGGGTTCCATCCGCAGGAGTCCGCCGAGGTTTCCCATACGGCCCCGAACGATGTGTACAGGTTCCCGAGACACCAAACGGGCGAATCGGTACACCGGCCACGGTGCCTACCGCAACACAACCCACCCCTAAGGTCAGCGTTGCGTCGGCCCCAAAGATACTACAAACACCGAAACTACTTGCAACTCCGGACCAGGAACAAGGGTGGTTAAGAAGCCGAGAGGGTCAATTAAGGATCCCAATGCGTGGTAGTTAATGTTTCATGGATAAAAAACACAGAACTGAGTAAATGAGGACGGCTGCAATGAGACAACCCACCATGTACTCCTACATGGCCTCTCACCGCTACCTTTACCAAATCGTGTTCACACACTTAGCTCATACACAATAGGACATGTTCATAACAATTCCAATTCATTCCCAATGAATCAGACCCGACTCAACTCTAAGCATGAGCAGGCATGACAAACAAGCATAGATGAGTAGGCACAACATGGCTCAAACAATTCCTACTCATGCTAGTGGGTTTCATCTAATTCTTGTGGAATGACAAAGTCATGCAAAGGATCAAGGGGTTCAACTACCGCAGCAAGTAACACATGAGTCGTTGTTGTCCTAATGCAGTAAAATAGAGCAGGAGCGAGAGTGGGATTATATCGGAATGAACAAGGGGTTTTGCTTGCACGGCACTTCAAGATAATAGTTCTTCATCGGTGTCATCGAATAATCATCGCTTGCGGTACATCATCTACCGAGGGAACAATTACCGCAAACAAGAGAGAACACAATCAATGCAATGCACATATATGATGCATGATCATGTTAAGGTACTGAATTCACCTAATGCAATAATAATCCAAGTTAGTTGAAGTGGAATTCAAACAAGGTTGAATTCCAACTCCAAATACTATTTCATAAATTACCCTAATCATGATTCATCCTATTCAGTGATGTTATCTTGTTCAAACATGCATGATCATGGCATAAACAGATTCTTCATATTTTTCTGATCATTTTTCATATATAAATTATTTCCATCCGAGTTACGGTTGAATTTATATGATTTTTAGAAGTTTAGAGTATTTTCTGAAATTTCATCAATTAAAATAATTCCAGAATCATTAATGCGTCAAGATGACATAGGCGTGACGTCAGCGGTCAACCGGTCGCTGTCCAGGTCAACTCGACGCTGGGACCCACGTGTCGCTGTCCTAGTTAATTAACAGAGGCTGTTAGTGCTAATTTTGTCCTAACTAAAAGTGTCGATTGAGGCATGGGCCCACATGTAAGTGACCCAGAGGGGTCAAACTAGGCCAAACCCGGGTCAACTCGCCGAGTTGACCCGCTGCTCATCGCCGGGGCCGAGAGGCAGCGGAGGGTGCGGATTTCCTCCTCCGGTGACCAAAAAGAGGCGGAGGGGCCCTACGTGACGCCTGGCTCGCCAAGCATCTAAGGGGACTAGCGGGAGGTGCGGGGTGGCGGTGTTCACGGAAGCGAAGCGCATGGCGGCCGGAGTTCGGGCGCGGATGGTGTCGATGCTACGGTGCTCAAAAGGGAAGACGAAGGGTGCTACGTGCTCACAGGAGTGTCTTTGGCGTGCTTATGGGCTCGGACGCGAACTACAAGAGTGTGGCCATGGCGGGCGCCATAGCCGGCGGCGAGGCGCTTCGGCAAGGTGGTTAAGCGGTTAGAGGAGGCAATCGAGCATGGGGTTAGGGGAAAAGGATCGTGGCCTCACAGCCGGGTTGCATTGGCCATAGAAGCGGGCTCGGGAAGCTCGGACGGCGGCACATCAACGGTGGAGATCCGCGGTACTCAACGAGGAAGACGAAGACGATGGCGTCGTTTCAGCGTCCGTGGTATGCGTGCTTCATCTTGGTGCTTCACGGCGTCGGCGGCACCCGTTGGACAGGGCGAGAGGGCAAGGGGAGCACGGTGGCAGCGGTGGTTCTCGTCGGCGGTCTCGGAGTGCGTCTGGGAGAGAGAGCAGAGGAGGGAAGGGGTCGGGAGAGTGAGAGAGAGCCGAGGGGCTGCGTGGCTCTCCGTGGCGTCGCCTAGGAGGGCCGGGAAGCAGGAGGTGGCTGGGAAGCAGGAGGTGGCGGGCGGTGGCGGTGCTGTGGCGTCGACGCTGCCCTCCTCTGGCAGAGGAGGAAGGCGGCAGAAGGAGGCGGTGGTGGCTGGGCCGCTGGGCCAGCGAGGAGGGGGAGAAGCTGGGCCGGTTGGGCGCTGCAGGTCGTAGGGTTTTTTCTATTTTGTTTTTCTTTTCTAATTTCTGACATTTGTTTGATTTATTTAAACAATACCAAATCACTTTATTTAATTATGCCAATTTTTATATGAGCTAGTGGTAATATTCCAGAGCTCTTCAACAAAAAGCACAATTTTTGGCCAATGTTTTATATATATAATTTTATATATATCCAAAGCAATAGGTATGCATTAATTCCAAATGCCCAAAAATGAATACTTATGAACTCCCAAAATATTGGTTTGATTATTATCTCTGTCCAATATTTTCAGAGGGCCACATGAGCATTTTCCTGGACCCTTTGGAGAAATTTTTATATTTGGTTCATTTCCAAAAATTATTCTGAGGGTTTCACAAATCCCCATTTCAATTTCATGAAAATTAACATGATGACATGAATGCCTTAATGCAACTAATGTCAAACAATTCTAGGGCTGTGACAACTCACCCCCACTAAACAAGAATCTCGCCCCGAGATTCAAGACGTGAGGTAAGAGGAAAAGGGAAGTCACAAACTATCACAATCTTCATGATCCATTTGCCCTTCTCGAAGATGTTGAGTTACTCCATCATCTTGGTCTTGACGTCTCTGCTTTCAAGATCTTCACTCACCGACACGACAATAGAAGGAAAGGTAAACCATACATGATTCGATCATCATGAATATCAGGTAACATGATCAACTCACTGACTGAGACGGTGACACATCTCGAGTTGAGACACAAAATACATCGAGAGGAATGGAAGAACAACAACGGGTTTGATTGGTGGCAACAATTCCACGCTTAGAAAGATGGTGGATGGTGTCAAGGTGGTGAGAAAATATTTGCCATGATTCAATAGCGGGGCACCTCAGGGGAGGTGACGCGAGGAACTATTCCCTTAAGTGGCAAAAAGAATTACTTTTGATACATAGATCATTGAAACTCTTCATACCAGCCTAAGGCAATTTAGAACGATCGTTTGGCGGAGTGCAAAGGAATGGTACACCCGGACTAGAATGGATGATGTGGACTACCTTGTTGAAGACAACGCAATGGATGATTTTTGCTTATCATCGAAGGTGGAGGGGACCCATGGTAAGTCCACTTTTGAGGATGATCTTGAATGTAAATTACTACGAAGGCAGTCTATAGTGAAATGGCACAAGGACGGTGCAAGCTGGGAACGAAATGCAACTGTTCGAATGTTCCAACCATCATATCTGCCTGAGATTCAGATCCGGTTGGTGTTAGGATATTTCAGACTCATCATGTCTGAAAAGGAAGGGTTGCAACACAATTCGACGAGATGGCGTTGCGAGATTCTCGGGATATTAACTACGATAGCAGGCTCCAAAACATGAGCTGGTTTTGCTACAAACATGTGAACATGTTGTCCTAGACAAACATGACCACATGGTAGTCTTATAATAAAACACTACCGAGTTCAGGTGGGGGGGGGGGAACCATCATTGAGGGTATCGAAGTCTTTACGCAAGTCCATGGATTAGATCCCAAGCATAGACTTCTTTTCCTTGAACAAATCAATCAGTGGCTTGGTGTGCTATGGAATTCATATGAAATGAAGATGATCACTATCATGCCATAGAATACTTCGCACGTGCATGACTGACTTGGGACGATTCCAAGGAAACAAAACAAACCTTTCTCAAATTCATGGCGGCAACTTACCCCTAAGGCACATGAATGCGAGGAAGTCACTACTTTCATTCAAACATATGCTTCATGAATGAAACACGAAGAAATGCTTACACAAGTTTCCAATACTAGGTTGATGCTCAACATGACTCATGGGGGAGACAAAATGCTACTGATGGGCTCAACAGCAACTTATCGGCATTTCCATATCACTGGACTTCCACCATCATGTGAACACGGTGATAGCATTGGTCGCACCAAAAGACATAATGGTGTATGCTCGAGGATCAACCACGAGTAAGACAACATTACTTAATATCGTTGGTTCTGATTTGACTTGACAATGGCCCATACTCAAATCAAAGAATTGGTAGGACAATAGATCCAACAACTGATCACGAGGAACAATCGATAAAGATATCATCCCTCTTCAACACACACTACTCAAGAATATCCCTTTGGAACGAACTAAGTTGGACAAGCTTTTATCTTCCAACTCTCCAAGTTGTTGTCTAGCTTAACCAACTAGCTCAGGGGTATCCAACACAGATTCTTGGAGAAGGGGTGGTTCACAAGAAACCAACTTGATCACGAGCTCAACATAACGGTCAGGGAACAACCCGGTAACACTTCCAAGAAGATATTTGGAAAGTCACGAACCACCGGTATGTCACTAAGCTCGAGAACAATCTTACTTTTCGTATAAGACGAAATGATCAATGAGTGAGGACTTGGCACAATCCTAACTCATCAATCGAAGAGTGCACCGAAATAAGGACTAGGTAGCACAATCTATCTTAGAATGATGATTTAATAACCAACACGCTAAGAATGAGAATATTGTCCATTACCACCAAGCAACGAGTGGCTCGGAGTATTGATTTCGCACATCCCAATTCACTTGCGGCATTCCGGTTGCAACAACACGGATCCGAGGAATGAATAATGATAGCGAGAGTATCAACTGCGTCAAGAATTTCTAAGAGGTTGTGCAATTCCCATGACATTCTTGACATAACATGGTAATACTTGTGGTAGAACAGATTCAAAAGCTGAATTGGTATTTTGATCTCATGGAATACAACTACTTTGACCCAATCCGGGATATGGATGAGGTACTGGAGTTTGTTTCTCCTAGTCATTCTGGAATAGAATGGCTTGACGGACCATAAGGATAGTAGACATCGATAAACACGATCGCACACATTCCCTTGACTATCAATTGATAGATGAAGGTCAGAAGGCATCTAAGAGAACAACTCAAAGGAACATATAATTTTTTTGAGTTGTGGATGCACAGATTAGTGTGTCGAGCAAGCTCAACATTTCTTCCGGATAACCCATGCAGAAAGTAGAACTGGCAGATTCACAACATGAATGGAGTACTCCTCAAGAGCACTCTTATTGTGATGTTTTGGTTCGAAAGAACTTCTGCCATAATTAGTTCATGGTATTTGGAAGAAGGAGAATACCACGGACTTCGAGGACTATTGCAAGGTTACTAATATCCTAAGGCACTAGCAAATACTAACAACATGAAGTAAGACGAATCTCGGGTTCAGCAACCTAGGAGTAGAATACTTACTACTAAATGGCATCACGGGATGCTTTCGAAAATCTTGGCGTAATCATCACACTAGGGATACAAAAGCATTGCTAAATTGCTAGGTGACTCCCTAAACACCTAGGGTCATAATAATAATTCCAACATATATGTTGAGGCAGCGGAGTACCTCAACATACAAATTTGTGTGATTAATCCGCCCGGATGAACATTAGAAATGGAGGAGGGATTTGCAAACGCATCGGACTATTTAGAGACCAGGATGATTCGGACAGCATAACGGCTGTAAATGCTCAAAATGATTTGAGACATCCTGCAAAAATGGTGGCATAACCACTCAACAACATCATAACAAGACTCTGAAATCAACAGTTATCATACAGGAGTAGTAAGAACTGAACTGGGGATTAAAACCAACAATCCTATAAGTCTATGGATTAGTAACACGTCATCCTAAGGGATAGATGAGAAGCCTAGTTCTTAACCCCGTAGAAGAGAAGAGGATGACTCAGATCAGAAGGCCATGAGCTATAAGGAGTAAAAAGAGCCTTACGTTCCCTTCCACAATCAATTCCCTTACATAACTAAAGCATTTCTAGACACAACTTGACCGGTTTGGCTTGGTAATCCTATAGGCGGTCGGGGCTCGATACCAACGCTGTCGGGACCCGATCCTAAGTCACACCGACCTAGCATGTGACACATCATATCACTTTGCGGCCTCACGCACGGTATTCCCACGGTGTCGCCTTACCATGTCCCGGACCGCTTTGCGTCTTTTGGCTCACGTATATGATAGTGTCGCTAAGCGCCCATATGACAAAGAACCGGGCCGACATGGCTAGTCGTGAACCCAAAGCGGCGCTAACCTATGGGGACAGGCATACATGAATCACATCGAGCATGTCGGTCATCAACGTATATATTCGGGCTGTAGCACTGGCTAACAGGACTCCGGTATCCCGGGCTGTAGCAGGCTAAGCGAGGACTCGAATAACACCGCGTGACATTTCCCCGAAGGAACAGACATAGGAACGAAGTGAAACACATGCCGGCCAGTCAAGTGTCCAAGCAGTAGTGCTGGGCTAGCAGGACTCCGGTGAACCGGGCTGTAGCGGACTACTATCGCTCAGAATCACGAGACTACATTTCCCCATATGATAGGCTGCCAAGGATAAACAACTAGTTTGTCGGATCCCACACATACCAAGCATTTCAAACATACACACATTATGCTCAATATGCGTAGATACAACATGGCATCACAACATAACTCTACGACTCAAATATTATTCATTCGGCTCAAGAGCGAGATATTACACACATGGGTCTCATGACCCAACACTCGAAGCATACAAGTCAAAGCACAAGCGGAAGCTAATCATGTCCGAGTACAGACAACTATAAATGAAAAAGGGCCGAGAAGCCCGACTATCTACCGAGATCCTGCCAAGGCACAAGATCGTAAATGAGGTATCAAGCTAAACGTCGAAGTCCAAGCGGAACTACTAGCGAGACTGACGTCTCTCTGCAAAACATAGAATAAGCAAACGTGAGTACAATTGTACTCAGCAAGACTTACATCAGAACTAACTACATATGCATCATTATCAAAAGGGGGTGGTGGAGTTTACTGCAGCAAGCCAGCTTTGACTCGGTGGCTATCCTGAACTACGACTGCAAGTAACTCTTTTGAGGTGGCGCACACGAGTCCACATATTCACCATATCAATACACCACTATGGACCCGCTCCGGGGTCCCTACGAGAACGCCATCCATAGCACTCACGCTTATCTTGCGCATTTTAGAGTATCCACTTTCACTTGTCTATGAACTGATATAGGCAACCCGTAAGTCCTTCTCCGCGGACACGGCTATTCGAATAGATCATATTAAACCCTGCAGGGTGTACTTCTTCACACACGCTCTCACCACTTACCGCCGTTTACACGACATGTACTCGGCAACCTTCAAGCGGAAGCCCAACGTGGGTGTCGGCCACGGCCTACCTAAACACTCAAGTCCCTAGTCCGGGTTTATCGCCTATTCGGGTTCCATCCGCAGGAGTCCGGCCGAGGTTTCCCATACGGCCCCGAACGATGTGTACAGGTTCCCGAGACACCAAACGGGCGAATCGGTACACCGGCCACGGTGCCTACCGCAACACAACCCACCCCTAAGGTCAGCGTATGCGTCCCCAAAGATACTACAAACACCAGAAACTACTTGCAACTCCCGGACCAGGAACAAGGGTGGTTAAGAAGCCGAGAGGGTCAATTAAGGATCCCAATGCATGGTAGTAATCTGTTTCATGGATCACAAACACGAACTCAGTTCCTGAGGACGACTGCAATGAGACAACCCACCATGTACTCCTACATGGCCTCTCACCGCTACCTTTACCAAATCGTGTTCACACACTTAGCTCATACACAATAGGACATGTTCATAACAATTCCAATTCATTCCCAATGAATCAGACCCGACTCAACTCTAAGCGATGGCAGGCATGACAAACAAGCATAGATGAGTAGGCACAACATGGCTCAAACAATTCCTACTCATGCTAGTGGGTTTCATCTAATTACTGTGGAATGACAGGTCATGCAAAGGATCAAGGGGTTCAACTACCGCAGCAAGTAACACATGAGTCGTTGTTGTCCTAATGCAGTAAAATAGAGCAGGAGCGAGAGAGTGGGATTATATCGGAATGAACAAGGGGGTTTTGCTTGCCTGACACTTCTGAAGATAATAGTTCTTCATCGGTGTCATCGAATAATCATCGTCGGTACATCATCTACCGGGAGGGAACAATTACCGGCAAACAAGAGAGAACACAATCAATGCAATGCACATATATGATGCATGATCATGTTAAGGTACTGAATTCACCTAATGCAATAATAATCCAAGTTAGTTGAAGTGGAATTCAAACAAGGTTGAATTCCAACTCCAAATACTATTTCATAAATTACCCTAATCATGATTCATCCTATTCAGTGATGTTATCTTGTTCAAACATGCATGATCATGGCATAAACAGATTCTTCATATTTTTCTGATCATTTTCATATATAAATTATTTCCATCCGAAAGTTACGGTTGAATTTATATGATTTTTAGAAGTTTAGAGTATTTTCAAATTTACTGAATTAAAATAATTCCAGAATCATTAATGCGTCGGCCATGACATAGGCGTGACGTCAGCGGTCAACTGGGTCGCTGTCCAGGTCAACTCGACGCTGGGACCCACGTGTCGTTGTCCTAGTTAATTAACAGAGGCTGTTAGTGCTAATTTTGTCCTAACTAAAAAGTGTCGGTGAGGCATGGGCCCACATGTAAGTGACCCGTAGGGGTCAAACTAGGCCAAACCCGGTCAACTCGCCGGAGTTGACCTGACTGCTCGCCGCCGCGGGGCCAGAGACGACGGAGGGTGCGGATTCCTCCTCCGGTGACCAAAAGAGAGGCGGAGGGGCCCTCGTGACGCCTTGGGGCTCACGCATCTAAGGGGACTAGCGGGAGGTGCGGGGTGGCGGTGTTCGCGGAAGCGAAGCGCGCGGCGGCCGGAGTTCGGGCGCGGATGGTGTCGATGCTACGGTGCTCAAAAGGGAAGACGAAGGGTGCTACGTGGCTCACGGGAGGTGTCTTTGGCGTGTTTATGGGCTCGGACGCCAACTACAAAGAAGGGTGGCTGTGGCGGGCGCCCATAGCCGCGGCGAGGAGCGCCGCAAGGTGGTTAGGCGATTAGAGGAGGCAATCGAGCATGGGGTTAGGGGGAAAAGGATCGTGGCCTCACAGCGGTTGCAGTGGCCATAGAAGCGGGCTCGGGAAGCTTCGGACGGCGGCACATCAACGGTGGAGATCCGCGGTACTCAACGAGGAAGACGAAGACGATGGCGTCGTTTGAGCGTCCGTGGCGCGTGCTTCATCTTGGTGCTTCACGGCGTCGAGGCACCCGTTGGACAGGCGGAGGGCAAGGGAGCACGGTGGCAGCGGTGGTTCTCGTCGGCGGTCTCGGTGCGTCTGAGAGAGAGCAGAGGAGGGGAAGGGGTCGGAGAGAGTGAGAGAGAGCCGGGGGCTGCGTGGCTCTCCGTGGCGCTGCCTAGGAGGGCCGGGAAGCAGGAGGTGGCCGGGAAGCAGGAGGTGGCAGGCGCGGTCTGTGCGTCGAACCTGGCCCTCCTCTGGCGGAAGGAGGAAGGCTGACAGGAAGGAGGCGGTGGGTGGGCCGCTGGGCCAGCGAGGGGAGGGGGGGAGAAAATTTGGGCGGTTGGGCGCCCGGGTAGGTCGTAGGGTTTTTTTCTATTTTGTTTTTCTTTTCTAATTTCGACATTTGTTTGATTTATTTAAACAATACCAAATCACTTTATTTAATTATGCCAATTTTTATATGAGCTAGTGGTAATATTCCGAGCTCTTCAACAAAAAGCACAATTTTGGCCAATGTTCTTTATATATAATTTTATATATATCCAAAGCAATAGGTATGCATTAATTCCAAATGCCCAAAATGAATACTTATGAACTCCCAAAAATATTGGTTTGATTATTATCTCTGTCCAATATTTTCAGAGGGCCACATGAGCATTTTCCTGGACCCTTTGGAGAAATTTTTATATTTGGTTCATTTCCAAAAATTATTCTGAGGGTTTCACAAATCCCCATTTCAATTTCATGAAAATTAACATGATGACATGAATGCCTTAATGCAACTAATGTCAAACAATTCTAGGGCTGTGACAGCTGAAGAAGATGAAGAGAAGACCGCATTCATCACACCATGTGGCACATACTGTTTCATACAGATGCCTTTCGGTTTGAAGAATGCTGGTTCAACATTTGCAAGGGTAGTCCATGACGCTTTTGAGCCGTAGATGCACAGAAATGTAGAAGCCTACATGGATGACATAGTGGTCAAGAGCAAGGACAAAGCAACTCTGGTTCAAGATTTGGACGAGACCTTTGCAAATCTGCGCAAGATCAACCTCAACCTCAATCCCGAGAAGTGCATGTTTGGAGTCCCTTCCGGCAAGCTTCTCGGGTTCTTCGTGTCTCAGCGAGGGATTGAAGCTAATCTCGACAAGATCAAGGCCATTGAGCAGATTGAAGCACCAAAGCACGTCAAGGATGTACGAAGACTTGCCGGTTGCGTGGCTGCTCTCAAAGAGGTTTATTTCTAGGTCTGCTGAACGCGCTCGCCGCTTTTTCAAGATTTTGAAAAAGGCAGGTCCAATGAAATGGACTCGAAGCGGAGGCTGCGCCGCAGACTTGAAGAGATACCTGTCCTCCACTCCAACACTTGTCGCACCTAAGCCACAAGAGAAGTTGCTGCTATATATAGCAGCAACCAATCAAGTGGTTAGTGCTGCGTTAGTAGCGGAGAGTGAGGCGGATGACGAGCCAAAGAACCACGGCAAGCACATCCAAATGACAAGCGGGGGCTTCACGACAAGCTCTGTCCCGACAAGGATGAATCCCGCAGACACATGACTAGATACGTAAAAGGATGATGCAGCACCCGGTCTACTTTGTCAGTTCCCTTCTGCAGGGGCTAGGTCAAGGTACTCTGGTGTGCAGAAGTTGCTTTTCGGCCTCCTCATGGCCTCGAGAAAGCTGCGCCATTACTTCCAAGCACATGAGATAACAGTTGTCACTGCTTTCCGCTGAAGAGGATACCGCAGAATCCGTGGCTGTGCAGGATTGTCGAGTGGGCATCGGAGATGTCAAGCTTCGGTCTTAAGTTTGAAAGCACATCAACTATCCAAAGCATAGCCTTGGCAGAATTCATAGCAGAATGGACGCCAACGCCAGATGAAGAGATTCCGGAGACGAGCATTCCCGTCAAAGAAGCAAGCAAAGAGTGGCTGATGTACTTTGATGGTGCCTTCTCGCTGCAAGGCGCCAGTGCCGGCGTGCTGCTTATCGCACCCACCGGAGAGCACCTCAAGTACGTCGTCCAGATGCACTTTCCCAAGGAGCAAGCGACAAACAATACTGCAGAGTATGAAGGTTTGCTTGCCGGTCTCGTGGATCGCCGTGGACCTTGGGATCAAGAAGCTTATTGTCGTGGTGACTCGCAACTTGTCGTCCGACAAGTGAACAAAGTCCGTTGAAGGAAGCCTACGTCGATGAAGTGAGGAAGCTGGAAGAGCACTTTGACGGCCTGCAAATGGAACATGTTCCAAGAGCTCAGAATGATATTGCTGACGGCCTGTGAAAGTGCACTGCGCTCAAGCTACCTGTGGAACCAGGGATTTTCGTGCTCAAGCTGACTCAACCAACCGTAACACCATCAACCGGACAAAGCAAGAAGAGGAAGTTGGCCTCTGGTGACTACTTTCCGATAGAGCTTCCCGAAGCCGTCGTTGCAAAGGTCCCCAAGATCAACACCAACAAAGCAGCCGAGGAGCAATGCTCCAACAGACCCTGTGGTTTTTTTTCGTTGAAGCAGACGCTCCCGACAAGTCTTGCTCCGGCAAGCTTGTCGGGGAGCATCTAGCTCCGGCATGGCCGCAGGCTCTTGCCGTGGAAGCTGATGTTCCCGCAGCAGGAGATGTGCCTTTAGTCCTTGTTGTCGAGCCACAAGCTCCAAAGATGGGCGCAACAGATTGTCCATTTCCTTGACAGAGAACTTCCCAAGAGCAAGAAGAAGCGGAAAGAGTAGCCCGGCAGTCAAGTATGTACCAGTTTGTCGACATACTGCATGTAAGAAGACTCAACGGTGTGAAATTGAAGTGTATTCCTGTGGAAGATGGGGAAGCTGTTGGCGAGAGAGATACATGGAGGCATATGTGGTCACCACATTGGCAAGAAGAGCACTTGCCAAGCAAAGCTTTCCGGCAAGGTTTCTTCCGCCGACAGCCCTCCAGATGCGATCGCACAAGTAACCAAGTGTGAAGCGTGCAGTTCCATTCCAAACAGATACACCAGCCATTTCAAGCTCTCCAGACGATCCCTTTATCCCGGCCATTTTCGGTCCGGGGCTCGACATCTCGGCCCCTTCCCCGAAGCTGTCGGGGCTTTGAGTACTTGTACGCCGCCATCGACAAGTTCACAAAGTGGCCGGAAGTGGAAGCAGTGAGGAAGGTGACGCACGGTCAGATCAAGTTCTTCAGTCAATTGTTTGCCGCTTCGAATCCCCAACCGGATCATCACCGACAACGGCACACAATTCACGAAGTCGCACCTTCATGCAAGACGCCCAAGATCTTGGCGCCAAGGTCTGCTTTGCTTCGTTGCTCACCCGAGAAGCAACGGTCAAGGCAGAGGGCAAATCTTTGAAGTCTGCTGCGGGCTCAAGACCAGAACTTTCGACAGGCTACACAAGTGCGGAAGAAACCGGATCGAGGAGCTGCCAGTGGTTCTTTGGTCGATCAGACGACGCCAAATCGAGCCACCGCCGCACACCCTTTGCTCTAGTCTATGGAGCAGAGGCAGTTCTCCCCATGGAACTTCGTATCTTGATCGACGCCTCGAGTGCTCGCTATGATGAGCTTGAGCAAGAGCAGCTGCGACAAGATGACGCTACCGCTCCTTGAGGAGGATCGCCTTCAAAGCCATTGTCAGGCGAGCTGCTCGCTACCAAGAAGCTCTGCGTCGCTACCATAGCCGCAAGGTTAATGCCGTAAGTCTCGAGGAAGGCGACCTTGTTCTTCGGGCGTTCACCGCCAAGAATTCAAACAAGTTGACACCGAAGTGGGAAGGCCCTTATCGGGTGAAACGAGTCACTAGGCCCGGCGCTGTCCGCTTTGAGACCGAAGATGGCATTCCGTGAGCAACTCTGGAACATTGAGCATCTTCTTAAGTTTTACCCATAGGGCGCGGTTGTCGGAACCTGCTCGCAACCACCTTTTGTACAAGTCTTGCCGCAGTTGCATGTAATCCTTTGTACAAAGCCGGGCGCAGACCCCGTGCATCAGTGAAGCTCATGTGTTGGGCACAGCTTGTCAAGTTCATGCTTTCATCATTTTATTGCATGCTTTGGCTAACACTTTGTGCAGCAACCACACCCGGTAAGCAGAATCGAGCCGCTAGGCTCCATAACGTTATTTCCTCTTCTTTTTCTTTTCTCAAAGAAAGGAAGGCTCCCTCGCGCACAAGTTAACCAGGGGGGAGGAGGAGATAATTGTTGGAAATATGCCCTAGAGGCAATAATAAATTAGTTATTATTATATTTCCTTGTTCATGATAATCATTTATTATCCATGCTATAATTGTATTGATAGGAAACTCAAATACATGTGTGGATACATAGACAACACCATGTCCCTAGCAAGCCTCTATTGGCTAGCTCGTTGATCAATAGATGGTTACGGTTTCCTAACCATGGACACTTTGGATGTCGTTGATAACGGGATCACATCATTAGGAGAATGATGTGATGGACAAGACCCAATCCTAAGCCTAGCACAAAGATCGTAGTTCAGTATGCTAAAGCTTTTCTAATGTCAAGTATCTTTTCCTTAGACCATGAGATTGTGCAACTCCGGATACCATAGGAATGCTTTGGGTGTACCAAACGTCACAACGTAATCGGGTGGCCATAAAGGTGCATTATGGTATCTCCGAAAGTATCTGTTGGGTTGGCACGAATCGAGACTGGATTTGTCACTCCGTAAACGGAGAGGTATCTCTGGGCCCACTCGGTAGGACATCATCATAATGTGCACAATGTGACCAAGGGGTTGATCACGGGATGATGTGTTACGGAACGAGTAAAGAGACTTGCCGGTAACGAGATTGAACAAGGTATCGGTATACCGACGATCGAATCTCGGCAAGTACAATACCGCTAGACAAAGGGAATTGTATACGGGATCGATTGAGTCCTTGACATCGTGCTTCATCCGATGAGATCATCGTGGAACATGTGGGAGCCAACATGGGTATCCAGATCCCATTGTTGGTTATTGACCGGAGAACGTCTCGGTCATGTCTACATGTCTCCCGAACCCGTGAGGGTCTACACACTTAAGGTTCGATGGCGACGCTAGGGTTATAAAGGAAGTTTGTATGTGGTTACCGAATGTTGTTCGAGTCCCGGATGAGATCCCTGGACGTCACGAGGAGTTCCGGAATGGTCCGGAGGTAAAGATTTATATATAGGAAGTCCTGTTTCGGCCATCGGGACAAGTTTCGGGGTCATCGGTATTGTCTGGGACCACCGGAAGGGTCCCGGGGTCCACCGGTGGGGCCACCTATCCCGGAGGGTCCCATGGGCTGAGGTGAGAAGGATCCAGCCCAAAGTGGGCTGGGCGCCACTTCCCCTAGGGCCCATGCGCCTAGGGTGAAGGGGAAACCCTAAAGGAAGATTCCCATAAGGGAAGGCACCTCCTAGGTGCCTTGGGGAAGGACTCCTCCTGGCCGCCGCCCCTTGGAGATTGGATCTCCTAGGGGCTGGCGCACCCCCTTGGGATCCCTATATATAGTGGGGTAGGAGGGCCTCTCAAACACACCTTTTGCCTTTGGTGCAGCCCTCCCTCTCTCCCAAGTTCTTCTCCTCCTCCTCTCCCTTGGTGCTTGGCGAAGCCTGCAGGATTGCCACGCTCCTCCATCACCACCATGCCGTTGTGCTGCTGCTGGATGGAGTCTTCCTCAACCTCTCCCTCTCTCCTTGCTGGATCAAGGCGTGGGAGACGTCACCGGGCTGTACGTGTGTTGAACACGGAGGTGCCGTCCGTTCGGCACTAGGATCATCGGTGATTTGAATCACGACGAGTACGACTCCATCAACCCCTGTTCACTTGAACGCTTCCGCTTAGCGATCTACAAGGGTATGTAGATGCACTCTCCTTCCCCTCGTTGCTGGTTTCTCCATAGATAGATCTTGGTGACACGTGGGAAAATTTTGAATTTCTGCCACGCTCCCCAACAAAGGGCATCATGAGCTAGGTCTATTGCGTAGATTCTTTGCACGAGTAGAACACAAAGTAGTTGTGGGCGTTGATTTTGTTCAATATGCTTACCGTTACTAGTCCAATCTTGTTTCGACGGTATTGTGGGATGAAGCGCCCGGACCTACCTTACACGCATTTCCACGTGAGACAAGGTTCCACCGACCGACATGCACTTGGTGCATAAGGTGGCTAGCGGGTGCCGCCTCCCACTTTAGTCGGAACGGATTCGATGAAAAGGGTCCTTATGAAGGGTAAATAGCAATTGGCATATCACGTTGTGGTTTTATGAGGTAAGAAACGTTCTTGCTAGAAACCCAAAGCAGCCACGTAAAACATGCAAACAACAATTAGAGGACGCCTAACTTGTTTTTGCAGGTATGCTATGTGATGTGATATGGCCAAGAAGAATGTGATGAATGATATGTGATGTATGAGATTGATCATGTTCTTGTAATAGGATTCACGATTTGCATGTCAATGAGTATGACAACCGGCAGGAGCCATAGGAGTTGTCTTTATTTATTGTATGACCTGCGTGTCATTGAACAACGCCATGTAATTACTTTACTTTATTGCTAACCGGTAGCCATAGTAGTAGAAGTAATAAGTTGGCGAGACAACTTCATGGAGACACGATGATGGAGATCATGATGATGGAGATCATGGTGTCATGCCGGTGACAATAATGATCATGGAGCCCCGAAGATGGAGATCAAAGGAGCAATATGATATTGGCCATATCATGTCACTACTATATAATTGCATGTGATGTTTATTATGTTTATGCATCTTGTTTACTTAGAACGACGGTAGTAAATAAGATGATCCCTTACACAAATTTCAAGAAGTGTTCTCCCCCGATCGTACCGCAATTGCTACAGTTAAATGGCTTCTAAGCACCACGTGATGATCGGGTGTGATGGATTCTTACGTTCACATACAACGGGTGTAAGACAGATTTACACAAAGCAAAACACTTGGGGTTAACTTGACGAGCCTAGCATGTACAGACATGGCCTCGGGAACACAGAGACCGAAGGTCGAGCATGAGTCGATAGTAGATACGATCAACATGAAGATGTTCACCGAGTCGACTAGTCCGTCTCACGTGATGATCGGACACGGCTTAGTTGACTCGGATCATGTAATCACTTAGATGACCGGAGGGATGTCTATTCGAGTGGGAGTTCATAAGATGAACTTAATTATCTTGAACATAGTCAAAAGACCTTTTGCAAATTATGTCGTAAGCTCACGCTTTAGTTCCACTATTTAGATATGTTCCTAGAGAAAATATAGTTGAAAGCTGAAAGTAGCAATTATGCGATCAGTAGAAAGCTTATGACCTTAATGCACGCCAAGTGAGCTGAACCCCAAAACATCGCTTGTGGATGTTGCGAACATCGGACATACACGTTTTGATAACTACGTGATAGTTCAGTTAAACGGTTTAGAGTTGAGGCACCAAAGACGTTTTTCGAAACGTCGCAGAACATATGAGATGTTTCGAGGGCTGAAATTCGGATTTCAAGCTCGTGCCCACGTCAAGAGGTATAAGACCTCCGACGATTTTCTTAGCCTGCAAACTAAGGGAGAAAAGCTCAATCATTGAGCTTGTGCTCAGATTGTCTGAGTACAACAATCACTTAAATCGAGTGGGAGTTGATCTTCCAGATGAGATAGTGATGTTTCTCCAAAGTCATTGCCACCAAGCTGCTAGAGCTTCGTGATGAACTATAACATATCAAGGATAGAGATGATGATCCTTGAGGCATTCACGATGTTTGACAATCGCGAAAGTAGAAATCAAGAAGGAGCATCAATTGTTGATGGTTGGTGAAACCACTAGTTTCAAGAAGGGCAAGGGCAAGAAGGGACACTTCACGAAACGGCAAATCAGTTGCTGCTCAAAGTGAAGAAACCCAAGGTTGAACCCAAACCCGAGACTAAGTGCTTCGTAATAAGGGGAACAGCCATCGGAGCGGAACCACCCTAGATACTTGGTAGATGAGAAGGCTGGCAAGGTCGATAGAAGTATATCTCGATATACATTATGTTAATGTGTACTTTACTAGTACTCCTAGTAGCACCAGGGTATTAGATACCGGTTCGGTTGCTAAATGTTAGTAACCTCGAAATAAAAGCTACGGAATAAAAGGAGACTAGCTAAAGGTGAGTCGACGATATGTGTTGGAATTGTTTCCAAGGTTGATATGATCAAACATCGCATACGCTCCCTCTACCATCAAGATTAGTATTGAACCGTAATAATTATCATTTGGTGTTTATGCGTTGAGCATAGACATGATTGGATTATGTCTATCGCAATACAGTTATTCATTTAAGGAGAATAATGGTTACTCTATTTATTTGAATAATACCTTCGATGGTCTTGCACCCAAATAAATGGTTTATTGAATCTCGATCGTAGTGATACACATTTTCATGCCAAAAGTAAAAGATAGTAATGATAGTACCACTTACTTGTGGCAATCGCCATGTAAGTCATATTGGTATAAAATGCATGAAGAAGCTCCATGTTGATGGATCTTTGGACTCACTCGTTTTGAAAAGTTTGAGACATGCGAACCATGTCTATTGGTGCATACGCATGAAGAAACTCCATGCAGATGGATCGCTTAGACTCACTTGATTTTGAATCACTTGAGATATGAAAATCATACCACATGGACAAGATGACCAAAAGCCTCGGTTTCAAAGAAGATGGAACTAGATAGCAACTTGTTAGAAGTAACACATTTTGATGTGTGCAGTCCAATGAGTGCTTTGAGGCATGCAAAGTGAATATCGTTATGTTCTCGACTTCACGGATGATTCGAGTAGATGTTTAGTATATTTACTTGATGAAACACAATTATGAATTATTGAATTGTTCAAGTAATTTCAGAGTGAAGTTTAAGATCTTCGTGACAAGAGGATAGAATTTATATGATATGATAATATATATGAATATCTGAGTTACAAGTTTTGGCACACAATTAAGACATTGTGCAAATTGTTTCACAATTAATACCGCTGGAACACCATAGTGTGATGGTGTGTCCGAACATCATAGTTGCACCCTATTGGATATGGTGCGTACCATGATGTCTCTTATCGAATTACCACTATCGCTCATGGGTTAGGCATTAGAGACAACCGCACTCACTTTAATAGGGTACCACGTAATTCCGTTGAGACGACACCGCTTTGGAGAAACCTAAGTTGTCGCTTTTCTTAAAAGTTTGGGGCTATGACGCTTATGTGAAAAAGTTTCGTTGATAAGCTCGAACCCAAAGCGGATAAAATGCATCTTCATAGGACACCCAAAACAGTTGGGTATACCTCCTAATTCAGATCCGAAAGCAATAGGGATTGTTTCTTGAAACGGGTCCTTTCTCGAGGAAAAGTTCGTCTCGAAAAGTTGAGTGGGAGGATGGTGGAGACTTGATGAGGTTATTGAACCATCACTTCAACTAGTGTGTAGCAGAGCACGTGAAGTTGTTCCGTGGCACCTACACCAATTGAAGTCGAAGCTTATGATAGTGATCATGAAGTTTTGGATCAAGTCACTACCGTGCACTCGTGGGGTGACAAGGATGCGTACTGCTTCAGAGTGGTATGGTGATCCTGTCTTGAAGGTCATGTTGCTAGACAACAATGAACCTACGAGCTATGGAGAAGCGATGGTGGGCCCAAATTCCGACAAATGGTTAGAAGCCATGAAATCCGAGATAGGATCCATGTATCATAACAAAGCATGGACTTTGGTGGACTTGCCCGATGATCGGCAAGCCATTGAAATAAATGGATCTTTAAGAAGAAGACGGACATGGACGGTAATGTCACCGTCTATGAAGCTCGACTTGTGGCGAAAAGTTTTTCACAAGTTCAAGGAGTTTACTACGATGAGATTTTCTCATCCGTAGCGATGCTTAAGTCCGTCGGAATCATGTTAGCATTAGCTGCATTTATGAAATCAGGCAGATGGATGTCAAAACGAGTTTCCTTACCAGTTTACGTAAGGAAAGGTTGTATGTGATACAATCGTAAAAGTTTTGTCGATCCTAAGGATGCTAAAAGGTATGCTAGCTCCAATGATCCTTTCTAAGGACCGGAGTAAGCATCTCGGAGTTGGAATGTGCGCTTTGATGAAATGATCAAAGATTTTGGGTTTATACAAAGTTTATGAGAAACTTGTATTTCCAAAGAAGTGAGTAGGAGCACTATAGAATTTCTCGATGAGTATATGTTGTTGACATATTGATGATCAGAAATGATGTAGAATTTCTAGAAAGCATATAGGGATGTTTGAAAAGTGTTTTTCAATAGGAAACCTGGATTAGGCTACTTGAACAAGAAGCATCAAAGATCTATAAGATAGGTCAAAATGTTTAATAATACTTTCAAATGAGCACATACCTTGACATGATCTTGAAGGTGTTCAAGATGGATCAGTCAAAGAAGGAGTTCTTGCCTGAGATGTAAGGTATGAAGTTAAGACTTAAAGCTCGACCACGGCAGAACAGAGAGAAAGGATTTAAGATCGTCCCTATGCCTTAGACATAGGCTCTACAAGATGCTATGCTGTGTACCGCACCAGAAGTGTGCCATGCCTTGAGTCAGTCAAGGGGTACAAGAATGATCCAGGAATGGATCATTGGATAGCGGTCAAAATTGTCCTTGGAGTAAATAAGGACATGTTTCTCGATTATGGAGGTGATAAAGAGTTCGGCATAAAGGGTTACGCCGATGCAAGCTTTAACACCTATCCGAGTGACTCTGAGTAGCAAACCGGATACGTATAGTGGAGCAACCATTTAGAATAGATCCAAGTGGAGCGTGGAAGCAGCATTTACAATATGACATAGAGAATTGCAAAGCACACACGGATCTGAAAGGTTCGCACCCGTTGACTAAAAACCCGTTGACTAAAACCTCTCTCACAAGCAAAACATGATCAAACCTCTGAACTCATTGAGTCTTAATCACATGGTGATGTGAACTAGTTTGAGACACTAGTAGACTCTTTGGATGTTGGTCACATGGCGATGTGACCTATCACTGTTGATCACATGGCGATGTGAACTAGATTATTGACTCTAGTGCAAGTGGGAGACTGTTGGAAATATGCCCTAGAGGCAATAATAAATTAGTTATTATTATATTTCCTTGTTCATGATAATCATTTATTATCCATGCTATAATTGTATTGATAGGAAACTCAAATACATGTGTGGATACATAGACAACACCATGTCCCTAGCAAGCCTCTATTGGCTAGCTCGTTGATCAATAGATGGTTACGGTTTCCTAACCATGGACACTGGATGTCGTTGATAACGGGATCACATCATTAGGAGAATGATGTGATGGACAAGACCCAATCCTAAGCCTAGCACAAAGATCGTAGTTCGTATGCTAAAGCTTTTCTAATGTCAAGTATCTTTTCCTTAGACCATGAGATTGTGCAACTCCGGATACCATAGGAATGCTTTGGGTGTACCAAACGTCCACAACGTGAATCGGGTGGCCATAAAGTTGCATTGCAGGTATCTCCGAAAGTATCATTGGGTTGGCACGAATCGAGACTGGGATTTGTCACTCCGTGTAAACGGAGAGGTATGGGCCCACTCGGTAGGACATCATCATAATGTGCACAATGTGACCAAGGGGTTGATCACGGGATGATGTGTTACGGAACGAGTAAAGAGACTTGCCGGTAACGAGATTGAACAAGGTATCGGTATACCGACGATCGAATCTCGGGCAAGTACAATACCGCTAGACAAAGGGAATTGTATACGTGATCGATTGAGTCCTTGACATCGTGGTTCATCCGATGAGATCATCGTGGAACATGTGGGAGCCAACATGGGTATCCAGATCCCGCTGTTGGTTATTGACCGGAGAACGTCTTGGTCATGTCTACATGTCTCCCGAACCCGTAGGGTCTACACACTTAAGGTTCGATGGCGACGCTTAGGGTTATAAAGGAAGTTTGTATGTGGTTACCGAATGTTGTTCGAGTCCCGGATGAGATCCCGGACGTCACGAGGAGTTCCGGAATGGTCCGGAGGTAAAGATTTATATATAGGAAGTCCTGTTTGACCATCGGGACAAGTTTGAGGTCATCGGTATTGTCAGGACCACCGGAAGGGTCCCGGGGTCCACCGGGTGGGGCCACCTATCCCGGAGGGTCCCATGGGCTGAGGTGAGAAGGATCCAGCCCAAAGTGGGCTGGGCGCCACTTCCCCTAGGGCCCATGCGCCTAGGGTGAAGGGAAACCCTAAAGGAAGATTCCCATAAGGGAAGGCACCTCCTAGGTGCCTTGGGGAAGGACTCCTCCCGGCCGCCGCCCTTGGAGATTGGATCTCCTAGGGTCGGCGCACTTCTTGGGATCCCTATATATAGTGGGGTAGGAGGGCCTCTCAAACACACCTTTTGCCTTTGGTGCAGCCCCTCCTCTCTCCCAAGTTCTTTCTCCTCCTCCTCTCCCTTGGTGCTTGGGCGAAGCCTGGGATTGCCACGCTCCTCCATCACCACCATGCCGTTGTGCTGCTGCTGGATGGAGTCTTCCTCAACCTCTCCCTCTCTCCTTGCTGGATCAAGGCGTGGGAGACGCCACCGGGCTGTCACGTGTGTTGAACGCGGAGGTGCCGTCCGTTCGCACTAGGATCATCGGTGATTTGAATCACGGCAGTACGACTCCATCAACCCCGTTCACTTGAACGCTTCCGCTTAGCGATCTACAAGGGTATGTAGATGCACTCTCCTTCCCTCGTTGCTGGTTTCTCCATAGATAGATCTTGGTGACACGTAGGAAAATTTTGAATTTCGCCACGTTCCCCAACAATAATACTATGGACTGTGCACCGCCGAGGAAGTTTCACCTCATCGGGAAGCAAGAGACAGAAAAGCTAAGTTGCCAAAGTTTGAGCAATCAATTTTAAATTTTCAAGTTATCTTCCTCGAACGATAGTACTTTGTATGGAAAACTCATGCGCAGAGGAACCAACTCGCCGGCTGGTCGCGCCCTTACTTTGGTTCGAGTCCGCTCAACAACTTAAGTGAGCTGCGGCTAGTCGCGACAAGGTTGCTTGTCGGAGGTGGCACTGCCAGCAGGCTGCTGACGTTCCGCACTCAACGCTTGCGGCAAAAGTTCCCGCACCGACAAGTCCCCTAAATGCGTAAGGCAGAAACGTACAAAGGAAGAAATCAAGTAGAGGAAGTAACGTTGCATTGATCGATTCACCTAAGATAGAGTATATTACAGAATAACTTGTCGCTGATCTAACAAAGTTTTCTAAACATGATCAGCAGCGACAAAGGAAAGATAAAGTTGGCGGCCTAGTCTACGCGGGTCGCCTCGATCCGCTTGATCTTGTTCACCTTGTCCACAATGGGTGCGACAAGGGCTTTGAGCTCCTCCACGTTGGCGTCGGACGGCAAGGATCTGAGGACGCCGTCAAGGTTGAGGCCCGGGTTGCGGAAGGCCACCTTCATCAGCACCTTTTCAAGGGCCCCTGCACAAACTTGGCGCGATTCCTCGGCCAGCTGCTTCGGGACCTCTTCTCGGAGTCGCCGGAGGCCCGTCGCCACGCCTTTGAAGAACAAGCTGAGCTTGGCGCTGGGTTGGAGATGCTCGTCGGAGGAGTACGCAAGGTCCGCCATCCCAAGCTCCATCAGCTCGTTGTGGATGTCGGCGGCGGTGTCCACAAGACCTTCGTCCAGTGCTCCACGCTCTCCCTCAAGGTGTTCTCGGACGGAGACAACATTCGCCAGCTCCTCCTTGGCCTTGATCGCCTCCAACAAGCCCACCTCCCGCCTCTGGCGCCATCCAACGTCTGCGTGAGTGGTCAGCTTCAACTCAAGATCCGCCTTGGAATCCTTGGCGGCGTCGAGCTCCTTGGCCTGTCCCGTGAGGCGGCTCGCAGCTCGCCCAGTGTAGGCGTCCTTCTCGCGCTCACGCTTGAGCACGGCAAGCTCTTCGCCGCTCTTCTTGAGGGTGGCCTCCAGCTGTGCCACCTACGCCTTCAGCTCTTCCTTGGCGGCCTCGGCAGCTGCGGCAGCGTCCTACGCTTCCTGAAGCGCCCCGCCAAGCGACTCCTCGCGCGCGACAAGGTCTTCTTCGTGGCTGTCCAGATTGACCTTCCGCTGCGCCAGCTCGCTCTGCCTGGCGAAGCTTCTCGGCAGCCACCGCTGCTCCCTCATCATCTGCGGCCTTCTCAAGGATGAAGGCCGTGCGCTCTCTGCGAGCTGCCCCGTGCTTCCGCCACGTCGCGGAGGGCTTCTTTGTTGGCGCCCGAGCTCCTCGGGCGCTTCTCCATGTCCGCTCCCGCCTCGTGATAAGGGCTTCCCGGTCTCTAACTTGGCTCAAGGGTGCGGTAGAGAGACAAAGAGCTTCTTGGTGCTCCTCCTCGGACTTCGCCGCTGCTGCTTGGCGCATCCACCAGCGTCGGCCAAGCGGACGCGAGTAGCTTCGCCGTCGAAGGTCTCGCCCTCGACCGCGCCTGGAACTCGGTTCCCTGGGGAGCTTGATGAAGACGCCCGACCTTCGTAGGCGCTGGCTGGGCTCCTCGAACTGGCCTTGGGCCAGCGGGGAGTCGGGTCGGTGAAGCGCTTGCCGCTCCTGCGGCCTCGGGGCCGTCGACGACCGTCCGACCCCTCGCTGGCCTCTGCGTCGGCAGCCTCGGTGGCCTCCTCGCCATGCTGAGCTCGTCGGGCCTCTTCCCCACGACGCCGCAATTGACGCGTGCTGCTACGGGGAACGCGCGGATCTGAGTGGGTTTGGTTTGGACCCAGCCGCTGCGTGCCCGTGCCCTGTTTTGGGCCTCGCACAACAAATGGCCGGCACCGTGTATGGCCTGCACCGGGGCTCCTGTCGGTGTACTAAAGTAGGGGTACCTTAGTACCCCGAACTTGTGCACGGGCAGTCGCAGCGTCCCCGTGGCAAGCCTCGCCGGGCGTCCGCCAAGACCCTCCGCAGCCTTTGAGAAGACAAGGCCCCGACAAGAGGAGCTTGTCGAGAAGGCCACTCCAGGCACGCAGAAGACAAGGCCCCGGCAAGAGGAGCTTGCCGGGAAGGCTCGGAGCGCGACAAGCCTCCGGGCGCGACAAGGATTCGGCTGCGACAAGGAGCTTGCCGCGGCATGCAACTTCTCTCCGTCTCCGCTCCAGCTCACCCAGCGACGTGTCGCCATGGGACCGTTCCATGCGCGCATGTCGAGCAGCTGTGCAGCCAGCGGAGAGCAGCGATAAGCGGCCGACAGGCTCGCCATCGTGGCGGCGGAGGCGCACTGACGGTCTCTGTTACCTTTGTTTGGGCGACAATGACGGGCATTTATTGCTTTTGTCCCTTGCCGCCGAGTTAGGTATTTTGCATCGTACCTTTGTTCAAGTAGGTGTACCAACTCCTGTTTTTACGTTTGTACCCCCGCCTATGTTGCCACCTGTCGGAGACCCCTTGAGCATATAAAAGGAGGCCCGAGTGCAACGTAGAGAGGGTTCGCAAGGTTCGGTTCCGAGGGGTCGGTTCCGCAGGTTCGGCTCGTCCGGTTCATTTGATCCACTCGAGACCAGAGACACTCACGCTAGGTTTTGTAGCCTGCATTGCTCCCTAGCAAGAACACAATAGATCAAACAAGCAGCAGTAGGAGTTTTATCTCTCCGGAGAGCTCCGAAGCTGGGTAAACTGCTCGTGTGCCTCGCCTCGATCCGCTCTTCGTGCGATCTCTGCCCCCCTCCGAACCACAAGGGGCCTGGTCCGCCGGCCCCATAGGTGTTCGCGGGTACGATCAGCATCCCCGACAGAAAGTCTCACCCTAGACAACGTCATCAATGATAATTGAAGGGGCCATCGAGCCTGACGGTGACGGCACAGAGGAACTCTCAATGAAAGCACCAGTGTCAGTGTCAAAACCGGCGGATCTCGGGTAGGGGGTCCCGATCTGTGCGTCAAGGCTGATGGTAACAGGAAGCAAGGGACACAGATGTTTACCCAGGTTCGGGCCCTCTCGATGGAGGTAAAACCTACTTCCTGCTTGATTAATATTGATGATATGGGTAGTACAAGAGTAGATCCACCACGAGATCGTAGAGGCTAAACCCTAAGAGCTAGCCTATGATGGTATGATTGTAATTGTGATCGGCCTTCTAAGGACCGACCTCTCCGGTTTATATAGACACCGGAGAGGGCTAGGGTTTACATGTAGTCGGTTACAAGGAAGGAAATATAATATCCGGATCGTCAAGCTTGCCTTCCACGCTAAGGAAAGTCCCATCCGGACGCGGGCCGAAGTCTTGAGTCTTGTATCTTCATGCTTCAATAGTCCGGACGTTGTACACAGTCCGGCTGTCCGGATACCCCCTAATCCAGGACTCCCTCAATGGCCATGGTTAAAAAGTATACGAAATTTTGCATATTTCGGTGCGGTCAACTGTTTTTAATCCAGAAAAATCGATTCACATTCAAACTATTTTGAAAAATAATTTATATAAATATAAAATCCAAATAATTGTCCACGCATAAAATCAATGGAATTTAAGATCTTGTAATGAAAAAACAATTGAAACTAATTCCCGGTTTGATGTGTTTTAAAAATGTACAACCCTTTTCTGGGCAAACCGAATGAAACTCTCCTCGTCTTGAAAGATTTGCCGCCAAATAGGCCGATAAAGCAAGTAGGCCTTGTTTGGGTATTTCTTAAAAAAAATAGAACTGGGCTAGCCATTTTCAGCAAGAAAAAAACACCATTGGGCTCATGATGTGGTAAACATAAATAAAACCCTGGCTAGATGGGCCACAGCCCCCGCACAGCCCCTCTGTCACCCTGATCCGTCGCTAAAACTAGTATAAATAACAACTGCTTGTTCCTCAAAAAAGAAAAACTGTGCGACTTGCTGGGTCCCTAGTGTCAGCCGCTCATAGTGTAATTCTCTCGTTTATTGACTATGTTGACAATGGCGTGAGCCCCAGATGTCCAACCATTAGGAGGAACCATATTTTTGGGCTTGTTCTATAGAGGCACTTGCTTGCGTACTGCCATGACGCCGTGGGTCCTCTTGTCATCCTCTCCACGTACAGTCATCTCCTTGTTCCTCTCGGTTGTTGACGACGTTGACAACGCAAGAGGGCGGCGCACCGCGCACAGCGAGCGAACCAAGCCCGCAAGGCGGAGGACGACAGCGAGGCCTCGGACGGAATGAACATGAGCCGTTGAACATGTGCTGGTCCAGTCGCAAGCGGAGGGGAGTACGAGGGTTGACTGGTTCAGGCGCGGGTGCGTGTTGGGGTTGACGTCGCCGGAGAATAACAGGACGTGTGGGGGAATAGAGGGAGGGACTGGCCAACGTTGGAGGGTACATACGGTAGGGCGGCGGAGGCACGGCCAGCCATGGGAGGCCGGAGCAGGCGGAGCCGATGGGGTGGTTTGGTTTAATGGTGGAGGAAGAAGAAGACAAGAGATAGAAGATACACGGCGATGTTGGATGTCAATCCAATGGCTGGTAGGCGTAATCGTTTGTTGACTGGCTAGTAAGTCGACACCACCTTGGATAGGCTATTTCCTCGCGGGTCCCAACTGCCGTAATCCAAATCATCACGGTCGTGCAGCCTTTCCTATGAAAATTTACAGCCCATTTGATGTGCTAGTTCGAAATAAGTTTGTGGGTGTTGGTGGGGCTAATCACTTGGCTTCTATAATGCACGAGTGAGCTCAAGCAGCCAAGTAGAGTGATGTTATTTCCCTTGGTTGGGATTTGTCACAACATTTCACTATAAATTAAATGAATGGCAAGCCATTTGCCTTGTTTCAATGAAAATATGACAGTCCACGGCCGAGTTGAAAAGGGCAGGAACATCTAACTCCAGCTTACAAACTGCATACAAAAGCACGAGGTTAATTGTTCATCGTGTTTACAAAAAACCCAAATTGAAAAGGGCAACAACATCTAACTCCGGCACTATTTTTGGCAAATCACGGTCAAATGGATCGGTCGAGGTCCATAGAATGAACATCCCGGTCGTAAAATTTATCGGATTATGACCACAATATGTTGTAAATAGAAGCCCGGCACGCTCGTAAGCTCTTTTGCCCACCTGAAACTCCTTTTTTTGCTCTTCGACATACCCATCCATCAAAACCATGCTGCTGATAGATTTAAGCCCGATGGACAATAGTAACCTCGCATTCAGCAGGAAGAATGTGACAAATCTTGTGTTTGCACGGTTGGCTACATATCGTTCTAGCGTTATTGTCTTCAATTGAATCTCATGAGAAGTGAGAAAATCCTGATGCTTACGAATCCACCGATTGGTTATAACTTTCTTACCCCGTCTTGTTGCCTAAATATACATGAAGATTGAAAACAGTTAAGGTCTAAAAGAAGAGTGTCGAAAGAGCAACAACTGAAGGGTTAATTCTAGTACACTATATGCGGGCTTCCAATGTGCGTGAAATTATCACCTTTATATACAACTTCTCCAGACATGGAAAGCATTGCAGCAAGCCAATAATCTTGTTCAGATCAAAACTATTCATTTGGATATATAAGATCTTGACAGAATCCAGCACCATTGATAGGCCATCCATGGAGAAACTCTTCATTGAGCATAGAACAGAATATTAGTACAAAATATGTACTCCAAGATGATATATAAATTATGCGCAGAAATTTAAAATGTAGCTTATGGTTACAAGTGTAGATGATAATATAAAGTACCTGAAGAACTTTGGAGCGAAACACCATATTGAAATGAGCACAGAGATCATGTATTAAACCCAAGGTCTCCAGTTTAGGCGCAGAGAGGATGGTTATTTGCAATGGTGAATAACTAGAATCAAGGATCAACCTTTGAAGTGAAGGGGCATCTTGGATGATGAGTTGCCTTCCGTCAAAAGAAATTCCAATTCTTACAAGATTAGGCGACTTTATTTGGAGACAACCGATTCTAACTGTGAAAACAAGCACCAAGCACTCCAGCGCAAGGCAACTGGAGTGGATGATGCTGTGCAATGAGGCCTCTGATATACGAACCCACACAAGTGAAAGTTTCTTGAGAAATGGGAGTCGAAGGTTTAGTACCAGATTGTCTGGTAGGTAGCACAAAGGCAAAGGTGGCGGTGTGGAGAGAGGAGGAAAACCGCAAGATGGACATCAGTCTTTGAGGGCACAAGTTCATGGCGTTCGTTATGTGATATGTGATTTCAGGGAATAGTAGAACTCAAGCAGCTGTAGTTACGTGAATGCAGGATTTCAGCCAAAGGCGTCCACTGCGGTGGCATGGTATGCTTGCTCGAGTAGCATGATGGGATGCAGATGCTTTGAACGAAGCCACAGTGGGAGGAGATGATGGCTCTGGGGATTTCAAAATCATTGAAGAGAGATAGATGACGACAGTCGAGATTAAGGGGCACGGCGCGCCATAGAGGGCGCCACCGAATTGAAAGGACTTGGGTGCGGCAGCAATCCTTGGTGGGGAGAAGCGAGATGATCTCCCTAACGACGGCGTCCGGGAGATCGCTGATGCGGTCCACCCGAGATTCTACGTGTTCCTGGGATCCGGTGGGGGCGGGGTCGCCGCTTCTCCCCGCGCTGCCGGGTGCGGAATCTACAACAAAGCGTCGCCGGGCAGAGCCTCATCTTCTTGGCGCTGGGGTCAGCCGACTCCATTTTCCTCGAGGGCGTCGCGTCGTTCTCATAGATTTGAGCAGAGTAACGAATGACGAGCCTAGTTATAGTGCGATCGAAGAAGAAGGGGAGCTGGGGGTTTTCTGCAGGAGTGAGGAAGAAGGGGAGCTGGGGTTTTCTGTAGGAGTGAGGTGAGGAATTTGGGGGTATGAGTGGAGCGAGCTGACATGAGGTGGGTGGGAGCGAGGAGGAAGAAGAGCACCCATGTTTTTTTGGGGGGGCGGTGTGCTGGGTGTGGGTAGCGCCTCTCATTCAGTAAATATATGGGCTTTTGAATTGATTTTACTATTTACTAGTGTGGATGGGCTGTTTTGTCTTGGGCCCAGAGAAAAAATTACTACTAGTACAGTTGAGACACTCAACAGCTACCTAGAAAAACAATTACTACTAGTACAGTGGAGACACTCTACCGCTTCTGGCTCCTCCTAGGTCATTGAAACGTCTCCCTCTACTGAATGTCGTTATACTTTTGTTCACTGACATGCGGGCCATGTAGCGCCAAGGGCCCAAATGCCATCCACCAAATTAGAAGGCAAGATGCAAAGCGGAGAGTCACCCGGTCGTGGCCTTGGCAAAGAACGAGCCATCGTATCACAAAACCCCACCTCCCCGCAGCCTAAGTTTGATGACGAAGCAACCATCATTTCACTCTTCATTTGAATCCCTTCTCCCTCACCATCTTCAAGAAAGGCAACACTCACATCTGCCATTGTTCTTCTCTCCGAACGAAGGGAAGGTAAGCGGATCAGTGATGTTGGTATATTTTCGTTTAGAGAAAAAAAGAACTTTTGCAAAGCAGTAACCGATCCTCACTCTCTTTTTTGTTTCATTGTCATTGCGATTGTGTTTTCCTTTCAGTGGTCTCCTAGTATTCGCTGGGTTTCATGATGGACCAAGGAGAACTGTGCAAACATCTGCCCGATATTGGAGGAGACGCGGAGGCTGATCCCCACGAGACAGAGAGCTCCAAGAAGATGGAGGCAACCACCGAGCCGACCCAGATCGCTCACGACCACTCGAGATGGTCAATGCCCCGTTTGAGGTTCCCGCCCCCCTGGCCCTGCATGTGCAGTTTTCCCCCCTCGAGGCTGGGTCCCCCCCCCCCCCGCGCAGAGTTGCCCAAGGTGAATTCCTTCTTTGCCGATCTCGATTGTGGTTTTTCATCTAAGTATGTGGTGATTTTTTTTAGAAAAGGAAGTATGTGGTGATTAATAATGCAAACATTTATTAGCTTCAATGCCATGCTATACATAGTGGTTTAAATAACTTGTGTTTCTTATCTTTGAAAAGTAATTCAGAATTTGTTTCTGTTTCAATTAGAGCCCTGATGCAGACAAGGATTGTGCGGTTGTACATGTCACTCTCTATGAGGCGGACGACCTGAATATACGCACTGGGAAAACAGAGTTCTTAGGCTGTTGGATCCTGGAAGCCATTTGCGGTTATACAAATGAAGAGATGTATTCCAGCCTCACTGTTGTCGTCAGCGTGTTGTCCAGGTGTATCAAGCACAAGAAGTTCAAAGCTACTCCTTCGCTTGTGAGGCATACTGTTCTTGTCAAGCTTACGCAGGAAGATGACGTGGCATGCCTCCACAAACAAGTTTATCGATGGCAAGGCCACAAGGTTGTCTTCATGAAGGTTCACGAGGATTGAGCCGCCGCGGGACGTCCTCGATGATGTTCATGGCAAGGTCCGTCTTGTGTCCAGCCCAAATTATATCGAGGCATGAAATAGTTGCCCCAGCTAGTGTTTAATAGTAGTTTGGATGGTGTCTAATTATCCAAACCTTGCCTGTTATCGACCCCTCTGGGGCTAGTACTCTATTTGAATCTGTCTATGGGAACTGCTCCTACGTTTGTGTGCCCGTGAATCATGTGAGAACCATCGTAATTGCTGCCGAAACAGATGCGTCCTCACTAGTTTTTTCATGAATATGGCATGGTAAGACATAAGTTGTCACGGTTTATCATACGAGCACTGTGTGTTTTGATGAAATAGAGCACTGCTCGAGAACCATGCTACCGACGTATACATAAGTACTTGTAAACACTGTTGGTGCTACCCCACTTGTAAGCGATTGTGCAAAACACAAGACATTGTCTCAGCTCGCTTCAACACTAGGCTATCGACCAGCTAACAATCAACAATCTTCTGTCTGACATATAAGCAACTATGTATCTTGTTACAGTGGTTCATGCAGTTAATTGAGGCCACAATGTAATAAATTCCAAACGCTCACACGCTAGTCCAATGCTCATGTGGAACACTCACATTAAACTCGTCTTCATAAAAAACTTGAAAAGCATAAGTTAAGCAATTTTATACATCTCAAGGATTCATAGAACGTAACAAACATACTAGTTCACAGCAAAATACAAAGTTGTGAGAAGGTTTACAAATCAGGAAAAAACAAGCAAAAGGCCTCCCGGCAGGCTTAAATTTCCTGGAGTTCACTCTGGTTTTTTCTTGTTGCCACCATCCAGGGTTAGGTTCTCTCATTCCAGAATAACTAGTTATAATTGTGGTCTCAACTGGAATGCTGAAATGAACCATGCAGTGTACTGACCAGCTGAAATGCTTGTGCATTCCACCAAATTCAAGCACCACTATTTGCAGAAATAAGCAGACCACAATGCCTCTTGTCCGCACACCTGTCCAAAAAACCGCCATGCAGCCGTGCCAGCTAGTCCTAGGTCCATGGATGAACTGGTAGAAAGTGCATTCCGGACTAGGATGCAGTTGTTTTCGCTAAATCCTCCTGCACTGCAATCAGGAAGTAAAACGTACAAATCAGCTTCTTTTAGATTGCGTTGGTCATTCTACCTTAGTTACTACCAATGTAGGGATACCTTGAAGACGGGAGGTTAGACGACGGCAACGAGGGATAGCCATCTCATTTTGCACAGTTGTACTAAAACTGAGGTGTGTGCTTTTGATTGCACGGATAGAAACGATACGGAGACAGACATCCCTGTTTGCGCAAATACGAAATACGGTTATTTAAACAAAGGATGATATTACTACTTTCCACCGCTTCCTCTTAGAACCAAGTCCTAGATTCATGCTACAGCTTTCCCACTTTCTTCCCTGTTTGAACCAACGCTTTCAATGACAAGATGAACTAGCTTTACTTCTAATAATAGTAGAAGTCTAGGTGGCTTTGGAACAGCGGACTGAAGTAGAAAAGGATCCACACGAGGGAGCTGGGGCAGTAGAGCAAGGTAGGTTTCGAAGGAATATATACCTGAGGGTCGTCGGCATGTGGCAAAGACGGCGTCGGGAGGCCGCATCTTGGCCACAATACCGCAGGGAGGAAGAAGGGGTCGGAGGCCCTCCCAAGCCGGCGCTCTCTCAGAGAGAACGGCATGGCCGCCGATCGGGACGCACAGGCAGCCATTTGTCTCCTCCCTCGCCGCCGACGACATCGTGAACAATGCACCTACACCCCTGCCCCGGTCGAGGTTGTCTGGACGGATTTGTGACCAGCCGTGAGCTGAGAGAGAGTGTGGCCACCTATGTCTTGCTTAGATCTGGAAAGCATGAGAGGAACCCTAGTAAAGCAAGCGCTAAGGCTCCTGCTTTTATATATAGTGGAGTGATTTTGTTGAACCAGCTTCAAAAAAAATGTGCTCCTATGTGTACCCGCGAGTGGGTGTGAGAGAACTAGTGCGTGCGTGCACCGCTTCTCTTCGTGAGAGAACAATATACTATGCCCAAAGAACATTCACCGCAATAGTAATAGTATAAGTGTGTGACGTGTGAGCTAAAATAAAATGTGCACGCCGTCTTTTGTTTTTTAGAAGTTCTGAGGGTAGGGTGTGAAGAGCACATATGTGCGTGACGCCCACCGCAGATAGACGGTGGAGTGCGACGTATGAAGTCTACGAGAGGACTCGGGAGAGTCGTGACTCGTGAGGGTTCGTGTGCGTGAGAGAGAGGGGGCACGATCAATGCAATGCATGTGTCCGTAAATCATTATCCGACAAACGCTCACACAAGCCTTTTTCCCGATTTAACGCCGTAAGTACCGTTAGATCGGCATCCGACAAAGGTCGGTTTGCCATGTCATTTAATGTAACAGCCACTCCTCCTACACACAAATCTTCCACGTGAGTGTTAGCAACTGCCGTATTCTCCCTCCATTCCGAAATGCAGTGCATATAGCTTTATTGAAAATTCAAACCTCGCAAACTTTTACCGAGTTTTCGTGTACCAAATTGCACATGTAGAATACCCTGTGTCGGTGTCAAAACCGGCGGATCTCGGGTAGGGGGTCCCGAACTGTGCGTCTAGGCGTATGGTAACAGGAGACAAGGGACACGATGTTTTTACCCAGGTTCGGGCCCTCTCGATGGAGGTAAAACCCTACTCCCGCTTGATTAATATTGATGATATGGGTAGTACAAGAGTAGATCTACCACGAGGTCGTAGAGGCTAAACCCTAGAAGCTAGCCTATGGTATGATTGTTGTTCGTCTCTGGGACTAAAACCCTCCGGTTTATATAGGCACCGAAGAGGGTTAGGGTTACACAGAGTCGGTTACAATGGTAGGAAATCTACATATCCAGACGCCAAGCTTGCCTTCCACGCCAAGGAAAGTCCCATCCGGACACGGACGAAGTCTTCAATCTTGTATCTTCAAAGTCCAGAGTCCGCCAAAGGCTATAGTCCGGCTATCCGGACACCCCCTAATCCAGGACTCCCTCAGTAGCCCCTGAACCATGCTTCAATGACGACGAGTTCGGCGCGCATATTGTCTTCGGCATTGCAAGGCGGGTTCCTCCTCCGAATACTTCATAGAAGATTTTGAACACAAGGATAGTGCCCACCTCTGCAAAATAAGTTCCACATACCACCGTAGAGAGAATAATATTTACACAAGTTCAATCTGCTGACGTATTCCGCAGCGTGACATCACACCATGACCAAGCCATTAATCAAATCGTTTTCACTGTCCCACCTTAGCGCGTTTAGTGAGGCGGTTTCCTTGGCACATCTTGTCAAAGCAGAGATCGTGTCCCCTTATTCTGGGATTCTCATCAATACGGGCGTGGGTAACCCAACCGCACCATTGATTACGGCGCTTGGGAGATAAGCGAGTTTTATCAGGCTGGTGGGGACGCATTGCTTTGTCCATCCATATAAGGGGATAAGGATCCACTTTTTCACACATGCCTTCTTCCTCCTTTGCTTATCCATTTCTGCGCACTCGAGCTCCAGCGCCCAAGTCCGCACATCCCACCTCAACCTCCTCCAACTATGTCCAGAGCGGGAGGCAAGTGGATGGCCTCCTCCGTCATGGAGGGGCACATCAAAAAGCTGTGGAAGGTCGGATACTTGTCCGACGACATCGCGCATCGGCTCCCCGACAAGGGGCAGCTCATCCCCACCCCCATGCCCCATGAGAGGGTGGTTTTCCTCCCCCACTTCCTCCATAGACTAGGGCTTCCACTTCACTCATTTGTCCGGGGGCTCATGTTCTATTACGGCCTAGATTTCCACGATCTGGCCCCGAATTTCATCCTCAACATCTCAGCGTTCATCGTCGTGTGCGAGGCCATCCTTCAGATCCAGCCCCACTTCGCTTATGGTCAAGACCTTCAATGTCAAGCCGAAGGTAGTGGGCGGCCGCCAAGCCGGAGTGCTTGGAGGTGCCATGGTGGGCAAGATGGACAACGTCCTATGGCTCGAGGGCTCCTTCGTGGAGACCATAAAGGGGTGGCAATCGGGGTGGTTCTACATCACCGAGCCGCGCGACTCTAATTGGGCAGCGGCCCCCGAATTTCGATTTGGCTTCCCTACACGGCTCACCTCATGGAAAGAGACAGGCCTAACATGGGGTAATTCGGAAGAGCTGACCGGACTCCAAACCTACGTCCGAAACCTGGTGGACAAGAAGCTCAAGCTTGTCAACGTAGTCCAGGTTATGCTCATCCGCTGGATCCTCCCATGCCAGCAACGGGCCTTCAACTTGTGGGAGTTTGATCCGCACAAGACCAATCCTTGAGCCGGCTCTTCGACACTCACGTATGAAGATGCCCGAAGGTGTTGTTCAAGGGCGCCGAGGTTTCAAATCCGCCACCGAAGTTCTCGGATTCAGCTCGCGGCATCAAGCCAGCGAGGTTAGCTATTTTACCCTTTACGGGACTCTTTTTTCATAGTTTGACTCTATGCGGGATCTAAAACTCCCTCACCTTTGACAGGACTGGCAGAAGACGTCCGGACAGGTTGACTGTCCGGCTCCCTTGCCAGAAGACCCAGCAGATGCCCGATTGACAGGGCTGCTGGTTCCGGCACGTTACGTGGTGCCGGAGAAGAAGGCCAAGAAGAAGGCCACGGGGACTCGAAGGAGTTCCCGGCGCCAGGTGTTGTCGGACTCATCGTCCGATGACTCCGAGGCGGACTCCTCCCGCAAACATGAGGAGGAGGAAAAAGAGGCCTCTCCCCCAGCAGGGGGAGAGAAGAAAAGGAAGGCCGCCCCAACTGGGGAGGCCGGAGGGTCCAAGAAGGGAAGGACCCTCCCTCCGGACTACACCACCAACGCCGACGACGGCGGAGAGGAGTGGCCACCAAGGACCAAGCCCCTAGCGAAATCGTAAGTGTCCGGACAATAGAATAACTCATGGCGTTCCTTTTGTCACACAACATCTTCTAACGCCGAGTATAACCATGCAGCCCGCCCAAGGACGGGTCGACGCTTCGTCAAGCGGCTCCCTAGATTCGTCGGATGTGAATAGCACCTCACTTCCGACGGCCTCGTCTCCTCCCGCCGCGGATGATGCCGGGGTGGAGTCCCAAAAGGGGCCCAGCCAAGAGGAGGTGGCCCTAGAGGTGCCGCAAGGCGACCTCCCGGACTCCGGGCGCAAAGGGGATAAAAACCCGAAGGGCTTCAAGTTCGGCCCTGTGCGGACTGCACTGTAACCTTCGGTGGTTCCGAGTCCGGCAGCGACCCTTCGTAAGAAGGGCAAGATCATGACGCCGGTGACCTCCGTCCAACCGAGGCACCGGATGATTTGATGGAGGCGCTTAACGGGCGCTTCCATCGACGAGGAGCACCGCCTTTGTTATGAGTGTGGTGATCCAGAAAGTTCAGTCCGCCAAGAGCGGGCTGACTGAAGCATGTGCCAGCCTTCTAACAGGCTTTGAGGTATGTATTTAAGATATGTAAAAATATTACCGCATAGACAGTAGCCCCTGATGCTCGGGCTTTGGTGTTCGGAAAGAAAAAGCCGAACCGAGGATCTAAAAGATATATGCAGGAGTCTAACATAAGTATGTCAATATGGGAATGCAGGTTGCGCTTATCGACCTCTGCCGCCAGACCGACTGCGGAGGTTGATGCATTGAAGCGAGCCTCGAGCGGTCCGAGAACGAGCTCGGACTTGCCAAAAAGCAGCTCGAGGACAAGGAAGGTAAGTAATACCTTATGGGAGTATTTAAAAGATGTGGTTGCGAAGATGACAGAATAACATGAATACTGCAGGGGCCACTTAACGAGGTGGCGACCACTGAAGGAAGCGGTGTCCAAGGCCGAAAGCAATGCGGCCTTGAGCGCACCAGCGAGAGAAGCAGGAGGCGCGGTGGCGGAGGTGCGGCAAGAGCTCCGTGCTCGTGGAAAAACACGAGAGTTTGGAGCGTGACTCAAAGACTCGAGAGTCTCGAGCTCGCCTCGCCCTTGAGAGCACCAAAGCCGCTAAGGCCAAGCCCAAAAAGCCCTCCAGAAATTGAGGCGATGAAGAAGATAGCTGCGGTAAGGCATTCTATATGCAAAGCAAGCATGTGAAAGTGAATTATCTCACTTACCCGAATCCAGAGCTCTCCAGAGCATTCGCAGATCTGCCTCAGCAGGTCCGATGCTGCCGCATTCTACCGAGCCGAGGAGGGAAGCTCGGCAGAGAAGGTGTTCGTGTCAAGATGTCGAGGCCGAACACCCAGGCCCTTAAGCGACCAGTTGAAGCAGCTGGTCGAGCTCCATAAGGTGGCTGAACAGGCCATGAAGGGCCTCATAGTTCGGCCGTGGCCTAAGGAAGCCATGCCCTGGGAGCTACTTCAGCCGGGTGAGGCGGCTGGTGGACGCCTTTGTCCATGGGTTGAAGTCGTCAAGCGCTCCGTCTGCATCAAGGTGCCCGTGAGGGCCCTTTCCCGTGCCAAGGTGCACTGGGCAAGATGGACGCCGAGAAGCTTGTGACGGACGGACCACCACCGGGCAAGGAGCATCGCAAGCCCGAAATGTATTATGAGGGCGTCCTGAAGGGTGCCCGCCTTATAGCGGGTGAATGCTCCAAAGATGTAATTTTTGAGTAGACTCGCATTTTTATCCTGTACGCTGAAAAGTTGTTCATATGCGCTAAGCAACACTTTTGAATCTAAAATATTACCATCCGTGCGGCCGTGTATTAAATTTGAGAGATGGCGAGTCGTCGGCTTCAGCCCCCATGCCATGAGTGCTGGGGTGTTCGGGATAAACTTGAGCGCTCTTGTTCCCATTCTTGGGTCCTTCGAGGGAGGCGCTCAACGCAACGAACAAGGCAACCGAACTATAATGCTTGAACACTCTCACTTAGCCATAGAATTCTATAATTTTAAATTTCGGCAAAGCCCACAGTATTCGGAAGACCGAGTTCGGGGCGCTATCCACGCCTAGGCCGGACAATGCCGACTCCTCGCTCTAAGCGGCATAAGTCTTTAGGGACTCAAAAACCTCTCAAACAACGACTGGCTCTCGCCCTATCATGACGGTCACTTTTAGCTTTCTCCACTGAGGTGCTTAACTCAGCTCAACCGGGGCACAATCGCAGTGGTTCTCCCAGCGCTACCTTAGCCGATATAACGGAACATAAGGTACCAAAACATGGGAGCCGGGCAAACCCAACTATTGACCCAAGACATGATTCAGAGCCGATGCATATAATGCTATAAGTTCGGGGTGCCACACTTGTGGAAGTGTTCGGACTTATCACACCATGTTATGGGGTACTTAAGCCCCTGGTGTATTGCCTGCACTAAAGTGTACGGTTGCACAATGTCATAAATGAACATATATATAGAAAAAGGGAATTCAATAATAGGCGGAAGCTATGTATTGTTTATTCAAAAGGGCTGCATTAAGAGTCGAACGATACAAATAGTGCGATAAGCAAGGGACGGACTTTTAACATGTCCCCCTCCAGGGTAAGCCGCGGGATGGTGTGTAAAACAGGTATACTGCTCGTAATAGAGACCACCTGGACACTCGACGTAGCTTTCTACTTCCCTGGCTGTTGCATCGTGTGTTCGGCGATTCTACTGCCGGACAGGGCTTCATGAGAAGGAGTCCTAAAAGTAAAAAAAAGAGAAGAAAAGAAAAGAATGACACAATCGGGAGCCCCTGGTGCGGTTGAGCCGCATTCTGGGCAAGCCGTGGTCGTGCCCCTTCCCCTATGCCCATGGTATTTCCAGAGCGTAATTATGTACGCGTAGTACTGGTTTCGCAATTTCGCGAGGGCTGGGGCTTGGGCAGCATTGCTATGCGTGCTCGGAACGTGCCAGGCGGTCTTGTTGTAGGTTACTCCGGGCGCGCTTGACGGTGTCCAGACGTTTAATAGCCGGACTCGAGAATTGCCTTAAGAGGCTGCTTTGTACTTCCGTCGCGAGGGCCACCGTATGCTCCTCCGTCTGGAGAGAGCGTTCCGTGTTTCCATTGACCGTAATGACTCCTCGAGGACGTGGCATCTTGAGCTTGAGATATGCGTAGTGCGGCACCGCATTGAACTTTGCAAATGCGGTTCGTCCGGAAAGCGGGCGTGATAGCCGCCATGAACGGGACTATGTCAAGATTAACTCCTCGCTTCGAAGTTATCCGGGGATCCAAGACCACATCAAGTGTAATCGAGCTCGCATAACCGCCTCTACACCTGGTATGACGCCTTTAAAGGTCTTCTTCGTGGGTTTAATCCTTGATGGGTCTATGCCCATTTTGCGACCGTGTCCCGATAAAGCAGGTTTAGTTGCTGCCGCCGCCCATTAGGACTCTAGTGAGATGAAATCCGCCAATGATTGGGTCTAGAACCAATGCGGCGAATCCGCCATGGCAGATGCTAGTGGGGTGGTCCTTCGATCAAAAGTGATCGCAGGAAGATCACGGGTTGAACTTTGGGGACTGGCTCCATCGCATATACGCCCCTTTAGTGCATGCTTCCGCCTCCCTTTGGGTATGTGGGTTGCGTATATCATGTTCACCGTCCGCACTTGCGGGGGGAAGGGGAGCCCTTCTGTCCTCTATTGTTTGGCGGTCGGGGCTCCTCCTCGCCATCGCTATGCAGCCCCTTGTCATTGTTTTCGGCATTTAACTTGCCTACCTGCTTGAACACCCAACAATCCCTGTTGGTGTGATTGGCTGGTTTTTCGGTGGTGTCATGTATCTGGCACGAGCGATCGAGTATTCGGTCCAAATTGGACGGGCCCGGAGTATTTCTTTTAAATGGCTTTTTCCGCTGACCGGGTTTAGAGCCTCTGAATCCAGCATTGACTGATGTATCCTCAGCAATATCGCTATTAATGTGGCGCTTGTGCTTGTTGCGGCGCGACCTGCCATTGTTGTCCTTGGTATCCGAATTACTAGGGCTCTTGGTCATGTTGTTACTACGAGCTAGCCAGTTGTCCTCCCCCGCGCAAAAGCGGGTCATGAGTGTTGTGAGGGCTGCCATAGATATCGGCTTTTCCTGTCCTAGGTGTTGGGCAAGCCACTCGTCGCGGATGTTGTGTTTGAAGGCTCCAAGGGCCTCTGCATCCGGACAATCGACGATTTGATTTTTCTTGGTTTAGAACCGTGTCCAGAATTGTCTGGCCGATTCCTCTGGCTGCTGAATTATGTGGCTTAGGTCATCGGCGTGTGGTGGTCGCACATATGTGCCCTGGAAATTGTCGAGGAATGCGGCTTCCAGGTCTTCCCAACAACCAATTGACTCTGCTGGCAAGAGGTTAATCCAATGCCGGGCTGGTCCTTTAAGCTTGAGTGAGAGGTATTTGATGGCGTGTAGATCATCACCGCGGGCCATGTGGATGTGAAGGAGATAGTCCTCGATCCAAACCGCAGGATCTGTTGTGCCATCGTATGATTCAATGTTTACGGGTTTGAAACCCTTAGGGATTTGATGATCCATCACTTTGTCTGTGAACCATAGTGGGTGTGCGGCGCCTCTGTATTGGGCTATATCACGACGCAGCTCAAATGAGCTTTGTCTATTGTGTTCGGCCCGGCCGGAGTTGCCATATCCGGCGTGACGGTTATCGTCACGTGTCGCGGGGCGCCCACGTGATCCGTAGATCGATCTTGTTTGCCTTGCCTTGTCCTCCAATATGTCTCACAAGTCTGGCGCATTTCCCCGCGCCTTGGTTTTTTTTTAGCGCCGTCGGGGTGCTGCTTGAGTTGAGGGCCGAGAGGCCTCTCTGTCGCGGCCACGAGGTGGTCGGTCAACCGTGTCATGCGCTGGTGATGTAGGTTTGGGTGCTTCCTCCTCTAATGGGGGTAGCAGCCTTCATTTTGGGTAGCTCTTGGAGGGGCGCTCGAGTTCATACTCTTCGGCCGCAAGGACTTCAGTCCATCTGTCACCTAGCAAGTCTTGGTCAGCTCTAAGTCGTTGCTTTTTTCTTGAGGCTGCTTGTCGTGGCCATGAGCCCGTGTTTGAAACGCTCTTGTTCGACGGGATCCTCGGGCACGACGAATTCGTGCCGTCGAGGCTTGCCTCATCTTCGGAGGGAGGCATGTAATTATCGTCCTCTACCTCTCTTTTCGCCGCTCTCTCATGAGGGCTGGCTTCTCCATCCTCCCCGTATGAATCCTCGTGAAGGGGTTGTCTTCGCACCGTCCGGTGTTATTGTCTCCCGTGCTGGAATCACCGTTTTTGCTGTGGCGGGATTTAGAGCGGCGCCGCTGACGCCGGCGCTTAGGTTATTTCTTGGAGGGATCATCCTCCGCTGTTCCATCGCCATTCCCATCTTTTGGGATGTCCACCATGTATATGTCGTATGACGAGGTGGCCTTCCAAAGGCTCGTGGGTGCTGGTTCTTGGTTGTCTCTCGCATCGTCGTCCATACCGCCGATGTCTTGAGTCGAAGTCGAGCATGTCGGTTAAATCATCGACAAGGGCTACGAAGTGGGTGGTCGGTGGGCTTTGAGTTTCTTCGTCGTCCGCATCTCAACCTTCCCGACCATAATCTGGCCAGGCTCTCGATAAAGAGAGAGACTTTAGTGAATTTAGGATGTCGCCAAAGGGCGAAAAGCCGAAAGATGTCCGCGGCGGTGAATTCCATGATCGGCGCCCAATCGGATTCGATTGGCGGGGGCGCGGAAGGCTCGGAGTCCGGAGAGGAGTCCGGCACCTTGGAGTTAAGTGCTTTGCAAAGGACGGGGTAGGTGTATGGCTCAACCGTCGTAGAGATCGCAGCCCCCGAGGCGGTGTCCAGCCACCCGTCCTCGATCGGCGCAGTCGGCTCCGAGCTAAAGGTCGGAGCTGACACTGGTGCGGCCTCCAGACAATCGCTTCATGGCAGAAGCTAGATCATGCCCCACATGACAAAGGCGGGCGACTTGGTCGTGGCTCGAACCCGTCGAAGATCAAGTCTCCGCGGTCGTCACCGTAGTTCAAACTTCCAAATCTGACTGGTGGCTGGGCGTAGCTTTCAATCTGCTCCAGATGGCCAAGAGAATTGGCCGCAGCGGCAAAGCCGCCGAATACAAAGATCTGTCCGGGAGAAAAGTCTCACCACGAGCGCATCATCGTTGATGATCGGAGGAGCCATCGGGCCTAAAGATGACGACACGTAGGAACTCTCAATGAAAGCACCAATGTCGGTGTCAAACCGCGGATCTCGGTAGGGGGTCCCGAACTGCGTGCGTCTAGGCGGATGGTAACAGGAGACAAGGGACGCGATGTTTTTACCCTTGTTCGGGGCCCCTCGATGGAGGTAAAACCCTACTCCTGCTTGATTAATATTGATGATATGGGTAGTACAAGAGTAGATCTACCACGAGATCAGAGAGGCTTAACCCTAGAAGCTAGCCTATGGTATGATTGTTGTTCGTCCTACGGACTAAAACCCACCGGTTTATATAGGCATCGAAGAGGGTTAGGGTTACACAGAGTCGGTTACAATGGTAGGAGATCTACATATCCGTATCGCCAAGCGTGCCTTCCACGCCAAGGAAAGTCCCATCCGGACACGGGACGAAGTCTTCAATCTTGTATCTTCAAAGTCCAGGAGTCCGGCCAAAGTCTATATTTCGGCTATCCGGACACCCCCTAATCCAGGACTCCCTCACCCTGTATATATCATTTCATTCATCTTTGACAGGTAACTATAAAGATGGGTGAGGAGTCTACAAAGAAAGACCATCGTATCACCCACAGCAATTTCAAGCATCCTTTAGTGTCGAGGAATATCATAGGAACTCCATATGATATGATTTTTATAGGATGTTTTCCTTTAGATCCAATTGGTTCATAGGAATAGATTCATATACTCCACATTTCAAACGAAATAAACATGATATCATTTCTATAGCTTTAGAGCCACTTGGTTCATATGAATGGATTCCGATACTCCCTTAATTTCAAAGGAAAATAAACATTAGCGTATATTCAATAGAAAAGTTCCTATGATATGAACCAAATTACATCTCTTTTCTAATCCTCCTCATAGGAATTGAGATACATGTCATCTCCAGATTCAATAGAAAAGTTCCTATGATGTGAACCAAATGACATCTCTTTTCCAATCCCTACTCATAGAAATTGAGATGCTCCATGTCATCTCTTTCCCTACAACTTCCATGTATACATCTTCTATTCCTAAATAGATAGTACAACCCACTAGGAGTGTTTTTCCGAAACATGCAACTATGGCACAAGAACTATATAGTGTGCCAATAACTTTGAAAGATGGTCGCTGGATGAAGCTAACCCGACAGTGCAGAGATAGGCAAATCCGAGCACTACTGGCCGTTGGATATCATCAACATTCCACCAGATCTGCCACATGTACAATTTAGAAGACTCCATGGTTGAACTTAAGCATAATGCACAAACCTCAAAACACAAGAATTTCTCCTTTGTTCTAGAATCTTTTGTATCATAATTGATTTTTTTTTCTAACTGAATTGCCATTATTTGTTTTTTACTTTATGATTTACAATGCACAACCCCATGAATCTTAACATTTTTATAAAACTAATTGATTTTGAATGAGATGAACTATAAGAACTAAAAGAACATCTACATCATGCATATATGACTCAAAGCTTTACATGCTATAGTGTGTATTTATTCATAATTTGGTTTCGAAATCTCATGCGTTCAATACATGTGTACCTTACTAGTTTTGAGTCGAGTAGAAAATTTCACGCTGACCCGGTATATCAAAATGCAGGGCCCATGCATCATTGCCTTTTCTACGAACCTCGTCCACAATTTTTGTACGTACTATATCTCCACTGGTCCCCGAACCCAAAATGCTGCCTCGTTCCCGTAAAACCAAGCGGCCCACGCATATTTAAGGCGTCGACTCGAACCCGTTTACTACGACGTGGCACCGCACGCCATAGTACTCCTACAAACCCTACCGCCGCACTCATCATCGGTTTTCTTCAAGAGGACGAGGGAGAAGCCGATTTGTAGTGGAGGCGCTTTAAAAAAGGATCTGTAGTGGAGACCCCTACCCTAGGGTGCCCTAGGTAGCTGCCGCACGCATCATTGTTTTCTCTTTTCTTTATGCTCTTGCGCCCTAGAGTGAAATGATGGTTGCTTCGTCCGTCCAACACTCCAGCTTAATGCGGGAAAGGTGGGGCTTTGTGATTTGACCCCTCATCGCTCATTTTCTACTACTACGGCGCTACGACCGGGGTGCCTCCAATTCCAACTGCTGCTCCAAACTGTAATTTGGTGCATCGCACGTGGAACAAGACGGTGGATGAGCCACATGTCGGCCAAAGGGGTCCTGTTAAGTGTGTCGCCATTTCATGTGTGGACTGACCCTGCTTGAGTTTCTACGCCAACTCGACAGGAGCAGCCTACCACTTGGTTTTGCTCCTTGGTGAATCACGACTATATTGATCTAAAAAGATACCTGCTGAACTACCCTTTCCATCTCGGTTTTTTTATTTTTAGGCATCTCGGCTTATAGGGCATGCACGTAGTTCTAGGTCATCCATTTGACTAACTAAATATGAGTTACTATGTCACAAAAAGTATATCATTGGATTCTTAAGCAGATGTAGTTGTATTTAAAAGTCGAGGGCGGGGCTTTTCCTGCGCGGTAGGCGGGGCAGTTCCGCCTAGTCGGTTCGACAGAGACGCGAGAAGACGAGGGAGTAGGCTGCAAACGTAGGGTCTGTGTGATTTGGCGGAAGTTATTCTTTGGACAGGTGAGGCCCCGTGATTTGACTTGCCATTATCATTTTAATCGCTGCGCCACGACCAGCGTGAGTCTCCCGATTCTTGACCACCTCCATACAGTGCCTCTCCCAAAGGTTCCACCATTCAAGAGAGGTCGGCTCTTGCATGAGAGCCCACTTCTCCACTTTTTCCTTGCCTCTCTTTCCTCCACATATGCAAAAATGCCATGTAAGAGCAAGTACTCCCTCCGATCCTTTTTACTCTGCATATTAGGTTTGTCTGAATTCAATCTCATCCAACTTTTACCAAGTTTATATAAAAAATTATAGACATTCACATAACAATGCCAATATCATTAGATTCGTCTTGGAATATATTTTCATATTATATTTATTAGATATTATAGATGCTAATAATTTCTAATATAAATTTGGTCAAACTTAGCAAAGTTTAACTTTCGGCAAATCCAATGTGCAGAGTAAAAAGGACCGGAGGGAGTACAATAGAGCTGACTCAGCGGGCTATAAGATATAAACTAGTATATTTTTGCTTAGTTGGAGGAAAGAGAAGAAGAGAGAGAAGGTAAGCGCGCTCTTGGTGAAGAGCCAGCTCTAGCACGTGTTTTCATAATAAACAAGGACGGAAATCATATAAACTACCGGATTTTCATACAAACATGACAGATTTCATTACATTCAAAAGAACTACGCGGGCTAGTTCTAGACAAAGATGAGTATATAATACCGCCTAAATGGTCGCTCACCGATCGATTTAGGTTCCTCATGTCCGGCAAGACGATCACGGACTGCCGGAGCCCCGGAGGTATATGCTTCAACAAGAAAGGACCGCCGCTTCCCCACCGCCTAACCGATATCATTGGCTGGTGCCGTAAGATGATGGTGGCGGCACGATTCGAGTTCATCACCGCCAAGATTTCGCCATGGCCGACACCTGCCGAAGTTCATCCTAACATTCCCCTCTTCCGTGGAGCCCATGCGGGTCGACAAAGGTCCTCGCAACAAAAGGATCCGGCAAGACACCTGCTGTACGCCGGGCGTCGCCTCTGCGGTGGCCTTCATGGGACCCAAGTGGCGGCGGCCTCCGTGTTCTACTTCTCCTCGATGATGGCGGCGACGCGGATGCGCCACCGACCGATTCGCTTCTCCGCGCACCCGGCTTCTGTTGCTACTTGTATGGCGCGGCCGCGGCATGGGAGTCTCGCCACGTAAACGGGAGACGCGGTACAAGGCGGCGTGGACGGCAAGAACGATGCCCGTGTGCCGCTCCTCGTCGAGCTGGCTCGAGCGGCGAAGTTCTTTGAACCGCTGCCACGGCTTGGGGCGGCAACTGGCTCCGTAGGGCGAGGGGAGGGAGGTGGATCAGTGAGCTACATAGCTCGTATCCGGCGGACTACCCAGTCGGCCTGGATGCGGAATAACTACTATTCGTAAGCCATTGTAAGAGTGGACAAAATGGTGGAGGAGATAGGGGAGCGGCGGAGGTGTGCGATTCTTGGCCGGCGTTTGGCCTCGTTTAAATATGAGATTAAATAGACGGCGGACGGGAGGAGCTCGGCCAGCGTTACGTTTAACGCCGGCCCGGTCATGAACGGACGTGTGTCCAGAGTGGGTTTCTCGGCTTCCACACGAGCGGGTTTCATGGAGGCGTTTGAATGCGGCACGGAGGCGTGTTCAGCCAGGCGTGCCGCGAGTGGCGCCTCGACTCGACCTAGGACATCTGCGACGTTCTTCCACCGACGCAGGGCTCTTTGGGTGCATGGCACGCATGTCATTGACTCCAACACACGCAGCGCATGTGAGGAACCTTTGGTGGGCCAGGCGGTCGAAGCAGACATTTCATAAACCGATGATTGTTCATTGAGTGTGACGTCATCTTTTCATGTAGATAAGCCTACTATGTTGATAGACCGCTCGATACGCCAGGATTCATAAAGACCGCTGCAAACATCAATGTTCTGCTTATCACGTATAAGATTGATTAATACCCGTAACAATCCATGTCCTTAACAAAGGGTGCATGCACATATAGGTTGAGCGTGTGTCTCACATCGTGTCTTTGTGTGCATGCAGCGTCAAGTGTTCGCGTGTGTGCAAGGGTATCGCGTTCAGTCTTGCATGCATGGGTGCATACGTCGGTGTTCGTGAGTGCATGTGTATGCGTGTCGGTGTTGCACGCCAAAGATGCGCGGCGTGTACGTTATGCGTGTATGCGTGTCGATGTTGCACGCCTACATGCGTGTGTGTCTTGCGTGCGTGCATGTGTACATGCGGGGTGAGGATGCACGTCAGTCGACTGACTTTTTCATCTCTGGTCATTAGATTTTCCAGCCGTTGGATACGAAATCAAGGGCCTCCAGTTTATGATCAAACTCCACCCCCCTGGGCCGCCAGTCACCACCGGCCAAACCGCCCGCGCCCGCCACCCGCGGCCGGCCCACCCTCCCCGAAACCACTCCCCACCGCCGGTCCGCCGCTGCACCGGCCATCCCTCTAGCCCCCTCCCCCCTACGACGACCTTTTTCTCCTGGGATCCCCACCCCACCGCCCAATGAACGCCCCCCAACCGCCGGTGACTGCCAACCAGAGGTCTCACGACTTCGAATACCCACCGACCACTAATTTATTACCATTTCCGTCCTTCATATACGCGCTAATGGGTGGGCCCTATGGTAATGTGCGCTGCTGAATGTGGACCGTTTGACTGGTCAATTGATCGTGTTATCAACAAATTACGGAGCTTTATGGTGAGCCAATGACTGTATGATCACCCTAAAATGTACTCCTATTTTATTAACACGGTACAGACTCAAACTACCATTTCTTTCTTTCATATACGGGCTAACAGGTGGGCCCCACGGTTACGCTACCGATGGTGCAACACTAGTTGCGCCAGTGGAAACGCTTGACCGGTCAATTGATTGTGTCATCAACATAATACGGAGTTGTACGGTGAGCCAAAGGACCGTATAATCATGACATGTATTTGTTTAACACGATGCATGTATGCAAGGGCTCATATATACGCCGCAAGCACTCACCGCTATAAGCGCACACATGCGAACCCTACCCCTATGAGCACCTTCGAGAGAGTGGGCCAGCATATATGATCTTGAGATTTTATGAAGTCACCATAGGTGCCTCGTAGTCGAGTGGAACGTCTCCTCCCACTGAACATACATCGCCGGAAAATACTAAAATTAACACAAGATAAATGCGAGCACTGGGACTTTAACCTTGGTGGGCTCGAGAAACCAATGTCCTCTAACCATCCAACCACATGTTGGTTAGCACGACAAAATGTATGTGGTGACCGTGATGAGCTTATTCTGAAGTCCAGTGACCAATCGTGCTTTCGCTTCAAATACAATGACCGTAAGTGTCATCAACAAAATACGGAGCACGCATCAAATGCAAAGTCCGTCAGTGTCATCAACAAAATATGGACACGTATCGTGAGCTAGATACCGTTGTACTATTGTATATGCTTATTTTCTTAGTGGCCCATTGCGTGTGTGGTGTGGTGGGCACATCATTTCTAGTTGTGGTGGGTCAACATCAAGACTCATGGGTCGGTTCCATCCTGCTCCACATATAGGTTGGACCGAGACGTGTTATATGAAGACCCATGTGGAGGACTCGGCGTACAACACGAAGCTACCAGAGTGGCGGAGGACTCTATCCCCACTCGTGATAAGCCGACTATATATGATTTGTAACCCTAGGCCCTTAGTATGTTATACAAGCTTGGGGGCTAGTTCGTCGATATTATACACACACGCACAATGCCTGGTATTCACGTGTACTTTGTACACACCCCTATCACTAATATACAGTACCAGGAGTAGGCTCTTTCTTCAACTGCAAGGGTCCGATCCGAACTAGGGTAAAACTTTGCCTCGTATTACCATCTAGCCTAACAACCAGGGATATCCTACCGAATGACGATATGATGAAATCATATCTGCCAACTACTAAGAGAGAGGTGTGTCGGGGTGGCAATGTGTGCGAGAGAGGCCTAAAGATAATGTGCATGCGGGAGACACGTAGGCACATATATGTCTTGCGATAGAGGGCTAGTAGAGACCGTGCATGTGTATATATGCATGTGAGAGAAATATTGTTTTCCAACAGAGATTAGTGAAAAGAGTGGTACAAAGTAGTCATAAAGAGAGAGAGAAACAGAGAGAGCATGTGCGTGAGACACCCCGACACCCAGAGAGATATTGTGAGCATGTGTGAAAGAGAAATGCCGATGCATATATAGTGTGTGCACTTATGCGTTAGATAGAGAGAGATATAACGCGTCTGTGAGAACGGGGCGAGGCATAGTGCATCTACGTGTAAAAGGCGGTTCTACGCATTAAATTAAAATATAAATGGCATTATTATTTTTGGATGAGATCATGAATTTTGCAAATTGCGTATGGACGAAAATCAGTCTATCAGACACCCATACTCTATTGAATTCTAGCATGTGCAAGTATTTATTTCATATTATCAATCCATAGAGTGAGAGCGGTTTGAAATATAGGCAATGGATGCTTTTGCAATTCATATATAAACATTAATTAGTGCACTCCATGTTGTTAGTGTGAAGCACTTTATACATTTGTCACTTGCATGGATACATTCCAAATTGCTAGCTACGAAATAGAATACATGTCGAATTCAACATAAAGGGGGTTTTGAAGATTCGAATTCATAGGAAGTGCATTCATCTATTTGAACCCGAGAAAATGGCATTTGTAAATTAGATGTAAAAGGGGGCATCAATCTTTGTTGTGAGTTTGAACATGCTATATATATTCATACGCATATCTAACTTTTTATTTGCAACCAAGGAGATTATATCTGGAACCATGCATGAACTGAGGTAAGTTGCATATTTTTTAATATATACTCGTGTACAATGTATATTCAAATGTACCCCCTCCATTCCAAAATAATCGTAGCTTTAGGATTTTCAAGAGTAGAGATTTGTGAGGTTTGATAAATCCTGAAAGTTTAATTCAAGAGAACCGAAAACGTTAATGCTTCTGCTCCCAAATATTGAATGAAGCGCAAAATAGGCATCTGGTCACCGAAACAACATGAGACTAATGTTTTGCTGGTAGGAAATTACTGTCTCGACTGTCGTGTAGCCTATCGGCCTGATGTCCAAAGGTCTAAACCGGGGTAGGTTTGTAACTTCACCAAGACGCCAGTCTCAACCGCCCGAGAAGCATTCATATGCCGTGGGCGCCTAAACACCCATGCGCCGGCGAAATCTATCCCGCCCACATTTGGGACACCGACATGACTGTCCTACCCCAACCCATAATATGTCCAAAATTTTAGATGGGGGCAAAGTTTGTAACTTTCCCCAAATTTCAAACAAGTGCGTCTCAAACCGAACATTGTTCCCCTTAGTTCCCCGCCTCCTCCGCTTTCCCCATTCATATCGCGTGGGCGCGAAACGCCTCTCCACCAGCCGCTGAAACCCCAGCCTCCTCCGCCGGTCGTCCGCCCTCCACCCCATAGCGGCCAATCCACCGCCGCCTCCTCCATCACGCCAAAGCCGGTACCTCGACGTCGCCGTCAACGCAATCGCAACCGCAACGCCTCAAGGACTTAGCACCGAAGCCGGGCAGAGCTGCCTCCATGATGCCGACGCCGACGCGGCGCCGCATCGTAACCACTCCGACCACGCCGTCCTGCGCCTCACTGCTGCGGCTCCACTGTCGCAACCATCCACCGCACCAGAGCTGTTCCCGCTACACCATCGTTCGCCACCTCGGATCTGCTTCCCCGCTGCCGACAGACGGCCACCGCACCACACTCAACAACTTGGCCATGGGTTCATCCAAGGCTGCACTGCCCTCCACAACTTCTGGTTTCCGCGAACAACAAGAAGATCGTCGGAAAATCAGAAGGAGGACACAACACTACCAGCAGAAAGAGGTCCTCCTCTTCCCTTATTCGTGCAAATCTTACGTCTCTGCTCACACCGTCTTCATCCCACGAAAGAAACTAGTTGAGCGCTTCTTACTGCATCTTCTTCGTGATACTAAATGCACAAGGTTTCCTCCCTTTACTATTTCACCTTTGCTAGAGGTCAAGAGTCTCGCTGGATTTCAATTCAGGTTCAACGAACCGCAATTAAAAGAAGCAGCACTGCTTAGGCGCTGGAGCACCTAGTCCGCCTGTTCCCGGGGAAGCAGCGCATCGTTGTTCATCATAGGGGTGTGGGCGCAGGAGCTGCTTGCGCCCGATCCGAGGTCGGCAGGCTTGAATGGATGGCCGGGCGGTGCCAAGCAAGGCGGTGCGGTGAGGTCGAGGGAGGGCGCAGGTAGGGAGGAATATCGGGCCGGTGGTCGCCGGCGCTTCGAGGAAGATCACAACACCGATCGGCCGGAGGTAGATGAAGGCAATCTGGCCGTTCTTTGTACATCGGACTGTGCAGAAAAAATGGACTGACCTATTTGCTTTCAGTCTACTATTATTTTCATAGAATCCTGTAGTAATTTAGTGTGCCATGCATGTTGTAGAGCTATCATATGTCTCCCGTCATTTATTTCTCACCGACCTGCTATCTGCTACCTTTACACTGTACTAATTGTGCACACACTTCACCCATACTCACACTATTGTTTTTTATGCATGGGTATTTTAGACTGACGCAGTGTTGATGAATGCAAAAAAGAAAAGATGTAAGTCGCTCCATCAGACCAAGACAAGCACTAAGCGCTTTCAAAGGTTTCTAATGGGTGCAAGGTCAGTAGTTGGAGACAGTAAACGTAGCTCTGCAGTTGATGATCTCAATTTCCACACACAACCATCCTAGGTGCTTGCTTTAACTTCGCGCTGTCAAATGTGGTTGCATGTTGCATATGGTGTCTAGCTTGTATTGCTTCCAATTTGGTTAATGACATGCCTTCCTGTTTTTGATACATACTACATATGTCTATTAGCCATGTTCGTACATCAAACTAATGCTATTTTGTATCCCTCGTCAATCACTTATGATGAGACAGTCACCCAGGTGGGTTACTGTGAGATGCCCTACTCGTTTAAAGAGTGCAGTGTCATCCTCCCCACATTATTCTCAAGAAACATCAAGGCTAAATGAAGATAGTCAACGTAGCTCTCTAGTTGATCACCGCAATTCCCCCACACCACCATCGCAGGTGCTTGCTCTTACTTGGCAGTGTGATATGTGGTTGCATGTTGCATATGGTGTCTACCTTGTAATGCTTCTAATTAGGTAAATTGCATCCGCTTAGTTAACACATTATACCGTGAATATGACATGCCTTCCTGCTTTTGGTACATACTACGCCTTTCTATTAACCATGTTCTTACATCAAACTACTTTTCTTGTGTATCCCTCATCAATGCTCCTAATTTGTTAAATTGCATCTCCATAGCTTACACATCATACATGTGAATATGACACGCCTTCCTGTTTTTGGTACATACTACATCTGCCTATCACACCATGTTCTTACATCAAACTACTGTTCTTGTGTATCCTGCGCCTATCGCTTATGATGAGATAGTCACGCGCGTGGGTTAATCTGAGACGCAATACTCTTATAAAGAATGCAATTTCATCCTCTCTACATGACTCTCAAGAAACAGCAAGCCTAAATGAAGACATTGAACGTAGCTCTGTACCTGAAGACCGCACTTCCCCTACACCACCATCACAGGTGCTTGCTATAACTTCACAAGCAGGATATGTGATTGCATGTTGCATATGGTGTCTAGCTTGTAATGCTTCTAATTAGGGTAAATTGCATCTGCTTAGTTTACACACTATACCTGTGAATATGACATGCCTTCCTATTTTTGGTACACACTACATCTATGTGTTAACCTTGTTCTTACATGGAACTACCTCTATTATGTATCCTTCATCAATCACTTACGATGAGCCACCTTTATTCGTTGCATATTGCATATTATTTCTAGCCTGTTGCCATGTATTGCTTCTAATTTGGTCAAATACATTTGTTAGGGCACCCTTTTAATTTGGCAGAGTGATATTGGTTTCATCTTTCATATGGTTTCTAGCTTGCATCGATTCTAACAAGTTCAAGCACCTTGTGCTTAGTTTACGTTTTATACATCATACATGTCAATATGTCACGCCACCCTGTTTTTCATACATATTCCATCCTCCTATCATGCAGCTGCCTTACATGAAAGTAGTGTTCGTCAGTATCATGCATCAATGAGTTCTGAAGAGCAAATTTTATTGCTTTTTCTTGTGGGTTTGACCTGACAAGGCAAAATCAAGAAATAGGAAGGAAAGGAGTAAGGAAGGCGATGATGGTGGTCCTCTGCAGCAACGTAAACGGAGCATCTGTACCGATTATCCTTGTACTAATAGTGCATTACAAGGTCGAAGTCTCCGCTCCCCTACTCCACCATCCAAGGTGCTTGCTCTAACTTGGCAGTGTGATATCTGGTTGCATGTTTCATATGGTGTCTAGCTTGTATTGCTCCTAATTAGTGTAAACTGCATCTGCTTAGCTTACACATGATACATGTGAATATGACACGCTTTCCTATTTTTGGTACATACTATATCTGCCTATCACACCATGTTCTTACATGAAACTACTCTTCTTGTGTATCCTGCATCACCACTTATGATGGGACACCTTTAAGTTGGTAGTGTGATATTGGTTTGCGCCTTGAATATGATTTCTAGCATGTATTGCTTCTAGTTTGATGAACGCCACCTATGATGAGACAGCTTTTAACTTGGCAGAGTGATATTGATTGCACCTTCCATATGGTGTCTTGCGTTGTTTCTAATTTGTTGAAGTGCCTTCTTCTTAGTTACCACATCATAGGTGTAATATGTCAAGTCATTCATTTTTTCGCATATATTCAATCCTCGTGATCATGACTTTGCCTTTCATCGAGTAGTGTTCACAAGATCATGCATGAATGAGTTCTGAAGAGCGAATGATATTCCTTTTTCTTGTCGGTATGACCTCACAATGCAAAATCAATAAAGCTAAAGGAAATTGACAAGGCATTGGATGATGGTGGTCCTTCCGAGCAACTGAAATGGAGGTTCTCTACAGATTCTACTCCGCCATCCTCCCAACAAGATTCACAAGACAACGCAAGGCTAGACAGTCAACGGAGCTGTGTAGATGATGAGCACATCTCCCCTACTCCACCATCACAGGTGCTTGCTCTAACTTGGCCCTATTATATGTGGTTGCATGTTGCGTATGATTTCTAGCTTGTATTGCTCTAACTTTGTTGAATTGCATCTGCTTAATTTACACATAATGCCTATGAATATGACATGTGTTTCTGTTTCTACATCAGACTACTATTCTTGCTTATCCCGCATCAGTCACTTATGATAAGGCACCTTTAAGTCGCCACTGTGATATTGGTTGTGTCTTGCATATGATTTCTAGCATTTACTGCTTCTAATTTGTTGAAACGCCATACAGCTTTGAACTTGGCAAGAGTGATATTGGTTGCATCTTTCATATGGTGTCTAGCTTGCAGTGCTTCTAATTTGTTGAAATGCCTTCTCGCTTAGTTGTTACATCATAGGTGTGAATATGTCACACCATCCTATTTTTCATACATATTCCATCCTCACATCATGTGTTTGCCTTTCATCCGAGTAGTGTTCGTCAGTATCATGCATGAATGAGTTCTGAAGAGCGAATTTTATTCCTTTTTCTTATCGGTTTGTGTCGGTGTCAAAACCAGCGGATCTCGGGTAGGGGGTCCCGAACTGTGCGTCTAGGCGGATAGCAAGAGGAGACAAGGGACACGATGTTTTTACCCAGGTTCAGGCCCTCTCGATGGAGGTAAAACCCTACTCCTGCTTGATTAATATTGATGATATGGGTAGTACAAGAGTGGATCTACCATGAGATCAAAGAGGCTAAACCCTAGAAGCTAGCCTATGGTATGATTGTTGTTCGTCCTACGGACTAAATCCCTCCGGTTTATATAGACACCGGGTAGGGTTAGGGTTACACATAGTCGGTTACAATGGTAGGAGATCTACATATCCAGACGCCAAGCTTGCCTTCCACGCCAAGGAAAGTCCCATCCGGACCCGGATGAAGTCTTCAATCTTGTATCTTCATAGTCCAGAGTCCGCCAACGGTGATAGTTCGCTATCCGGACACCCCTAATCCAGACTCCTCGGTAGCCCCTGAACCAGGCTTCAATGACGTAATCCGCACGCACATTGTCTTTGGCATTGCAAGGCGGGTTCCTCCTCCGAATACTTCATAGAAGATTTTGAACACAAGGATAGTGTCCGGCTCTGCAAAACAAGTTCCACATACCACCGTAGAGAGAATAACCTTTGCACAGATCTGCTGACGTATTCCGCGGCGTGACATCACACCATGGCCAGGCCTTTATACGAATCGTTTTTACTGTTCCACCTCAGCGCGTTTAGCAAGGCGGTTTCCTTGGCACGTCTTATCAGAGCGGAGATCGTGCCCCCTTATTCCGGGATTCCCATCAATACGGACGTAGAACCCAACCGCGCCATTGATTATGGCGCTTGGGAGATAAGCGAAGTTTTACCAGTCATGGCGGGGGACGCATAGCTTCGTCCGTCCATATAAGGGGATAAGGATCCACCTTTTCACCTACGCCTTCTTCCTTCTTTGCTCATCCATTTCCGCACACTCGAGCTCCATCACCCAAGTCCGCACATCCCTCCTCAACCTCCTCCAGCCATGTCCGGAGCGGGAGGCAAGTGGATGGTCTCCTCCGTCACGGAGGGACAAGTCAAAAAGCTGCGGAAGGCCGGATACTTGTCCAGCAACATCGCACACCGGCTCCCCGACGAGGGGAAGCTCATTCCCACCCCCCAGGCCCCATGAGAGGGTGGTGTTCCTCACCCACTTCCTCCGCGGACTAGGTTTTCCACTTCACCCATTTGTCCGGGGGCTCATGTTCTACTACGGCCTGGACTTCCACGATCTGGCCCTGAATTTCATCCTCAACATCTCGGGCGTTCATCGTCAGGTAAGTAGGCCTTCCTCTGCATCCAGCCCCACTTCGGCTTATGGTTGAAGACCTTCAATGTCAAGCCGAAGGTAGTGGGCGACCGCCAAGCAGAGTGCGGAGGTGCCATGGTTAGCAAGATGGCCAAAGTCCTATGGCTCGAGGGCTCCTTTGTGGAGACCATAAAGGGGTGGCAATTAGGGTGGTTCTACATCACCGAGCCGCGCGACTCTCAATGGGCGGCGGCCCCCGAATTCCGATCCGGCTTCCCCACACGGCTCACATCACGGAAAGAGATGGGCCTGACGTGGGGTGATTCGGAAGAGCTGCCCGGACTCCAAACTCAAGCGTCCAACCCTCGTGGACAAGAATCTCAGCTTGTCAATGTAGTCCGAGTTATGCTCATCCGCCGGTTTCCCCCATTCCAACAAAGGGCCTTCAAATTGTGGGAGTTCGATCCAGCACAACACCAAACTCTGAAAAGGCTCTTCGACACTATGTACGAAGATGCCTGGAAGGTGTTGCTCATACGCCGAGGTTCCCACATCCGCCATCAAGATCGCGGATTCAGCTCAGCAGCGCCAAGCTACCGAGGTAAGCTATTTTTTCCTTTACGGGACTCTTGTTTTTCGTAGTTTGACTCTATGTGGGATCTAAACTCCTTACCTTTGACAAAGATCAGTGTAACACGTCCGGCAGGTTAACTGTCCGGCTCCCTTGCCGTAAGACCCAGCGGATGCCCGCTTGACGGGTTGCCGGGCTCCGCACCTCACGTGGTCCGGAGAAGAAGGCTAAGAAGAAGGCCACGGGACTCGAAGGAGCGCCCGATGCTGTGTGTTGTCGGACTCATCGTCCGACGACTCGAGGCGGAATCCTCCCCGAGGACGAGGAGGAGGAAGAAGCCTCTCCCCAGTGGGGAGACAAGAAAAGGAAGGTCGCCCCGACTGGGGAGGCCGGAGGGTCCAAGAAAGGAAGGACCCTTCCTCCGTACTAATCCACCAGCGCCGACAACGATGAGGAGGAGTGGCCTTCATGAATTTTTATTTGTCGCATAGTGTCTTCTAACGCCGAATATAACCATGTAGCCCGCCCAAGGACGAGCTCGCCGCTTCGTCGAGCGGCTCCCTGGATGCGTCGGATGTGAATAGCACTTCACTTCCGACCGCCTCCTCTCCTCGTGACACGCATTTACACCGCGGTGGAGTCCCAAAGGGGCCCATCCAGGAGGAGGTGGTCTCGAGGCGCCAGAAGGCCACCACCCGACTACGGGCGCAAAGGGGCGAAACCCCGAGGGCTCTAAGTCCGCCCTGTCGACTCCGCATCGAACCTTCTGGTTCCGAAGTCCGGCAAGCGGCCCCTTCGTAAGAAGGGCAGGAATGCGACGCCGGTGACCTCCGTCCATCCGGAGGCACCGGATAGCTTGCTGGAGGCGCTTAACGGTGCCTCCATCGACGAGGAGCACCGCACTGTTATGAGTGTGGTGATCCAGAAAGTTCACCCGCCAAGAGCGGGCCGACTGAAGCTGCATCAGCCTTCTAATGTGCTTTGAGGTAAGTTTAGAATATGTAAAAATATTACCGCATAGACAGAGAGCCCTCGATGCTTAGTTCGGTGTTCGGAAAGAAAAATCGGACCGAGGATCTAAAAAGATACACGCGAGTCTAACATAAGTATGTCAAATATGGGAATTCAGGCTGCCGACCTCTCAGAAAGTAATCGACCGCAGAGGTCAATGCATTGGAGCAGAGCCTCGAGCGGTCCGAGAACGAGCTCGGCCTTGCCAAGAAGCAGCTCGAGGACAAGCAAGGTAAGTAATACCTTCTTAAAATAATACCTTATAGAAAGGATTTGGTTGCAAAAATGACAGGACTAACGTGGGTATTGTAGGGGCCACGAACGAGGTGGCGACCCTAAAGGAAGCGGTGTCCACGGCCGAAAGCAAAGCGGCTGCGGAGCGCACCGAGCGAGAGAAGCAGGAGGCGCGGGTGGCAGAGGAGCAGCAAGAGCTTCGGGCTCTCGTGGAAAAACACGAGAGTTTGGAGCATGACTCGAAGACTCGAGAGTCCGAGCTCGCCTCGGCTCTTGAGAGAGCCAAAGCCGCTAAGGCCGAAGCCCAAAAATCCCTCCAGGAAATTGAATCATTAAAGAAGATAGCGGCAGGTAAGGCATTCTTTATGCAAAGCCAGCATGTGAAAGTGGATTATCTATTACTTACCCGAATCCGGAGTTCTCCAGGAGCATTCGCAGATCTGCCCCGTAGTGTGTCTGATGCTGCCGCATTCTACCGCGCCAAGGAGGGGAGCTCGACGGAAAAGGTGTTCTCGTCTCAAGATGTCGAGGCCGGACATCCGGTGCCTCGAGCGACCAAATTTGAATCAGCTGGTCGAGCTCCACAAGGTTGCCGAACAGGCCATGAAGGGCCTCATAATTCGCCGTGGCCATTGGAAGCCATGCCCGGAGCTACTTCGGGCTAGTCTGCGGCGGTGGTGTGGACGATGTCCATGGATTGAAGTCATCAAGCGCTCCATCTGCATTGAAGGTGCCGTTGGCCCTTGCCCGTGCTAAAGTGCAATCGGGCAAGCTGGATGCCGAGAAGCTTGTGACGGACGGGCCACCGAAGGGCAAGGAGCATCGCAAGCCCTAAATGTACTATGAGGGCGTCTCAAGGGTGCCCGCCTTTATAGCGGTGAATGCTCCAAAGATGTAATTTTTAATAGATTCGCATTTGTTATCCTCAGACGCTGAAAACTTGTTCATATGCACTAAGCAACGCTTGTGAATTTAAAATATTACTTTCAGGCGGCCGCTTATCAAATTTGAGAGATGGCAAGTTGTTGGCTTCAAATTTCATGCCACGAGTCTTTGGGGTGTTCGATAAACTTGAGTGCTCTTGTTCCCATTCTTGGGTCCTTCGAGGGAGGCGCTCAACGCAACGAACAAGGCAACAGGACTATAGTGCTTGAACACTCTCACTTAGCCATAGAATTCTATAATTTTAAATTTCGGCGAAGCCCCTAGTATTCGGAAGACCGAGTTCGGGACGCTATCCACGCCTTGGCCGGACAATGCCGACTCCTCGCTCTAAGCGGCATAAGTCTTTAGGGACCCAAAAAAACCTCTCGAACAGCGACCGGCTCTCGCCCCATCATGACGGCCGGTTTTAGCTTTCTCCACTGAGGTGCTCAACCCAGCTCAACCGGGGCACAATCGCAGTGGTTCTCCCAGCGCTACCTTAGCCGATATAACGGAACGTAAGGTTCCAAAACGTGGGAGACGGGCAAACCCAACTATTGACCCAAGACATGATTCGGAGCCGATGCATATAATGCTATAAGTTCGGGGTGCCGCACTTGTGAAAGTGTTCGGACTTATCGCACCATATTTTTGGGGTACTTAAGCCCATGGTGTATTGGCCGTACCAAAGTGTACGGGTGCAACATGTCATGAATGAACATATATATATAGATAAAGAAAGGAGTGCAATAATAGGCAAAAGCTATGTATTGTTTATTCAAAAAGGGACTGCAATGAAAGCAGAACGATACAAATAGTGCGATAAGCAAGGGATGGGATTATTTGACATTTCCCCCTCCAGGCGTAAGCTGCGGGATGGTATGTAAAACAAATATAATGCTCGTAGTAGAGACCACCTGGACACACAACGTAGCTTTCTGCTTCCCTGGCTATTGCATCGTGAGTTCGGCAATTCTAGAGCCGGACAGGGCTTCTGAAAAACGGAGTCCTGAAAGTAAGAGGAAAGAAGAAAGAAAAAGAATGACACAATCGGGAGCCCCTGGTGCGGTTGAGTCGCATTCTGGGCGTGTCGTGGTCGTGCCCCTCCCCTTATGCCCATGGTATCTCCAGAGCGTAGTTATGTACGCCAGTAGTAATCGCTTCGCAATTTCGCGAGGGCTGGGGTTAGCCGGATTGCTACGCTGCGGCTCGGATCGTGCTGCACGGTCTTGTTGTAGATTACTCCGGCGCCGCTTTGACGGTGCCCGGACGCTTAGTATCCGGACTCAAGAATTGTTGTGAGAGGCTGTTTTGCACCTCCGCCGAGGGTCAGCCAGATGCTCCTCCGCTCGGAGAGAGCGCTCGTGTTTCCATCGACCGTGATTACTCCTCGAGGGCCTGGCATCTTGAGCTTGAGGTATGCATAGTGCGGCACCGCATTGAACTTTTCAAATGCGGTTCGGCCCAAGCAAAGGCGTGATAACCGCTGCGAACGGGACTATGTCGAAGATTAACTCTTCGCCGGAAGTTATCCGGGATCCGAAGACCACTTCAAGTGTAATCGAGCCTGCATAATTGGCCTCTACACCCGGTATGACGCCTTTAAAGGTCGCCTTTGTGGGTTTAATCCTTGAGGGTCTATGCCCATTTTGCGCATCAGATCCCGATAGAGCAGGTTCAGTTGCTACCGCCGGCCCATCGTGACTCTAGTGAGGTGAAATCCGTCGATGATTGGGTCAAGAACCAATGCGGCGAATCCTCCATGGCGGATGCTAGTGGGGTGGTCCCTTCGCTCAAAGGTGATCGGGCAAGAGGACCATGGGTTGAACTTTGGGGCGATCGCTCCATCGCATATACGCCCCTTAGTGCACGCTTCCGCTCCCTTCGGGTATGTGCGCTATGTATATCATGTTCACCGTCCGCACTTGTGGGGGAAGCCCTTCCGTCCTCTATTGTTCGGGCGGCCGTGGCTCCTCCTCGCCATCGCTATGCAGCCCCTTGTCATTGAGTTTGGCATTCAACTTGCTCGCCGTTTGAAGACCCAACAATCCTCAAGTAGTGTGGTTGGCTGGTTTTTCGGGGTGCCATGTATTTGGCACGAGCGATCGAGTATTCAGTCCAGATTGACGGGCGCCGAGTATTTCTTTTGAACGGCTTTTTCACTGACCGGTTTAGAGCCTCTGAATCCGCATTGACTTCAGATCTTCAAAGATTATCGCCAATGCACGCGGGCGCTTTGTGCTTGTTGTGACGCCGACCGCCATTGCTGTCCTTGGTATCCGAACTAACAGTGGTTTTTGGTCAAGTTGTTACTACGAAGCTAGCCAGCTTGTCCTCTCCCGCAAAAGCGGGTCATGAGCGTTGTGAGGGCTGCCATGGATTTCGCTTTTCCTGTCCTAGGTGCCGGGCAAGCCACTCGTCAGCCGATGTTATGTTTGAAGGCTGCAAGGGCCTCTCGCATCCCGGACAATCAACAATTTGATTTTTCTTGGTTAGGAACCGTGGTATGTAATTGTCCGCCGATTCTTCCGCTGCTGAATTATGTGGCTAAGGTCACCAGCGTCTGGTGGTCGCACATATGTGCCCCGGAAGTTATCAAGGAATGCGGCTTCCGTGTCCTCCCAACAACCAATTGATTCTCGCTTGCAAGTCGTTAAGCCAATGCCGAGCTGGTCCTTTAAGCTTGAGTGGGAGGTATTTGATGGCGTGTAGATCATCACCGCGGGCCATGTGGATATGGAGGAGGTAGTCCTCGATCCAAACCGCAGGATCTGTTGTGCCATCGTATGATTCGATGTTTACAGGTTTGAAACCCTCGGGATTTGATGATCCATCACTTCGTCTGTGAAGCATAGTGGGTGTCTGCGCCTCAGTATTGAGCTATATCACGACGCAGATCAAATGAGCTTTGTCTACTATGTTCGCCGGCCGAATTGTCTGTATCCGGCGTGATGCTTATCGTCACAGGTCGTGGGCGCCCACGCCATCCGTAGATCGAACTTGTTTGCCTTGCCTTGTCCTCCAATATGTCTCGCAGGTCTGGCGTGTTTCCCCGTGCCTTGGTACTTTTCGAGCGACGCCAGGGTGCGGCTTGAATGGAGGGTCTAGAGACCTCTCTGTCGCGGCCACGGGGTGGCCGGTCGGCCGCATCATGTGCTGGTGATGTAGGTTTGGGTGCTGCTTCCTCTAATTGGGGTACCAGCCTGCGTTTTGGGTATCTCTTGGAGGGGCGTTCGAGTTCGTGCTCTTCGCCGCAAGGACTTCACCATCTATCGCCTAGCAAGTCTTGGTCAGCTCTAAACTGCTGCTGCTTTTTCTTGAGGCTGCTTGTCGTGGCCCTAAGCCTCGCGCTTGAAACGCCCCTGTTCGGCGGGATCCTCGTGCACGACAAATTGGGTTGCCGAGGCTTGCCTCATCTTCGGAGGGAGGCATATAATTATCGCCCTCCACCTCCCCCCCGTCTGCCTCTCTATCATGAGGGCTGGCTTCTCCCGCCTCCTGTGCTGAATCCTGCTGGAGGGTGTTGTCTTCGGCACTGTCCGGGGTGTTATTATCTCCCGTGCCGGAATCACCGTTTCTGCTGTGGCGGGATTTAGAGCGGCGCCACGACGCCGGGCGCTTGGGCTGTTTCTTGAGGGGTCATCCTCCGCTGCTCCATCGCTGCTCCCATCTTTTGGGATGTCCACCATGTATATGTCGATAACGAGGTGGCCTTCCAAGGCCTCGTAGGGCGCTGGTTCTTGGTCGCTCCAAAGATCGCCGTCCATACCGCCGATGTCTTCGGAGTCGGTCGAGCATGCTCTGCTAAATCATCGACAAGGGCTACAAAGTGGGTGGTGGGTGGGCTTTGAATTTCTTCGTCAGTCTGCATCTCAACCTTCCTGACCGTAGTCCGGCCAGGGCTCTCCAGATAAAGAGAGAGACTTTAGTGAATTCAGGATGTCGCCAAAGGCGAGTGCTGAAAGATGTCCGCGGCAATGAACTCCATAACCGGCGCCGAATTGGATTCGATTGGGGGGGGGCGCGGAGGGTTCGGAGTCCGGAGAGGAGTCCGGCACCTTGGAGTCATGGTCTTCGCAAAGGACAGGGATGGAGTTCGGCTTAATCGCCGTAGAGATCATAGCCCCTGAGGCAGTGTACAGCTGCTCGTCCTCGATCGGCGGAGTCGGCTCTGAGCTAAAGGTCGGAGCGGACGCTGGTGCAGGCTCCAGGGCACTGTTCGGCGGCAGAGCTAGATCGTGCCCATCGAGACAGTGCGGCGCGCTTGGCTGTGGCTCGAATCCATCGAAGATTAAGTCTCCGCGGATGTCTGCCGTGTAGTTCAAATCCCAAATTTGACCTGATGGCCAGGGGCGTAGCTGCCGATCTGCTCCAGGTAGCCAAGTGAATTGGCCCGCAGTGCAAAGCCGCCGAATACAAAGATCTATCCGGGGAGAAAAGTCTCACCCTGGACCGCGTCATTGTTGATGATCGAAGGAGCCATCGGGCCTAAGGATGACGGCATACGCAGGAACTCTCAATGAAAGCACCAATGTCGGTGTCAAACCGTGGATCTCGGGTAGGGGGTCCCGAATCGCGCGCCTAGGCGGATGGTAACAGGAGACAAGGGACATGATGTTTTTACCTGTGTTCGGGCCCTCTCGATGGAGGTAAAACCCTACTCCTGCTTGATTAATATTGATGATATGGGTAGTACAAGAGTGGATATATCACGAGATCAAAGAGGCTAAACCCTAGAAGCTAGCCTATGGTATGATTGTTGTTCGTCCTACGGACTAAAACCCTCAGGTTTATATAGACACTGGGTAGGGTTAGGGTTACACAGAGTCGGTTACAATGGTAGGAGATCTACATATCCAGACGCCAAGCTTGCCTTCCACGCCAAGGAAAGTCCCATCCTGACACGGGACGAAGTCTTCAATCTTGTATCTTCATAGTCCAGAGTCCTGCTAACGGTGATAGTTCGCTATCCGGACACCCCCTAATCCAGACTCCTCGCTTGACTTCACAATGCAAAATCATTACAAATGAAGGAAATTAGTCCGACAAATAATGATGGTGGTCCTTCTGAGCAACTCAAACAGGGGGTCTCTATAGATTCTACTCCGCCATCCTCCCAACAAGATTCCCAAGACAACACAAGGTCGGATAAATAACATAGCTGTGTAGATGATGAGCACATCTCCCTACTCCACCATCACAGTGCTTGCTCTAACTTGACACTATTATATGTGGTTGCATGTTGCATATGATGTCTAGCTTGTATTGCTTCTAACTTGAATTGCATCTGCCATTTTACACATAATGCCCGTGAATATGACACGTGTTCCTGTTTCTAGAACATACGTGTACATGATGAGCACATCTCCCCTACTCCACCATCACAGGTGCTTGCTCTTACTTAGAACTGTTATACGTGGTTGCATTTTCCGTATGATGTCTAGTTTGTATTGCTTTTGATTATGTTGAATTGCATCTATGTAGCTTACAACTTATACCTGCAACGATCACTTACCCATAAGACACATTTAACTTGGGACTGTGATGTACGTTGCATCTTGCATTGTCTTCTAGCTTGTACTGCTTCTAATTTCTTGAAATGGAACTTACGACGAGACACTTTTACCTGATAGAATGATATTGGTTGCATGTTCATATGGTGCCTAGCTTTCATTTCTTCTAATTTTGTTGAAATGCTTTCCGCCATCGCTTTTTTCATACATATTCCATCCTCCTATCATACGTGTGAATATGAAACGCTGTCTTTTGTTGTATATATTCCATCCTCCTATCTCGCGCTTGCCTTTCATCAAAGCAAAGGTTCGTCTCAGATCATGCATCAACCAGTTATGCAGAGCTAATTTTATTCATCTTCTTGTGGTTTTGACTTCATAAGGCAATATCGTAAAATAGGAAGGAAAAGAGTGTTAGGGGATGTTGGTGGTCCTCCACACCGACGCAAAACAGAGACTTTCTAGATTTGCCCTCGCCGCTGGTAATGAAGTTGAAGTCCCAAGTCTACATGATGAGTTCATCTCCAGACTCCACCAAATAACAGTGCTTGCTCTAAGTTGACAAAGCAGGATAATTGGTTTCATGTTGCATATGTTGTCTAGCCTGTATTTCTTCTCTTTTGATTAAATTGCACCTGCCGAGTTTATACATTATACATGTGCATATGACATGGCTTTCAGGTTCAGAATACACTGCATCTATCTATCATTCCATGTTCTTACATCAAAGTACCGCTGTTGTGTATCCCGCATCAGTCACTCATGATTGGAGGCTTTTAACATGGCAGTTTGATAGTGGTTGCATCTTGCATTGATTTCTACGTTGTACTGCTTCTAATTTTTCGAATTTGCACTTATGACAAGACACTTTTAACTTGGCAGCGTAATATTGGTTGCATCTTTCATATGGTGTCTAGCTTGCATTACTTCTATTTTCTTGAAAATCCTTTTGCTTAGTTTGCACATCGTAGCTGCGAATATGTCATGTCGTCCTGTTTTTCTTACATATTCCATCCTCATAAGTTTGTCTTACATCAAAGTATTGCTCGTCTTTATCATGCATCAATGAGTTCTGAAGAGTGATTTTATTCTTTTGTGTTGTGGGTACAGCTTGACATGGCAAAGTAAAAAAAGAGCAAGGAAAATAATATAGTAGGGAGTGCTGTTACTCGTCGGGTGAAACGGAAAAGGTTCTGCCGTCGAGATTCTGGCATCGATAGTGCAAGAGAAGGTCCAAGTCCACCGCTAAATCTGCAAAACACAAGATCACCGCTTCCACCACCGCCAGATCCGCTTCAACTGTACTCAAAGATCTCAACCAGCTTACTCATTCGCTTGTTCAAACCGCCAGCCTCGAGCTTCCTTCACACCTAACACTACTTTTGAAGCATCACGACACAACAGGACTTGGCAAGATCAGATGAACCTCATGAGCATCAACACCAAGACGGCACCTGACCGAGTCAAGTTGAAGTTGCATGCTCCTTTATATGTACTCTCACAGCTTGATGTACACTAACACTTTCCATATTCGTTGTTGAACTAGCACCACGACGCAAGCGGAAATGTACATCGTGATAATGCTTGACAGATTAACAAAATCTAAAGGAGGAAGAATGGAGATCCATTTTGAGGCAGGTTTAAAAAGGCCACGTGATGCTACGTAGTCAGCCAAGTTAGTATCGAGGCAGCCGTTGTCGTTAGGGTGTCATGCACGTATCCTCCCAACGTGGATCCAAAGACAGAATGAGAAAGACAATACCCAGTTTAACACCTTCCTTGACCATTTATCCGTAAGTAATGTTATTCATCGCAATTAGTAATACTTTCTTGCTCTGTCCCATACTTTCTAGCTTCCTCCTAATAAGACTCACACTCTTTTTTTCAATAGATGAGGTTCAACTTGGATCCGAAAGATGATGCAACTAAACAAGCATGCACTCATGTTTTTCAGTATGCTCTGGGACAGTATCGGTACCACCTTAGAAAATCTCACTTTGAAGGCAAGGCTAACAATGAAATCGCCCAAACATCTCAAGTGGAATATATTACAGATGAAGACTGGACAACCCTCGTTAAACACTGGTCTGATCCAAAGTATCAGGTAGGCTATATGTATTTGATCAGACCACATATTGAACATGTATTTATGTATGTGCCTTACAAGTGTATCTTCTTCTATGCTAACTGTTTGAAGAACAAAACCAACCGTTCTAAAGTGAAATTCCAAGAGACAACAGGATCTCGTAGCTATATTGCACACTGCGAGGCTTTTGTAAATAACTGCTACTTCCTTCTTCTTTTTTGTGCCATATTATCGTATCTATATTGACTTGTTCCAAATACAGAGAAAAGGCCGTGAGGACCAAAAAGAACCTGAACCGAATGCAGTGCAAATCTTCAAGGATTGCCACACCAAAGAAGATGAAGGGCATGAGCACACCAGTCAAGCTGTCAAAGTCCTTACTCCTCCGCTTTGAACTGATTGGTACTGCGGATGTGTTCATTTAACTACTTGGTTTGCAGCCAATGTCGCTACTCGCTCACTTTTATACACAGCTTGTCTTAACGTATCATTTCACCTTACATGGTTTAAAAGAGATGAAGGATATTCCTTTGGTCTTGATCTGTAATCTAGTTGTTATGTTCACGCATGCACACAATGATAAAATAGGTTGTTTGTTTTATATCTGTTTGCCCATGATATGAATGATGTCATACTATGTTCATCCTACTTTTAAACCATGTCTCTTTATCCTTAGATGTCAACGAATGTGAGGAAATAGACAATACAAGAGGGCATGCTACATGGACATATGTTCAAAGTGATTTTATTATGTAGTTGGCACTACAATACATGCTAATGTATTACAGAGTTCACCAAAATAAGTTATGTATAAACGCTTAACCTACTTTTGTTTGTTTTTTTCTCATTAGTAACTTACCCTGTACACTAATCTACAAGTTCAAACTTTCGTGAAGCTATGGAACAAATGATTGAACAGCCACAACCACCGAAGGTGACGAGGCTACTACGGGCACAATGTCACCTCTTGTCAGCAAAGGCGCCAAGATCTCTCCACTAACAGTGCAAAAAGCACCTTCATGCGTAATTCTGGGTTGGTTGTCAAGGTAACCTCATTCAAATCTCCTACTGAACAAAATCTTCCTGCTAGACAGAGTGATATATCTGTGCTCCAGATACAAGTCCAATCCCTAGTGCACGTTGTTTCGGAAACAAGAATAGTGGTTGAGAAATGTCGTCATTATATGAATGGTTTTGAAACCAGACTATCGTATATTCGCTTCGTTGTTCAAGAGCAATGGCGGAAAAAGGTGGAGATCGTGGTTGCTCCATCGATTCTACAACCAAACATTAGCACTCGTGTCAAATGATATGTGCTTCTATACATCCGATGGTGCTTTTATCCGAAGGATCAGAACTTTATGCCAACACGCCTTTTGTTGTATGGTTGGAATTTATTTTGTTGTGATACAACATTTATGATGTCGCCCTGTGCCGCAGTAATTACGACGCTATTTTTGTATAGTGTAGGTTTATCTTAGTAATGTATTCGGCCGAAGCTTCAGAGGAGCCCAACATGCCAACATTCGCCGGGCCCATTCCAATTGGGCTAAAAACTATTACGGGTCAAATTGACATGTAGCCCACTAAAAATATCCGGCCTAAATCAGCATAAGCTTCCATATTTTTCTCGTAGGCATGTGCCCATAGTGGGCCTTTAATGTGCCTAAACATAATTTGGGCCCTCAAGAAAATAGGCCGCTTACATGTAAATATCTCGAGCCCATTGAAAACATGGGCATTTAATAGACCGAAAGTGAGATTGGGCCCTGATTGTGCCAAATAACCCACTGGACTTAGCAGGCCAAAATGGTGGCCCATTTACGACACGGATCTTTGACAGGCCGAAATTCGGATGGGCCATAAATGCGCCAACCTAATACACGGGCCTTTAACAGGACGGAACTTCGGTCGGGCTAGATTATCGTCATTTTTATATGGGCCGTTAATGGGCCCGATATGAGGTTGGGCCACATATGGCCCATGGTTTACATCCCGGCTAATGTGCCGAAAATGACAACAGAAGAAAGTGGCCCAAATCTATAGTGGGCCTCTAACAGTCAATGTTAGACATATTTAATATGAACCAAATCCGTACTATTGCTTATGGGCCAAAAGTTTTGATGGCTCGTAAATGGGCCCAAATGAAGCCGGACCTATAACAGGCCGGAATACACCGCCGTGATTCGCCCAATTACTTAGCGGATTGTTAACGGGCCGGTGACCATGGGCCGCGTTGATGGCAAGTTTAGGACAAAGGCTTGACGGGCCGATTTGACAGAGAATGTTGGGCCTTTAGTCGGGCCGGCCTATTATGGTTCTCAGAATCTTGTGGGTTTTAGCTAGGCCGGGTCCATTGTGGTCCGCAAAATCTTGTGGGCCTTTAGCTCGACCGCCCATTATGGTCTCAGAAAATCTTGTGGGCCTTTAGTCGGGCCGCAGATTGTGGTCCGCTACATTTTGTGGGTTTTAGTCGGGCCGCCCATTATGGTCCGCTAAATCTTATGGGCCTTCGCTGGGCCGCCCATTTAAACTTTGTGGGCCATCATGGGCCAGTCCACGTGTCAACATATCATAGGGCCATCTCGACTGCTGGATGAGTGACACCTGTACAACACGGAGTCGACGCGGATCCAGAAGCCAATGAGAATTTTACACGTAAAATCGGCATTGGTCGTGGTCGTTAACGGGTTATCGGATACAAAATGCACCCGATAGTTTAACGGCGCTATGCTACCCTCGACGTAAAGCACTTCGCGGACGCGATTTATCGTCATGGAAGTGGACACTTCCGTGATGATAATTTTGGTAATGTCATGGAACACTTCTACGACAGCACAGGTATGACTATCTTGATTCTGTCATGAATTTGTCATGGATGTACATGCATGACAAAAAACGCGACCTACTGTGACAAACACGTATCATCACGGAAGTGTATTTTTTTTAGTGCATGGCAGCCCACATCGCCATGGGACGCATCGGTGAAGTTTACAACAAAGATCTTAAGGACACCATCTACCAAATATGTGGGCGCCGACATGAGCAATGGGAGATGATCAGCACCAGGAGGGATAGGCCCATTGTAGCTATCATCTTGGAGTTGAACCAGCACATTCGTCACCAGGAGAATCAAATGTGTGCAAGCATGATAGATCTGAAGAAGATGGTGACTAGGAACATGGAGCTTGAAGAGGAACTCAAGTCTACACGCGACGGATACGAGGAGGAAATCGCAATGCTAGTAGAAAAGAACGACAACCTGACGAGCAAGCTAGGAGTATATGGGAGACCCCGCGCCAGGAGGAGATCACGACCATCCCGAGGACTACATCATCATCGATGACACCGACTCCAACCCCGACAGTAGTGATGATGATTACGAAGACGAAGCTGGAGCGGATATCATGGAGTCTTCCACCTATCAAAATTTCTAGACGACCACCATATTATCAGTAGTAATTTCCCCTCGTAAATAGTAGTAGTCCGTGTATCTTTGTAACAGTAGTTAGATCGTTTGTATGCCCTTGTTTTGAATTGAGTGGTGTGTTATGATGTGTTTTTCTCATGTGCATATGGGTAGTGATTTCTCTTTAGACCCCATTATATTCTAATCTCTCCCCTCTAAACCCATCAGATGCCTCCGAGACATGACCCAGGATTTGTCTTCCCGCCGGAGCTCAACAACAACAACAACAACAACAACAACAACAACAACAACAACAACAACAACAACAACAACAACAACAACAACAACAACAACAACAACAACAACAACAAGAACAACAACAAAGAATAACAAGAATAACAAAGAATAAAGAAACAAAGAATAAAGAATAACAAAGAATAACAACAACAAAGAATAACAAAGAATAAAGAATAACAAAGAATAAAGAATAACAAAGAATAAAGAAGAATAAAGAATAAAGAAGAATAAAGAATAAAGAAGAGCAAAGAATAAAGAATAAAGAAGAATAAAGAATAAAGAAGAATAAAGAAGAAGAAGAATAAAGAAGAATAAAGAAGAAGAATAAAGAATAAAGAAGAAGAACAAAGAAAAACAAAGAATAAAGAATAACAAAGAATAAAGAATAACAAAGAATAAAGACTAACAAAGAATAAAGAAGAATAAAGAATAAAGAAGAATAAAGAATAAAGAAGAATAAAGAATAAAGAAGAATAAAGAATAAAGAAGACTAAAGAATAAAGAAGAGAAGAATAAAGAAGAATAAAGAATAACAAAGAATAAAGAATAAAGAAGAAGAAGAATAAAGAAGAAGAAGAATAAAGAAGAAGAAGAATAAAGAAAGAATAAAGAATAAAGAAGAATAAAGAATAAAGAAGAATAAAGAAGAATAAAGAATAACAAAGAATAAAGAAGAATAAAGAATAAAGAAGAATAAAGAATAAAGAAGAATAAAGAATAAAGAAGAATAAAGAATAAAGAAGAATAAAGAATAAAGAAGAATAAAGAATAAAGAAGAATAAAGACTAAAGAATAAAGAAGAATAAAGAATAAAGAAGAATAAAGAATAAAGAATAAAGAAAGAATAAAGAATAACAAAGAATAAAGAATAACAAAGAATAAAGAATAACAAAGAATAAAGAATAACAACAACAACAGCAACAACAACAACAACAACAACAACAACAACAACAACAGCAACAACCGGATCGAGACATTGAGTTTTTGATAGAGCTGTTGCCAGGCACCGACCGATATCAAAGAGACCATACCGGAAGCCGCAAATGACCTGGAGGATATTAAGAAGTAGATTAAGGAGTTATTGGAGAAAGGTTACATTCGACGAAGTTCATCACCATGGGGAGCCCCAGTGCTCTTAATTGAGAAGAAGGATGGATCCTTGAGAATGGTTATTGATTATCGTGCATTTAATGAAGTGACGATCAAGAACAAGTACCCACTACCGATGATCAATGATTTGTTTGACCAGGTGCAAGGAGCTAAAGTATTCTCCAAGATCGATCTGTAATCAAGATACCACCAGTTGAAGATTCGAGAGCAGGATATACCTAAGACAGCTTTCACCACAAGGTTCGGGCTATATGAGTACACAGTCATGTCATTTGGATTGACAAATTCGCCTGCCTATTTCATGAATATGATGAATAAAGTGTTCATGGAGTTTTTGGACAAGTTTGTCGTGGCGTTCATTGATGATATTTTGGTATACTCGAAGAATGAAGAGGAACACAAGGAGCATTTGTGTTTAATTCTCGAGAAAGCTCAGGGAACATCAGCTATATGCCAAGTTCAGCAAATGTGAGTTTTGGTTGAAGGAAGTTGGATTCCTTGGACATGTTATATCAGAAGAAGGTATAGTAGTAGACCCTACCAAGGTGCAGTCAGTCACTGATTGGCTAGCACCCACCTCAGTAGGAGAGATCCGCAGTTTTCTTGGACTCACGAGATATTATCGGAGATTTATTGAGAATTTCTCCAAGATTGCGAAGCCTATGACGGAGTTGTTGAAGAAGGACACTAAGTTCAAGTGGACCGAAGAGTGTGAGGCCAGTTTTTGAGAGTTGAAGAAACGTTTGGTTACAGCCCCAGTGCTGATTCTGCCGGATATACGCAAGGATTTCCAAGTGTATTGCGATGCTTCTCGCTTAGGACTTGGAGGTGTACTTATGCAGGACGGAAGAGTTGTTTCTTATGTCTCACGTCAGCTTCGACCGCATGAGTTGAATTATGCCACACATGATTTGGAGTTAGCAGCCGTAGTTCATGCACTCAATACCTGGAGACACTTTCTTATTGGAAATCGTTGTGATGTGTACACAAATCACAAGAGTTTGGAGTACATTTTCACACAGAAGGAGCTGAATCTCAAGCAAAGGAGATAGTTGGAGCTTATAAAGGATTATGATATGAAGGATTATGATATGGAGCTTATAAAGGATTATGATATCATGATCCCATCCTAATATTTGGATACAATTTATATCTTTAATCAATGTGTACAATAGTCTTGTACGTGTAGTTTCAGTCTCCATCGGTGGTCTCTCACACATGCTCACACACTCTCTCCCGAGGTGTCTTTCTTGCACACATGCTCTCGATATAACCCTCCCTCCCTCTCGTAACCATTTACAACTGTTTTCACTAACCTTTATCACAAGCACTCTTCCTCTCGCAAGCATACACACACAATCCCCATCGACCCTTTCTATATACATAGACCTACCTACGTGTCTCCTGTACCCACATTATCTTTAGGCATGTCTCTCACGCATTGTCTCACACCTCTCTTCCTAATCGACGAGTATGATTCTAGTAGAGCATTCTGTAGGATGCCCCTTAAAGTTAGGTTGGATGAATAGTAATATCAGAGATAAAGGGGTTACCTTAGTCCGAGAACCTGTGGTTACAAATCCTAGCTGGCTTTGTCAGTGGACATAGAGTCCTTCACAATTATGCTATCTTTGTCTTGTACGACTAGTCATCCATGGGTCTCCCTAAATGCGTCATGGGCCGACCAATGTGGTGTGGGACGGAACCGAACGAAGGGCCTCAACTCGACCCACCGGACCTCACGCGGTGACACACCCTCTTCCCCCATGTCTCGTTATCTTCTCACACCCACACATACCAACACAGACACCACACACACACAAAATATTCTCCTGGTGCCTCTATCCACTCCCCCTTGCATATACACACTCAAGGGAATCTCTCAGGACGCTATTTCGTCTCTCTCTCTAGGCCACTCTCATTTCTCGTGCTATCTCTCCCATGCCCCCCCCCCTATCGGCCCCTCTATCCATGCCTCTCTCGAATACGTAATACACACACATACCTCTCTAGGCCCTGCCAAATGCATCAACTACACATTCACACATGTTACATCACGTACCCCATTGATCTAAAAAGCCCTCTCTTCACGTTTATTTCGAATACAACATTCCTTTTGAATAAAGTGTGGCCAAAAAATTATTTTAGAATATCTACATATATACAACATTACAAAGTTATATGGAGGAGTATGAACACTTGCATTGCATGGTGCCCACAATGATATTTATTCCACACTGTGAATTTGTATATTTTTATACTATATATAAAGTTAGTCATAATAAATGTAAACGAAGAGCATCTCTCTCCATCGTGATACCCCCTCCCCCACGCCTTTCACGCACGCACACAAACTCTCCGTGTCCTCTAAAAGTAAGCCCCAAAGCACATTCACGCATGTTTTATCTTTCTCTCGCGATATATACAAAGGATTTATCATTGTATTTGAAGCGAAAGCACGACACGCACATTGGACTTCGTAATCCACTCATTATACCACCATTTACGCTTTGTGGTTATTATACGATGCGTGCTCACCGTACAACTCAGATTTGCTCAAGACACGACTAGTTGACAGCTTAAACGCCCACGTGGCACCTCTAGTGTTGCATCACATTATCTCACTACCATCGGCCCACCTGCCGCTTGTATCTACTCTACATCTACACTCTTATAAAATACTAGCAAGATGCCCATGCGTTGCACGGAACATCAAGATGCATTTGTATGAGTAGTTTATCTTGTGGGAGAAAAGGATGAACAAGGGAAGGCCTTATTTGCAAGTGTGGAGAGGGGTGTATCTTTTGCAAAATTGCCATAGTTTCCTTCCTAACCGTCAGATATAGATCGGACGGCCTATATTGCAGGATGGCAGGCACACGATCATCACCGACTATGCTTTTTATAAGAGTAGGGACAAAATACACTCTTATAGAAAACAGTGTTGGTGATGATGGTGTGCCTGCCATCCTGCAATATAGGTCATCCGATTTATATCTGACGGATAGGAAAGAAACTATGACAATTTTGCCTAGAGGTAATAGCACCCCAGGTACCCTAATTTGCATCCAATGTGATGATTTAGTCCCAATGTTGCAAAACTTGACCAAACCATACCCCAACTTGCACCTCATGTGATGATTTAGTCCCAGGCCAATCACAGCTCGCCAATTGGCTGGACCGGTCAGCGCATGCAGTTTTGTAGAAAACCCCCTGCCGTTTCCAATTATCAACCCGCAGTCATCCCCCACCTGAATTAAATTGCCGACGGCGCTTCACCGCCACCGCTGCGGACGCTGACGCCACGCCGCGAAGCTCGCCCAACCTCTCGACGCCAGACGCCGACGCTTACGACAGCGCTGCTCACGCAGCAGCTCCCGGTCAGCCCAGATCCTGTGCCCATGCCCTCGACCGCGCCATGGCCATCAAGCTGTTGGAGGAGCACCTCATCCCGCTAGGCCGAAAGTGCCTCGCCAGAGGCAAGGCCCCCCTCCCCGGCAAGACCCCCGACTCCTCCACCTCCTAGCGGGACATCAGCCCCGACAGGGACGACCCGGACCCGGTCGCGGCCGCCACCGAGGCCCTCGCCAAGGTCAACCTCTCCGATGAACCGGACACCACCGCCGCCGCCAAGTCCGGCTCCAGCAAGCCCCGTCGGGCATCCAGAGGCGGCGGCGGTGACGTGGGCAAGTCGCTCGACTACCTGTACAAGGCAGCAGGATCGCTTCGCCGTGAAGCACAACGACATCACCGTCTCCGCCCTCCCTCTTCATGGAGCCCAAGAAGCTCACCAGCCTCGCCGAGTGACGCGTACGTGAGTCATCTTGCTCTGTTATGTTTCTAGCCATGGAGGATTTACTGCTAGTAGTGCGTAGTGGTTTGGATGAGTTATTTGGGTAGTCGTTTAGTTCAATAGAGGTTCAGATGAGAGATGAGCAGTGTGTTTTGTACTTCTGATTGCATTATGTGGCACCGAATGGTTGTTGCCTAGCTTATCTAGTACGAATTGAATGAATTTTGGTGCGAATTTGGTTGATCTTCTTGTGCTCTGTTCCGACTGTTTGTACAACTTCTGTTGTTGCTTGTGCTAATTTTTTTCCTGCATGCACCAGTTACTGTTTAGATGGCTCAATTCACTTCCAGTTTTTACTCTGAATCATCCTATGCATATACGGAATGTTGTTCAGTTGTTAGAATTCTGTTTGAAAAGCGTGAGCGTTTGATGATCAGGCACAGGACCGGATGCCACAAACTCACTGCAATGATCATTTCGTTCTTCTATTATGATATACTCCGAAGTACTACATATTTATGTGTTTTGTCAGTCCCCTGGAGGTCCTGCAGGCGGTGCTGGAGTTGCAGGAGGCGGTCGTGGTGTCCTGCGGGCTAAATTGCTAACTGAATGTCTTTGTTAGTCCCCTTTCGGTTATGGCTCATGAACTTAATTACAGTGTTCATCTTGTTTCTGATCTGTTAAGGTGTGCATGATTGATCGACTGCATGTTCTATTTTTGCACCGTGGATCATGTAGGACGAATGTCATTCAGATACAGGATCAGCCTTACTGAAACTCTTTGATATTCTCGCCTTTTCGGTTTTGACTGATGAACTCACCTCGGTTAAATTCTAGCTTATGACAGAAATGTTGGTAGCTGCGCTAAGCTTCAGGATTTTATCAGTACTTAGGATTGATCAACTACAGAACCTGACTAAAGTTACCTTTAATTGTGTCCCATCAAATAGTTTTTGGAGAGTTGGTTGCTGGGCTAAGTTAGTTTCTGTTGGTTGCTAGGCAATTTCCTAGTTGTGTCTGATCAAGCAGTTTTCTAGAGTTGTGCAAATGCAACTTAATGTTGGTCAGGTTCTGTAGAATTATGCACTAATAAACTTGTCATCATACATGGTCTTTATTTATCGTGTTACCATGGGGAGTATGATCCCAGGATCGGATCTCCCTCATGACTATGGACGGAAATACATTATGCTCCTGTCCACGCCAAATGCAATATTTTGGCGTGTTCAGTTAAGTAATGGGAAACTAGATTCAAGAACTAATCCATTCGACCCGACGAGGGTCGAAGCCACCGATCGACGGAAGGTGCCCTTCCCAGCGTCTTTCCAGATGCGAAGAGAAGTAAGAAGGTTTACTATTGGGATAACAAAGATATGACCATATTTCAGATCGTTTAAATGCATTTGTTTTTGGAGACAAGGCAGTGAAAGGAGGTGCAGAGTAACATGTTTCAGACTACATGCATGTTAAGTACACAAGCCCTACTTTGCATTTTGACCAGCGACGTTGCCTCTATACCATGTTTTAAACTGCTAATTCTGCTGTATACGCCCTTCCTAGAGTCATTAATTTGTGAATCACAGAATATGAGTAGTGTTGTATTCGAGCTCTGAATTTCGTACAGTAGAGCACACACACATGACACACGTACAAGTAGAGTAATTTGTACCGTCGTGCTCATCTCGATCGCCGACGCGGCCGGCATTGTCCCTCATCGGAGTCATCGTGGTGTACATATACTGGAAGCTGCGCGACCGGTGCGGGGACGACGACGAGGACGAGGAGGGGCGAGGGCTCTTCGCCTGCCCGTGCATGCGCGCAAACACCTGCGGGGACTCGTCGGACGGGTCCGATGCAGGCGGCGGCGAGAAGAAACGCGGCAACGGTTCCGGGGGCGGAGGCGGCGGCGAGGACGGGGAGCGTCGACAAGGGGTTCCGGATGGAGCTGGACGAGCTGCTGCGTTTGCCGGGCGACGTATGGGAAGGGCGGAAGGGATCGTGTATAAGGTGGTGGTGGGCAACGGACGACGCCGTAGCCGTGGCGGCGGTTACGGCGGCACCGCTGCTCCGGAGCGGTACAAGGAGTTCGCGACGGAGGCCGGGCGCCATCGGGCGCGTGTGGCACGCCAACATGGTGCGGCTATGCGCGCTTACTACTTGTCGCCTCGACGAGAAGCTCGTCGTCACCGACTTCATCAACAACGGCAACCTCGCCTCCGCGCTGCGCGGTATGTAACATCCTCTCCTATACAATCCGCGCTCTTTTTTCCAACGGTTTGCTCTGCTCTGAAGAACAGAATGGGTTGATAATTGGAAACGGCGGGGGGGGGGGGTGGTTTTGCAACTTTGGGGCTAAATCATCACATTGGGTGCAAGTTAGGGTACCTGGGGTGCTATTACCTCTTTTGCCTAAGATGTACCCACACACCTTTCCACATTTGCAAATAAGGCCTTCCCTCATTCATCATTTTCTCTCACAAGATAAACTAGTCATACAAATGCATCTTGATGTTACGTGCAACGCACGGGCATCTTGCTAGTAAGAATGAAAACAAACGACAAAAAAATATTGGACGGTGGTTCGAAGTCATGACCGCGGGCACAACGGACAAGGTGGCCTTGTATTGGTATGCTGAGCTGTCTATTTTAACACACAGAAGCTGGTGTGGTGATTATACACACGCGCACGCATGCACACAAACTGCATGCATGCAACACTCACACGAACACATGCACCCACGCACGCACGCAACACTCACACATACACACGCAGCCACGCATGCACGCAACACTCACATGCACGCATGCATGCACACACCAGTACACCAGACGACCAACACACACTCTCACGCTCAAGTGCTCAACCTACACTTGCATGCGCACACATCAGGCCCTGACAGACACATACACAACCAGGTGATTCCCGCGCACGGGGTGGAGTCTTCTCGCGCCTGCGTAAATTTGTGTTTATCTGACATTTTCCCTATGCTAATTGACAGGTGGGACCCACAAGGAACGTTGTCAATTTAACTAGTCAACATGGTGCCACGCAGACTATTTGTCCGGTCAATAGAGTGCAATCCGATGCTGAACCGTGAGCAAGTGACCGTATAATCACCGCGCAAAACGATATAGTGACCGTAATCAGCTTATTCTGAAGTTCGTGAACGATACGCTTTTCTCTCTGTAGGCCCTCCAAAAATACATCTCTACATGTTCTCGCATGTTACATCTAACAACTATGCAATACAGCACTACTACTACACTCTAACACAATAAATCATATGTGTTTTTAGTTTTACTAGATATCATATTCTTACTTAATTATTCAGTTTGCATACATTACAATTGCCTTTGAAATGTATGGCCAATATCATATACCGCGCGGGAAAAATCCCGCCCTTTCCTGTTTAATCGGGTTTGTATCGATGGATCCATCCAAACAACAAAACTATAGTACTATATACAGTACAAGTGACAGTTCACTGGGCCGTCGTGTCGTGTACTCCTTCGTCGTAAGAGTGAAGCGCTCGCTTTCATAAATCTTCTAGTCCCTTTCGCCGACATGTGGGGCATCAAGCTACCGGGTCCACGTGTCATACCGGAATACAAAGGCAGAGCAGCCGGTGAAGCACCCACCATGGCGCCGGCGTAGTAATGAGCAATGAGGCGTCAAATCACAAAGTTGCACCTTTCCCGTAGTTAAGTTGGAGGGACGAAGTAATAATGCTAAAAAAAGAAGTTGGAGGGACGAAGCAACCATCATTTCCCTCGTTGTTGAATCCGCTTCTTCGTCATCTTCTTCAAGTTAACCACGTGTTGCTTCTATCGTTGTTCTACCTCATGTGGGAAGCGGATCGGCTTGGTAAAACACTGACACGTGGGACCGCATGTTAGCAAACCGCCAGGACAACGTCCTCTAATAATAAGAAACCTCCCCTGCCATCTGCGTGGCAAAATCACCTCCTTTTTACTAATCTTGGTTCTATAATTTTTTAGATCAATATAATTGAGATTTGTATAGATAGCACACAGGAGCAAAACCAAGTGGTACGGTTAAGGGCATCCACAATGTGTAGCCAAATGTGAAAATAGCTTTTGGCATCGTGGGAACCATTGTGGACGGTGTTGAAAAAGCCAAAAGGATGGAACCGAAGCTCCCTGATTGATTGATTGATTGAAGGAATAGAGAAATGCAACGTCTCTCCTCTTTCTCTCATGCTTGGATGCATGTACAGTATAGAGGATAGAGTCTACTCCCCTGCCCCTTCTATCACAAATCACAAAGCAGTGAGGCGTCAAATCACAAAGCACGGACGAAGCAACCATCATTTCACTCTTCGTTGATTCCGCTTCTCCATCGTCTTCTTTGAGAAACAATCTCACCGCACTAAGCTGGACAGATGACACTATTGTGTACGAGTAGTACTAGTACATTTATGTGTCCTTTGGTTCAACGGACTTCCTGGATGCAAATAAGGCGGTTGTCTCAGCTTGCAGGCGGCACTTGCGAACGACTTACCGTGGTCTCCCTCAATGGTGTTCTCCGTCGAACGCACTTCGCCAAACCACAACGTTCGAGATATCGTCAACGTCACCGCAATGGGGAAGGAAGTCAAATATAGTTACTACCTCCATTTTTTTTACACAAGGCCAGTATATCAAAATTACAATTTGCAAAAGGCCACTAACACTAATCGAGGCAAAATTGATGGGGTTTGCCTCGTACTAGCAACAAAGGACATTAATATCCCCTGCATGCATGTTGGAAGTGAGAATGTTGGTTTGCATGGCGCTGCATTAATCAAGCGATGAGGAGTGAGATGGTTAGCTCTTTGGGCTTTGGAGAAAAAAAATACGCATTAATTGACACGTGAAACGAGGATTTGTATCGATTAATCCCGCGAAGGAAAACCCCGCCTTTCTTTTTTAACACTAGTACTCCTAGTACGTAGTACTAGTACTACGTACTTATCCAGTTTGGGTCTAGGCCTTGCACTGCCATACTTCGCCACACATTTTTTGCGAAGCTTACCTAAAGTTTTTTAAAAATGAAAAGGAGGTACACTTGTGCATGGCTGTCGCGTCGCATCAAGACCCTCACACGGGTCGCTTCCTCAAGACACCGCTGGTCGCACCAAGACCTCACATGCACAGTCGCTCCTGCACGCCGCAAACCCAACCAAGGGAACGCACCCTCACTGACACGTGTTGTCGCATGTGAACAAACCAAACTCAGACATCCTACCGCTGACACATAATTTTCGTTCATAGAGTATGTTTATCCAACCGCATGTTGGGGAGTATCCGTATGGCCCGTGCGGTGGTCTGTTGGGGAAGAAGAAGAGGTGAGGAAGAAGGGTTAGGAGATGTAGGATATTCATTCAACCGCCTGAAATGCTAGACTGAACGAAGTCAGGCGACTTGCATAACAATATATGTTTTTACACAACAAAAGATCCATAAAAATAACAACATAAAGAAAAACTATCACTGCTCGCGGAACGAGACGGCCTCGTCGTCTTTGGCTGCCGGCGCGAACCAGCCGTAGCTGCCGACATGTGTCTCCGCACCGTGGTTGTCCTCGGCCTCCGGCTACTCATTCACGTGGAGCGTGCGGGTGCTCTGCATGGATGATAGCACCGCCCGGTTCAAGTCGAGGACGTCCGATTCCCCTATAGGAGGGACTCGATGGCAGCGGCATCCGCGCGCTCCGCGTCGAGTCGAGCCTCCGCCGCCCGGTCCAAGTCCAGGACGTCCGGTTCCGCCTGCAGGAGGGCCTCGATGAGAGCGGCATCCGCGTGCTCCACGTCGAGTTGAGCCTCTGCCGCCCGGTTCAAGTCCAGGACGTCCGGTTCCGCCGGCAGGAGGGCCTCGATGGCAGCGGCATCCGCTCGCTCCGCCTCAAGTTGAGCCTCCGCCGCCCAGTTCACATCCACGACATCCGGTTGCGCCTGCGGGAGAGCCTCGATGGCAGCGGCATGCGGGCACTCCGCGTCGAGTTGAGCCTATGCCTCCTAGTCCTCCTTTATTATCGCCAGGTTGAACCGCTGGTCCACCTGCACCATGGGGGACTCGGACACCGACACAAAGTCGACGGCCATCGTCTCATACCCATCGGGGGCCTTCTGCGCCGCGACCTCCGCCGTGAACATTGGATCGGCTTCCTCCTCCTCGTAGCTTGGCTCCAGAGAACTCGGGGATTGGCCCGCCGCAAAGCGAGCTTGGGAACAGAGGTCTCTGGCGCCGACCGCCACAGCGATTTCTCCGCGGCGCTCCGGCGTCAGCATCTTGTAGTACGTGATCTTGCGGTGCACCATGGCTTTCCGGTGAACTAGGGGACGCTTGATGCAGGCTAGGGGATCGAAAGGTGGGGGAAGGGCTGGAGATTAGGTGTGGTTTTAGGGCGTTGGGTGGCGAGGCCGAGCAATGAAGGTTCGTGTGAATAATGGTTCCGGCGACGACCGGTCAATCGGTTTTGACTGTACATCGCTCTTGTCGCCTTTCAAGGTTGCAGCCCAAAGACGGTGGACCCTCCACGCCGCTTTCACCGAATGGAACGCGCTTGCCTTGCGTTTTGCCGCTTGTGGGACCGCAGTTGAGAGCAAACTGACGTCCCTCCCCCTCCCCCTCCCCCGCCCGCGTCATTTTATGCGGAGTAAATAAAAACAGAGGGAGTATATGAAGGAAATATGCCCTAGAGGCAATAATAAAGTTATTATTTATTTCCTTATATCATGATAAATGTTTATTATTCATGCTAGAATTGTATTAACAGGAAACATAATACATGTGTGAATATATAGACAAACAGAGTGTCACTAGTATGCCTCTACTTGACTAGCTTGTTAATCAAAGATGGTTATGTTTCCTAACCATAGACAAAAGAGTTGTTATTTGATTAACAAGGTCACATCATTAGTTGAATGATCTGATTGACATGACCCATTCCATTAGCTTAGCACCCGATCGCTTAGTATGTTGCTATTGCTTTTATCCATGACTTATACATGTTCCTATAACTATGAGATTATGCAACTCCGCTTATCGGAGGAACACTTTGGTACTACCAAACGTCACAACGTAATCGGGTGATTATAAAGGAGTACTACAGGTGTCTCCAAAGGCGTATGTTGGGTTGGCGATTTCGAGATTAGGATTTGTCACCCGATTGTCGGAGAGGTATCTCTGGCCCTCTCGGTAATACACATCACTAAGCCTTGCAAGCATTACAACTAATGAGTTAGCTGTGAGATGATGTATTACGGAACGAGTAAAGAGACTTGCCAAGAATTTAGATTGAACTAGGTATTGGATACCGACGATCGAATCTCGGGCAAGTAACATACCGATGACAAAGGGAACAACGATGTTGTTATGCGGTCCGACCGATAAAGATCTTCAGAGAATATGTAGGAGCCAATATGGGCATCCAGGTCCCGCTATTGGTTATTGACCGGAGACGTGTCTCGGTCATGTCTACATTGTTCTCGAACCGTAGGGTCCGCACGCTTAAGGTTTCGATGACGGTTATATTATGAGTTTTGTGTATTTTGATGTACCGAAGGAGTTCGGAGTCCTGGATGAGATCGGGGACATAACGAGGAGTCTCGAAATGGTTGAGACGTAAAGATTCATATATTGGATGATATGTTTAGGCCAAGGGGTCAAGCCCATGAGGCTTTAGGTCGGTGCAAAAGGAGTTTTATGCGAGGCTGGGCCAAACGCCGGAGACCTCGGGCGTTCGCCTCGGCCAGACGCCGAGGCCCATGGCGTCAGGGCCAGACGCCAAGGATAGTGGCGATTGGTCCTGGAGTCCGAGTGGGACTCTTACCTTTCGGCCAAAACCGACTGTGAGGAGGCTTTTGCTCCAAGTATCGCGCCCGGCGCTCAACAAATAAATAGAGGGCAGGCTAGCACCAAAGACACAACAATTGATCTCTTGGATCTCTTAGCCGTGTGCGGTGCCCCTCCACCATATTCCACCTCGGTCATATCAGAAGCGGTGCTTAGGCAAAGCGCCGCTTCGGTAGAACATCAAGATCGCTACCACGCCGCCGTCAGGCCGACGGAACTCTCTCCCCGAGCTTTGCCGGATCGGAGCTCGAGGAGCGCCACCGAGCTGAACGGTGCCAAGAACTCGGAGGCGCCGGAGTAACGGCGCTGGGATCGGTTGGATCGCGAGGAGAACGACGACTACTTCCTCTACGCCAGATCGCTTCCGCTTCGGGTCTCACGAGGGTACGTAGACAACACTCTCCCCTCTCGCTGCTATGCATCACCATGATCTTGTGTGTGCGTAGGAAATTTTTTGAAATTACTACGCTCCCCAACAAAGGGCATCCGAGCCTAGGTTTTTATGGTTTGATGTTTTGCACGAGTAGAACACAAGTGAGTTGTGGGCGATACAAGTCATACCGCCTACCAAAGCATGTCATACTTTGGTTCAGCGGTATTGTGAGATGAAGCGGCCCGGACCGACATTACGCCAGACGCTTACGCGAGACTGGTTTCACTGCTACGCAGCACTCGTGCTTAAAGGTGGCTGGCGGGTGTCTGCCTCTCACTTTAGTTGAACTGAAAAGTGGCTACGCCGGTCCTTGAGAAGGTTAAAACGGATTCTATTTGACGAAGTATCGTTGTGGTCTTGATGCGTAGGTGAGATTGGTTCTTGCTTAAGCCCGTAGCAGCCACGTAAAATTTGCAAACAACAAAGTAGAAGACGTCTAACTTGTTTTTGCAGGGCATGTTGTGATGTGATATGGTCAAGACGTGATGCTATATTTTATTGTATGAGATGATCATGTTTTGTAACCGGGTTATCGGCAATCGGCTGGAGCCATATGGTTGTCGCTTTATTGTATGAAATGCAAACGCTCTGTAATTGCTTTTACTTTATCACTAAGCGGTAGCGATAGTCGAGAAGCAATAGATGGCGAACGCACAACGATACTACGATGGAGATCAAGGTGTCGCTACCGGTGATGATGGTGATCACGACGGTGCTTGAGATGGAGATCACAAGCACAAGATGATGATGGCCATATCATATCACTTATATTGATTGCATGTGATGTTTATCCTTTATGCATCTTATTTTGCTTTTGATTGGCGGTAGCATTTAAGATGATCTCTCACTAAAATTATCAAGTAGTGTTCTCCCGAGTATGCACCGTTGCCAAAGTTCGTCGTGTCGAGACACCACGTGATGATCGGGTGTGATAAGCTCTACGTCCATCTACAACGGGTGCAAGCCAGTTTTGCACACGCAGAATACTCAAAGTTATACTTGACGCAGCCTAGCATATGCAGATATGGCCTCGGAACACGGAGACCGAAAGGTCGAGCATGAATCATATAGTAGATATGATCAACATAAGATGTTCACCATTGAAAACTACTCCATCTCAATGCGGATGATCGGTTATGGTTTAGTTGATTTGGATCACGTGATCACTTACATGACTAGAGAGATGTCTGCCTAAGTGGGAGTTCTTAAGTAATATGATTAATTGAACTTTAATTTATCATGAACTTAGTCCCGTAGTATTTTGCAAATTATGTTGTAGATCAATAGCTCGCGTTGTTGCTTCCCTATGTTTTTATATGTGTTCCTAGAGAAAATTGTATTGAAAAATGTTAGTAGCAATGATGCGGATTGGATCCGTGATCCGAGGTTTATCCTCATTGCTGCACGTAAGAATTATGTCCTTAATGCACCGCTAGGTGATGTAACCTATTGCAGGAGCAAATGTAGACGTTATGAACGCTTTGGCTAGCTCAATATGATGACTACTTGATAGTTTAGTGCACCATACTTAACAGCTTAGAATCGGGACTTCAAAGACGCGTTTTGAACGTCATGGACCATATGAGATGTTCCAGAATTGAAGTTAATATTTCAAGCAAATACCCGAGTTGAAAGATATGAAATCTCCAACAAGTTCTATAGCTAAAAGATGGAAGAGAATCGCTCAACTAGTGAGCATGTTCTCTCAGATTGTCCGGGTACTTCAATCGCTTGAATCAAGTGGGAGTTAATCTTCCGTATAAGATAGTGATTGACAGAATTCTCTAGTCACCAACACTAAGTTACTAGAACTTCGTGATGAACTATAGTATGCAAGGGATGACGAAAACGATTCCCGAGCTCTTCGTGATGTTGAAATCGACGAAGGTAGAAATCAAGAAAGAGCATCAAGTGTTGATGATTGACAAGACCACTAGTCTCGTGGAAAAGGGCAAAGGGAAGAAGGGAACTTCAAGAAGAACGGCAAGCAAGTTGTTGCCGAGTGAAGAAACCCAAGTCTGGACCTAAGCCTGAGACTAAGTGCTTTTGCTGCAATGGAACTGGTCACTAGAAGCGAAACTACCCCAAGTATTTGGCGGATAAGAAGGATGGCAAAGTGAACAAAGGTATATTTGAGATACAGATTATTGATGTGTATTTTACTAGTGTTCAGAGTAACCCCTCGGTATTTGATACTGGTTCAGTTGCTAAGAGTAGTAACTTGAAACGGAGTTGCGTAATGAATGTAAACTAGTTGAAGGGGAAGTGAAGATGAGTGTTGGAAGTAGTTCCAAGATTGATATGATCATCATCGCACACTCCCTATACTTTCGGGATTAGTATGGAACCTAAATAAGTGTTATTTGGTGTTGAGCATAAGTATGATTTGATCATGTTTATTGCAAAACGGTTATTCATTTAAGTAAGAGAATAAATTGTTGTTCTGATTACATGAATAAAACCTAATATCGTTACACACCCAATGAAAAAGATTAATACGATCTCGATCATAGTGATACACATATTCATAATATTGAAACCAAAAGATGCAAAGATAATAATTATAGTTCAACTTATTTGTGGCACCGCCGCTTAGGTCATATTGGTGTAAAGCGCATGAAGAAAACTCCATGCCGATGGACTTTTGGAATCACTTGATTATGAATCATTTGATGCTTGCGTAACCGTGCCGCTTTGGGCAAGATGACTAAAACTCCGCTTCTCCTAACAATGGAACAAGCTACCGACTTATTGGAAATAATACATACCGATGTATGCGATCCAATGAGTGTTGATGCTCGTGGCAAGTATCGTTATTTTCTCGACTTTCACAAGATGATTTGAGCAGATATGGGTATATCTACTTGATGAAACATAAGTCCTAAATAGTTGAAAGGTTCAAAGAATTTCAGATTGAAGTGGAAAAATCATCGTAATAAGAAAATAAAGTTTCTGCGATCTAATCGCAAAGACGAATAATTGAGTTACGAAGTTTGGTCTTCAATTAAAATAATGTGGAATAGTTTCACAGCTCACGCCACCGAACACCACAATGTTATGGTGTGTCCGAACGTCAGAATCAAGACTTTATTTGATATGGTGCGATCTATGATGTCTCTTATCGGTTTACCACTATCATTTTGGGGTTATGCATTAGAGACAATGCATTCACGCTTAATAGGGCACCATCTAAATCCGTTGAGACGACACCATATGAACTATGGTTTAACAAAGAAACCTAAGTCGTCGTTTCTTAAAAGTTTGGAGTTGTGATGCTTATGTGAAAAAGTTTCCACCGATAAGCTCAAACCCAAATCGGAGAAGTGCCTTCATAGAATACCCAAAGGTAACTATTGGGTACACCTTCTATCACAGATCCGAAGGCAAGTTTTTTCGTTGTTAAGATGGATCCTTTCTAGAGAAGAAGTTTCTCTCGAAAGAAGTGAGTGGGAGGAAAGTAGAACTTGATGAGGTAATTATATCTTCTCCCTTATTGGAAAGTAGTTCATCACGTAAATCAGTTCCAAAGTGATTCCTACACCAATTAGTGAGGAAGTTAATGATGATGATCATGAAACTTCAGATCAAGTTGCTACCAAACCTCGTGAGGTCTTCCAGAGTAAGATCCGCACTGCAGTAGTATGGTAATCATGTTCGGAAGTCATGTTACTAGACCATGATGAACCTACGAACTATGAGGAAGCGATGATGAGCCCAGATTCCGCGAAATGGCTTGAGGCCATAAAATCTGAGATATGATCCATGTATGAGAACAAAAGTATGGACTTTGATTGACTTGCTCGATGATCAGCAAGCCATGTTAAATAAATGGATCTTCAAGAGGAAGATGGACACTGATAGTAGTGTTACTATCTACAAAGCTCGACTTGTCACAAAAAGGTTTTCGACAAGTTCAAGGTGTTGACTACAATGAGATTTTCTCAATCAGAAGCGATGCTTAAGTCTGTCTCAATCATGTTAGCAATTGCCACATTTTATGAAATCTGCAAATGGATGTCAAAACTACATTCTTTAATGGATTTATTAAAGAAGAGTTGTATATGATGCAACCAGAAGGTTTTGTCAATCCTAAAGGAGCTAACAAAATGTGCAAGCTCCAAATGATCCATCAATGGACTGGTGCAAGCATCTCGGAGTTGGAATATACGCTTTGATGTGTTGATCAAAGCATATGATTTTATACATGACTTTTGGAAAGGCCTCAGTATTTACAAGAAAGTGAGTGGGAGCACTACAGCCTTTCCGATAAAGTATATGTGAATGACATATTGTTGATCAGAAATAATGTAGAATTATTCTGCAAAGCATAAAGGAGTGTTTGAAAGGAGTTTTTCAAAGAAAGACCTCGGTGAAGTTGCTTACATATTGAGCATCAAGATCTATAGAGATAGATCAAGACGCTTGATAAGTTTTTTCAATGAATACATACCTTGACAAGATTTTGAAGTAGTTCAAAATGGAACAGTCAAAGAAAGAGTTCTTACCTGTGTTACAAGGTGTGAGATTGAGTAAGACTCAAAACCCGACCACGGCAGTAAGATAGAAAGAGAATGAAAGTCATTCCCTATGCATCAGCCATAGGTTCTATAAAGTATGTCATATCAGGTACCAGATCTATTGCATACCCTACCACTAAGCTTGGCAAGGAGTGCAATAGTGATCTAGGAGTAGATCAATGGACAGCGGTCAAAATTATCCTTAGTAGAATAAGGATGTGTTTCTCGATTATGGAAGTGAAAAGGTTCGTCAGAAGGGTTACGCCGATGCAAGTTTTGACACCGATCTGGATGACTCTAAGTCTCGATCTAGATACATATTGAAAGTGGGAGCAATTAGCTAGAGTAGCTCCGCAAGAGCATTGTAGACATAGAAAATTGCAAAATACATAACGGATCTGAATATGAAAGACCCGCTGACTAAGATTCTCTCACAAGCAAAACATGATCACACCTTAGTACTCTTTGGGTGTTAATCACATAGCGATGTGAACTAGATTACTGAATCTAGTAAACCCTTTGGGTGTTGGTCACATGGCGATGTGAACTATGGGTGTTAATCACATGATGATGTGAACTATCGATGTTAATCACATGGTGATGTGATCTAGATTATTGACTCTAGTGCAAGTGGGAGATCAAGGAAATATGCCCTAGAGGCAATAATAAAGTTATTATTTATTTCCTTATATCATGATAAATGTTTATTATTCATGCTAGAATTGTATTAACAGGAAACATAATACATGTGTGAATATATAGACAAACAGAGTGTCACTAGTATGCCTCTACTTGACTAGCTTGTTAATCAAAGATGGTTATGTTTCCTAACCATAGACAAAAGAGTTGTTATTTGATTAACAAGGTCACATCATTAGTTGAATGATCTGATTGACATGACCCATTCCATTAGCTTAGCACCCGATCGCTTAGTATGTTGCTATTGCTTTATCCATGACTTATACATGTTCCTATAACTATGAGATTATGCAACTCCTGCTTACCGGAGGAACACTTTGGGTACTACCAAACGTCACAACGTGTAATCGGGTGATTATAAAGGAGTACTACAGTGTCTCCAAAGGCAGATGTTGGGTTGGCGATTTCGAGATTAGGATTTATCACTCCGATTGTCGGAGAGGTATCTCTGGCCCTCTCGGTAATACACATCACTAAGCCTTGCAAGCATTACAACTAATGAGTTAGCTGTGAGATGATGTATTACAGAACGAGTAAAGAGACTTGCCAGTAACGAGATTGAACTAGGTATTGATACCGACGATCGAATCTCGGCAAGTAACATACCGATGACAAAGGGAACAACGATGTTGTTATGCGGTCTCGACCGATAAAGATCTTCGAGAATATGTAGGAGCCAATATGGGCATCCAGGTCCCGCTTATTGGTTATTGACCGGAGACGTGTCTCGGTCATGTCTACATTGTTCTCGAACCGTAGGGTCCGCACGCTTAAGGTTTCAAGGACGGTTATATTATGAGTTTTGTGTATTTTGATGTACCAAGGAGTTCGGAGTCCTGGATGAGATCGGGGACATAACGAGGAGTCTCGAAATGGTCGAGACGTAAAGATTCATATATTGGATGATATGTTTAGGCCAAGGGGTCAAGCCCATGAGGCTTTAGGTCGGTGCAAAAGGAGTTTTATGGAGGTTGGGGCCAAACGCCGGAGACCTCAGCGTCTCGCCCTGGGCCGACGCCGAGGCCCATGGCGTCTGGGCCGACGCCAAGGATTGTGGCGTTTGGTCCCGGAGTCCGAGTGGGACTCTTGCCTTTCGGGCAAAACCGACTTTGAGGAGGCTTTTGCTCCAAGTTTCACCCCTGGCTCAACATATAAATAGAGGGGCAGGGCTAGCACCAAAGACACAACAATTGATCTCTTGGATCTCTTAGCCGTGTCGGTGCCCCTCCACCATATTCCACCTCGGTCATATCAGAAGCGGTGCTTAGGCGAAGCCCTGCGTCGGTAGAACATCAAGATCGCTACCACGCCGTCGTCGACGGAACTCTCTCTCCCGGAGCTTTGCGGATCGAGCTCGAGGAGCGCCACCGAGCTGAACGTGTGCCAAGAACTCGGAGGTGCCGGAGTAACGGCGCTGGGATCGGTTGGATCGCGAGGAGAACGTGACGACTACTTCCTCTACGTTGTGATCGCTTCCGCCGGGTTCACGAGAGGGTACGTAGACAACACTCTCCCCTCTCGTTGCTATGCATCACCATGATCTTGCGTGTGCGTAGGAAATTTTTTGAAATTACTACGTTCCCCAACAGTATACTACAGATGAGGATCCCCTGACGTGGTCGAACCCATTGAGTAACAGACAGGCGGGGCCTAGCAAGCATGGGGTCCGCCAGTTAGTGACCGAAAGGGAGGGTAATGCAGGGATACGTATGTGAAAGGAGCTTCCAACGATATAATTTTCACATTATCCATCTCATGCACTATTAATCTTGTCAATAGTCAAATGCGGTTTTCAAAAACGCATTAGAGCATGGTTAATAATACAGCCAGTCGATGGCTATAAGGAACTGCCATGTCATCTATAGCCATCATCCATTATATGCACTCATATAGTAGTGTGGGCTATAAGGTTGGCTATTTCCCGCAAAAAAAATTATAAGGTTGGCTACTGTATTAGTACTTTTTTCCATCTCCTCTCCATCTCTTTCGTCATATTTATTGTACGTATTTAACTAGGAATGCGTATATAGCTAGGCTCTTGCATGAGAGCTCACTCCCCTTACTTTTTCACATCTCCCTCCTCCACATAGGCCATATATAAATGGAAGGAGGGAGTACAACTATGAGCACTGCATACTCTAGTACAGATGTTGTCAGTACTCCACTAGTACTATTTGACAGGGAGCTTAAAAAAGTTATTGGACTGGCTATACGTGGCGAAATCCTAGTAGGAAGAGCATGCGCGAGAACAAGCATATTCACGTGGTTGAAAACAAATTGGAAACCATCTCGAGTACAAATCTAGGAGTACGTTTGAATCTAACAATATTGATTGGGCGTTGTTGAATGTTGATACTTTTTTTATCAAAGTAGAGATACTTTAACTACATATAAAACTTATATGTAGACTAGAAAGGATAGGAGGGAGTATATTGTATATTCAAAAACGAGGCGAACATTGAACACCCTTTATATATGATTTGTGGATGCTATGATCACCGGTTAAAAATTTTGAATCCGCCTTAGGTATCACACATGCCCCCACTCGTTCTCTCTCGATTTCATCTCGGGGTCCAGAGATCGATTGAAAGAGGACTAGGGTGGGTACAATACGTTCGTTTCGCTTATGAATGTGCAATATACTCCCTCCGATCCACACAGTACCCCCCTCCCCCCCCCCCCCCGCGGGTCATTTCTATCATAGAAACGGACCAAACCTTTATCTCCTTGCACGACACGCAATTGATCTCTGAACATCAATCAATCTCGTCAACATGTGTCTGGGCATGCATGAACAGAATGTGATGCCAAAACTAAGACGCGAAGCGACACGTGGTGGAGGAAAGTGAAACTTCAAACGAATCGTTTGTTTGTATGCATGTCGGACAAATTACAAATAAACATTGGAAATACAAGCATGGTCTAGGCCCACATGCGAATGATACTCGACAGATTGTTCAAATGAGGCATGCGGGAGGATGGACTCGACCGGAGGATGACATGATCGATGGAGAAGAGGGTTGGAGATGAATGAGAAATAAGCAAATGCCACATGATTATACTTGACCAACTCAAATAAACAATAAGTTGTCTCGCTTGGCCTACATAGTGAAAGGCCTAATGCGCAACGCGGAGCACTGACGCTCGAATATGGCCGGGAAAACAGGGAAACCGACATGTGGGGCACACCTGTCAGGACGACGTAGCGCAAACTAGTCCAATGGAGGAGCTGGCCCACGACCTCCTCACCACCGGCAACCATTCATGTGGGTCGTGGGGGCCAACAATGTGGCGCAGCTATCACGACCATTTTTTTAATAAAATACTTATTGAGAAACCGACCCTTTTATTTCCAGTATAGGAGAATCCTCCTTACTGGTAGACAAATTCTTGATACAGAAGTCCAGAAGTACTAAATATATTACAGGGTTGAGCTGAGGTTGCTCAACAATTTATTACAAGCACGCCAATATTATACATAAGGGCGGATATGACACAAGGGTGTGGTGCCATACTACTGACTTGTGATAAAAGTGGTGGTGGATATGCCACAGTGAAGTGGGTGACATGACTCCTACTCTTGCAGCTCATCAAGCGTCGAAGTGAGGCTCGATGATTTTATTCGGGTAGCGGAAGCGGATATGGTACAAGTGACAAATTACAGGATCGCACGGGACTGATCAACTCCTCTAGGCGTCGGACTCGCTATCGAACTCTTCATCCATAAGATCGCCTTCGTCAACATCTGGCCAAATCAACAAGCCAGGTGAGTACTTTGAATGTACTCGCAAGACAGTTCGGACATAAGATATAACAAATGCAAGCATGATGCATCATGATTAATTAGCAATGCACACTCAAATGATAAACTTGCATGACATGTTAAATAAAAAGGAAGTCAGGCGGTAGTCCTCCCAAAATCCCAACAAAATAACTGAAAACCGATCGGTGTCAAGCGGCGCCTCGAAGGTGAACAAATAAATTAACATGCCGCAATGCGCGTCTAAGCGACACCACATAAAGGGCTTATATTAAAAAGTAAATGACAGTGCGTGCCACAGTCGGACGTCTGAGCGACATCACGTAAAGGGCTTATATCGAAAGTAAATAACAATTGTGCCACAGTCGGACGTCTGAGCGACATCACATAAAGGGCTTACATCGAAAGTAAATAACAAGAGTGCCATAGTCGGACGTCTGAGCGACATCACATAAAGGGCTTATATCGAAAGTAAATAACAAGAGTGCCACAGTCGGACGTCTGAGCGACATCACATAAAGGGCTTATATCAAAAGTAAATAACAAGAGTGCCACAGTCGGACGTCTGAGCGACATCACATAAAGGGCTTATATCGAAAGTAAATAACATAAATGCCACAGTCGGACGTCTGAGCGACATCACATAAAGGGCTTATATTTCATTGTTGTATTCAAGCAGTATAGACCATTCCAAGGAAAATACTCAGTTCATAATAATAAATGGGTTAGTCCATCCACGGGAGTAATCATTAAGCCAGATTTACCACTCATATTTGTTCACGTAGATTTGTCAAGGAGACTGACACTGAGACCGACAAAGACAAGTTGAACACAGACCTTGACCATAGATACAGTTACTTGAATGAGTTTGACTCTGCAGAGTTCGTACTATTTAACCACAGCCAACGGATTTCAGTAGTCACAAGGGACTAGTTCCGTTTACGGTATTTTAGAAGAAACACATCTAACCAGTACACACCCAATTCCACATTCCGCTGCCAGAATAACCCTAGGCAACGCTCAAGAAAAACTCTAAGACGGGAGGTCACAACCTTGAATAGCATGGGATCAAATTTATCTCAAGGCGCTCTAAGGGTGCCCCCCTCTCGGTCCCAACCGAAACACCCATGCTCCCCGACCGGATGACGGGCTTTAATCCAGGGCCATGGAACCCTCATCCCGGTCCCTCTATTTGGTGTGTACAAGGAAAGAGGTTTGCAACTTACTAAACCATATTCTTTGAAGAAAACATGTGGTAGTACAAGAAAAGGAACAGATGGTAACGTGACTTGATCCACGTTGACACTGGAGTTAAATGGTTTGGCACAAGGCTGGCATGCTTGAACAGTACCACCTTACCACCTTTCATGTCACCACATGATCATGTAAACTCACGTCGAATAACACATCGAGTTTCGAAGCTCTCTCGCAATAGCTTTGCATGCAACATAACATTTACGGATGTTCATATAAACATGCCATGAAGTAACTACTTAAGCAAACATGCAAAACACTCATCATATCAAAGGTTCAACCATGCTTGCCTGGTTCGGAGTAGTCGGAGTCTAGCTCGGTGAAGTTCGTGGTTCCGTCACCTCCTCCGGTATCTACGGTATAAAGAAAATACGTACTATCATAAATACCGTGTGTGCACAAAAAGTGTCCCAAATATTTTTCAAATAAATATGATAAAAAACTATACAGAAAAGTAAAGATGACAGAAAAAGAATCAATCAAAAATCACTTTCTGTTTAGAAGTTAATAAACTTTTAGTCCAGGGACTTGTCTGTAATGAAACAGAAAGTTTCTAGGGGTAGAACAGAAAAAGACAGGAAAACGTTTCAGTTAAAAAGCGTATTTGCCCAAAGGCGTTTTCAGAAAACGGTTCAAAAAGAATAAAACGCTGACGAGGGGGTCCCACCCGTCAGGTTTGAATATTTGAGAGAGAAAACAGAGCGCCGGCGCCCGAAGCTTGCGGTGGTCGCCGGCGACGATCCACGGCGAGTCAGGAGGAGCGGAGGTTACCTCAGAATCGCAGTTTCGCCGTCTGGGTGGTGGAGGTGGTCATCGGCGAGCACCACGTCGACGGCGGCCCTCACTCCGGCGGACGGCGGCTCGGGTGATGGTGGATTTCGTCGGCGAAGGCTACAAAAGCCAAATTGAGGCGCGGGTTAGGTGATTAAGTGTCCTAGTAGGCTACGGGCAGGGTTTGGGAGGTGGGGGTGCCCTCACCGGAGCGGATCGCGCCGGAGCCCGAAGCGGATCGGGGCGGCCGAAGACGGCGGATAAGGCCTCCTCGGGGTCCTCCTAGGGGTCGAGCGCAGTTCTGGCGAGGTGGAGTGAGTGGTGCTAGTCGAAGGCAAGCTCGGGGTGGCTATTTATAGCCGGCCTGAGGCGGTTCCCGCGAACGGGATAACTCCGGCGGCGATTACGGCGAGGCAGTGGCCGGACGGGTGGTTTAGGTGGCTGGGCATCAATGTGATGGTCCTCTGGTTACAATCAAATGCTAACCTTGGTTGGATTTGGCCTGCTCCGCGGTTTCGACGGAACAGCGCTTCGCCGTCCCGCCGGCGGCAGAGAGCGCGCCCTGTGCTCGCCAGGCCACGGCGACGGTGCCGCAGCATGCACAAAGGAGGGGGTGGCCACGCGGAGGCCTCGGGTGGCTCGGGCGGCGCTGTTTGGCGCCGAAAGCAGGGTCGGCCACTGTTGGTCGCCACGGGTGGCTCTGCCACCGCAGAAGACGCCGGAGCTGGCGAGCCACGTCGCCACCGACGCCCGCACCCGGCCAGGCAACTTTGCGGCGTACTGGATAAGAAGCGGGAGAAGTGAGCATCGATCCAAGGAGGCCACTGGCGAGATTGTCGACGGGTTCTAACGAACGCCATCGCCGATCGAACTTCGCATAATCAAACTCTGAATTTTCTCAAACCGACAAAGAATAAAGGCATGCCAAAGTGCTCGATGAAATGATTTTGGCATGTGGGAAATTTATCCGAGCTTATCTTTGGTGAGGTGATCTCTCGATGCATCTGGGACTGCCTGATTTTTCTCGTAATTTTTGGAGAAGAAAATATTGAATTTCACCAAATTTGACAAATCTGGTCCAAACTTGCAGTGAGTAAAACTTGAAAATTTTGAACTGTGGAAGAGTGGATCTTGATGGATCTAGGTTGGGGGTGCTAAGGACTAGTCAGAGGAGTTGGTTTGGGATCAAAACCCACAAGAAATTTGGTACTTCCTTTGTAAACCACCTAGATTCAAAAATAATGGCAGAAATAGTTTTGGGGATAAAATAAATGGAATAAAAACCAAAAATGGGTTGAGCTTGTTGGAATTGAATATTTGGCTTGACCCAAAGTGGAGGGAGGGTTTTTGGGAGAAATTTTAACATGAGGCATGGTTAAAATGGATGGTTGCAATAAAAGGAATAATTCCAAAAACCCATAGGATTTCTTTTTAATAAAAATAATTTCCAAAAATTAATTGTGATGAGTTAACATCAAAAGAAAAGTCTTCAATATCAAACACCAAGGTTGAGGAAGACACAAAATAGAATATTTGTCATAGGAGATTTTTTTTGAGGAGGGTCTTTTCAGAAAGGTTTTAAATAGCCTCCTTCAAATCATATAAAGAGTTTGATAAAAACCAAATTAAAATTTTTTTTGGAGTGTCACAGCAGTTCTAGCACCGCCTCTGGACACGGCGACCGCGGTGAGCGACACGCTCATGTCGCTAGACACGGTCAGTTTCAGTGTGCCGAGGGTGGCGTTAGTGCTGTGGCATGACCAACGGCTAGTATGTTTGGTTTGTGCCCAAGGTTGCCCCATGAAAGCATTGGGTAGCCAAAATTTTGGTTGAGGTTTTGGTTGCCCATGATTTGGCCGACATCGGCAAGAAAAATGAACTAGAGTTGGCTAGAGTTCATTGGCATGCCAAAAAAAATGGCAACCAACCATTTTTGGGTCATGACCAAAACCTCAAAAAAATGGCAACCGTCCAAACAAAGACCAATCTTTGGGTCATGACCAAAATTTTGGTAAGGTGCACTTTGGCCACAATCCAAACACACCCCAACACCCGGCTCGTCGAGGATGCACGGGGCGCCGGGACGCGTCCGCAGAGTGGTGTAGCGCAGTCAACTGCATCCTCAGGACCTGAGACCATGCCGGGTCGTCTTGCTTTTTCAATGACATGCGTCGATCGCATGTGAGCAAAGGGCATCTCCAATGTTGGCACGACCGCAGCTGACTACCCTGGCACACCAAAAACCCTCGTCCCTCGTGTCGTCGCGCGGTGCGTTCCCAGCCGGCGCCAGCTGCCCGCATTCATGTCGTCCGTCTGTATGCCGTCGTTAAGAGGCTCGGTGCCCGAGGAACCAGCTCTGGTGACTTAATGACGCACCAGGACGCTTGGCCTCACCGGAATGCGCTACTTAAAGCGGCAACGCCCCGCTAACCTCCACATCATAGCGCATCGTCCTCCTACCTGGCACCACATCCGCCATGACCGCAAGCGCGAATGCTCTGCGGGAGAGCTTGTCTTCGGGGATGGAGCTCGAAGTCGCCGCCCTCGCTCAAGTCACCGCACAAGCGGTGGCCACGCTGGCGGCCAACAACGGGAGCACCATCAGCCACACGTCCTACTTGCCACCGTCCAACGTCCGGCACCGCCGAGGTCGGGGACTCCTCCGAGGATGAGTAGGGAATGGGAGGCGGCAGGGCATGGTGTGCCAACTGGCCGACCCGTCTCCTGTGTTCTACTTTTCCTCGCCGGAGACCGCACCTTCACTTCACGGGTCTTGAACCCCGCCCCCGTACATGGAGATCGCAGATGGAGGACGTCGGTCGCCGCGTAGAATAGGTTTAGGGTCGGGTTTCTTTTATTTTTCTGTCCTATAAAAGTTTGAAATGTAATGAAAATCTGTCGTGTTTGCATTAATCTCGGCCGGTGTATATGAACTTTCACAATAATATAGTATATTGTAGGAGTACTAGCAAGATGCCCGTGCGTTGCACGGAAGATCAAGATCTTGTGGGAGAAAAGGATGAACGAGGGAAGGCCTTATGTGCAAATGCACATTCACGCATTTCACATTTTTCTACATCTATGGGAACCTATGAAAGGGTTAACGTAAATTGCATCTCTCTCTCCTCCCCTGATTTTCATGGTGGTGGGCCCCTCCCTCCCCCCAATCTACAATCAACATCTCGCACGTTTCACATTATGTTAATTACGTAACTGGGACTACATAGGTGTAGCATTACTCGTCCTAAAAAACCCAACTAAGCCAATCTCCCAGCATATCACGCGGGAAAAGACCCGGCCGCGCCGTTTTAGTCGGGATTACCGAATTACTAGTAGTAGTATCGATGGATCGCGCGAAGCAACAAGGTTTTTAGGGGGAGAAGCACCTAATTTAAAAGGAAAAAAGGTGGTACACTCACAGCACCCCTGTCGCGGTCGCATTGCACCCCACAAACGTTCAGTCTGCACACGGCTCACGCAAATGGAACGCGCTTCGGCTTGCCTCTTCACTGACACGTGGGACTGCACTTGGAGAAACCGACCATGCGCCAAACTCCCCCTGCCCACCGCGAAAATCCTTCCCCCAAAAAAATTCCCCCCAAATCCTAGATTCAACCGCCCTTCGGCCAACTAGCTAATAATATTCCCCAAACCCCCTCCCCCCGCCCCCTCCACTCCATTCGCTCCGGCAAAGCCGCCCTCCCCGCCACGCCGATACTTCGGCGCCGCGGTGCATCGAGGGATGCACGGCGATCCTCTCGCTCCCACAGTACGCTCTCGTAGACTGCCATCCTCTAGCCGCGCCGCCACCGCTGGCGACGTTCTTGTGGAGGCGCATGGCGGTCAGCACCGGCACCGCTGGTGACGTTCATGTGGAGACACACAACGGTCAGCTTCTCCCACGGTACACGCATTCTAGACTGAGGCCCCGTGCATGTCGGTGTAGCGCTGAATGTTAGCTGATAGACGCTGTTAATCTCACTGTTTGATCTGCTTAATAAACTTCCTTGCCCTATTCTGCACTCAATCTGCTTAGCTGAGATGGCATGCCAAGGCCGATTAGTTGCTAAAATATCCTGCCATATATTTATTGTGACGTAGATTGCCACGGTCTAGTAGACAATCTGTTAGGTGAAATAGCTCTACACCGTTTTATACTCGATCTTTGTTGCTGCGATGTCCTTCGACAGTACGATGGTTGTGTTCTCGGCCTCATTGACTACTGAAACAGCCTGCCATAATTTAGCACTCAAATCTGTTTGCTGAATTAGCTTTACATATATTTTGTTACTTAGATCTGCTCGTCCAAATATCTTGCCATAGATTTAGACATCGACCTAGGTATTTTCTTCTGGACTTCATAAAAAAGCATATATGTTTTTCCTGTAATATCTAGTAGAAGAACTAATTTCTATGACTAACAGATGGACATGACTTGGATAACTTCTGCTCGAAGATTCTCTGCTGCATATGTCGAGGGGGTTGAAACTTCATAAACTTTATGAGAGCTGAGTACGGTGGTCCAAAATCAGATGTGCTCTGCCCGTGTAGCAGTTGTATGAATTCAGTTACAAGACCCCAGTCAACTGTGCAAAATCATCTACACTTGTATGGGATGTTGGTCACATATACTAGGTGGGTTCATCATGGTGAAGCTGTGAACGTCGATGTTATTGACTACGTGGAAGCAGCAGATCACCATCTTGATCTGCCTGATGCTCAGGTGGAAGAGGAGGAGGAGGAGGAGGTGGTGGCGGAGCCAGTGAGTTTGACCAACATTGAAACAATGCTACGAAATGCTCGTGCATTCCGTGAACTTTCACCTGCAGAAGAAAAACGGTGGGCCCGCATGTTGGAACAATGCAACGTGGCTGTCACCCCAGGAAATAAGCTGTCAGTATTCTCAGCTATGGTCACCTTTCTTTAGGTGAAGACATCTGAGCGGATGACCAACAAATCATTTGATGCGATGTTGGCTGCTTTCCGCAAAGCTTTCCAAGATGCGTCTGAGCTGCCACACACCTACACTAAAATGAAGAATTTCCTTCGTGCAGTTGGAATTGGATATGATGTGATCCATGTTTGTAAGAATAATTGTGTTACATTAGGAAGGATTATGCCAACTTAAGTGAATGCCCGAAATGCAAATCATCAAGATGGAAAGATGGCGATCTTTGTGAAGAGGATTCCTCATAATGTTCTCGAGACATTTTCCAATTACACCAAGATTGCGAGAGGTTGTTTCATGATGCTGAAACAAGAGAGGATGTCTTGTGGCATTCTAGGAACCAGGATTTCAGAGATCGAATGTAATGAGCCATCCATCACATGGTAGTGAGTGGAAAAGCTTCAATCGAAGCACAAAAGTTTCTTCTTGACCGAGAAACATTAGATCGGGCTTAGCTTCGGATGGATTTAACCCATTTAGCCACCAGAGCGCCACATATAGCATGTGGCCGGTGCTTGTTATCCCTTACAACATGCCTCCAAATGTCCGCACCAAAGAATCAAACTACATGATGGCCTTGCTCATCTCAGTCCAAAAAGTCCTCGGAAAGGATTTTGATTTGTTCATGGAGCCTCTTGTGGAGGAACTTCAACAGCTATGGAGGGTGTTCTCACCGAGACCTATATAGCAGCCTACCACCTGATTTCTTTCTGCGTCTTTGTTATAATTTGGTGCATCCATGATTATCCAGCTTTGGGCACTATGTCGTGGCAAACGACACATGGTTACAATGCATGTGTTCATTGTGACAGAATCCGCTCATCGCAATACTTAGCAAGATCTGTTACATTGGACACCGACGCTTCCTTGCCAAGGACAAGCCGCATCCTAGAAAATACCGAAGACATGTGTTCAATGCAAAGCATGAAAACCGTGATGCGCCAAAGAGGCTCACCGCCGATGAGTTGCAAGTGGAATTAGAGAAGGTCAGGCATATTACACCAGGAAACCATCCTAATAATGGTAGCGGGAAAAGGACGCGTGGCAGGGTAGAAGAGAGATTATTGTTTACCCGCAGGTCCGCTTTGTGGGACTTGGAGTATTGGAAAGATTTGGATCTGCAGCATAATCTTGATGTGATGCACATCGAGAAAAATATATGTGACAGCACTATCAGCACACTTCTTAATATTGAAGGCAAGACGAAAGATACCTTAAAAATCTAGGATTGATTTGACACACCTGGGTATCAGAAAGGATTTTCAGGTGCAAGATGAAGGTAAACCACGGGATATGGCACCAGATGTGTACGTGTTGGAAAAGGTAAAAAGAAAAGAATTCTGCAAGGTCCTGTCACGTGTGAGATTCCCACATGGATTTGCTTCCAACCCTGAAAGGAGAGTCAGTGCAGATGGAGACAAGGTACAAGGGTTGAAAACTCATGACTGCCACGTCCTACTTCAAAGGGTTTTACCTGTTATCCTTAGAGGATTGGGCCGCCTCGACTTATACAAGAGTAGTTGCGAGTTGGGACAATTCTTCGTGAACTCTGCAGTAGAAATATCAGGATAGATGCTTTGGAGCGTCTTAGAGACAAGATACCAACTCTCCTATGCGACCTTGAGAAGATATATCCTCCAGCCTTCTTTGATGTGATGGTGCATTTGGCTGTTCATCTACCTGATGAGGCACTACTTAGAGGTCCAAAGACAAGATGGTCGGATGTACCCTATTGAAAGGCGGCTAGGCACTTTCAAGGGCCATGTTAGGAAACAGAGCTAGACCCGAGGGTTCCATTGCAGAGGCCTACATTGCTATAGAAGCGTTGACATTCTGCTCAAAATACATTGAAACAGCTGATCAGCTTAGCCAAGACGTGGATGAAGACAATCCCGGGCTCAATGTTTTCGATTATTTTGTTCGAGTTACAGGGAAGAGTCAACAAGAGGACAAACCTAAAGACTTGGACAAAATTCTTTGGTATGTGTTGAATAACTGTCCTGAGATACTACCTTATATCAAGTAATTACTAAGTACTGCAGCTTATACATCGTAATCTACTAAACTTGCAGCACATTCTTATATATTTAGATGTTTGACGCGATCACTATGTTGTGCAACATCTACAAAAAGGAGTTATCTTGCAAAATCTAAGAAACATTGACAAACCGGTTATGGCAGGATTTGCGAAATGGTTCAAGAGCCATGTAAGCTTTTGAATTACCTTTGTCGGTTTTTAATATATTGAGTACATAAGATGATCAGCTTGTCTATTTTCTAACCATAGGTTAAGAAGATTCGGGAGGATGGGCAGGCAGTTGATGATGCCCTTTACTCACTAGCAATGGGTCCTGATACACGGGTAAGACATTATGAATCTTGCATTGTTGGAGAGGTGCGCTACAACACCCTTGCACGAGACAAAGGCAGAAGACACAAAACTGCCATCATGAGCACGGATACATATGACAAAGAGACAACTGAAATGTATGCTAACATAATAGACATTGTTCGATTGCAGTATATCTCCGATTTCGAGGATCATCGGTGTGTGGTTACATTGTCATTGTCATTGGTATAACCTGTTTTCCGTGATCGCAAAACCAAGAGCTGATGATTATTTCAAATCCATCAATGTCAAGGCGGCGTACTGCACCAACGAGCCTTTTATTTTGGAAAATCAAGCAACACAGATATTTTTCTTGGAAGACACATTTGCACGTAGCGATGATCGGAGAGTACCGCAAAGGTTTGAGCAGAGGAATTCGTTTAATGAAGTTGCACAACAAGATGATGCTTACATCGCCTCACGATGTACAAGATAACACATATGTTCCTAATATCTTTGAGAACCATCACGTCAATGACGCCGGCGAAAAGATTGATTGTCGTGCTGTGGACATACAAGAGTTGATCAAGAAGAAGCCAACGTTCGAGGACGTTGAGGACGAAGAAGAAGATGACACCGTGGGGAATTATGATTCAGACTGTACACATGGCGAAGATGTTGACGCTGCTGCCGCGGATGATGATTACATTGCTTTTGTCGTATTTGCCTGTCAGAAGACGTTTGTTTATCTACTTTGTGAAATTGTGTTTGCTATGACAACTGAAACCTGATGAACATGTTGTTTAGTATATTCCTGTGAGAACATCACTTGTTATGTATGCTGATTTGTGTTTGGTGATTGTATGACGACTAAAACATGATGAAATTGTTGTTTAGTTGTACTCATATTTGGCTGTGAAACTTGAATTTGATGACATAGTTTGCTGTTCGACTGCAATTTGCTCGATGTCTTCGAATGAGAACAAAGCTGACCCGACAGGTCCTCTGCTAATTTATTTATTTATTACCAAAAGGGCCTCTGCTGTTTATTTATTTACGAGCAAAAGGGGATACCCCCTGATTTCTGTTTATAGAAATCATTAGATGTTCACAACACTACGCCAAGCCTGCTACACAGGTTTCATTCATTACAAGTTTCAGCAAAGTTCTCATGTCATAGCCACTGAATACATCACGAGTGCTACATACACTGCAAATAAAGAGACAATCATCCTACAGAGCACATCGATTTTGCCCATTATCTTCACAAGCTTTCATCTCCTCATTGCTGTCAAGGCCGTTCAGCAGCTGTTGCTTGGCCATGATTAGAGGAACAACATTTTTAACCTTCTGCTCTGCATCTTCCTCTTCTGTCGTTCCTTCAGTTACTTGTCCAACACCCCTACCTGCTGGTATTGGGATTCCTCGGCTAACCAAATAATCAGCGTAGTTGCACTCCCCCACATCAGCAACTTCCCGGAAATATAAATCACACAAATCTTCCCTTTTCTGCACGAATCAAATTGGAAGATCATCAACCAAACTATTAAAAAAATCAGCAACTGAAAGCAGCAGAACAGCACTTAAACATATTATTACCCCATGATTTGGGCATTTGTACAAGACTCGGCCAGGCTTGAGGATTGTGGTTGAGATGCGTTGGATGACTCTGGGTGATTTGCAGCAGTGGCACCACACCAATGGTAGCGGGTTGTGATGAGTAACCGGCTGCGGTGCGCGTGCCGGCGGGGGTGTGATGAGACCCACAGGTGATGGTATGGGTGGCGACATGGCGCATATTTGGTTGTTGCCTGCTGAAGAGCAGGTGGACGAGCAGCCAGCGGACATGGTTGCTGCGGCCAGAGCTTCCGATGCTAGGCAGAGTAAGTAGAGAAGAGGAGAAGCGAAGGTTGGATATGTCAGTTTCATTACTTGCAGAGTAGCATAGCACCATATATAGTCATATCTAGGTTTGGATTCGAGCCAGCTACAGGAGCACGTCTCTCTCTTTTCTAAAACTTAGCAACGTCTCTTTACTGGTACACTAGCTTGTTCTGTACGCCTTCTCAAGTCTTTGATTCCTCCACCTGACATCTGGGACCCACCGGAGGGCCTCTGTATTTCGTGAAAAAAACGTGCACGCCGCTGACAGGTCGGACCCACTAGCTATATTCGCACGCAAGGAAGTGCCTCCTTATTACGCACAAAAAAATGAATACTCCCCCTGCCAGCTGGAACCAGCATCGTGGGAGGCTGACTTATAGGTCGTGTCGCGTGCTCCTGCCTCCCGTGGTCGGCTATGATGCCGCGGAGGCCTCACCGCCCCCTACTAGTCCCACCGCTCGCCATGCCATCCCTTTAATCACCCACACCCCTTGTTATTCTGCGGCAACGGCAGCCTCACACCGCAGCCGAACTAGTGAACCCTCGTACTCCTCTCCACGTGGGCATCCACTGCCGCGTCTTCCCCGGCTCTGCGTCGTCCCCTTCCTAGGCCTCGCCGTCATCCACCGCATTGGTGCTCTCTGCGCGGCGTGGTCAATGTGGTCATCGACCGACTTCTATCGGAAGAGTATCAGACGTGGAGAGGGCGGCAATTTGGGTCCACGCCATGTTGGGTCCATGGCCACAACCCAGTTTGTTTTGTGATTTGCCAAGTAAGTCGCTTTGTCGAACTGTTGGGCTGCAAATCTTTCAAGACGAGGAGAGCTTCATTCGGCTGGCCGAGAAAATGGCCTATCAGTAATGAGAAATGGGATGTACATTTTTAAAACACATCAAACCGACAATTAGTTTCAAATTTAATTTTTTCATTTCGAGATTTTAAATTGCATTGATTTTTATGCATGGACAATTTGTTGGATTTTATATTGATATACATTTATTTTTAAAATCAGTTTGAATGTGACTCAAAATTTCGGGATTAAAAACAGTTCGGACCGCACCGAAATATGCAAAATTTCGTATAATTTTTTAACCGTGGCCACAATATGGGTTGTAATGCTAACAAAAATAATATGGGCTCCAAAAAAACCTTAAGAACTAGCAAATGGGATGTAAATTATTAGAAATAATGGCAGATGGGCTGTATGATGTTTTCCATAGATTTGAGGCTTTCCTAAAAAAGGTTGACGCACCAGCAGTGACTGTTGGATGTCCATTCAACGGCCGTTGTGCTTCTTCAATCTCTGGTCTTCCTGCTCCAGCCACTCAAACAAGCGCCAAGTGGACTGCTCGCTCTCTCCTCCCATGCCGGCCGGGCTGCCGCCAAGCAGCCTCACCGCCCACCATACTCCCATCGCTGGCCTAGCCATCCCTCTACTCACCCACACCGTTGTTATTCTTCAACACGGCAGATTTAACCAAGAAACCTCAGACAACAGATTCTCCGCGTGGGAAACAACCGCCAAGTCTTCCTCGCCTCCGTCGTTCCTTCCTAGGCCTCGCCGTCATCCACCGCCTGGTACTTTCGGGCGCTGCCTGGTCAACATGGTCAACGACCGACATGCATCTGAAGTGGATCAGACGTGGAGAGGCCGACAATGGTTCCACGGCCGCACGCAAGGAAATGCCTCCTTATTACGCCGCAAAATAATGATTCCTCCACCGACATCCGGGAACCACCGAAAGGGCCTCTCAGATTTCGTGAAAAAATGTTACCGCCACCGATAGCTTGGACCCACCAGCTATATCTTCGCACGCAAGGAAGTGCCTCCTTATTACGCACAAAAATGAATACCCCCACGCTAGCTGGGACCCAAAGATAGTGGCAGGCTGACTTAGGGCCTACTAAGTTGACGGGGACGGAGGGCTTTGTCAACTTAGTCAATATGCACGATTCTAGCTCCACTGACCGTACGATGTCCATCCAACGGCCTTAGTGCTTCTTCAACCTCTGGTCTTCTTGCTCCAGCCGCCCAAACCAGCGCCGGTCGTGCCTCGTGCTCCTTCCTCCCGTGGCCGGCTGCGATGCGGCGGATGCCTCACCGCCCCCTACTACTCCCACCGCTGGCCAGGCCATCCCTCTACTCACCCACACCCCCTGTTAATCTACGGCGACGGCAGCCTCACACCGCAGCGAACCAGTGAACCCTCGTACTCCTCTATGCGTGGGCATCCACTGCCGCGTCTTCTCCAGCTCCACGTCGTCCCCTTGCAAGGCCTCGCCGTCGTCCACCGCCCTGGTGCTCTCGGCGCGGTGTGGTCAACATGGTCAAGGAACAGCTTCCATCGGACGTGGACTGTACGTGAAGAGGCTGACAGCTGGGTCCACGGCCGCAGCAAGGAAGTGCCTCCTTATTACGCGCAAAATAATTATTCCTCCACCTGACAGCGGGGACCAACCGGACGGGCCACCGTATTTCACGAAAAAACGCTTTCCCCGATTGCTGGGACCCACCAGCTACATCTTCGCATGCAAGGAAGTGCGTCCGGCAAAAAATGCTTACCGACCGGCTGGGACCCACCAGCTACATCTTCGCATGCAAGGAAGTGCTCGACAGCCGGACCCACCTGGTCGAAGCGTATGTAGCGTTGTCATTCGTCGCGAACGGTATGCGTACATACCGGTCGATGTAGAGGCGCCGCGACGTGTCGTAGTAGAGGCGCGACGTAGCATGTACACGCACGCATACAGCCGCCAGTGCAAAAGAAAATACGGCCACGTACGTATATACGAGCAGGGTCTCGAACGCCTACTCACGCATACATACGGCCAGGGATCGTGTACATGGCTGGGTCGGAACGGAGAAACAACGTTGTCGTCGTGTTCATCGGGAGGGCTTGGACGGAACAACCGATGGAAACGAGGCCTAGCGTACCGCAGAACGAATGAAACGGGATCCTGTTCATCGGGAGGGGTCTGACGTACGGCAAAACGGAGGAAACATACCTCCTACGGTCGAAACGGGGGTCCTGTTGATCGGGAGAGGTGTGGCGTACCGCAAAACAGAGGAAACGGACTTGTGTTGGAGCGCTACGGCCGAAACGGGGGACCTGTTCATCGGGAGGGGTGTGGCGTACCGCAAAACGGGACTCCACGGGATACTGTTCATCTCCACCGTCGACCCCCTTCAGCCTCCACTTGCCATCGCTCATCCACCATCGACCTCCTCCAGCCTCCACCGCGGATCGCTCATCCACGGGCTCCTGTTCATCCAGCCTCCACCGCTTACTCCACCGACCATCGCTCAACCAGCCCTCGGCACGGGCTCTGTTCAATGACCCTCCACGGGCAACTATTCATCCAGCCCTCCACCGTCTCATCGCTCATCCCGCCCTCCACGGGTGGTCCTGTTCATCCCGCCTCCACGGGTCCCGTTTCATCCAGCCCCAACCGGCTCGATCGATCGGGGTCCTGTTCATCCAGAGGCAACACCACGGGGTCCTGTTCATCCACCCCCACCGGGAACTGTCCATCCACCCCCCCCCCCCAGCACGCTCTCTCATCCAGACGCAGCATCTATCGGCTTCAGTTAGCAGTAGTAGCGAAGGAATCACTCAATCAGGTTTAGTTAACAGCCATCGATCGATCGATCGCTCGGGTTCAAGAACGCCAGAGTTCGCAGCAATCGCCAGTTCGATGAGGGCGAACGCCGCACTCCACGCTGCGTGCGTGTACGAGAAACGCGCATCGCCGCCCCGACCACCCACCCTAACCGAGAACACCCGATATTTTCCTCGCCTCGCTTCTACCACGGTTTTTCCGTCATGGACGGCCCAAAGAATGTCATGCAACAAGGCCTCCGCCCGCCTGTGACGAAAAGCCCATTTTCTGTCATGATTTTTTGTCATAGAAGTAGGACCCCACCACATCAATGATGATACCGGGTTTTGTCACAATTATCATCATAGAAGTGTCATAAGTACGAAAGAAAAAAATTCGTTCGGCCCAAAATGTCATGGATGTGTCTTTTTTTTGTAGTGCAAGCCGCCACCCATCGCAGCCCTTGCCGCCGTAGTCTGCCTCCCGCTTCCATCATGCTACAGCCGCCGCCACGCATGCCGCCGCCGCACTTCGCCCACATTGTCGCTTCACCGCCAAGACGCTGCCCAGCCTCGCCGGACTCACTGGAAGCTGCTGCCGTGATCGTCGGTTTTCGCTCGGTTTTAGGTATAAAACCGTTCGTTTTTTAGGGTTAGATCGATCTTTCTCGGGTTTTCTCGTTCGGATCTATTTAGCGAACATTCACCTGAGCGTCTTCGTTAGCGAACGCGTTCGTTCGTTTGCCTCTGTTAGCGAACGTTCGTTCGTTAGTGTTTTTTATTTTATTTTATTTCTGCCAGGGATCTATCCGCAATTATTTTTATCGCAGATTAGCCCCTGTTCTTCGAACCCTCGCTACTTTTTAACCGTTCGTCCAAATCCTGTGAAACCAACGCCAAAACCTTCGTCTTGAACCCCTCTTTCTAGTTAATCAACTTGAACATGATTTTGACAATTTAAAATTTGGTTTCAAGCAGATTTGAATTCAAATTCCTTTTGATCGTAGTTTGAGTTTCGTAGCTCCGATTCGATTTATTCTTTTTGCAAATCGAAGTTCTTCAGTGCAACTTTCAGTTTGGACTTTCTTATCTGAGTTTTATCCTTTCACCTATGCTTGAGTTCTTATGTATGCTATTGTTTGTTTGTGATGGAATTTCCGGAGTGCGAAGCGTGCTACTATGAGTTTCTAGGGTTTGCAGATCATCAGCAAGGCAAGTAACACTTTGATCATACTTCTTTATTACCCAGTTTTATGCATTAGTTCCAATCCTCAAACATTGCATGAGTAGGATCTGATTAACATGTGGGTTTTGGGAAGTGGTTGATGAGGTAGAACCTATTGTCCTTTATATCAAACCCTTGGGAGTTACTTATACGTTATGCTTATACTGCTATGCTCTGCTCGTAGACGTGGATTGGTTGAGAGTATCCATGACATATGTGAGAGTTGTTAATTAATGCTAAACTTAAGGTTTCTACTTAAATACATATCTGGGTGGATTGGTTGAGGCACCCTTGAGCACCCAGTGGTTGTTTGGGCACCTGGAGCAATTCAGCGATGTCCTGGGATATCCCTCAGTACCCGTGTGATCATCCTATGGTTCGCCACCCAGGCTCGAAAGGATCATAAGATTATTCATGCTAGAAACTTCCATGTGCAGCCACAAGCCATTATGGGCTCTGGCATAGTTGAGTATGTTGTGTGACCTCTTTCAGTGGTTGGCTAGCAGATGTAGGGGAAAGTAGGTGTAACTGTCTACCTAGAGTAAAGATTTAATGCTTCGGAAAGGCTGTGTCTCGATCATCCATTTCTCAAACATCATGTAGTGCGAGAAATTTAACGGAGGAGATTGAGCCTTGTGGGAAAAAGTGTGCAAACCTCTGCAGAGTGTACAAACTAATCATGGTTAGCCGTGTTCCCGCTTATGGACATCTTGAGTATCTGGTACTTGAATTATTGATTTGATCTCATCACTCTGAATTAATTTGTTGGGCTATTAATACTGTTTAATTGGGATTGAGTTGGAGGAACCTTCTCAATGTTTATCAACTACCATGATAGTTAAACAAAATATATTTCATTGTTGTAGGGAAAAATTGGCTTTTCGCAAAAACATGATAACCGTAGAGTGTCCACCAGCCATATATGCATGTAGTGTTAGCATTTATCTGTTCATTGCTCTACTGTGTTATTTTGCCAGCATATTCCATGTGCTGGCCCTTTTCGGGCTGCAACGTATTATGTTGCAGACTTTTCAGATGAAGAGTTAGGTGCGCTAGGTCGTTGTCATGCACTCAGCTATGCCGATGGAGTTGATGGACTCATTTACCTTTCGATGCTTCCGCAGTTATCTTATTTAGATGGCCTTAAGCCATATATTATTGTAGTAAGTTCTCCTTGAGAATTTCGATGTAATAAGTGTGTGATTGCACTCTGTTATAAATCCTTCAAGTATTGTGTGTGTGAGCATTACCGATCTAGGGATGACACTTATGCACGGAGATTTGACCGTTTGAGGTCGGATCGCTAGATCGTCGTGCCGAAACACCACGTGATGATTGGGTGTGATAAGCTCTACGTTCACATACAATGGGTGCAAGCCAGTTTTGCACACGCAGAATACTCGGGTTAAACTTGACGAGCCTAGCATGCAGATATGGCCTCGGAACACTGAGACCGAAAGGTAGAGCATGAATCATATAGTAGATATGATCAACATAGTGATGTTCACCATTGAAAACTACTCCATCTCACGTGATGATCGGACATGGTTTAGTTGATATGGATCACGTGATCACTTAGATGATTAGAGGGATGTCTATCTAAGTGGGAGTTCTTAAGTAATATGATTAATTGAAATTTAATTTATCATGAACTTAGTCCTAATAGTATTTGCATATCTATGTTGTAGATCAATAGCTTGTGATGTAGCTTCCCGTTTATTTTCGAGATGTTCCTAGAGAAAAAGAAGTTGAAAGATGATAGTAGTAGTGATGCGGACTTGGTCTGTGATCTGAGGATTATCCTCATTGCTGCACAGAAGAATTATGTCCTTTCTGCACCGCTAGGTGACAGACTTATTGCAGGAGCAGATGCACACGTTGTGAAAGTTTGACAAAGCTCGGTATGATGACTACTTAATAGTTTAGTGCACCATGCTTTACGACTTATAACCGGGACTTCATAAACGTTTTGAACGCCATGGAGCATATAAGATGTTCTAAGAGTTGAAATTGGTATTTCATACTCATGCCCGTGTCGAGAGGTATGAGACCTCTGACAGTACTTTGCCTACAATATGGAGGAGAATAGCTCAACAAGTGAGCATGTGCTCAGATTCTCTGGGTACTACAATTGCTTGAATCAAGTGGGAGTTAATCTTCCAGATAAGGTAGTAATTGACAAAGTTCTCTAGTCATATCACCAAGTTACTAGAACTTAGTGATGAACTATAATATGCAAGGGATGACGAAGCTCTTCGTGATGCTGAAATCGGCGAAGGTAGAAATTAAGAAATAGCATCAAGTGTTGATGGTTGACAAGACCACTAGTTTCAAGAAAAGGCAAAGGGAAAGAAAGAGGAACTTCAAAGAAGAATAGCAAGCAAGTTGCTGCTCCCATGAAGAATCCCAAAGCTAGACCCAAGCCTGGAACTGAGTGCTTCTACTGCAAAGGAAATGGTCACTGGAAATGGAACTGCCTAGATACTTGGCAGATAAGAAGGATGGCAAAGTGAACAAAAGTATATTTGATATACATGTTATTGATGTGTACTTTACTAGTGTTTACACCAACCCCTCAGTATTTGATACTGGTTTAGTTGCCAAGAGTAGTAACTAGAAACAGAAGCTGCAGAATGAACACAGACTAGTTATGGGCGAAGTGACGATGTGTGTTGGAAATGATTCCAAGGTTGATAAGATCACCATCGCACACTCCCTCTACCTTCGAGATTAGTGTTGGACGAAAATAAATGTTATTTGGTGTTTGCGTTGAGCATGAATATGATTGGATCATGTTTATTGCAATACTGTTATTCATTTAAGTGAAAGAATAATTGCTATTCTGTTTACATGAATAAAACCTTATATGGTCATACACTTAATATAAATGGTTTATTGAATCTCGATCGTAATGATACACATATTCATAATATTGATGCCAAAAGATGAAAAGTTGACAATGATAGTGCAACATATTTGTGGCACTGCCGTTTAGGTCATATAGGTGTAAAGCGCATGAAGAAACTCCATGCTGATGGGCTTTTGGAATCACTTGATTATGAATCACTTAATTCTTGGGAACCATGCCTCATGGGCAAGATGACTAAGACTCCATTCTCCCGAACAATGGAGCGAGCAACAAACTTGTTGGAAATAATACATACTGATGTATGCGGTCCGATGAGTGTTGAGGCTCGTGGTGGGTATCGTTATTTTCTAACCTTCATAGATGATTTGACAAGATATGGGTATATCTACTTGATGAAACATAAAGTCTGAAACATTTGAAAAGTTCAAAGAATTTCATAGTGAAGTGGAAAATCATCGTAACAAGAAAATAAATTTTCTACGATCTAATCATGGAGGCGAATATTTGAGCTACGAGTTTGGTCTTCATTTGAAATAATGTGAAATAGTTTCGCAACTCACGCCGCCTGGAACACCACAGCGTAATGGTGGTCTGAACGTCGTAACCGTACTTTATTAGATATGGTGTGATCTATGATGTCTCTTACCGATTCACCACTATTGTTTTGGGGTTATGCATTAGAGACAACTACATTCACGTTAAATAGGGAACCATCTAAATTCGTTGAGACTACACCGTATGAACTATGGTTTGGCATGAAACTAAATTGTCATTTCTTAAAGTTTGGGGTTGCGATGCTTATGTGAAAAAGTTTCAGGCTGATAAGGTAAAACCCAAATCGGAGAAGTACGTCTTCATAGGATACCCAAAAGAAACGGTTGGTGCACCTTCTATCACATATACAAAAGGCAAGATCTTTGTTGCTAGGAGTGGATCCTTTCTAGAGAAGGAGTTTCTCTCGAAAGAAGTGGATGTGAGGAAAGTAGAACTTAATGAGGTAATTGTACCTTCTCGCGAATTGGAAAGTAGATCATCACTGAAATTAGTTCCAGTGATGCCTACACCAATTAGTGAGGAAGTTAATGATGATGATCATGAAACTTCAGATCAAGTTACTACCAAACCTCGTAGGTCAACCAGAGTATGATCCGCACCAGAGTGGTACGGTAATCCTGTTCTAGAAATCATGTTTCTAGACCATTATGAACCTGCGAACTATGAGGAAGCGATGATGAGCCCAGATTCCGTGAAATGGCTTGAGGCCATGAAATCTGAGATGGGATCCATGTATGAAAACAAAGTGTGGACTTTGATGGATTTGCCCGATGATCGAAAAACCATAGAAAACAAATGGATCTTCAAGAGGAAGACGAACTCTGGTAGTGGTGTTACTATCTACAAAGCTCGAATTGTCGCAAAAAGGTTTTTGACAAAGTTCAAGGTGTTGACTAGGATGAGATTTTCTCACTCGTATCGATGCTTAAGTCTGTCCGAATCATGTTAGCAATTGTCGCATTTTATGAAATCTGACAAATGGATATCAAAACTGCAATCCTTAATCAATTTATTAAAGAAGAGTTGTATATGATACAACCAGAAGGTTTTGTCAATTCTAAAGGTGCTAACAAAATGTGCAATGTCCAGCGATCCATCTATGGACTGGTGCAAGCATCTCGGAGTTGGAATATACGCTTTGATGAGTTGATCAAAGCATATAGTTTTATACAGACTTGCAGTGAACCTGTATTTACAAGAAAGTGAGTGGGAGCACTACAACATTTTTTATAAGTATATGTTGATGACATATTGTTGATCGGAAATGATGTAGAATTTTTTGGAAAGCATAAAGGAGTGTTTGAAAGGAGTTTTTCAAAGAAAGACCTCGGTGAAGCTGCTTACATATTGGGCATCAAGATCTATAGAGATAGATCAAGACGCTTGATAAGTTTTTTCAATGAGTACATACCTTGACAAGATTTTTGAAATAGTTCAAAATGGAAATACCAAAGGAGTTCTTGCTCAGATTGCAAGGTGTAAAGTTGAGTAAGACTCAAAACACGACCACGGTAGAAAATAGAAATAGAATGAAAGTCATTCCTTATGCCTCAGCCATAGGTTCTATAAAGTATGTTGTGCTGTGTACCAAACCTATTGTGTACCTTGCCACGAGTTTGGCAAGGGGGTACGATATTGATCCAGGAGTGGATCACTTGACATCGGTCAAAATTATCCTTAGAACACTAAGGAGATATTTCTCGGTTATGGAGGTAATAAAAGAGTTCATCGTAAAAAGTTACGTTGATGCAAGCTTTTACACCCCATCTGGATGACTCTGAGTCTCAATCTGGATACATATTGAAAGTGGGAGCAATTAGCTAGAGTAGCTCCATGCAGAGCATTGTAGACAAAGAAAATTTGCAAAATACATGCAGCTCTGAATGTGATGTAACCCATTGACTAAGCTTCTCTCACAAGCAAAACATGATCACACCTTAGTACTCTTTGGGTGTTAATCACATAGCGATGTGAACTATATTATTGACTCTAGTAAAACCCTTTGGGTATTAGTCACATGGCGATATGAACTAATCACATGGTGATGTGAACTATTGGTGTTAAATCACATGGCGATGTGAACTAGATTATTGACTCTAGTGCAAGTGGGAGACTGAAGGAAATATGCCCTAGAGGCAATAATAAAGTTGTTATTTATATTTCCTTATATCATGATAAATGTTTATTATTCGTGCTAGAATTGTATTAACCGGAAACTTAGTACATGTGTGAATACATAGACAAAACAGAAGGTCCCTAGTATGCCTCTACTTGACTAGCTCGTTAATCAAAGATGGTTAAGTTTCCTAACCATAGACATGTGTTGTCATTTGATGAAGATGATCACATCATCGGGAGAATGATGTGATGGACAAGACCCATCCGTTAGCTTAGCATGTTGATCGATCAGTTTTATTGCTATTTCTTTCTTCATGACTTATACATGTTCCTCTGACTATGAGATTATGCAACTCTCGAAAGGAACACCTTGTGTGCTATCAAACGTCACAATGTAACTGGGTGATTATAAAGATGCTCTACAGGTGTTTCCGATGGTGTTCGTTGAGTTGGCATAGATCGAGATTAGGATTTGTCACTCCGATTGTCGGAGAGGTATCTCTGGGCCCTCTCGGTAATGCACATCACTATAAGCCTTGCAAGAATTGTGACTAATGAGTTAGTTATGGGATGATGCATTACGGAACGAGTAAAGAGACTTGCCGGTAACGAGATTGAACTAGGTATGATGATACCGACGATCGAATCTCGGGCAAGTAACATACCGATGACAAAGGGAACAAACTTATATTGTTATGCGGTTTGACCGATAAAGATCTTCGTAGAATATGTAGGAACCAATATGAGCATCCAGGTTCCACTATTGGTTATTGACCGGAGATGAGTCTCGGTCATGTCTACATAGTTCTCGAACCCATAGGGTCCGCACGATAGCGTTCAATGACGATCGGTATTATGACTTTATGTGTTTTGATGTACCGTAGGTAGTTCGGAGTCCCGGATGTGATCACAGACATGACGATGAGTCTCAAAATGGTCGAGACATGAAGATTGATATATTGGAAGGTTATGTTTGGACAATGGAAAGGTTTCGGATAGGTTCGGGCATTTACCGGAGTACCGGGGAGTTACCGAAACCCCCCGAGGGTCAATGGACCTTCATGGGCCTTATTGGAAGAGAGGAGGAGACGGACAAGTGGTGGGGCGCGCCCCCCAAGCCCAATCTGAATTGGGGAGGGGGGCCGGTCCCCCCTTTCCTTCTTCCCCTCTTCCCTTCCTCCCCCCTCCTAGTTGGACTAGGAAAGGGGGGAAACCTACTCCTAGTAGGAGTAGGAATCCCCCCTTGGGGCGCGCCATAGGAGGCCGGCCCTCCCCCTCCTCCAGTCCTTTATGTACGGGGGAGGGGGCACCCCATAAACACACAAGTTGATTCTTAGCCACGTGCGGTGCCCCCCTCCACATATTTCCACCTCGTCCATATTGTCGTAGTGCTTAGGCGAAGCCCAGCGTCGGTAACTTCATCATCACCGTCAACACACCTCGTGCTGACGAAACTCTCCCTCGACCTCAGCTGGATCTAGAAGTTCGAGGGACGTCACCGAGATGAACGTGTGCAGATCGCGGAGGTGCCGCGCGTTCGGTACTTGATCGGTTGGATCACGAAGACGTTCGACTACATCAACCGCGTTACTTAACGCTTCTACTTTTGGTCTACGAGGGTACGTGGACGCACTCTCCCCGCTCGTTGCTATGCTTCTCCTAGATAGATCTTGCGTGATCATAGGAAATTTTTTGAAACACTACGTTCCCCAACAATATGTGAGTCATGTTAATGAGTAATTATGCTTTAGTAAGAATATTGATGTTAAGGTTTGTGATTCCCTATGCAAGCACGAAAGTCAATAGTTATGCAATGAAATTACATCCTACTTGTGGTGCACTATTCGGTGTTAGTTATGCTTAATTCTCGCTTATGTGATTTTTCGTTTCTTGATTGGATGCTTCTCAATCTTTTGCTAGCCTTCACTTATACTAAGTAGAAATACTACTTGTGCATCCAAAATCCTTAAGCCCATTTTTGCGACACGAGTCCACTATACCTACCTATATGCGGTATTTCCGTGCCGTTCTAAGAAAATTTGTATGTGCCATCTCTAATTTTCAAAATAAATTTCCTTTTTGTGTGCTCGTACCGCTCATGAAATGGTAGGGGGTGGCTGATATTTTTCCATGCTAGATGTGTTATTCTCAAGATGAGTGTTTATTCACTTGTCATTGCACGAGAGTATGGGAAAGATATTAGGGATGCCCAGTCCCGAAATGAAAAATGAATTTAATTTATGTTGTCAAATAATAAATTCCTTGGAAAGTGTTGGTATGGACGGCACTCGTGGATTCAGTTAGCCGTGGAATGTGGAAGTATGGTGGAAAAAGGAATAAACTTTAATTTCTATTTGGGAACCGCATATGATATATCTAGCATGGAAAGTATTGGGAACTACTCGATCGTTTTCGTTGACAGGAAAGGCATGCCACCCAAAATGTTTTATCTCTATCTTTTTCGTTTTGAGCTCTGGCACCTCTACAAATCCCTACTTCCCTCTGTGAAGGGCCTTTCTATTTACTTTATGCAATTTTTTTTATTTGAGTCTCCATCTTCTCTTATAAAGCACCAACTAAGGGGCACTATGATGGTACTTGAGCATTTAGTGTAGCTAATATGCGAGTGTGTTTCATGAATGGATCAATGATTGAGCATAATGGGCTAGGGATAACTTGCTTTAGGGTTGATATTTTGAAAGGACATAGTTGCTTGTTGATATGCTTGAGTATTGAAATCTTCATGTCAAAACTAAACTATTGCTTTGAATCATGTAAAAGTCCAAATTTCCATGATACAAAACAAAATAATATGTGATGAACATGTTAGGCAGCATTTCACATCAAAAATTCGGTGTTTATCATTTACCTACTCGAGGACGAGCAGGAATTACGCTTGGGGATGTTGATACGTCTCCAACGTATCTATATTTCTTTATTATTCTGTGCTGTTATATTATCAATCTTGGATGTTTTAAAATCATTTTATAGCAACTTTATATCATTTTTTGGGACTAACCTATTGACATAGTGCCCAGTGCCAGTTGATGTTTTTGCTTGTTTTTACATCACAGAAAATCAATACCAAACGGAGTCCAAACACAACGAAACTTTTTGGAGAATTTTTTTGGACCAAAAGACACACGATGGGCCAAGGAAGTACAAGACGGGAGCTCCGAGGGGAGCACAACCCACCTGGGCGTGCCTGGGGGCCCAGGCGTGCCCTGGTGAGTTGTGCCCTCCTCGACCGCCTCCCTTACTGCCTGTTTGCAATATAAATACCCAGAAAATCCAAAAACCTTAGGGGAGTCGACGAAACACAATTCCAGCCGCCGCAAGTTCCAGAAACCACAAGTCCAATCTAGACACCATCACAGAGGGGTTCATCATCCTCATTGGTGCCTCTCCGATGATGCGTGAGTAGTTCATTGTAGACCTTCGAGTCCGTAGTTAGTAGCTAGATGGATTCCTCTCTCTCTCTCTTTTGATTCTCAATACAATGGTCTCTTGGAGATCTATTTGATGTAACTCTTTTTGAGGTGTGTTTCTTGGGATCCGATGAACTTCGAGTTTATGATCAGATCTATGTTTTTATCCATGAAAGTTATTTAGTCTCTTGATCTCTTATATGCATGATTACTTATAGCCTCGTATTTCTTCTTCGAATCTTTGGTTTAGTTAGGCCGACTAGATCGATTTTCCTTTCCATGGGAAGAGGTGCTTTGTGATGGGTTCGATCTTACGGTGCTCAATCCCAGTGACAGAAGGGGACATGACACATATGTATCGTTGCTTTTAAGGATAACAAGATGGGGTCTATTCCTACATGAATATATCTTGTCTACATCATGTCATCGTTCTTATTGCATTACTCCGTTTCTCCATGAACTTAATACACTAGATGCATGCTGGATAGCGGTCGATGTGTGGAGTAATAGTAGTAGATGCAGGCAAGAGTCGGTCTACTAATCTTGGACGTGATGCCTATATAATGATTATTGCTTGGATATCGTCATAATTATGTGAAGTTCTATCAATTGCCCAACAGTAATTTGTTTACCCACCGTATGCTATTTTCTCGAGAGAAGCCACTAGTGAAATCTACGGCCCCCGGGTCTATTTTATAATCATATATTTTCAGATCTATATTGCTATTTGCCTTTTCTTTCATTTGCCACTTTTATTTTTAGATCTATATTATCAAAAACCCAAAAATACCTCGCTGAGCTTTATTTGCTTTTATTTGCATCTATCAATCTACCACAATTTTTATCCCGTCAACAAGCCAATTTCTAGCGCCGTTACCCGAAAGGGATTGACAACCCCTTTAACACGTTGGGTTGCAAGTATTTGTTCTTTGTTGCAGGTACCGTTTACATAGTGTTGCTTGATTTTCCTACTGGTGCGACAACCTTGGTTTCATAACTGAGGGAAATACCTACCAAAGTTGTGATGCATCATCCCTTCCTCTTTGGGGAAATACCAACGTAGTTCAAGCAACATCAAGCAACAACAAGCAATCCGCAGCGCGTGGGTGGAGCAGGCGGGGCACGAGCACCATGCAAGCGCTGCGGGTCGGTGAGGTGCGGGCGATCGGGAGCGACATAATCGGATGGGCGCACACGGGCGGGGCTAGCGGGGCGCAGCAAGCGGAGCCCGTCGACGGGACGACTACGGGGCACACGAAAGCAAAGGGGGGCGTGTCAAAGGGGAGCTGGGGCTCACAGTGGTAAGGTGAGGCGCTCGGGAAAGCCCGGGTGCTTAGTTGTGGGAGGCGAACAATGACAGAGGGTAATGGCGTGGGTAGCATTGCGGGTGTTTCCCGGCCTCGATCCAGGGGTGTGGTCGGTGAAGAGGAGCACTGCCATCCTCTTGAACAAGTTGGTGCAGCTCGAGGTGGCCGGTGGACGCGGTGGTTCACGATGGCGTGCTCCGATGCGTCTTAGTGGAACTCCAGATCAAGAACACGGGCGAGGGGAAGGGAAAAGGGGGGAATTAGGGTTTCAGGAGAGGGAGAGAGACGACTGGGGTGCTTTGATCCACTCTGCAGTGCTGCAGTGGCGAGGGGGGGGGGGGGGTCAGACGCACTGGCCATGGCGATCGGCCTTTCCTGGGTGTGGCAAGAGCTAGGGAAAGGCCGGCTAAAGTGGGCCGGGCCGCACTGTGCCGTTGCTAGGCCAAGTGCATAGTGTAAGTTTTTCCTTTTATTATTTTTATCTTCTATTTTGTATTTTTCTCTGTTTTACATTTAATTTCGCCGCTACTAAATGATTTTAGTAAGTTGTGAAACTTGGCATATAAAATCTAGGCAACAAATTGAAGAGGCCCACAGAGTTTGAGGCCAATTGGAAAATATATATAATTAGGTTTATATTTAAATGGTTATTTTAACTTCTGCTGGACCACTTATTAATTTTCTAGGAATTTATTTGTGGGCCAAATGATGTTTGTTTGTACATGATAATTCCTTGGTGGTCATTTGCAACCTAACCAACATTTTTGTTTTATTGATTGAAGAAACAATAATTTGACTTGAAATTTGAATTTGAATTTGAATTTGACTTGAGTTTTAATCAAGTGATAATTAGCTTAGTAAGGCATGGTGACATGGCATCATTAGGGTGTGGTTTCTGTAGCATGACACTAGGGGTGTTACATCCACCCAGTTGAAGCGTACGTAGTGTTGTCTGTCTGGTCGCGAACATGTACGTACGATGAACCGTGACCGAGTAAGTACTAGCACGAGTCATAGTAGAGCCCCCGATGTAGCAGTTCAGGCATTCCCGTCTAAACCGTGTACACATACGTACAGCCACATGCCAAAAAATACGGCCATGTACGTACATACAGGCGGGATCTCGAACGCATACTCGCATATACGTACGGCCAGGGCTCGTGTACATGGAGAGACAACAGATGGCAGGAACAGCGTCCTGTTCATCGGCAGCCAACCGGCTGGGTCAGAATGGAGAAACAACGTCGTGGTCATCGGGAGGCAACGGAATGCGTCATTTTCATCGGGAACCAACCGGCTTGGACGGAGCAGCCAAAACGGGGTCACGCATACCGCAAAATGGAGCTAGCGACCTTTTGTTCGACCGCGTACAGTCGAAACGGGATCATGTTCATCGAAAGGACTCTGATGTGCCGCCAAACGGAGGAAACATACTTCTTTTCTAGCGCCCACGGCCGAAATAATGTCCTGTTGATGGGGAGGTGTGTGGCGTACCGTAAAACAGGGGAAAACGACTTCTGTTCGATTGCCTATGGTCGAAACGGGGTCCTGTTCATATGGAGGGGTGTGTCGTACCATAAAACGGGACTCCATGGCCTACTGTTCTTCCACCGTCGACTTCCTCAGCCTCCACAAGCTACTGTTCATGCACCGTCGACTTTCTCCACCCTCCACCGGCTACTGTTCATCCATCCTCCACGGGGGCCTGTACATCCACTCCCAACCAGCTGGGGTGTGGCGGCCCCCTCTCGTGGTCCTGTTCATCCAGCGGCAACCGCCTACACGGCCCGGGTCCTGTTCATCCAACCCCCACCGGAAACTGTTCATCCACACCCAACCAACCGGCTGGACTCACCACATGTCTCGACTTGCTACGTATCGCGCGTGCGGCAGCAATGGGCACTGTTCATCCAGAGGCAACCCATCACCGGCTGGCTACGTCTCGCACGGGGGCTCAATCGGCTTCAGTAAGCAACAAATGGATCGATGGGTTCAGTTAGCAGTGAAGGGATCGATCGGGTTCAGTTAGTTGCGATGGAATCGATCGGCTTCAGTTAGCAGTGAAGGGATCGATCAGCTTGAGTACGTGGTGGGATCGATAGATCGATCGGGTTCAGTAAGCAAACACCTCGCACACACACGCGCGTAAGAAGGAAACACGCGAACCACACTCCATCGCTCGGCCCCAACCACCCGTCGTTAACCGGGAAATCCCCGAAATTTTCCTCGCCCTCACCTTTACCACCATTTTTTACGCCATGGACGACCCAAAGAATGTCATGCAGGTGGGTCTCCGGCCGGCTCAAGGACGAAAACCCATTCTCTGTTATGATTTTTTGTCATAGAGGTAGGGGCCCACCACATCTATGATGATACGTGTTTTTGTCACAATTATTGTCATAGCCATGACAGAAAAAGCTTTCGTTTGAGCCATAATGTTACGGATGTGTTTTTTTTCGTACTGGTGCTGGTAACGGCCGTTTATGGCCTCGCTGTCACGCGCGGCGATGACATGGCCTGACTGGCGGGGCCGGAACATTAGAAAATGGTTTAAAATGTTAGCAACGGACAATTGGGGTTTTTGAGACAGCTGACGCGAAAAATGGTAGATATCAGCCACAAACAAATTTTTGATAGTTTTTTGGAATCCTAACGCGAAAAGTGGTAGTTTTATGCTATTCACTCCCCCCTACCCAACTTAACTAGTAGACTTCTAAATTTTTTAGTTGGGCTTCTACAATAAGCTGGATAGGAGGCAGCTTATTCTAGAAGTCAACAAAAAAAACTTGCCCCTAGCAGATTATGGTTTGTTTAGTACTTCCTCCATTCCATGATGTAGTGCATATAGATTCTTTTGAAAAGTCAAATCTCACAAATTTGATCAAGTTTGTCGAGAAAAACATTTACATATAAAATATCAAATATATATCATTAGATTAACTATAAGATGAAGTTTCATATTGTATATATATGGTATCGTGGATATAAATAGTTTTTCTATGCAAACTTGGTCAAAGTTTACAAGGTTTGACATTTAAAAAAAACTAACACACTACATTATGAAACGTGCGGAGTAACAGTTATGAAGATAAAACAGGTGTGGTATGTGGCTGTAACAGTACACCCTGTTTATGTGCATCTATATAGAATTATAGATCCAGCGGTTGTGATATACTTGTACAAATAATGAGATGGTGCGACAGATAGACGACATGATATTTTGCATTCTCGTTTATGTGCTGATTTTTTCGTGAGTTTCTTCTTTATGCTGAACTAATGTGCTGGTAAGATGAGTTGGGAGTTGGGACAAAAATATTATGTTCTGAAAAGATAACATATTTCTCCGCTGTCATGTAGACGGCTGTCTTGCCACCCATGCATCAGCTGTCCAAGCTAGGTCTTGTCGTTCTAATCCTTTTTAAGTACAGGAGGAATACAATAGCGAAGCATCTTTTGAGATGACAATATTATCTTATCTTAACGTACACACCCAGTCCCAACTTATGCACATGCTCCAGTTGTACAGGGGTCCCACACTGCCATGTGGACAGCACAACTATTAAGGATGCTTCACCAGTGATCACTTGGTAAGAAAACTCAGTTATTGGTAATAATTTTTTAAGCCGTTATAGATAAGAGCTCGCAAAAATTAGAGTGCTATTCTCACAGATCAAAGTAGGTACTCTTGTCGACTCACATTTGTTTTTTATGTTGTTCTGGAAATAAAGGACGTTTGTCTGCAAAACGATAAACGATAAACGAAGTAATGGAAATTCACACGAACACACAGGTCTATAACACACACCTGCTCAACCTTACCCGCAAAGTTGATGGATCTTGCACGATGGCACAACAATTATTAAGTTTTAGTTTATGAAACTTAATATTTTGTTGGTCACAACTTCTAAAACTTGTGATTTTCTCAGTCGCTCATACCAAGTTTTAGAGTTGAACTTAAAGCTTATGATGTTGTCTGGTTTTGTCGATCGCTCATAGTAAGTTTCAGAAGTTGAAAGCCCTCATCAACGGAAATACAAATATGAAAGCAAAACTTAATTTGGACTTTTGATTCAAAAATATGAAAGATTGAAAATCGAAAGCCAAAGGAAACAAGAGGGATGTGTGCTACAAATCCCCTCCCAACAAGTAAGTAGGTAAACAATTTCGAGCGGTTTTAGATTCGAGTGAAAAATTTAAGGGTTGTTTGCACTTTCTTTAGAGAAAGAATTTGCATCAACTTAAGAGTATTCGGACATTATTTTATTTTTCCTTGTGGCATGAAACATTATTTAATCTAAACTCAAGTGGATTTCTTATCACATAGAATTTGAAAGGACATACCGTCGCAACTAGTATTGCAAATCAAAGGTGCAACTACTCTTGAGCCTATGGATTGGAACTTTAGTTTGATTACCGTCGCAACTACAATTTTAGAGCAAGTCTAGCAAAGTCGTCATATGCACAATCAACATGGTGTATATGGATTGCACTTTGCTCCATATGCATTCGAAGGCCAGGCAGACAACGAGAAAACTTGGAATCATCATATTGCAGTCTTCATTTTTCTTTCTGTTTTCATGTTGAAACACTTTGTTCTCTCCAGTTTTATTAGTATAGCACAACAAGTAACACATGGATATAATTTTTGACAAGTTGCTTGAACCAAAATAGTTAAGAGGACAACATCTACAAATCACATGTTACCGCCAATGTGCATTGTCCCATTCTCCTTTGGTGTGTGCGCTCCTTCGAAGTTCTTGGAACGTACGATCATATCTCGCGCCTTCGTCCAAAAATCTCACGTCACCGGACCAATTTGGCTCAGATCCAACATGGTGAACCGATTATGCTCGATTAAGTCATCTCTCACACGATCTCCTTAATTTGGTGCCTAAGCACCTCCATCTCTTATTGATTTTGGTGCCTACGTGCCTCCATCTCTACATCATGTCGTGTGCTCTTGCATAACATCCCATCTAGCCACATTCTCTAGCTTTTCTGGCTTCCACTTCTCGGTGTACTTGTTTCTCGTTCTCATCAACTTATCGATCTTTTTTTCATCGCCTTCACATTTCCTTTACTCTTGAGTTTCTCCTTTCACCTCTTCCTTTCATCAAGTAGACCCATGCTAGATGGTGGAGCGGAACTTCTAGGCACATTTTCCCTTTGCTCTCCATCACCATCGTCATCTTCACCATCGTCCATCTTTGGAGAGGAATGGTTGCACTTCCCAGCTTTCCAACTGCCATCATAATTCCATGACTTTCACTTCTCATGGCCTTCCAACAAGTTCCAGCAAGGACCAATGCCATATGATTTGCCCTTCGGTTTGGGTATTTGTCGATACCTCTCTTGGGCTAAGTTGTCTTAAAACAGACAAATGCTCAAATTGACGAGAATGCTTATAGTAGTGCAAATGTGGCAATAAAAAAGAAAATGAGATTACTTAGATATTGGTCAATGGTGACACCTCTATGAGGAGCGTTCTTCACTTAATCTAAACAATCCGTCCAACGGCTGCACATTCCCTGATCTCTTGTAAAAGTGGTTGGGTAATCCCCAAGTGTAAGGGTGAAGTAACTTAGCAATAAGTAGTTCCCTCAATTGAGAACCAAGGTTTATCAAACCAATATGAGTTCTTTCAGCAAACAAATTCACGGGTATGTGCACATAAAACACATCACGCTCTTGCCCCAGCGGGCCGAGCTACAATGTTAGGCCGGGGTCAATTCACCTCGGTGACCTTAGACTAAACCCTGTTATATACATACAACCCATGAAAGAAAGGATGCAGTGAAACAAAAAGACTGACCCAGTTCGACCCAACAACCTCCCGTAGCCCAAATAGTGCACAGGCCCAGTCCGACCCAACATCCTCACATAGGCCGAATAACTCTGCTGGCCACTACCAATCGTGAAAAATAGATCGATCGTTGCTGGAGATCGAGCATTGGCCATTCTTGCACCGCTTAGATCGGTCTGTTTGTGGTACAACTCCAACACCTCAGAAAAATATAGATTTCTAGGAGGAAAAGGAAAAATTGACTAATGTGCGGATGTTCTAATGGCTGAAGCTTTAGCACTCAAATTGGGCCTAACACTCGCGCAAAGGGCGGGGTGTAATCGCATAATCATCAATTCAGAAAACCTAGAGGTGATAGAGACTATGCAGGATGGAGGACAATCAGCGGGTGCGGCGGCGGCAATTTTTGAGGACTGCTTTCTCTATGCATGTGATTATGTCATGACTAGTGTCGGTGTCAAAACCGGCGGATCTCGGGTAGGGGGTCCCGAACTGTGCGTCTAGGCGGATGGTAACAAGAGACAAGGGGCACGATGTTTTTACCTGTGTTCGGGCCTCTCGATGGAGGTAATACCCTACTCCTGCTTGATTAATATTGATGATATGGGTAGTACAAGATCTACCACGAGATCAGAGAGGCTAAACCCTAGAAGCTAGCATATGGTATGATTGTTGTTCGTCCTACGGACTAAAACCCTTCGGTTTATATAGACACCGAATAGGGTTAGGGTTACACAGAGTCGGTTACAATGGTAGGAAATCTACATATCCAGACGCCAAGCTTGCCTTCCACGCCAAGGAAAGTCCTATCCGGACAAGGGACGAAGTCTTCAATCTTGTATCTTCATAGTCTAGGAGTCCGCCAAAGATGATAGTTTGGCTATCCGGACACCCCTAGTCCAGACTCCTCGGTAGCCCCCAACCAGGCTTCAATGACGATGAGTCTGGCGCGCATATTGTTTTCGGCATTGCAAAGGCGGGTTCCTCCTCCGAATACTTAGAAGGTTTTGAACACAAGGATAGTGTCCGCTCGCAAAACAAGTTCCACATACCACCGTAGAGAGAATAATTTTTGCAGATCTGCTGACGTATTCCGCGGGCGTGACATCACACCACGGCCAGGCCTTTATTCAATCATTTTTACCGTCCCACGCCGTAGCGTTTAGCGAGGCGGTTTCCTTGGCACGCCTTATCAAAGCGTAGATCGTGCCCCTTATTCCGGGATTCTCATCAATACGGACGTGGGTAACCCAACCGCGCCATTGATTGCGGCGCTTGGGAGATAAGCGAGTTTTATCAGCGGTGGGGGACGATAGCCTCGCCCATCCATATAAGGGATAAGGATCCACCCTTTTCACCTCGCCTTCCTCCTCCCTTGCTCATCCATTTCCAAGACTCTGAGCTCCAGCGCCCAAGTCCGCACATCCTTCCTCAACCATCTCCAGCCATGTCCGGAGCGGGAGGCAGGTGGATGGTCTCCTCCGTCCTGAAGGCCAAGTAAAATATCTTTGCGAAGGCCGGATACTTGTCCCGACGTCGCACATCGGCTGCCCGACGAAGGGCAGCTCATCCCCACCCCTGAGCCCCATGAGCGGGTCGTATTTCTTGCCCACTTCCTCCGCGGACTGGGTTTTCCACTTCACCCATTCGTCCGGGGGCTCATGTTCTATTACGGCCGAGACTTCCACGATCTGGCCCCGAATTTCATCCTCAACATCTCGGCGTTCATCATCGTGTGCGAGGCTTTCTTCTGCATCCAGCCCCACTTCGGCTTATGGTTGAAGACCTTCAATGTCAAGCCAAAGGTTGTGGGCGGCCGCCAGGCGGAGTGTGGAGGCGCCATGGTCGGCAGGATAGCCAACATCTTATGGCTTGATGGCTCCTTTGTGGAGACCGTGAAGGGGTGGCAATCGGGGTGGTTCTACATCACCGAGCCGCGCGACCCTATATGGGCGACGGCCCCCGAATTTCGGTCTAGTATTCCCACGCGGCTCACTTCTTGGAAGGAGACTGGCCTGGCGTGGGGTAATTCAAGAGCCGACGGACTCCAAACCTGCATGCGGACCTTGGTGAACAAGAATCTCGTGCTCACAATGTGGTCCAGGTTATGCTCATCCGCCGGATCCTCCCATGCCAACAACGGGCCTTCAAATTGTGGGAGTTCGATCCGCACAAAGATCAACCTCAAGAGGCTCTTCGACACTAAATGCGAAGATGCCCGGAAGGTGCTATTCAAACGCCGAGGCTCCCTCATCCGCTACAAAAGATCGCGGATTCAGCTCGCAGCGTCAAGCTACTGAGGTAAGCTATTTTGCCCTTCACGGGAATCTTGCTTTTCATAGTTTGATTCTATGCGGGATCTAAACTCCCTTGCCTTTGACAGGACTGGTGGAGCACATCCGGGCAGGTTAACTGTCCGGCTCCTTTGCCAGAAGACACAGTAGACGCCCGCTTGGCGGGGCTGCTGGCCCCGGCGCCTTACGTGGTGCCGGAGAAGAAGGCCACGGGGGCTCGAAGGAGTGCCCGGCGCCAGGTGTTGTCGGACTCATCGTCCGAAGACTCGGAGGCGGACTCCTTCCGTGAAAACGAGGAGGAGGAAACAGAAGCCTCTCCCCCAGTGGGGGGAGAGAAGAAAAGAAAGGCCGCCCAGCTGGGGAGGCCGGAGGGTTCAAGAAGGGAAGAACCCTTCCTCCGGACGTCTCCATCAATGCCAACGACGGCGAGGAGGAGTGGCCCTCGAGGGCCAAGCCCCTAGCGAGATCGTAAGTGTCCGGATACCCATGGCTTTTTTCATTGCATAGTGTTCTCTAATGCCGAACAATCATGTAGCCCGCCTAAGGATTTGTGCTCGCCGCTTCGCCGAAGCGGGTCCTGAATTGCCGGAAGTGGAGAGTACTTCACTTCCGGTTGCCTCCTCACCTCACGATGCCGACGACGCCGAGGTGGGGCCCCAAGGGGCCTGGTCAAGAGGAGGTGGCGCAGAGGCGCCGCAAGGCAGCCTCCCGGACTCAGCGCGAGGAGCGAGACCCCGAGGCTCTAAGCCCGACCCTTGCCGGACTCCATACCGAACCTTCAGCTGTTCAAGTCCGCAAGCGGCCCCTTCGTAGGAAGGGTAAGACGCCGGTGTCCTCCGTCCAACCGGAGGCACCGGATAGCTTACTGGAGGTGCTTGACAGCGCCTCCATCGAGGAGGAGCACCGCACTGTTATGAGTGTGATGATCCAGAAAGTTTAGTCCGCCAAGAGCGGGCTGACTGAAGCCTGCAACGGCCTTCTAACAGGCTTTGAGGTAAGTTTTTCAATATATGTAAGAAGATTACCGCATAGACAGTAGCCCCTGATGCTTAGTTCGGTGTTCGGAAAGAAAAGCCGGACTAAGGATCTAAAAAGATATACGTAGGAGTCTAACATAATTATGTCAATATGGGAATGCAGGCTTCCCTGCTGACCTCTGCCGCACTGACTGCGGAGGTCAATGCATTGAGGGAGAGCCTCGAGCGGTCCGAGAACGAGCTCGGCCAAGCCAAGAAGCAGCTCGAGGACAAGGAAGGTAAGTAATACCTTATGGAATTTAAAAAATGTGGTTGCAAAAGATAACATGAATAACATGGGTACTGCAGGGGCCACGAGCGAGGTGGCGACCCTGGAGGAGGCGGTGTCCGCGTCGAAAACAAAGCGGAGCCATGAGCGCACCGAGCGAGAGAAGGGGGAGGCGCAGCTGGCGGAGGTACAACGAGAGCTCCAGGCTCTCGTGGAAAAACACGAGGGTTTGGAGCGTGACTCGAAGACCCGAGAGTCCGAGCTTGCCTCGGCTCTTGAGAGTGCCAAAGCTGCTAAGGCCAAGGCCCAAAAAGCCCTCCAGGAGATTGAGGCAATAAAGAAGATCGCGGCGGGTAAGGCATTCTTTATGCAGAGCAAGAATGTAAAAGGCAATTATCTAGTACTTACCCGAATCCGGAGATCTCCAGGAGCATTCGCAGATCTGCCGTGGAGGTTGTCTGATGCCGCCGCTATCTACCGAGCCGACGAAGGGAGCTCGACGGAAAAGGTGTTTTGGTCTCGATGTCTTGAGGCCGAACACCCGGTGCCCTTTGAGCGACCAATCAAGCAATTGGTCGAGCTCCACAAGGTCGCCGAATAGGCCATGAAGGGCCTTATAGCTCGGTGTGGACAAATCAGGCCATGCACAGGAGCTACTGGCTAGTCTGCGGCTGGTGGATGCTGTCCATGGACGAAGTCATCAAGCGCTCCGTCTGTATTGAAGGTGCCGTGGGGCTCTTGCCCGTGCTAAGGTGCACTGGGCAAGCTGGACGCGAAGAAGCTGGTGACGGATAGGCCGCCGCCAGGCAAAGAACATCGCAAGCCCGAGAAGTATTATGAGGGCGTCCTGAAGGGTGCCCGTCTTATAGCGGGTGAATGCTCCAAAGATGTAATATTTGAGTAGACTCGCATTTGTTATCCTGTACGCTGAAAAAATTCATATGCTCTAAGCAACGCTTTTGAATTTAAAATATTACCTTCATGCGGCGTTTATCAAATTTGAGAGATGGCGAGTCGTTATTTCAGCCCCATGCCACGAAAGTCTTTGGGGTGTTCGGATAAACTTGAGCGCTCTTGTTCCCATACTTGGGTCCTTCGAGGGAGGCGCTCAACGCAAGAACCAGGAAACCGGATTATAATGCTTGAACACTCTCACTTAGCCATAGAATTCTATAATTTTAAATTTCGGCGAAGCCCCTAGTATTCGGAAGACCGAGTTCGGGGCGCTATCCACGCCTTGGCCGGACAATGCCGTTTCCTCGCTCTAAGCGGCATAAGTCTTTAGGGACTCGAAGAAACCTCTCGAACAGCGACCGCTCTCGCCTTATCATGACGGTCAGTTTTAGCTTTCTCCACTGAGGTGCTCAACCCAGCTCAACCGGAGCACAATAGCAGTGGTTCTCCCAGCGCTACCTTAGCCGATATAATGGAACGTAAGGTACCAAAACATGGGAGCCGGGCAAACCCAACTATTGACCCAAGACATGATTCAGAGCCGATGCATATAATGCTATAAGTTCGGGGTGCCACACTTGTGAAAGTGTTCGGACTTGTCACACCATGTTTTTGGGGTACATAAGCCCCTGGTGTATTGGCCGTACCAAATTGTACGGTTGCGCAATGTCATAAGTGAACATATATAATGGGAAAGAATGCAATAATAGGCAAGAGCTATATATTGGTTATTCAAAAGAAACTGCAAATAAAAGCAGAACGATACAAATTGTGCGATAAGCAAGGTACGGGACTTTTGACATGTCCCCCTTCCAGGGGTAAGTTTGCGGTGTGGTATGTAAAACAGGTATACTGCTCGTAATAGAGACCACCTGGACACTCGACGTAGTTTTCTGCTACCCTGGCTGTTGCATCGTGTATTCGGTAGCGAATGCGGACAGGCTTCGGAGAAACGAGTCTTGAAAGTAAAAGGAAGAAAAACAAAAAGGAATGACAAAAACGGAGCCCCTAGTGCGGTCTAGCCGCATTCGGGCGTCTTGGTTGTGGCCCGTCCCCTATGACCATGGTGCTTCAGAGCGCAATTACGTGCGCGTAGTACTGGCTTCGCGAGTTCGCGAGGGCTGGGGTTGGGGCTGCATTACTACGCTTGTTCGAAACGTGCCAGGCGGTCTTGCTGTAGGTTACTCCGGGCGCGCTTGACAGTGGCCAATTGTTTATTGGCCGGACTGGAGAATTGCCTTAAGAGGCTGTTCTGCACTTCTGCCGCAAGGGCGGCCGTATGCTCCTCTGTTCGGAGGGAGCGTTCGGTGTTTCCATTGACCGTGATTACGCCTCGAGGGCCTGGCATCTTGAGTTTGAGGTACGCGTAGTGCGGCACCGCATTGAATTTTGCGAATGCGGTTCGTCCGAGCAAAGGCGTGATAGCCGCTGCGGAACGGGCTATGTCGAAGATTAACTCCTCACTCCGGAAGTTATCCGGGATCCAAGACCACGTCAAGTGTAACGGAGCTGTGCAGTTGGCCTCTACACCGGAATGACGCCTTTAAAGGTTGTCTTTGTGGGTTTGATCCTTGACGGGTCTATGCCCATTTTATGCGACCGTATCCTGATAAATCAGGTTCAGGCTGCTGCCGCCGTCCATCGGGACTGGTGAGGTGAAATCCACAATAATTGGGTCAAGAACCAATGCGGCGAAACCGCCGTGACGGATGCTAGTGGGGTGGTCCCTTCGATCGAAGGTGATCGGGCAGGAAGACCATGGGTTGAACTTCGGGGCGACTGGCTCCATCGCGTATATGTCCCTTAGTACGCGCTTCTGCTCCCTTTTGGGTATGTGGGTCGCGTATATCATGTTCACCGTCCGCACTTGTGTGGGAAAGCCCTTCTGTCCTCTATTGTTCGGCGGCAGGGGCTCTTCCTCGTCATCGCTATGCAGCCCCTTGTCGTTGTTTTCGGCGCTTAGCTTGCCTGCTTGTTTGAACACCCAACAAACCATGTTGGTGTGGTTGGCTATTTTTTCGGGGATGCCAAGTATCTGGCACAAGCGATCGAGTATTCGGTCCAAGTTGGACGGGCCCTGGGTATTTCTTTTGAATGGCTTCTTCCGCTAACCGGGTAAAGAGCCTCTGAATCCGGCATTTACTGTCGTATCTTCAGCATTATCACCGTTAATGCGGCGTTTATGCTTGTTGCGACGCGACCTGCCATTGTTGTCCTTGGTATCCGAACTACCAGGGTGTTTGGCCAAGTTGTTGCTTCGAGCTAGCTACCTGTCCTCTCCGCAAAAGCGGGTCATGAGTGTGGTGAGGGCTGCCATGGATTTCGCTTTTCCTGTCCTAGGTGCCGGGCTAGCCACTCATCGCGGATGTTGTGTTTGAAGGCTGCTAGCGCCTCGCATCCGGACGGTCGACGATCTGATTTTTCTTTGTTAGGAACCGCGTCCGTAATTGTCTCCGCCGATTCTTCCGCTGCTGAATTATATGGCTAAGGTCATCGGCGTCTGGTGGTCGCACATATGTGCCCTGAAGTTATCAAGGAATGCGGCTTCCGTGTCCTCCCAACAACCGATTAACTCGCTGTTGGCAAGCTGTTGAGCCAATGCCGAGCTGGTCCTTTAAGCTTGAGTGGGAGGTATTGGATGGCATGTAGATCATCACCGCGGGCCATGTGGATATGGAGGAGATAGTCCTCGATCCGCACCGCAGGATCTGTGGTACCATCGTATGATTCGATGTTTACGGGTTTGAAGCCCTCGTGATTTGATGATCCATTACTTCATATGTGAAGCATAGTGGCTGTCTTGGCGCCTCAGGCTATATCACGGCGTAGCTCATATGAGCTTTGTTCATCGTGTTCGCCCGCCGGGTTTGTCATATCCGGCGTGAGGGTAATCATCCCAGTCGTTACGCCCACGCCGATCTATAGATCGATCTTGTATGCTTTGCCTTATCCTCCAATATATCTTGCAAGTCCGGCGCGTTTTCCGTGCCTTGGTACTTTTGAGCGGCGTTAGGCGTGGCTTCAGCGGAGGGCCGAGAGGCTTCTTCCGTCATGCCACGGGTGGCCGGTCTGCCATGTCGTGCTCGTGACGTGGGTGCTTCCTCCTCCGATCAAGGCAACGGCCTGCATTTGGGGTAGCTTTTGGAGGGCCGCTCGAGTTCATACTCTTCGCCGCAAGGACTTCGATTCATCCGTCAGCCAGCGTGTCTTGGTCAGCTCTAAGTCGTTGCTGCTTTTCTTGAGGCTGCTTGCCGTGGCCATGAGCCTGCGCTTAAAACGCTCTTGTTCAACGGGTCCTTCCGCACGATGAATTCGCTGTCGTCGAGGCTTGCCTCGCCTTCGAGGGGCGATAATTATCGCCCTCTACCTCTCTTTCTCGCTGCACCGCCATGCAGACTTGCTTCTCCTCGCCCCGCACCGAGTCCCGCCGAGGGGGTCGCCTTCGCACCGTCCCGAGTATTATTGTCTCCGTGCGGAATTGCCATTTTTACCGTGGGCGGATTTAGAGCGGCGCCACGACATCGGGCGCTTGGGTTGTTTCTTGAGGGGTCATCCTCCGCCGCTCCATCGCCATTCCCATCTTTTGGGATATCCACCATGTATATGTCATATGACGAGGTGGCCTTCCAGCCCGTGGGCGCTGGCTCTGATCGCCTCCGCACCGTCGTCCATACCGCCGATGTCTTCGAGTCGAAGTCGAGCATGTCGGTTAAATCATCGGCAAGGCTACAAAGTGGGTGGTGGGTGGGCGTTGAATTTCTTCGTCGTCCGAATCCCAACCTTCCCGACCATAGTTCGCCAGGCTCCTCGACAAAGAGATAGACTTTAATGAGTTCGTGATATCGCCAAAGGGCGAAAGTGCCGAAAGATGTCCGTGGCGGTGAACTCCATAATCGCGCCTACCGGATTCGATCGGTAGAGGCGCCGAGGTTCGGAGTCCGTAAAGGAGTCCTGCACTGGAGTCACGAAGCCGCAGCGACAGGGATGGTGTTCGGCTCAATCGCCGTGGAGATTTCAGCCCCCGAGGCGGTGTCCAACTAACCGTCCTCGATCGGCGAAACCGGCTCCGGATTAAGGGTCGGAGCGGATACTGGTGCGGCCTCCAGGGCGTTGTTCGGCGGCAGAGCTAGATCGTATCCATCGAGACAGTGCGGCACGCTCGGCTGTGGTTCGAATCCGTCGAAGATCAAATCTCCACGGACATCGGCCGTATAGTTCAGGCTTCCAAATATGACCTGATGGCCAGGGGCGTAGCTTTCAATCTGCTCCAGATGGCCTAGCGAATTGGCCAAGCGCAAAGCCGCCGAATACGAAGATCTGTCGGGAGAAAAGTCTCACCACGGATTGCGTCGTTGTTGATGATTGAAGGAGCCATCGGGCCTATAGGTGACGACACGTAGGAACTCTCAATGAAAGCACCAATGTCGGTGTCAAAACCGCGGATCACGGGAAGGGGGTCCCGAACTGTGCATCTAGGCGGATGGTAAAATTATACAATGGACACGATGATTTTACACAGGTTCGGGCCCTCTCGATGGAGGTAATACACTACTCATGCTTGATTAATATTGATGATATGGGTAGTACAAGAGTAGATCTACCACGAGATCAGGGAGGCTAAACCCTAGAAGCTAGCCTATGGTATGATTGTTGTTCGTCCTACGGACTAAAACCCTTCGGTTTATATAGACACCGAATAGGGTTAGGGTTACACAGAGTTGGTTAAAATGGTAGGAAATCTACATATCCGTATCGCCAAGCTTGCCTTCCACGCCAAGGAAAGTCCTATCCGGACAAGGGACGAAGTCTTCAATCTTGTATCTTCATAGTCTAGGAGTCCGGCCAATGATGATAGTTCGGCTATCCGGACACCCCCTAGTCCAGGACTCCCTCAACTAGATTAGAGCATTGTAATAGAGAGGCAAATAAAGTAGCTCATGAACTTGCTAGATTAGCTAGATTTTCTTTGACTTCAGACTATTTTAAGGATCCTCTAAATGAAATTGTAATGATCCTCACGAACGATGTAACGGTTATCTCTAATGAATAAAGTTTCATTTTATTTCAAAAAAAAAAGCAGCCTCACGTATTACTTGTAACGCGACTCTAGTGCTCCACGTAGCCCAAATAGATAGATCTCCTGGCTCGCTTGATCGATCACACCTCCTGTAGCGAGTCACCCTTCGTTCTTTCTTACCAGGTCAACCCGACCCCTCTATTTTCCTGGAACCACCGCCGCCCTAGACGCACTACAATATCCACTCCTCTCCTCTATAAGTAGTCAAGATTCGTTATGAATATGCGATCCATAAGTGACACTAAAGCCGATTTATTCATATAATTCATATCCTGCCATTATCTAAAAATTATTTCCCCTATTATCTTAGGGTTTGTTTTATGTGTTGATTTTTTCTTATAATTTCTTAAAGGTCTCGGTGGATAATCTAATCACGTGGATTATGCGAATCTAAATTAGGCATCAAGTCACATCCCATCATAATGAATTTTACCTTTTGAAGATAAAATATCGTGGAGGTGAAGAAAAATAGAGAGGTAACTATTTTGTAGTCGGAGCCTATTTTGTTAGGATACATTTGCAGCTATGATGTGTTATTTTATCTGAGGCTACTAAAAACATTATAAACATATTATTTAATAAGAGTTGCACATTTTTAGCCATATATTATCGTTGTTTGTTTTTTAGGTCATACATTAGTACTACTTCTTCGTGTTGGCCCTGACGACCTTTTATTCTGGCTTTGCCCCTGTCTTGCCTCTAATTTTTCAAGAAGGTTAGCAAGCTTCTTATCCTACTAGTTACAAAGGTAAATTGCATGGTACATTAGGAATTTATAGATAGATCAAATGAAATGGTACAACAAAGAATAATATTTTTGTAGATTTTTCAATAATGGAAAATAGAACCCAGGTGGCATAGGTTCTCTAGTGACGTCTCTCTAAGCAGATAAGTGTAGTGTGGCGAACAAATTACAGTTGGGCAGCTCTTAAGTTACAATATTTATATTTCTGACTATGATCATTCATGGCATAATCTTATATAAGCATTATGTCTGTGATATGTAGACCGTTATTCAACTGCATCTACAGCTAATACTCCACCCCAGGACATCTATCCAATATGCATCTCAAAGTATTAAGTTCATGATAAATAGAGCATTGCACTAAGCATGATGACATAATATAGACAATAAAACTACCATCTAAGTGTGATAAAGAACCCGTCATTTTGTCCTTAATGACAACAATAGAATACGTGTCCGTTCCCTTCCTGGCATTGGGAGAGATCACCTCAAGATTGAACCCACTACCATGCAGAACTCCATTTGAAGAACCACCTATCAATCTTGGCCAGAGACGACAAGAATACATGGCTACTTAATTATGCAGCAAAAAAACTTCAAAAGATTCGATATAATTCAATGAACAATTTGATCATAAAGTGAAAATTCATCATATCCCAACAAACACAACCATCAATTGCATTATATGGATCCCAATCATCCGAGGCTGCTATCTAGTTATTGCTATGCACACTAAGATCCTAAGGAAACTACTCACACATGACCATGGAGGTGAAAAAGTTGATAAAGATGGCTCCGGACATGGATTTCCCTCTGGTAGGGTGCCAAAACAAGCTTCAAATTGGATCTCCGAAAAGTAGGAACTTGAGACAACAAAAATAATCACGAAAAAATGGTATCGTGGGTTTCTCGATATTTAGGATTTATAGGCAAAAGAACGGGTGTAAGACTATGCCCATGGGGCCCATGCGGCCTAGTCATGTGGGAGCTCCTGGCCACATGGGCCTCCCGGGTGGGCCCCGGGCAGCTCCCGACAGTTTCTGGAACATTCATGACATGAAAAAAATCATATTAAATCCCCGGGGTTTTTGACCTCCGTACATATAGATTTTCTAAAAAGTAAAAAGCATGCAGAAAACATCAACTGACTCTGGGCACTAAATTTAATAGCTTATTCCAAAAATAATAATAAAATTGTGATAAAAAGTATACAAAAGTGATATTATAATTGCATGAAACAATCTAAAATTATAGATACGTTTGAGACGTATCACGCATCTCTTGAATCATCCGGCATCGATTTGTGAGAGATTTGAAGGTAAGATCCATTCTCTGCCAATGATGATGTTTGAAACATTCCTTGATGCACTTTCACTCCTTTGAGCTCGGATTTATCTTTCCTGATAACCGCATCTAGAGATATATCTTCCCATGCCAAGACAATCACAATATGATCGTTAGCCTTAAAGTTAGTTCCCCAAACTGTTTCTTCCTCGACAATCCATGGCCTCCCACTACTAGGGAAAACCCTAGCAGTAGCGCGGGTTTAACGCCTAGCAGTAGCGTTGGTGCCCGCGCTACTGCTATGGCGCTACAACTAACGTTTAGCAGTAGCATGTGTCACCCACCTCTACTACTATCCGAGTTTAGCAGTAGCGCGCTTTAGAGAACCTCACTACTGCTAAAAGCTGCAGTGCGCCTGTTTACCATGCGCTACGGCTAAGGAACCATTGCTGCTACACACATACCCCGCGGTACTGTTATTATTTTCTGCATTTTTATGCAACGTATTTACTCTATTTTTGTATTGGTTTTATACAATAGTCTTATCATATCATACACACAGTAGTGTCATCATGTCATACACATACAAATAGTCTCATCAAATCATGTCATCATCAAATGATGCCTCTCATCATCATCGATGTCAAAATAGCGATACAAGTTATGATATGTCTCGAATACATGTAACTACATTGTCATCCCATACACATGTTTCATCATCCATCTATACCATGGTATAGAAGAGAAGAGTTATCACTATGAGCAAGAGCGAAATTATGCAGTACATGACGTGCTGATTCGTATTCCTCTCTCGTGCTAGCGTGAACCTCAACTAGCTGATACGTCTCCAACGTATCTATAATTTTTATTTTGGCATGTTATTATAGTATCAATCTTGGATGTTCTATATACATTTACAAGCAACTTCATATCAGTTTTTGGAACTAACCTATTAACTTGGTGCCCGGTGCCAGTTGCTATTTTCTGCATATTTTTGGCTTTTCAGGAAGTTAATATCAAATGAAGACAAAACAGAGAAAAACTTTGGATTAATTTTTTCTAGACTAGAAGAGACCCTAGAAGTTTCGGGAGGAGGGCAGAGGAGTGATGACCCACAAGTATAGGGGATCTATCTAGTCCTTTCGATAAGTAAGAGTGTCGAACCCAACGAGGAGCGAAAGGAAATGACAAGCAGTTTTCAGTAAGGTATTCTCTGCAAGCACTGAAATTATCGGTAATAGATAGTTTGTGATAAGGTAATTCGTAACGGGTAACAAGTAACAAAAGTAAACAACGTGCAGCAAGGTGGACCAATCCTTTTTGTAGAAAAGGACAAGCCTGGAAAAACTCTTATATAAAGGAAAGCGCTCCCGAGGACACATGGGAATTACCGTCAAGCTAGTTTTCATCATGCTCATATGATTCGCGTTTGTTTGAAAGAAGAATTAAGGTAAACCTAACCATAGCATGAAACATATGGATCCAAATCAGCCCCTTACGAAGCAAAGCATAAACTAGGGTTTAAGCTTCTGTCACTCTAGCAACCCATCATCTACTTATTACATCCCAATGCCTTCCCCTAGTCCCAAACAATGGTGAAGTGTCATGTAGTCGACGTTCACATGACACCACTAGAGGAAAGACAACATACATCTCATCGAAATATCAAACGGATACCAAATTCACATGACTACTTATAACAAGACTTCTCCCATGTCCTCAGGAACAAACGTAACTACTCAAAAATCATATTCATGTTCATAATCAGAGGGGTATCAATATGCATAAAGGATCTGAACATATAATATTCCACCAAATAAACCAACTAGCATCAACTACGAGTAATCAACACTACTAGCAACCCACAGGTACCAATCTGAGGTTTTGAGACAAAGATCGGATACAAGAGATGAACTAGGGTTTGAGAGGAGATGGTGCTGGTGAAGATGTTGATAGAGATAACCCCCTCCCGATGAGAGGATTGATGGTGATGATGATGGTGACCATTTCCCCCTCCCACAGGGGTGTTCCCCCGGCAGAACAGCTCCGTCGGAGCCCTAGATTGTTTCCGCCCAGGTTCCGCCTCGAGACGGCGGCGCTTTGTCCCGAAAGCTTCCTCATGATTTTTTTTTCCAGGGCAAAAGACACCTTATACCAGAAGATGGGCATTGGGGGGCTGCCAGGTGGCCCACGAGGCAGGGGGGCGCGCCCAGGGGGTAGGGCGCGCCCTCCACCCTCGTGGACGGTGGGTGCCCCCCTCTGGTGCTTTCTTCGCCCAATATTTTTAATATATTCCAAAACTGACTTTCGTGGAGTTTCAGGACTTTTGGAGTTGTGCAGAATAGGTCTCTAGTATTTACTCCTTTTCCAGCCTAGAATTCCAGCTGCCGCCATTCTCCTTCTTCATGTAAACCTTGTAAAATAAGAGAGAAAAGGCATAAGTATTGTGACATAATGTGTAATAACAACCTATAATGCAATAAATATCGATATAAAAGAATGATGCAAAATGGACGTATCAAGGAGCCCAATCTTAAACCTCGCTTGTCCTCAAGTGGAAGCCGATATCAAAAAATATGTCCACATTTTTAGAGATAGAGGTGTCGATAAAATAAAATACGGACATGAGGGCATCATGATCATTCTTAGAATAGCAACATATATATATATATATTCATATGGTTTCTTATGTTGAAGTACCAATCTATTCACAATGTAAAGTATGAATTAGAAACTTCTTGAAGAACTAGCAAACTATAATCTCAGTCATTGAAGCAATTGAAATTTATCATAACATCGGAAAGAGTAAATATAAGAGCTTTTCAGCAAGTCCACATACTCAACTATCATTTAGTCCTTCACAATTGCTAACACTCACGCAATACTTATGGGTATGATGTTTCAATCGGACACAGAGAAAGATAGGGGCTTATAGTTTTGCCTCCAGACCTTTTACCTCAAGGGTAACGTCAACAATAATGCTTTATGAAAACTCACATCCAATTGGATATATATATATATATATATATATATATATATATATATATATATATATATATATATATATATATATCGTGATCTTTCCAACACATAGTGCTTGCCAAAGGATAAAGTGTAAAAAGGAAAGGTGAAGATCACCATGACTCTTGTATAAGGTATAAGACAAAAATAAAAGATAGGCCCTTCGCAGAGGGAGGCAGAGGTTGTCATGTGCTTTTATGGTTGGATGCACAAAATCTTAATTCAAAAGAACGTCACTTTATATTGCCACTTGTGATAGGAAGCTTTATTATGCAGTCCGTCGCTTTTATTTCTTCCATATCACAAGCTCGTATAAATCTTATTTTCTCCACACTAATAGATCATAAATATTTAGAGAGCAATTTTTATTGCTTGCAACAATGAAAACGTACTTGAAGGATCTTAGTCAATCCATAGGTAGATATGGTGGACTCTCATGGCAAAACTGGGTTTAAGGATATTTGGAAGCACAAGTAGTATCTCTACTTGGTGCAAAGAATTTGGCTAGCATGAGGGGGAAAGACAAGCTCAACATGTTGGATGATCCATGGCAATATAATTTATTTTGGATATAAGAAAACATAACCCATTACATTGTCTTCCTTGTCCAACATCAACTTTTTAGCATGTCATATTTTAATGAGTGCTCACAATCATAAAAGATGTCCAAGATAGTATATTTATATGTGTAAACCTCTCTTTCTTTATTACTTCCTGTTAATTGCAACGATGGCCAAAACTATGTTTGTCAACTCTCAACAAATTTTATTCATTATACTCTTTATATGTGAAGTCATTACTCCCCATAAGATCAATATGATCTCTTTATTTCTTTTTATTCTTTCTCCTCCCTTTTTTTATTTTATTCCCTCAAGATCATAGCAAGATAACCAAGCCCTTGACTCAATACTAATATTTATTATATATAGCTCACAGACTCGATTACATAGATAAGGATCAACACAAAAACTCAAAGCTAGATCATACTAAACTTTATTCTACTAGATCAAGATATAACCAAAAGGATCGAACTAAGAAAAACGGTAAAGATAGAAGTGTGATGGTGATACGATGCAAGCACCTCCCCAAGCTTGGCAGTTGCCAAGGGGAGTGCCCATACCCATGTGTTTATGTCTCTTTCTTCGGAGGTTGTGATGATGGAGTTGTTGAGGATGTAGGCTTGTCGTCCATCTTACAAGGCATAGGATCACCATCATGGAAAGATGATCGAGTCTACAGGATCCTCAAATCTGCAGCCAAACTCATCCTCTTGAATATATATTCATACTCACGGTTTTGGTTTTGTAGGTCATAGATCTGGGCTTGGAGGTGCTCGATTTTCTCGTGAAGCTTGAAGATGGTCTCCCCAATGTTCTTGGCATCCAGCTTGTGGTTGTTGGTGAACTCCGCGATCATCATGTAGTTGGCATTGAGTCCGCATTCCACCATCCCCTGGCACTTGAAAACTTGTTGCTCCATTGCTTCGAGTCTTGTCTCCATGTTTCCGGTCCTCCTTGGTCCCTCAACATCGTGGATGTGCAGCACCCCCTCACACATCTCAATGGTCTGAGGGTGTTGCAGCACCTCTACGACTTAGGGGTTGATGACCTTCTAGAAAAATTTGTCCTTGGGGGCACGTGAAGACGTCATGGTGATCTAGATCTGTCAGAAAAACAGCTCGAAACAAAAGCAGAGGATTGTGTCGTGGTACCGTGGTCAAAACCTTTGGGAGGTTATATAATGTATTTTTACCGACCAAAAGAAGTATCGTGCAAGAAAACGGAGTCCGGAGGGCACACGAGGCGCCCACGAGGCAGGGGGCGCGCCTACCCTCGTGGATGCCTCGTGTCCCTTTCGGACTACTTCTTATTTGTTTTTCTATTTTCTTAAATAATCCAAAACGGAGAAAAATTGCTATTACAACTGTTTTGGAGTCGGTTTACTTACCGTATCACATACCTATTCCTTTTTGGAGTCTGAAACGTTCTGGAAAGTGTCCCTTATGTACTCCTCCGGGGTTACGGTGTCAATAACATTGGTTTCAACATTTATAGGATTACCTGAGATATAATGTTTGATTCTTTGACCGTTCACCACCTTCGGATTTGTGCCTTCGAAGTTGTTGATTTTTATGGCACCGGAATGATAGACATCCTCGATAACGTAAGGACCTTCCCATTTAGAGAGGAGTTTTCCTGCAAATAATCTTAAATGAGAGTTGTATAGCAGAACATAATCACCTACATTAAACTCACACTTTTGTATCCTTTTCTCATGCCATCTTTTAAGTTTTTCTTTAAACAGTTTGGCATTCTCATAGGCCTGGGTTTTCCACTCATCAAGCGAGCTAATGTCAAATAGTCTCTTCTCACCGGCAAGTTTGAAATCATAATTGAGCTCTTTAATGGCCCAATATGCCTTATGTTCTAGTTCGAGAGGTAAGTGACATGCTTTTCCATGAACCATTTTATACGGAGACATACCCATATGATTTTTATATGCAGCTCTATAGGCCCATAATGCATCATCAAGTTTCTTGGACCAATTATTTCTAGATCTATTAATAGTCTTTTGCGAAATTAATTTAATCTCCCTATTGCTCAGTTCTACTTGACCACTAGACTGTGGGTGATATGGAGATGCAATTCTATGATTAACATCATACTTAGCAAGCATTTTACGAAAAGCCCCATGAATAAAATGTGAACCACCATCAGTCATTAAGTATCTAGGGACTCCAAACCTCAGAAAAATAACTTCTTTAAGCATCTTAATAGAGGTGTTATGATAAGCACTACTAGTTGGGACAGCATCTACCCACTTAGTAACATAATCAACATCAACTGAAATATGTGTATACCCATTAGAGGAAGGAAACGGTCCCATATAATCAAAGCCCCAAACATAAAATGGTTCAATAACAAGTGAATAGTTCATGGGCATTTCTTTACGTCTACTAATATTACCAATTCTTTAACATTCATCACAAGACAAGACAAACTTACGGGCATCTTTGAAAAGTGTAGGCCAATAAAACCCAGATTGCAATATCTTATGTGCAGTTCTATCTCCAGCGTGGTGTCCTCCATAAGCCTCGGAGTGACACTTGCGTAGGATCTGTTCTTGTTCATGCTCAGGCACACAATGTCTAATAACACCATCTACTCCTTTTTTATAAAGGTGTGGGTCATCCCAGAAGTAATGTCTTAAATCATAGAGAAACTTTTTCTTTTGCTGGTATGTGAACTAGGTGGTATAAATTTAGCAAAAATTTAATTAGCGTAATCAGCACACCATGGAGCAGTACGAGAAGCATTTATGACAGCTAATTGTTCATCAGGAAAACTATCATCAATAGGGAGTGGGTCATCAAGAGCATTTCCTAACCTAGACAAGTTGTCTGCAACGGGATTCTCAGCTCCCTTCCTATCAATAATATGCAAATCAAATTCTTGTAGCAAGAGAACCCATCTAATAAGTCTAGGTTTAGCATCTTTCTTTTTGATAAGGTATTAAATACTGATCATGCTGCTATTAAATACAACTGCTATTAAATACGTTCATCATCAATAATATGCAGTTACTCTAGTATGAACTTATCACAAGCAAATACAACTGCTAAAAATTATTTTTCAGTAGTAGCATAATTTCTCTGGGCATTGTCTAGAGTTTTACTAGCATATTGGATAACATTTAATTTCTTATCAACTCTTTGTCCTAGAACAGCACCTACAAAGATAATCACTAGCATCACACATAATTTCAAAGGGTAAATTCCAATCAGGTGGCTGAACAATAGGTGCGTAAATCAAGGCTTTCTTAAGTATTTCAAATGCTTCTACACAATCATCATCAAAGACAAAGGAACATCTTTTTGTAAGAGATTAGTCAAAGGCCTAGAAATTTTTGAGAAGTCTTTAATGAACCTCCTATAAAAACCAGCATGACCAAGGAAACTTCTTATACCTTTAATGTCCTTAGGACACGACATCTTTTCAATAGCATCACCTTTAGCTTTATCAACTTCGATACCTCTTTCAGAAATTTTACGCCCCAAGACAATACCTTCATTAACCATAAAGTGGCACTTCTCCCAATTGAAGACAAGATTAGTTTCTTCACATCTCTGCAAAACTCCATCAAGGTTGCTTAAGCAATCATTAAAAGAAGTTCCATACACGGAGAAATCATCCATGAAAACCTCAACAATCTTTTCACAGAAGTCAGAGAATATAGCAGTCATACATCTTTGAAAGGTAGCAGGTGCATTACGTACACCAAAAGGCATACGTCTATAAGCAAAGATAGCGAAATGGCAAGTAAAAGTGGTCTTTTCCTGATCCTCTTTTGACACAGGTATTTGAGAGAAACCAGAATAACCGTCTAGAAAGAAAAAATGTGTATGTTTGGATAATCTTTCTAGCATTTGATCAATAAAAGGTAAGGCTAATGATCCTTTCTAGTAGCTTTATTTAATTTGCGGAAATCAATTACCATTCTATATCTTGTAACAATTCTTTGTGGGATTAATTCATCTTAATCATTAGGAACAACAGTAATACCTCCCTTCTTAGGGACACAATGGACATGACTCACCCACTGACTATCAGCAACATGATAAATTATACCTGCCTCCAGAAGCTTTAGTATTTCATTTCTTACCACTTCTTTCATCTTAGGATTTAATCGTCGTTGGTGATCAACAACCGGTTTAGCGTCTTTCTCCAATTTTATTTTTTGCCGGCATAGAGTGGGACTAATGCCCTTAAGATCATCAAGAGTATATCCAATAGCAGCACGGTGCTTCTTCAGAGTTTTCAATAATTTCTCTTCTTCCTGCTCTAAAAGGTTAGCACTAATAATAACAGGATATATCTTCTTTTCATCATGATAGGCATATTTAAGAGTATCAGGTAATGGTTTAAGCTCAAACACGAGATCACCCTTGTGTGGAGGAGGATCCCCTAGAATTTCAAAAGGCAAGTTGTGTTTCAAAACAGGTCCTTGTTTAAAAAATACTTCATCTATTTCCCTTCTTTCATTCATAAACATATCATTTTCATGGTCTAGCAAATATTGTTCTAAATGATCATTAGGAGGCACGGCAATAGAAGCAAGACCAATAATTTCACCTTTACTAGGCAATTCTTTATCATGGGGTTGTATACGAAATTTAGCAAAATTAAAATCATGAGACATATCCCCTAAACCAATAGTAACAATATCCTTTTCGCAGTCTATCCTAGCATTAACAGTATTCAAGAAGGGTCTACCAAATATGAAGGGACAAAAGTCATCTTGTGGGGAACAAAGAACAAGAAAATTGATAACCCAAAAGTATAGGGGATCAATTGTAGCCTCTTTTGATAAGTAAGAGTGTCAAACCCGACGAGGAGCTAAAGGTAGAACAAATATTCCCTCAAGTCCTATCGACCACCGATAAACCTCTACGCACGCTTAATGTTCGCTTTACCTAGATCAAGTATGAAACTAGAAGTACTTTGTAGGTGTTGTTGGATAGGTTTGCAAGATAATAAAGAGCGCGTAAGTAAAAACTAGGGGCTGTCTAGATAAAGAGATAACTAAGTTAGTTTTAGTAGAGCGCTTTTTGTCATGAGAAAGTTATTTGTCCCCAGGCAATCAATAACTAGACCGGTAATCATTATTGCAATTTTATTTGAGGGAGAGGCATAAGCTAGCATACTTTATCTTCTTGGACAATATGCACTTATGATTGGAACTCTAGCAAGCATCCGCAACCACTAAAGATCATTAAGGTAAAACCCAACCATAGCATTAAAGCATCAAGTCCTCTTTATCCCATACGCAACAACCCCATTACTCGGGTTTATGCTTCTGTCACTCAAGCAACCCACTATAAGCGAATCATGAACGTATTGCAACACCCTACAGCAGGAATCCCTCACGCTTGCGCGACACGGAGAGCACCATAGGACAGCACCAACAAAACATGCAACTCAAACCAATAACGATCATCAATTAACCCATAGGACAAAACGGATCTACTCAAACATCATAGGATAGCCATACATCATTGGTAAATAATATATAGCATTGAGCACCATGTTTAAGTAGAGATTACAGCGGGTAAAAGAGGGGTTACACCGCTGCATAGAGGGGGAAGAGGTGGTGATGATGGCGGTGAAGTTGTTGGTGTAGATTGCGGTGATGATGATGGCTCCGGCGGCACTCCGGTGCCACCGAAAGCGAGGGGGAGAGAGCCCCCCTCCTTCTTCTTCTTCCTTGACCTTCTCCCTAGATGGGATATGGGTTTCCCCTCCGGTCCATGGTCTCCATGGCATGGGAGGGGCAAGAGCCCCTCCGAGATTGGATCTGTCTCTCTCTGTTTCTGCGTTCCTTGATTCTGCCCTTTCACGGTTTCTTAAATTCCCGGAGATCTGTAGCTCCGGTTGGGCTGAATTCTGGACACGATCTCTATCCGGATATTATCCTTCTTGTGGCGAAAAAAGGGCACCAACCGCCTTACGGGGTGGCCACGAGGGCCCAGTAGCGCTGACCCCTGGGCGCACCCACCTCGTGGCCCCCTCGGGCATCGTATCGCGTTGATTCTTCTTCTAAAAAATCACATATATTCCAAAAAAAATATCCGTCCGTTTTTATCCCGTTTGAACTCCGTTTGATATGGATTTTCTGCAAAACAAAAAACATGCAACAAACGGGAACTGGCACTGGGCACTGGATCAATATGTTAGTCCCAAAAAATAGTATAAAAAGTTGCCAAAAGTATATGAAAGTTGTATAATATTGGCATGGAACAATAAAAAATTATAGATACGACAGAGACGTATCAGCATCCCCAAGCTTAATTCCTGCTCGTCTTCGAGTAGGTAAATGATAAAAGTTAAATTTTTTGATGTGGAATGCTGCCTAGCATAATCTTGATCATGTAATCTAATCATGGCATGAATATTAAGACATGAGTGATTCAAAGCAATAGTCTATCATTTGACATTAAGACAATAATACTTCAAGCATACTAATAAAGCAATCATGTCTTTTCAAAATAACATGGCCAAAGAAAGTTATCCCTACAAAATCATATGGTCTGGATATACTCCATCTTCACCACACAAAATATTCAAATCATGCACAACCCCGATGACAAGCCAAGCAATTGTTTCATACTTTTGACGTTCTCAAACCTTTTCAACTTCCACGCAATACATGAGCGTGAGCCATGGACATAGCACTATAGGTGGAATAGAATATGATGGTGGAGGTTGTATGGAGAAGACAAAAAAGGGAGAAAGTCTCACATCGACGCGGCTAATCAACAGGCTATGGAGATGCCCATCAATTGATGTCAATGCGAGGAGTAGGGATTGCCATGCAACGGATGCACTAGAGCTAGAAGTGTATGAAAGCTCAAACTGGAAACTAAGTGGGTGTGCATCCAACTTGCTTGCTCATGAAGACCCAGGGCACTTGAGGAAGCCCATCGTTGGAATATATAAGCCAAGTTCTATAATGAAAATTCCCACTAGTATATAAAAGTGATAACTCAAGAGACTCTCTATATGAAGAACATGGTGCTACTTTGAAGCACAAGTGTGGTAAAAGGATAATAACATTGCCCCTTTTTTGGCGGGCTTCTTTGGCCCCATTTTTTATTTAGGCTTCTTTGGCCTCTCTTTTTTTCTTGGGGCAATGCTCTAATAATGATGATCATCACACTTTTATGTACTTACAACTCAATATTACAACTCGATACCAGAACAAAAATATGACTCTATATGAATGCCTCCGGCGGTGTACCGGGATGTGCAATGATCTAGGGTAGCAATGAAATACAAAAACGGACAAGCCATGGAAACATCATGCTAGCTATCTTACGATCATGCAAAGCAATATGGCAATAAATGCTCAAGTCATGTATATAATGATGATGGAAGTTGCATGGAAATATATCTCGGAATGGCTATGGAAACGCCATGATAGGTAGGTCTGGTGGCTGTTTTGAGGAAGATATAAGGAGGCTTATGTGTGATAGAGCGTATCATATCATGGGGTTTGGATGCACTGGCGAAGTTTGCACCAACTCTCGAGTGAGAAAGGGCAATGCATGGTACCGAAGAGGCTAGCAATGATGGAAGGGCGAGAGTGCGTATAATCCATGGACTCAACATTAGTCATAAAGAACTCACATACTTATTGCAAAAATCTATTAGTCATTAAAACAAAGTACTACGTGCATGCTCCTAGGGGGATATATTGGTAGGAAAAGACCATCGCTCGTCCCCGACCGCCACTCTTAAGGAAGACAATCAATAAATACTTCATGCTCCGACTTCATCACATAACGGTTCACCATACATGCATGCTACGGGAATCACAAACTTCAACACAAGTATTTCTACAATCCACAACTACCCACTAGCATGACTCTAATATTACCATCTTTATATCGCAAAACTATTGCAAGGAATCAAACATATCATATTCAGTGATCTACAAGTATTATGTAGGATTTTATGACTAACCATGTGAATGACCAGTTCATGTCATCTCTCTAAATATATATAAGTGAAGCAAGAGAGTTTAATCCTTTCTACAAAAGATATTCCCACACTCAAACAAATATAAGTGAAGCAAAAGAGCATCCTACAAATGGCAGTTTTCTATGTGAAGAGAAACAGGCAATCCAAACTTCAAAAGATATAAGTGAAGCACATGAAGCATTCTATAAAGCCATACTCAAAGAATATAAGTGAAGTGCAATGAGCATTCTATAAATCAACCAAGGAATATCTCATACCAGCATGGTGCATAAAAGAAAAGTGAAAACTAAATGCAAAAGACGCTCCAAGATTTGCACATATCGCATGAATGAAACGAATCCGAAAACATACCGATACTTGTTGAAGAAAGATGGGATGTCTTCCGGGGCATCCCCAAGCTTAGACGCTTGAGTGTCCTTGAATATTTACTTGGGGTGCCTTGGGCATCCCCAAGCTTGAGCTCTTGTCTCTCCTCGATCTTCGAACACTTCATCCACACAAAACTCAACAGAAAGCTCGGTAAGATCCGTTAGTATAATAAAGCAAATCACTACTCTAAGTACTATTGCAAACCAATGCATATTTTGTTTTTGCATTGTAGCTACTATAATATAACTTTTCTATGGCTTAATCCACTGATAGAAATTGATAGTTTCATCAAAACAAGCAAAGTATGCATCAAAAAAAGAATATCTCTTAAACAGGATAGTCTGTAGTAATCTGAACATTCACCATACCTCTGTTGCTCCAAAAATTCTGCCAAAATTAGTAAAAAAAATTGTATAGAAAGACAGTGCAAAAGGTTTTAGAACCGTTTGACATTCCAGTAAAAAATGTAAAATCGCGCACTACAGGCAAAGTTTCTGTTCTACACCACACAAACCAACAAGCAATGTAAACATCCTAAAGGAAAATCTTGGCACATTATTTTTATAATACAATAGAATTGTACAAGGGGATAATTATTTTTGTTGAAAAGTTTCTGTAATCAAGATTCACAAAGTTTCCGTGACCATGAACAAAGTTCAAGGCTAGCTCCCACTTTAACAATGCTCATCTTTCTCACATTAACTTTTCTTTTTGAAAAAGTTTTAGGTTCCCCTCTTTATCTTTTTTTTACTTTATAAAAGTACTCAACAGAAATAAATGACTCTCTAAAACTTCCGAGTTGTCTCCCTAGCAGCGCTTTCTTTAAAGCCATTAAGCTAGGCATAAAGTGCTCAAGTAATGAATCCACCCGGATCCCAAGGTATATCAAAAGCAATTTTAATGAACAATGGTTTGTGATTTAGTAGTGAGCACAAAGTAACATATATCATGCAACAACGAAGTCTAAATCTCTTCCTATGCATCGGCATGTCATAAAAGAACAATTCATGCACACAAAATGAAGGCCAATGCATAGTATAAACAGTTTCTTGCAATTTTTTCATGTTGGAAACATGGAGATGCGGAGATGTAGTTCCTCTGTCATAATAATTGCAAGTAGGATCAGCAAGCACATGCATATTATATTTATAAAAATCATCATGTGTAGTAGTAAAACGCAACCCATCAATATAATCCTTAATAAGGGCAAACTTCTCCAATATAGTGTAGTCGGGAGAATTCAAAAAGATAATAGGACTATCATGCATCGGTGCAATAGAAAAAATTTCATGTTTAACATAAGGAACTATAGCAAGTTCATCTCCATAAGCATAATTCATATTGGCATCTTGGCCACAAGCATAGCAAGCATCATCAAAAAGGGATATTTCAAAAGAATCAACGGGATCATACAAATCATCATAGCAATCATCCTTCGGTAAGCATGAAGGGAAATTAAAAAAATGTATGAGTTGAAGAGTTACTCTCATTAGAAGGTGGGCACGGGTAGCTAATCCGCTCTTCTCCTTTTGTTCTTCGCTCTCCTCATCATCTTTTTCATCCAATGAGCTCACAGTTTCATCAATTTCTTCTTCCATAGACTCCTGCAAAATATTAGTCTCTTCTTGGACAGCGGAGACTCTCTCAATAAAATCATAAATATCCGAATATAATTCATAATTCTCATAGCAATATTTAAGTATAGCAAAATTTCCAGGTCTGTAAACAGCATCATCAAGATTTTCACACTCTTTAAACAAAGATTCAATTTCATAAGCACCCATAAAAGCAACGAATTCTTATATTTGTTCCACATGATAGTAATCATATATACCATTAGCATAAGAAGCCAAGGTTTTATTATCATTAAATTTGCATGAAAAGGGAAGGCGTGGAGCCTTCATCATAGAACAACAAGTATAATCATGTCTCAAGCATAGATCCCGAGCATACCAACGCAACATATAAATTTGATCTCATAATAGTTTCCCTTTTTGAGTCAAGCGGTAATCTCTAAAGTATTCACGTTGATCCAATGTGTCTCCCATTACTAAGTTGAATGGGGTTTTCTTAGGATTATCAAAGTAGTACATAATATCTTTCACATAATGAGCATCGAGGGTTTTAGGAGGTTCCCCATCTCCATGAGTATCAAGTACACCTAATTTTTTTGGTATTTCGTGTTCCATATCCATAACTAAAGATAGAGAACAACTAAGAACAGCAAATAAAAATTACTTAGTGATAAAGCAAACATGCACACACAAGAATATTCACCCCACGCTATTGCTCCCTGGCAACGGCGCCAGAAAAAGGTCTTGATAACCCACAAGTATAGGGGATCAACTGTAGCCCCTTTCGATAAGTAAGAGTGTCAAACCCAACGAGGAGCTAAAGGTAGAACAAATATTCCCTCAAGTTCTATCGACCACCGATACAACTCTACGCACGCTTAACGTTCGCTTTACCTAGAACAAGTATGGAACTAGAAGTACTTTGTAAGTGTTGTTGGATAGGTTTGCAACACAATAAAGAGCATGTAAATAAAAACTAGGGGCTGTTTAGATAAAGAGATAACTAAGTTAGTTTTAGTAGAGAGCCTTTTGTCACGAGAAAGTTATCTGTCCCTAGGCAATCGATAACTAGACCGGTAATCATTATTGCAATTTTATTTGAGGCAGAGGCATAAGCTAACATACTTTCTCTTCTTGGATCATATGCACTTATGATTGGAACTCTAGCAATTATCCGCAACTACTAAAGATCATTAAGGTAAAACCCAACCATAGCATTAAAGCATCAAGTCCTCTTTATCCCATACGCAACAACCCCCTTACTCGGGTTTATGCTTCTGTCACTCAAGCAACCCACTATAAGCGAATCATGAACGTATTGCAACACCCTACATCGGGAATCCCTCACGCTTGCGCGACATGGAGAGCACCATAGGACAGCACCAATAAAACATGCAACTCAAACCAATCACGATCATCAATTAACCCATTGGACAAAACGGATCTACTCAAACATCATAGAATAGACATACATCATTGGCAAATAATATATAGCATTGAGCACCATGTTTAAGTAGAGATTACAACGGGTAAAAGAGGGGTTACACCACTGCATAGAGGGGGGAAGAGGTGGTGATGATGGCGGTGAAGTTGTTGGTGTAGATTGCGGTGATGATGATGGCTCCGGCGGCACTCCGGTGCCATCGAAAGCGAGGGGGACAGAGCCCCCTGCTTCTTCTTCTTCCTTGACCTTCTCCCAAGATGGGAGAAGGGTTTTCCCTCTGGTCCATGGTCTCCATGGTGTGGGAGGGGCGAGAGCCCGTCCGAGATTGGATCTGTCTCTCTGTCTCTCTCTGTTTCTGCGTTCCCTGATTCTGCCCTTTCACCGTTTCTTAAATTCCCGGAGATCCGTAGCTCCGATTGAGCTGAATTTAGGACACGATCTCTATCCAGATATTAGCTTTCTTGCGGTGAAAGAAGGGCGCCAACCGCCTTACGGGTTGGCCATGAGGGCCCAGGGCACGCCTGACCCTCCAGGGCATGCCTCCCTGCCTCATGGCCCCCTCGGGCATCGTATCGCGTTGATTCCTCTTCCCAAAAATCACATATATTCCAAAAAATCTTCGTCGGTTTTTATCCCGTTTGGACTCCGTTTTATATGGATTTTCTGCGAAACAAAAAACATGCAACGAACAAGAACTGGCAATGGGCACTGGATCAATATGTTAGTCCCAAAAAATAGAATAAAAAGTTGCCAAAAGTATATGAAAGTTGCATAATATTGGCATGGAACAATCAAAAATTATAGATACGACGGAGACGTATCAAAAATCTGTAGGATATTTAACTTCCCACACAAGACTTCAACATCTCTAACAATTCCAACTGGTGAAATAGTATCTCTATTGGCAAGCTTAATTGTAACATCAATATCTTCTATCTCAGCAGGGCAATATGTAACATCCCAAATTTTCAATTTGGAATGTTATACATAGGTCATTCATGCATATCATATTTTATTGCATCTTCGTTCCGCAATCCTCGAAATCCTAAGCAACTCAAGGACCCTCGGAGAGAGTTGGGATTTTCGGTTTTCATATTTGATTTTTATCAAATAGCGAAAACGAGGATTTTGATTTTAATTATTTTTCTCTCCGGAAAAATATTTCATAATAAAATAAATGAGAGGAGATAATATGACTTCTCCAAAATAATTGAAATATCGGAGGGAAAATGTCAAAAGCATTTATTTGGTTTTATTTGATTTTATTTGGATTTTATTCGCGTTAGAAAAATTGCACATTTTAAAAAATTGCATTTTAGGGCCAAGAAAATGTTCATCTCGTTCTAAATATTTCATTTAGACGGTAAAAATTTGTTTTGGCATTTTTAGATTTTTATTTTATTTTATAGGAGTTTTTGTGTCGGCGGAACAATTTTAAAAAAAATCCCCGCGCCAGACCTAAGGCCCCGCTGCCTCTCCCAGCTGCTAGCCCCTGCCGCCGACCCAGCCGAGTCCGGACTCCGCCTCCGCCGCCGCCTTGCCCCCTCCTCCAAGCCGAGCCCCCCTCTCTTAAATACCGCCGCCCCGCCACCACCACCACCACCACACCGCCGCCGCCGAGTCCGCCCGTCGCCACCATGAGCCCGCCTCATTGGACCTCTCATGGGAGGTATCCGCCGGATCCGAAACCGCCGTTTTTTTTAAACCGTTTGGTTTATTTTTCGAGACCCTAGTTTTCGTTTTTTTAAATAGATCGGTTTTCCTTCGGTTTATTTATTTAGCGAGCGTTCACTCGTTCGTTCGTTTTAACGAACGTGCTCTTCATTTAGGTTCAGTTAACGAATTTCGTTTGTTAATCTGTTCGTCAGTTTTCTTTTTCTCGGATTTATTCCGCGATTTTTCTGATCGCGATTTCTGATCTGATTTTCTATCTAGTTTAACTTTTCGCTCGTTTATCGGAATCAGGCGATTCAAGCGCCTAGAGTTTCGTCTCGAAACCCTCTTTCCGAATAATCAAATCAAACAAGTTTTTGCCTCTGTAAAATTTGACCCTAGTCCAGATTAGTAAACGGATCTTGTTTCTTTCGCCGTTTGAGTTTCGTTGCTCCGTTTGGTTTGATTCTTTTTGCGAACCGGAGTTCTTAAGTTGAACTCTCCGGTCAATCTCTTTTATTATAGTTTCGCTTGTGCATCTATGCTTGTTGCTTATGTATGTTATTGTTTGCTTGCGATAGAATTTCCGGAGTGCGAAGCGTGTTACTATGAGTCTCTTGGATTCACGGATCGTCAGCAAGGCAAGTAACACTTTGATCATACTCTTTTCATACCCAGTTTTTATGCATTAGCTCAATCCTCAAACATTGCATGATTAGGATGTCATTAACTTGTGGGTTGGGTTGTAGTTGTTGAGATAGAACCTATTGCCCTGTTACTATCAAACCCTTGGGAGTTACTTCTACGCTTTGCTTATACTGCTATGCTATGCTCGTAGACGTGGTTGGGTTGGAGTGAATCCATGACAGATGTGAGATTGTTAATTAATGGTTCAACTTAAGGTAGCAACTTTAATACACATCTGGGTGGATTGAGGCACCTAGGGAACACAGTGTTGTCTGTTTTTTTTGGAAATCCCGGGGTACCCGTGTGATCTTCCTATGGACCGCCACCCAGGCTCAAAGGGAACTGAGATTATTCATGCTAGAAACTTCCGTGTGCAGCCACAAGCTACTATGGGCTCTAGCATAGTTGAGTAAGTTACGTGAAGCTCTTGAAGAGGTAGATCAGCAGGTAGTGGGTTTTGTAGGTTTGGTATGGTCTACCCGTAGTAGAGAGTTAATGTTTCTGAAAGACTGTGTCTCGGTCATCCGTTTCTCAAACACCATGTAGTGCGAGAAATCAACGGAGGCGGTCGAGTCTTGTGGGGAAAAGTGCTCAAACCTCTCAAGAGTGTACAATCTAATCATGGTTAGTCGTGTCCCCGATTATGGACAATTTTGAGTATCTAGTACTTGAGTTATCACATGTATCTCATCACTCTTAATTAATATTGTTGGGTTGTTAACTACTTTAATTGGGATTGAGTTGGGGTTATACCTTCTCAATGTTTCAACCACCATGATAGTTAAATTAAAATATATTCCTTTGTTGTAGGGAAAAATTAGCTTTTCGCAAAACTATAACCATAGAGCTTTCCACCAGCCATATATGCATGTAGTGATAGCATTATTTTTTTCCTGCTCTATTGTGCTATATTTCCAGCATATTCTATGTGCTGACCCGTTCTCGGACTGCAACGTATCATGTTGCAGACTTTTCAGACGAGGAGTAAGGTTCGTTAGGTCATTCCGTGCAGCTCAGCTATGCCGTTGGAGTTGATGGACTCACTTTATCTTCCAAGCCTTCCACTGTTATCGCATTAGATGGCCTTAAGCCATACTATTGTAATAAGTTCTCTTTTGGAGACATTCGATGTAACAAGTGTGTGATTGCCACTCTATTATAAATCCTTTGAGTACTATGCGTGTCAGCATTACTGATCCAAGGATGACACTGAAACACAGAGACTTGACCATCTGAGGTCGGGTCGCTACAAGATGGTATCAGAGCACACGTTGAGTGTAGGACATGACCACTAAGATCAAGCATAGGTCACTCTTCTCTACTCATTTCTGACTCCTCTCCATTTTTCCACTCTTTAGGATGACGGAGATGAAGAACAAGTTTGCACAACCGGATGAAGACACACCTTTTGTACGCCACTTGAAGGAAGTCACCAGGTACTTGAATATTGGAATACCAAGCTTCACCGGGATGTACAATGCCACCTTACCAGAAGAAGAGCGTTGGATTATTCAAGTACAAGTTCCAGGAAGGACGTTCTCGCCAACTTCTAAGCCCATTGAGTTTTCTTTCGAAGCACCCACCTGGAGTCTAGGCAAGAGCATGGCAGCCCACATTACCATGGGACGCATTGGAGAAGTCTACAACAGGGAAATTAAGGACACAATCTATCAAATATGTGGGCGCCGAGACGAGCAATGGGAAGTGATCAGCACCAAGAAAGATAGATCCATTGCAGCTTTCATCCAGGAGCTAAACCAGCACATTCGACGTCAGGAGAACCAGATGTGCGCAGACATGATGGAGATGAAGAAGGCGAAGACCAGGATCATCGAGCTGGAGGAAGAACTCAAGTTTACACGTGATGGATATGAGGAGGAAATCAAGACACTACTGGAAAAGAATGACGACCTAGTTAAGAAGATCGGAGTATTCATGGGAAGATCAGCACCGGAAGAAGAAGACGACGACCCCACTTGCCCGGACAACTACATCATCATCGACGACACCGATTCCGATCCAAGTGATGATGACTACGAAGACGAAGCTGGAGCAGACATCATGGAGTCTTCCATCGATCAAAATTTCTAGATGACCACCATATATTAGTAGTATTCCCCCCATGTATCTAGTAGTAGTTGAGCACTTTTGCGATAGTCCTAGACCGTTTGTATGCCCTTGCTTGATTGATTGAGTGAAATGTTTGTGTTTGCCTCATGTGCATATGGGTAGTGTTTTCTCGCTAGACCTTTTTCTATTCTAATCTCTTCCATCTAAACCCATCAGATGCCTCCGAGACGTGACACCGGTTTTGTTTTCCCACCGGAGCTCACCCAATTGATCCAGCAGCAGAATGCCTTGATGCAATTGCTAGTTCAGAACCAGGGCAACAACAACAACAATAACCCGCCGCCAAGGACAACTTAGCCCGTTCCTAAGGTTACAACTGCCGGTGTTTTCCGAGTAATCGAACCAATAGTTGGGATGATTGGCTACCGTATTGGAAGGAGTTAACCACCGCAGGATGCATGAGATCTTTGAGAAGGTGCACTTTGCCGCACATCAATTGGATGGACCAATAGCCGCATGGTGGGAGAATTACATGGTTACTTTTCCTATAGCCAATGTCACTTGGGACCAGTTTTGACAAGCTTTTACGGCCCATGTCTCAACCTGGAGCCATGCAGATGAAGAAGCGCGAGTTTAGCAACCTCGCCGAAGGGAACCGTCTTGTGGCTCGATGCGTGGATGATTTTAGCAAGTTATCACGCTATGCCCACGATGATGTGGCCACGGATGCATGAAGCGTGAGAAGTTTATGGAAGGGCTGAATGATGAGATGAGCATGCAGTTGATGGTGGAAACTTTCAACAACTACCAGGAGTTGGTAGATAAGGCCCTTATGATTGAAGGGAAGCAGCAGCAAATTGAGAGCCGCAAGAGGAAGTATGGACAAGGGAAGTATAACACAGGAGCTCAGCAGAAGCCTCACTTAACCCCGAACTCGGGAGGACTTGTTCATAACCATGGAGGTCACAACCACACTGGAGGAGGATTACACAACCACAATGGTGCCAAGAACGGAAATGGGAACGGGGTTAATAACAATCAGAACCGCTCCAACCCATCTACACCCGCCAAAAGAGACCTAAGTCAAGTTACTTGCTTTAAGTGCGGGAAGACAGGGCACTATGCCAATGATTGCCCTGAAGGAAGGAATGGGAACGGAAATGGAAGCGCTGGGAAGAAGCCCAATCCATTCAACAAAGGACAAGTGAACCACGTTAACGTGGAGGAAGTTGAAGAGCAGCCGGACGCGGTAATAGGTAAGTTTTTGGTTAAGTCATTTACCGCTCTTGTTCTTTTCGATATTGGTGCATCGCATTCATACATATCTAGGGGATTTGTGGATAAGTTTAAGCTACCAACCCAAACCCTTAGGACCCCTCATTTAGTGAGCTCGCCTGGGGCAAAGTACATGGGTAGCCGATGGTGCAACCAGATACCCCTAACCATTGGCACACATGTTTTTCCTTCTGACCTAATTATCTTGGAGTCGCAAGGATTGGATGTGATATTAGGTATGGACTGGATGTCAAAGTATGGAGGAAGCATTGATCAGCTTAGCAAATCAATTTACCTTACCACCCCGGAGGGAAAAAGGATTAAGTATGTATCTAGGCATGTGCCTAGGAGGAGCCAAGTGAATGCCCTCACGGGAGTTGTTCAGGAGGAAGCCACCTGGGAACAAGAGGATGATATTCGCAAGGACCACCCGCACCTATTTTCTAGCCAACCTGAATCTCGAGGACGAGATTCATCTTAAGGGGGGTAGGTTTGTAACATCCCAAATTTTCAATTTGGAATGTTATACATAGGTCACTCTTGCATATCATATTTTATTGCATCTTCATTCCGCAATCCTCGAAATCCTAAGCAACTCAAGGACCCTTGGAGAGAGTTGGGGATTTTAGGTTTTCTTATTTGATTTTTATCAAATAGCGAAAACGAGGATTTTGATTTTAATTATTTTTCTCTCCGGAAAAATATTTCATAATAAAATAAATGAGAGGAGATAATATGACTTCTCCAAAAAAATTGAAATATCTGAGGAAAAATGTTAAAATCATTTATTTGGTTTTATTTGATTTTATTTGGATTTTATTCGTGTTAGAAAAATTGCACGTTTTAAAAAATTGCATTTTAGGGCCAAGAAAATGTTCATCTCGTTCTAAATATTTCATTTAGACGCTGAAAATTTGTTTTGGTATTTTTAGATTTTTATTTTATTTTATAGGAGTTTTTATGTCGGCGGAACAATTTAAAAAAAATCCCGCGTCACGGGCCTAAGGTCGAGCCGGCGAGCCGGCCAGCCGCCGCCTCCCAGCGTCTGGCCGCCTTGGCCGCCGACCAGAACGAGTCCGGGCCGGACTCCGCCTCCGCCGCCGCCTTGCCCCCTCCTCCAAGCCGAGCCCGCCCTCTCTTAAATACCGCCGCCCTCGCCGCCACCACCCACCACCACCACCAACGCCGCCCGCCCCGAGCCGCCACGTCGCCGCCGCTTCCAGCCGCCGCCGGAGCCCCGCCTCGCCGGACCTCTCGCCGGAGGTATCCGCCGGATCCAAAACCTCTGATTTTTTTTAAAAACCGTTCGGTTTATTTTTCAAAACCCTAGTTTTCGTTTTTTTAAATAGATCGGTTTTCCTCCGGTTTATTTATTTAGCGAGCGTTCGCTCGTTCATTCGTTTTAACGAACGTGTTCTTTGTTTAGGTTCAGTTAACGAGCGTTCGTTCGTTAATATGTTTGTCAGTTTTCTTTTTCTCGGATTTATTCCGCGATTTTTCTGATCCGATTTTTGATCTAGTTTAACTTTTCGCTCGTTTATCGGAATCAGGCGATTAAAGCGCCTAGAGTTTCGTCTTGAAACCCTCTTTCCGAATAATCAACTCAAAGAAGTTTTTGCCTCTGTAAAATTTGACCCTAGTTCAGATTAGTAAACGGATCTTGTTTCTTTCGCCGTTTGAGTTTCGTTGCTCCGTTTGGTTTGATTCTTTTTGCGAACCAGAGTTCTTAAGTTGAACTCTCCGGTCAATCTATTTTATTTGAGTTTCGCTTGTGCATCTATGCTTGTTGCTTGTGTATGTTATTGCTTGCTTGCGATAGAATTTCCGGAGTGCGAAGCGTGTTACTACGAGTCTCTAGGATTCACGGATCGTCAGCAAGGCAACTAACACTTTGATCATACTCTTTCCATACCCATTTTTTATGCATTAGCTCAATCCTCAAACACTGCATGATTAGGATGTCATTAACTTGTGGGTTGGGTAGTAGTTGTTGAGGTAGAATCTATTACCCTGTTACTATCAAACCCTTGGGAGTTACTTCTACGCTTTGCTTATACTGCTATGCTATGCTCGTAGACGTGGTTGGGTTGGAGTGAATCCATGACAGATGTGAGATTGTTAATTAATGGTTCAACTTAAGGTGGCAACTTTAATACACATCTGGGTGGACTGAGGCACTGGGAACCCAGTGTTATGCTTTTTTGGAAATCCCGGTACCCGTGTGATCTTCCTATGGACCGCCACCAAAGCTCAAAGGGAACTGAGATTATTCATGCTAGAAACTTCGTGTGCAGCCACAAGCTACTATGGGCTCTAGCATAGTTGAGTATGTTACGTGAAGCTCTTGAAGAGGTAGATCAGCGGTAGTGGGTTTCGTGGGTTTGGTATGGTCTACCCGGAGTAGAGAGTTAATGTTTCTAAAAGGCGTGTCTCGGTCATCTGCTTCTCAAACACCATGTAGTGCGAGAAATCAACGGAGGCGATCGAGTCTTGTGGGGAAAAGTGCGCAAACCTCTGCAGAGTGTACAATCTAATCATGGTTAGCCGTGTCCCCGGTTATGGATAATTTTGAGTATCTAGTACTTGAGTTATCACATGTATCTCATCACTCTTAATTAATATTGTTGGGTTGTTAACTACTTTAATTGGGATTGAGTTGGGGTTATATCTTCTCAATGTTTCAACCACCATGATAGTTAAATTAAAATCTATTCCTTTGTTGTAGGGAAAAATTGGCTTTTCGCAAAACTATAACCATAGAGCTTTCCACCAGCCATATATGCATGTAGTGATAGCATTATTATTTTTCCTGCTCTATTGTGTTATATTGCCAAAGATATTCTATGTCTTTGACCCGTTCTCGTCTTTAACGTATCATGTTGCGAGACTTTTCGAACGAGGAGTAAGGTTCGTTAGAGTCGTTGCCTTGCTCAGCTATGCCGTTGGAGTTGATGGACTCACTTTATCTTCCAAGCCTTCCGTTGTTATCGCATTAGATGGCCTTAAGCCATACTATTGTAATAAGTTCTCTTTTGGAGACATTCGATGTAACAAGTGTGTGATTGCCACTCTATTATAAATCCTTCGAGTACTGTGTGTGTCAGCATTACTGATCCAGGGATGACACTGAAACATAGAGACTTGACCATCTGAGGTCGGGTCGCTACACTATATCATGCATAATTTCTTTGCATAAGGAATGAGGTATTTCACTCGCACTAGCACCCATATCACATAAGGCATGATAGCAATGATCTCCTTATTTAACAGAAATAACAGGCATGCCTACAACAGGTCTATGCTTATTTTTAGTATCGGGTCTAGCAATTCTAGCAGCTTCATTACAGAAGTAAATAACATGACCATCAATACTATCAACCAAGAGATCTTTAACCATAGCAATACTAGGTTCAACTTCAATTGCTCAGGGGGTGTAGGTGTTCTCGCATTACTCTTACGAACCACAGTTGAAGCTTTAGCATGATCCTTTATTCTAATAGGGAAAGGTGGTTTCTCAATATAAGCGGTAGGAACAATAGGATCAACATTATAAGTGATAGTCTTTTCTTCAAGTTTAATAGGTTCAACTACTTTTACTTTAACGGGAGCATGATATTTAAATCACTTCTCCTTAGGGAGATCAACATGAGTAGCAAATGATTCATAGAAAGAAGCTACTATCTCAGAGTCAAGTCCATATTCAGTGCTAAATTCATGAAAAGCATCGGTATCCATAAAAGATTTAACACAATCAAACTTAGGTGTTATACCTGACTCCTTACCTTCATCGAGTTCCCAATCTTCAGAGTTGCGTTTAATTCTTTCCAATAAATCCCATCTGAATTCAATAGTCTTCATCATAAAAGAACCAGTACAAGAAGTATCAAGCATGGAGCGATTATTGAGAGAAAGCCAAGCATAAAAATTTTGAATAGTAATTTCTCTTGAGAGCTCATGATTGGGGCATGAATATAACATTGACTTAAGCCTCCCCCAAGCTTGAGCGATACTATCTCCTTCACGAGGCCAAAAATTATATATATAATTACGATCACGATGAACCAGATGCATAGGATAAAACTTCTGATGAAATTCCACTTTCAATCAGTTGTAGTTCCATCATCCAATATCATCACATAGCCTAAACCATGTCAATGCATTTCCCTTCAAAGATAAATGGAAGACATTGTTCTTGATAACATCCTCGGGCATACCTGCAAGCTTAAATAATCCAGAAACTTCATCCACATAGATTAGGTGCATATCGGGATGTAATGTTCCATCTCCTGTAAAAGGATTAGCTAGCAGTTTCTCTATCATACCCGAAGGAATTTCAAAGTAAACATTTTTAGTAGGTTCAGTAGGTTGAGGAGCAACTCTTTGCTCTACTGGTCGGGGTGAAGATACCCCGAACAAGCCCCTTAAAGGATTATTTTCCATAGTAACAAGTGATAGTAAATTTCAGCACACTATATAAATTTTTCCTTACCAAATTCCACCTACCAAAGGCGCTTCACTCCCCGACAATGGCGACAGAAAAGATTCTTGATGACCCACAAGTATAGGGGATCTATCGTAGTCCTTTCGATAAGTAAGAGTGTCGAACCCAACGAGGAGCAGAAGGAAATGACCAGCAGTTTTCAGTAAGGTATTCTCTGCAAGCACTGGAATTATCGGTAACAGATAGTTTTGTGATAAGGTAATTCGTAACGGGTAACAAGTAACAAAAGTAAACAAGGTGCAGCAAAGTGACCCAATCCTTTTTGTAGCAAAGGAAAAGCCTGGACAAAATCTTATATAAAGGAAAGCGCTCCCGACGACACATGGGAATTATCGTCAAGCTAGTTTTCATCATGCTCATATGATTCATGTTCGTTACTTTGATAATTTGATATATGGGTGGACCGGTGCTTAGGTACTGCCCTTCCTTGGACAAGCATCCCACTTTTGATTAACCCCTCTCACAAGCATCCGCAACTACGAAAGAATAATTAAGGTAAACCTAACTGTCTGTGTCAAAACCGGCGGATCTCGGGTAGGGGGTCCCGAACTGTGCGTCTAGGTGGATGGTAACAGGAGACAAGGGACACGATGTTTTTACCCAGGTTCGGGCCCTCTCGATGGAGGTAAAACCCTACTCACCGCTTGATTAATATTGATGATATGGGTAGTACAAGAGTAGATCTACCACGAGATCAGAGGGGCTAAACCCTAGAAGCTAGCCTATGGTATGATTGTTGTTCGTCCTACGGACTAAAACCCTCCGGTTTATATAGGCACCGAAGAGGGTTAGGGTTACACATACTCGGTTACAATGGTAGGAAATCTACATATCCGTATCGCCAAGCTTGCCTTCCACGCCAAGGAAAGTCCCATCCGGACACGGGACGAAGCCTTCAATCTTGTATCTTCAAAGTTCAGGAGTCCGGCCCAAGGCTATAGTCCGCTATCCGGACACCCCTAATCCAGACTCCTCGGTGAGCCCATGAACCAGGCTTCAATGACGCATTTAGTCCGGGCGCCGCATATTGTCTTCGGCATTGCAAGGCGGGTTCCTCCTCTGAATACTTCATAGAAGATGTTGAACACAAGGATAGTGTCCGGCTCTGCAAAATAAGTTCCATATACCACCGTAGTGAGAATAATATTTACACAAGTTCAATCTGCTGACATATTCCGCAGCGTGACATCACACCACGGCCAAGCCTTTATTCGAATCGTTTTTACTGTCCCACCTCAGCGCATTTAGCGAGGCGGTTTCCTTGGCACGTCTTGTCAAAGCAGAGATCGTGTCCCATTCCAGGATTCTCATCAATACGGGCGTGGGTAACCCAACCGTGCCATTGATTACGGCGCTTGGGAGATAAGCGAGTTTTATCAGGCCGGTGGGGATGCATAGCTTTGTCCGTCCATATAAGGGGATAAGGATCCACTTTTTCACACACGCCCTCTTCCTCCTTTGCCTATCCATTTCCGCGCACTCTAGCTCCAGTGCCCAAGTCCGCACATCCCACCTCAACCTTCCCCAACTATGTCCGGAGCGGGAGGCAAGTGGATGGCCTCCTCCGTCACGGAGGGGCACATCAAAAAGCTGTGGAAGGCCGGATACTTGCCCGACGACATCGCGCACCGGCTCCCCGACAAGGGGCAGCTCATCCCCACCCCCAGACCCCATGAGAGGGTGGTGTTCCTCCCCCACTTCCTCTGCGGACTAGGGTTTCCACTTCACCCGTTTGTCCGGGGGCTCATGTTCTATTACGGCCAAGATTTCCATGATCTGGCCCCGAATTTCATCCTCAACATCTCGGTGTTCATCGTCGAGTGCGAGGCCTTCCTCTGCATCCAGCCCCACTTCGGCTTATGGCTGAAGACCTTCAATGTCAAGCCGAAGGTAGTGGGCGGCCGCCAAGCGGAGTGCGGAGGTGCCATGGTGGGCAAGATGGCCAACGTCCTATGGCTCGAGGGCTCCTTCGTGGAGACCATAAAGGGGTGGCAATCAGGGTGGTTCTACATCACCGAGCCGCGCGACTCTAAATGGGCGGCGGCCCCCAAATACCGATCTGGCTTCCCTACACGGCTCACCTCATGGAAAGAGACGGGCCTGACATGGGGTAATCCGGAAGAGCTGACCGGACTCCAAACCTGCGTCCGAAACCTGGTGGACAAGAAGCTCAAGCTTGTCAACGTAATCCAGGTTATGCTCATCCGCCGGATCCTCCCATGCTAGCAACGGGCCTCCAACTTGTGGGAGTTTGATCCGGCATAGCACCGAACCTTGAGTCGGCTCTTCGACACTATTTACGAAGATTCCTGGAAGGTGTTGTTCAAGGGCGCCGAGGCTCCCGCATCCGCTACCGAAGATCGCGGATTCAGCTCGCAGCATCAAGCCAGCGAGGTAAGCTATTTTACCCTTTACGGGACTCTTTTTTCATAGTTTGACTCTATGCGGGATCTAAAACTCCCTCACCTTTGACAGATCGGCGTAAGACGTCCGGACAAGTTGACTGTCCGGCTCCCTTGCCGAAGACCAGTGGGGCCTTTGATTAGCCAGGGGCTCTTTGGTTCCGGAACCTTACGTGGTGCCGGAGAAGAAGGCCAAGAAGAAGGCCACAGGGACTCGAAGGATTTCCCGGCGCCAGGTGTTGTCGGACTCATCGTCCGATGACTCCAGGCGGACTCCTCCCGCGAAGACGAGGAGGAGGAAAAAGAGGCCTCTCCCCCAGTGGGGGGAGAGAAGAAAAGGAAGGCCGCCCCAACTAGGGAGGTCGGAAGGTCCAAGAAGGGAAGGACCCTCCCTCCGGACTACACCACCAACGCTTCAAGTCCGGCCTTGTGCCGGACTCCGTACCGGAACCTTCAGCGGTTCCGGAGTCCGGCAGGCGACCCCTTCATAAGATGGGCAAGACTGCGACGCCGGTGACCTCCGTCCAACCGGAGGCCCCGGATGATTTGATGGAGGCGCTTAACAGCGCTTCCATCGACGAGGAGCACCTCACTGTTATGAGTGTGGTGATCCAGAAAATTCAGTCCGCCAGAGCGGGCTGACCAAGCTCGTGCCGACCTTCTAACAGGCTTTGAGGTATGTACTTAAGATATGTAAAAATATTACCGCATAGATAGTAGCCCCTGATGCTCAGTTTGGTGTTCGGAAAGAAAAAGCCGAACTAACGATCTAAAGATATATGCTGGAGTCTAACATAAGTATGTCAATATGGGAATGCAGGCTGCGCTGCTGACCTCTGCCGCACTGACTGCGGAGGTTGATGCATTGAAGCAGAGCCCCGAGCGGTCCGAGAACGAGCTCGGACTTGCCAAAAAGCAGCTCGAGGACAAGGAAGGTAAGTAATACCTTATGGGAGTATTTGAAAGATGTGGTTGCAAAAGATGACAGGAATAACGTGAATCTGCGGGGGCCACGAGCGAGGTGGCGACCACGAAGGAAGCGGTGTCCAAGGCCGAAAGCAATGCGGCCTTGGCGCACCGAGCGAGAGAAGCGGCGCAGGTGGCGGAGGTGCGGCAAGAGCTCCGAGGCTCGTGGAAAACACGAGAGTTTGGAGCGTGACTCAAAGACTCGAGATTCGAGCTCGCCTCGGCCCTTGAGAGCGCCAAAGCCGCTAAGGCCGAAGCCCAAAAGCCCTCCAGAAATTGAGGCGATGAAGAAGATAGCGGCGGGTAAGGCATTCTATATGCAAAGCAAGCATGTGAAAGTGAATTATCTACTTACCCAAATCCGGAGCTCTCCAGAGCATTCGCAGATCTGCCCTTGTGATGTGTCTGATGCTGCCGCATTCTACCGAGCCGAGGAGGGAAGCTCGACGGAGAAGGTGTTCTGGTCTCAGTATGCTGAGGCCGGACATCCGGTGCCCTTAAGTGACCAGTTGAAGTTGGCCTAAGGAAGACATGCCTGGGAGCTACTTCGGGCTGGTGAGGCGGCTGGTGGACGCATGTCCATGGGTTGAAGTAGTCAAGCGCTCCGTCTGCATCGAAGGTGCCCGTAGGGCCCTTGCCCGTGCCAAGGTGCACTGGGCAAGATGGACGCTGAGAAGCTTGTGACGGACGGACCACCACCGGGCAAGGAGCATCGCAAGCCCGAAATGTATTATGAGGTTGTCCTGAAGGGTGCCCGCCTTATAGCGGGTGAATGCTCCAAAGATGTAATTTTTGAGTAGACTCGCATTTGTTATCCTGTACGCTGAAAACTTGTTCATGTGCGCTAAGCAACACTTTTGAATTTAAAATATTGCCTTCTGTGCGGCCATGTATTAAATTTGAGAGATGGCGAGTCGTCGGCTTCAGCCCCCATGCCACGAGTGCTGGGGTGTTCGGGATAAACTTGAGCGCTCTTGTTCCCATTCTTGGGTCCTTCGAGGGAGGCGCTCAACGCAACGAACAAGGCAACCGGACTATAATGCTTGAACACTCTCACTTAGCCATAGAATTCTATAATTTTAAATTTCGGCGAAGCCCCTGGTATTCGGAAGACCGAGTTCGGGGCGCTATCCACGCCTAGGCCGGACAATGCCGACTCCTCGCTCTAAGTGGCATAAGTCTTTAGGCACTCGAGAACCTCTTGAACAGCGACCGGCTCTCGCCATATCATGACGGTCAGTTTTAGCTTTCTCCACTGAGGTGCTTAACCCAGCTCAACCGGGGCACACTCGCAGTGGTTCTCCCAGCGCTACCTTAGTCGATATAACGGAACATAAGGTACCAAAACATGGGAGCCGGGCAAACCCAACTATTGACCCAAGACATGATTCGGAGCCGATGCATATAATGCTATAAGTTCGGGGTGCCGCACTTGTGAAAGTGATCGGACTTATCACACCATGTTATGGGGTACTTAAGCCCCTGGTGTATTGCCTGTACCAAAGTGTAAGATTGCACAATGTCATAAATGAACATATATATATATATATATATATATATATGTATGTATATATATATAAGGGAATTCAATAATAGGCAGAAGCTATGTATTGTTTATTCAAAAGGGCTGCAGTAAGAGCAGAACGATACAAATAGTGCGATAAGCAAGGGACGGGACTTTTTAACATGTCCCCCTCCAGGGGTAAGCCTCGGGATGGTGTGTAAAACAATTATACTGCTCATAATAGAGACCACCTGGACACTCGACGTAGCTTTCTGCTTCCCTGGCTGTTGCATCGTGTGTTCGGTGATTCTACTACCGGACAGTGCTTCGTGAGAACGGAGTCCTGAAAGTAAAAAAAGAGAGAAGAAAAGAAAAGAATGACACAATTGGGAGCCCCTGGTGCGGTTGAGCCGCATTCTGGGCATGCTGTGGTCGTGCTCCTTCCCCTATGCCCATGGTATTTCCAGAGCGTAATTATGTACGCGTAGTAATGGTTTTGCAATTTCGCGAGGGCTGGGGCTTGGGCCGCATTGCTATGCATGCTCGGAACGTGCCAGGCGGTCTTGTTGTAGGTTACTCCGGGCGCGCTTGACGGTGTCCGGACGTTTAATAGCCGGACTCGAGAATTGCCTTAAGAGGCTGCTTTGTACTTCCGCCCGCGAGGGCCGTCGTATGCTCCTCCGTCCGAGAGAGGCGTTCGGTGTTTCCATTGACCGTAATGACTCCTCGAGGACCTGGTATCCTGAGCTTGAGATATGCGTGGCGGCACCGCATTGAACTTTGCAAATGCGGTTCGTCCGGCAAAGGCGTGATAGCCATTGTGGAACGGACTATGTCGAAGATTAACTCCTCGCCGGAAGTTATCCGGGATCCAAGACCACTTCAAGTGTAACTCGAGCACATATAGTTGGCCTCTACACTGGTATGATGCCTTTAAAGGTCATCTTCGTGGGTTTAATCCTTGATGGGTCTATGCCCATTTTGCACACCGTGTCACGATAAAGCAGGTTCAGGCTGCTGCCGCCGTCCATTAAGACTCTAGTGAGATGAAATCCGTCAATGATTGGGTCTAGAACCAATGCGGCGAATCCTCCATGGCGGATGCTAGTGGGATGGGATGGTCCCTTCGATCAAAAGTGATCGGGCAGGAAGACCACGGGTTGAACTTTGGGGTGACTGGCTCCATCGCATATACGTCCCTTAGTGCACGCTTCCGCTCCCTTTTGGGTATGTGGGTTGCGTATATCATGTTCGCCGTCCGCACTTGCGGGGAAGCCCTTCCATCCTCTATTAATGTCGGCCGGGCTCCTCCTCATCATCGCTATGCAGCCCTTGTCATTGTTTTCGGCATTTAACTTGCTCGCTTGAACACCCAACAATCCTGTTGGTGTGATTGGATGGTTTCTCGGGGTGCCGTGTATCCGCACGAGCGATCGAGTATTCGGTCCAAATTGGACGGGCGGAGTATTTCTTTTAAATGGCTTTTTCTGGCGGGTTTAGAGCCTCTGAATCCGGCATTGGTATCGTATCCTCGGTATTATAAATGGTTAATGCGGCGCTTGTGCTTATTCTTGACGCGACCTGCCATTGTTTTCCTTGGTATTCGAATTACCAGGGCTCTTGGTCATGTTGTTACTACGAGCTAGCCAGCTGTCCTCTCCCGCGCAAAAGCGGGTCATGAGTGTTGTGAGGGCTGCCATGGATTTCAGCTTTTCCTGTCCTAGGTGCAGGGCAAGCCACTCGTCGTGGATGTTGTGTTTGAAGGCTGCAAGGGCCTCTGCATCCGGACAATCGATGATTTGATTTTTCTTGGTTAGGAACCATGTCCAGAATTGTCTGGCCGATTCCTCTGGCTCCTGAATTATGTGGCTTAGGTCATCGGCGTCTGGTGGTCGCACATATGTGCCACTGAAATTGTCGAGGAATGCGGCTTCCGTGTCTTCCCAACAACCAATTGACTCTGCTGGCAAGCTGTTAAGCCAATGCCGGGCTGGTCCTTTAAGCTTGAGTGGGAGGTATTTGATGGCGTGTAGATCATCACCACGGGCCATGTGGATGTGTAGGAGATAGTCCTCAAACCAGACCGCAGGATCTGTTGTGCCATCGTATGATTCAATGTTTATGGGTTTGAAACCCTCAGCGATTTGGTGATCCATCACTTCATCTATGAAGCATAGTGGGTGTGCGGCGCCTCTGTATTGGGCTATATCACGACTCAGCTCAAATGAGCTTTGTCTACTGTGTTCGGCCCGGCCAGAGTTGCCATATCTGGCGTGACGGTTATTGTCACGTGTCGCGGGGCGCCCACACGATCCATAGGTCGATCTTGTTTGCCTTGCCTTGTCTTCCAATATGTCTCGTAGGTCTGGCGCATTTCCCCGCGCCTTGGTATATTTTGAGCGGCGCCGGGGTGCGGCTTGAGTTGAGGGCCGAGAGGCCTCTCTATCACGGCCACGAGGTGGTCGGTCAGCCGTGTCATGCGCTGGTGATGTAAGTTTGGGTGCTTCCTCCTCTAATCGGGGTAGCAGCCTGCGTTTTGGGTAGCTCTTGGAGGGGCGCTCGATTTCATACTCTTCGGCCCCAAGGACTTCAGTCCATCTGTCAGCTAGCAAGTCTTGGTCAGCTCTAAGCTGTTGCTGCTTTTTCTTGAGGCTGCTTGCCGTGGCCATGAGCCTGCGTTTGAAACGCTCTTGTTCGACGGGATCCTCGGGCACGACGAATTCGTCATCGTCGAGGCTTGCCTCATCTTCGGAGGGAAGCATGTAATTATCATCCTCTACCTCTCTTTCTGCCGCTCTCTCACGAGGGCTGGCTTCTCCATCCTCCTGCGCTGAATCCTGCTGGACGGGGTTGTCTTGACCTTGTCAGGGGTGTTATTGTCTCTCGTGCGGAATCACCGTTTTCTTTGTGGCGGGATTTAGAGCGGCGTTGCTGACGCCGGCGCTTAGGCTGTTTCTTGGAGGGGTCATCCTCCGCTGTTCCATCGCCATTCCCATCTTTTGGGATGTCCATCATGAATATGTAAATGCGATGAGGTGGCCTTCCGGTGCCACATGGCGCTGGTTCTTGGTCGTCTCTGCATCGTCGTCCATACCGTCGATGTCTTGAGTCGAAGTCGAGCATGTCGGTTAAATCATCGGCGATGGCTATGAAGTGGGTGGTGGGTGGGCTTTGAATTTCTTCGTTGTCCGCATCCCAACCTTCCTGACCATAATCCGGCCAGGGCTCTCCTGATAAAGAGAGAGACTTTAGTGAATTCAGGATGTCGCTGAAGGGCGGGTGCTGATAGATGTCCGCGGCGGTGAATTCCATGATCGGCGCCCAATCGGATTCGATTGGCGGGGGCACGGAAGGCTCGGAGTCCGGAGAGGAGTCTGGCACCTTGGAGTTACGAAGCCGCAAAGGGATCGGTAGGTGTACGGCTCAATTGCCGTAGAGATCGCAGCCCGCAGCGGTGTCCAGCCACCCATCCTCGATCGGCCTATGATCGGCTCCGATTTGAAGGTCCGCCGGACCTTTAGTGCGGCCTCCGAGGACACTATTCGTGGCAGAAGCTAGATCATGCCCCTCGTGATGATCTGCGCTCTTGGTCGTGGCTCGAACCCGTCGAAGATCAAGTCTCCGCGACGTCGGCCGTGTAGTTCAAACTTCAAATCTGACACGTGGCCAGGCGTAGCTTTCAATCTACTCCAAATGGCCAAGCGAATTGGCCCGCAGTGCAAAGCCGCCGAATACGAAGATCTGTCCGGGGAGAAAATTCTCACCCTGGAGCGCATCGTCGTTGATGATCGGAGGAGCCATCGGGACTAAAGATGACGACATAGAGAAACTCTCAATGAAAGCACCAATGTCGGTGTCAAAACCGGCGGATCTCGGGTAGGGGGTCCCGAACTGTGCGTCTAGGCGGATGGTAACAGGAGACAAGGGACACGATGTTTTTACCCAGGTTCGGGCCCTCTCGATGGAGGTAAAACCCTACTCCTACTTGATTAATATTGATGATATGGGTAGTACAAGAGTAGATCTACCACGAGATCATAGAGGCTAAACCCTAGAAGCTAGCCTATGGTATGATTGTTGTTCGTCCTATGGACTAAAACCCTCCGGTTTATATAGGCACCAAGAGGGTTAGGGTTACACAGAGTCGGTTACAATGGTAGGAAATCTACATATCAGACGCCAAGCTTGCCTTCCACGCCAAGGAAAGTCCCATCCGGACACGGGACGAAGTCTTCAATCTTGTATCTTCAAAGTCCAGGAGTCCGGCTATCCGGACACCCCCTAATCCAGGACTCCCTCACTAACCATAGCACGAAACATATGGATCCTATTCAGCCCCTTATGAAGCAACGCATAAACTAGGGTTTAAGCCTATGTCACTCTATCAACCCATCATCTACTTATTACTTCCCAATGCCTTCCCCTAGGCCCAAACAATGGTGAAGTGTCAAGTAGTTGACGTTCACATAACACCACTAGAGGAAAGACAACATACATCTCATCAAAATATCGAATGAATACCAAATTCACATGACTACTTATAACAAGACTTCTCCCATGTCCTCAGGAACAAACGTAACTACTCACAAATCATATTCATGTTTATAATCATAGGGGTATTGATATGCATAAAGGATCTGAACATATAATCTTCCACCGAATAAACCAACTAGCATCAACTACAAGGAGTAATCAACACTACTAGCAACCCACAGGTACCAATCTCAGGTTTTGAAACAAAGATCGGATACAAGAGATGAACTAGGGTTTGAGAGGAGATGGTGCTGGTGAAGATAGAGATTAACCCCCTCCCGATGAGAGGATTGATGGTGATGACGATGGTGACGATTTCCCCCTCCCGGAGGGATGTTTCCCCGGCAGAACAGCTCCGCCGGAGCCCTAGATTGTTTCCGCCCAGGTTCCGCCTCGAGACGGCGACGCTTCGTCCTGAAAGCTTCCTTATGATTTTTTCTAGGGCAAAAGACACCTTATACCAAAATATGGGCATTGGGGGGCTGCCAGGTGGCCCATGAGGTAGGGGGCGCTCCCAAGGGGGTAGGGCGCGCCCTCCACCCTCGTGGACGGTGGGTGGCCCTCCTCTGGTGCTTTCTTCGCCCAATATTTTTAATATATTCCAAAACTGACTTTCGTGGAGTTTCAGGACTTTTGGAGTTGTGCAGAATAGGTCTCTAAAATTTGCTCCTTTTCTAGCCCAGAATTCCAGCTGCCGACATTCTCCCTCTTCATGTAAACCTTGTAAAATAAGAGAGAAACGACATAAGTATTGTGACATAATGTGTAATAACAGCCCATAATGCAATAAATATTGATATAAAAGCATGATGCAAAATGGACGAATCAAGGAGCCGACGAGGGAGGGAGCGGCAAGCCCGAGGGGCACGCCCCCAGGGGGCCTGCATGGGCCCCTCGTGGCACCTCCACTACTAGGAAAAGGCTAATTAGTGGCGCACCTGTTTTGGCCATAAATGGGGCACTATAGGTGCGCCACTATTACCACGTCACATGTAACAAATACTAATGGCGCACCTATTGCAGGTAACAGTGGCGCACCTTGTAGTGTGCCATTACTATTGCTACAGGTGCGCCACTGGTAACTTTTTTTTTGAAATTTTTTGATTTTTTTCTGAATTTTGAATTTGGGAAAATAGTAGTGACGCACCGTCTAACCCCCACCGTGTGCCATTGCTATTTTTGAATTTTGAATTTGGATCTGGATCGTGATTTTTTTGCCCTTTTTTTGCTCGTTTTTTTACACGATATTTTTTTCAAATTTTGTTCTCGTTTTTGGATCTTGTACGTTCTTTTGTCGTAGAGGAGTTCGCCGGAAGGAGGGCCGAGGTCACCGGAGAGGAGCTCGCCTACATCGCCGGAGAGGAGGAGGAGGTCGCCGGAGAGGAGTTCACCGGAGAGGAGGGAGGAGAAACCGTGAGGGGAGGGGAGGAGAGGAGGGAGGAGGAGCTCACCGGAGAGGAGGGAGGAGGAGATCACCTAAGAGGAGGGAGGAGGAGCTCACCGGAGATGAGGGAGGAGAAACCGTGAGGTGAGGGGAGGAGAGGAGGGAGGAGGAGGTCGCCGGAGAGGAGGAGGAGGAGGAGGAGGTCGCCGGAGAGGAGGAGGGGAGTATGGTGGAGGAGAGGAGGGGAGATGGAGTGGAGGAGAGGAAGAGATGGAGTGGAGGAGAGGTGGAGTGGAGGAGAACAATGAAGAGGTAAGGAGGAGAGGACCCCACCCAGCCATATATACAACATAGTAATGGCGCACCGTGGGCAGGTGCGGCATTACTAACTTTTTTTAATTTTTTTATTTATTTTGAATTTTGAAGGCGGGAAGATAGTAATGGCGCACCGCGGGCAGGTGCGCCATTACTAACTTTTTTTCATTTTTTGATATAGTTTGAATTTTGAAGGCGGGAAGATAGTAATGGCGCACCATGGGCAGGTGCGCCATTACTGAGTTTGATTTTTATTGAATTTTTTTGCCTCTCCAGATCTTGAAAGCCCCGTAACTTTTTCTGTTAGGTTTTAGGGGATTTTGAAAATGTTCAACGGGGTTCCCCCGAATGAAATTGGATGTAACTTTTTGAGTAGATGATTTTTCATATAAAAAACTTTTTGATCGGAGTTAGTATGCAAAAGTTATGCCCATTTTACAAATTCTCGAGAGATTTTGAAAAAAACTCGAAAAATCATGTTTGTAAATTTTGCTAACAACTAGACTACATATCACATGGGAATCTTATTTTCTTTTAATTTTTTGACATTTCTATCATTTTCTTTTATTGTTTTTGAAACTGAAAAGGTGGTCCTGGGGGGGTGCATTTGGTGAATTTTTTGTAAGGATCAGACGTGTGATGTGTAAATGTTAGTAGTGGCGCACCAGGGTACAGTGCGCCATTACTAGTTAAAACTAGTAATGGCGCACTATCCCCTAGTGCGCCATTAATAGTTTTGAAAAAAAAAGTAAAAAAAATTTGTTAGTAGTGGCGCGCAGAGTGTGTGTTGCGCCATTACTAGTTCAAACTAGTAATGGCGCACTGTCCCCTGGTGCGCCATTACTAGTTTTGGAAAAATAAAAAAATTGTTAGTAGTGGCGCACCATGGGTGTGGTGCGTCATTAGTGATATGGACACTAATGGCGTACCTACACATGGTGCGCCACTCTATATAGCAGTGGCGCACCACATATGTGGTGCGCCATTAATGTCCATATTAGCTATAGCCCCTTTCCTAGTAGTGCTCCACCCCTAATTCCACTGATGTTTTGCTTGAACTACGTCGGTATTTCCCCAAAGAGGAAGGGATGATGCGGCACAACAGCGGTAGGTATTTCCCTCAGTGATGAGACCAAGGTTATCGAACCAGTAGGAGAACCACGTAACACTACGTAAATAGCACCTGCACACAAATAACAAATACTCGCAACCCGACGTATTAAAGCGGTTGCCAATCCCTTTTGGGTAATGGCGCCAGAAATTGGCAAACGGGCGTGAGAGAGTTGTAAATATTGATAGATCAAACGCCAAATAAAATAAAGTGCAGCAAGGTATTTTTATTTTTGGTTTAATAGATCTGAAAATAAAAGCAAAGAAAAATAGATCGCAAAGGCAAATATAATAAAAAAGAGACCCGGGGGCCGTAGGTTTCACTAGTGGCTTCTCACGAGAAATATAGCAAACGGTGGGAGAACAAATTACTATTGGGCAATTGATAGAACTTCAAATAATCATGACGATATCCAAGCAATGATCATTATATAGGCATCGCGTCCAAGATTAGTAGACCGACTCCTGCCTACATCTACTACTATTACTCCACACATCGACCGCTATCCAGCATGCATCTAGTGTATTAAGTTCATGGAAAAACGGAGTAATGCAATAAGAATGATGACATGATGTAGACAAGATCTATTTATGTAGAAATAGACCCCCATCTTGTTATCCTTAATAGCAATGATACATACGTGTTGGTTCCCTTTCTGTCACTGGGATCAAGCACCGTAAGATCGAACCCATCACAAAGCACCTCTTCCCGTTGCAAGATAAATAGATCAAGTTGGCCAAACAAAACCCAAATATCGGATAAGAAATACGAGTCTATAAGTAATCATGCATATAAGAGATCAAAGAACACTCAAATAACTTTCATGGATAAAAAGATAAATCTGTTCATAAACTCAAAGTTCATCGGATCCCAACAAACGCAACGCAAAAAGAGTTACATCATATGGATCTCCAAGAGACCATTGTATTGAGAATCAAACGAGATAGAGGAAGCCATCTAGCTACTAACTACGGACCCATAGGTCTGCAAAGAACTACTCACGCATCATCGGAGAGGCACCAATGGACATGACGCACCCCTCCGAGATGGTGTCACTACTAGGAAAAGGCCTACTAATGGCGCACCGGTTTTGCCTACTAATGGCGCACTACCGGTGCGCCATTAGTAGCACGCCAATAGAATTTTTTACTAATGGCGCACCACTGGTGTGCCATTAGTATATGGTATACTAATGGCGCACCTGGTAGTGCGCCATTAGTATGTAACTCCATGCGCCAGTAGTATGCCTCCCGGGGGGCCATATGTAACCATGTGCTTTGTCACACTAATGGCGCACTCTGCCTTGATGCGCCATTAGTATGAATATTTGGTTTTTTTTGCTTTTCTGATTTTTGCACAGGTTACAAAATATATTATTGGACAGAATATAGACAGCAGCACACAACAACATCACATTCATCGAATATAATAGAAGATTAGTCTCCGAATACAATTCATCATATTAGTCTCCAAATTCAAAAGACCGAACAAAGATAAAACATTACAAGTCTCAAGACCGCGAGTATCGAGTTTGTCTTCACATTACAAGTCGATATCGATCATCTAAACTACCATCACATAAAAGAGAGTTGTGGTCATCACGATGAGCATCATCGCGATCAAAATGGTCCTCATCCGGTTCCTCCAACGCTCCCTCCTCTCTCCCGCTAGATAGCGGGCATATCTAGATTCGCCTCCGCCCTAGTGGTGTACCCTTTGTAATCTGTTACCGCTGAAATGGTGAACCTGTCTCCGACACTCCTCCCGTCGTGAGACTCAGGAACCTTACCCTTGTACCACGACATACGACGGCATCTCTATGCACAAGCCAAACAATGCACAATACATAAGCAATATGTAAGTATGCAACAAAAGGATCGAAAGAGAAAAGCAAGACATTAATAGCACGATTCATGGTCCTACTAATAAATAGCATCGATTACATCTAAGTTGAACGACTGTCCAAACCAAAGAGACATACGAATTCATTAAAGTTTAATTACAACATGAGCTAATCAATGTTTCAGAACTACACATCACTACTTTCGACTCGACTCATCGGACAGGAGCGTGGATGAAGCCGCCGTCTGTCGTGATGGTCATGAAATCGTGGTCGTTGTCACCCTGCATTTGTAGCGTCTCATCTATCTCACTGTTGGACGGTTGATATCTGAGGAAGAACTGCCCTGAGGTATGAAGGACATCTTGATGGATGATGTCCGCAAACTCCGACTGGATGCGAAAGAATTCTTGTCTGAGGTCCGTGTCCTGGACTGCCGACAAGCTCATGCCCAATCTTTGAGATTATCCGTAGCGAAGTTGATGATGGTCCTTACGATCGCCTCGCATGTGATGGAGGGCGTAGTAGGCATCCTTCGACCGCCAAAGCGGCTGCTTGACATAGCGTAACTTCAGATTGTGTGAGAACATGTGCTTGCCGTGCCACGAACTGCCTCGTGAATGTGCCTCCAGATTTGGCGTGGCGGGAGAACATCATCAAGAAATTTCTTGACATTTGTGTAGTCTATCTTGGAGTTACGGTTCGGGTCGAAATACGTGGCCATGGAATATTTCGGGCTTAAGAGGATGAGTGTGCAATGTGTCACTGCACAGAACACGGAATGTTAGAAAAAAAAGAACAATCAAAATCTAAGAAATCATATGTTACGGGGCGGTTAAGGGATGACTTACTCGGGAAAGTAAGCAACAAGTTATCCTTATCTTGGTTTGCCAGAATGACACCTTCGAGGTGTGAACTCGCAACTTGGCGGTCCCCAGCGCTGTTCAAGTACTTGGCACGCATGTAGAAGGGGTCGACTATCACGATGTCCGGGGTCTTCTCTCTAATGATCCGCATCTCCATACTCAGCGAAAACAGCCGAACGAAGGTGTAGTGCAGCGGATTAAGGTTAAACATAGCAAAGATGTCATCAAACCGCAGGACGATCGCATTCTCGATGTCGCCATCTGCAAAGCCCTTGCCCTCCGCACCTTGGCCACGAAAACCGGGTATGCCACATCATTCTCTCTCTCGACGCCGCTTCTCCAAAGAAAGAACAACGTCGTCTGCGGACTCCGCATAGCACCGGTTGCAGCATTCAGCATATTTGGTGGTAGCATCGCCCTACCCGCCACATGCACCCTCCTCGAGATATCCTTAGGTGAAGGTGGCCCGTCCTGAGCACGGATAAAACTCGGTGCCGGCTCGCTCGCACCGGCGCCCTTGTTAGTCTTTCGTTTCCGTCCCTTCTTCTTGATCTCCTGTAATGGGACCGAGTTCTGCTCACAGACCGCTTTCTTGAGCGTGTTGGGGCTGATAATATTTCGCACCTCGCCTATCTCGAGGCTCGGTGAAGGCGGGAGCTGGAGGCGTCTCTGAGAACTAAACGCCGCATCGACGCCTATTGCAATTGGATTTCTCCGCCGTACCAGCTAGATTGCGGTCGTCTTGGTTGGGTTCTTGAGAAAGAGGCCCGCAGAACTCGTCGGCGTACCCATGTTCGGCAAAGTACTTATCGACTTTGGTAAATGTACCGTCGTCGTTGTCGTCGTCGTCCGGATCCTGTGCCATAGGGCTGTCCGGATCCTGTGCCATAGGGATGTCCGACATAGGGATGTCCGGCAGGTCCGGTAGCGTTGCGGCGTTCTTGCCATGGCTTGGCGCCGGCACGACTGGTGGTCTTGTCTGTGGGGTGGTGTCCCCCGCCCCCAAACGAATCTGGCTCTTCGGCCAAAGCAGCGGCCAGTTTACGCAGGCGCTGAGGGTCATCTCATCTTCTTCGTCGGCCCCAGCGGGTCGAACCGGAGGTAACAGCTCGTCGCAGCCTGGCAGCACCCGAACCACTTCAACCCTATACACTGTGGGTGGCATCGGATTACCGTGGAACATGCGGTTGCCCGGTTGAACGATTCTTCCCTTGGCGACATTGACCAACTCGACGCCCACGAAGTGCAGAAGAGTGCAAGGAACGTCGGCGGTGCCCTGCGAAAACATGTACAGGACGTCAGGGATGCCCAGTCAAAGGCAAGGAGATGAAGTCATCGGCCGAGAGGCATAGTTACCGTGATGCCGTCGAGCTCGGCTAATGTCGAGGCACCGCCAACTGCGGGCATGCAATCGACGGAGGGGAGCTTCTTTGGCGAGGTGCCGCCGGGCGTACACCGGGTGCATTAAGCTCAATGCCCGTGCGGCGTCGGAGACATGAATACCGCCCGCCGGAGACACCAATGGCGCCGCCGGAGACACCAATGGCACCGCCGGAGACACCAATGGCGCTACCGCTGCGCGAAGTTGTCGGCCGTGAAGTTGGGGAACCGGGAGGCCTCGCTGGCCGCCCGCAATCCACGTCGTCAGCCCATGAATCAACGTAGGCACCATGGCGTTGAGCTTCGCAGCTTGTTGTTCCACTTGCTCTTGGACAAGCTCCGAATCCAGCGCCACTTGTGCCTTGAGTGCTTCAACCTCGCACGCCCGCTTTCCGAGCTGGCCTTTTCTCCTTCCGCACACCAGCGGTATAGTATGACCCCATTTTGTGGACAAGCCTTTTGCCGCCACACGACCAACCGACGTCGGCTTAGTGAGCTTATCCTTGCTTTTCATTATGTTCAACGCCCTATTTAAAGGGCTGTCGAAAGGGGAGCTCGAGGCGACCCAGCCATCGCTTTCGGTTTCTGCGAAAGGAACATGAACCATTTAGAAATATTGGGGATTAGTTAGAGTGCAACCATATGGAGCTAATTACGCTGGGTGTATTCCTTACTGTAACAAGCTCAAGCGCCTCGGTCTTCGGATCCGTGGTAAGCTCCTTTGTTATCGGGTCCTCCTTGTACCGGGCCCTGACATAGTTCCTGGTCTGCTTGTTATCGCTGTATTTCTCAAAGCGGGGCGGTAGGCCTTGCTCGGCACGCTCCGCGTCCTCCTTGTCCCATATAGGCTCCGCCACTCTATAACCGCCGGGACCAAGTTTGTGTTCCCCTAAGTTCAACTCCCGCATTTCTTCCCCCCATTGACTTGATTCGGAGGTTGCACTGGTCGAGCACTTGATCTTGAACTCCTTGTACTCATCTTCTCTCATCAAAGGATATTTCGCCTTGATCTTCTCATAACTATCACCTTTATCAATCATTTTCTTCACCGCGCTTCTCCAAGTAGACAGGGCCGTGCTCATCTTTGTGAGGGCGGCACTGTTCACTTTATTCCCTGAGAGGCGTGTGTTTTCAAATTCAAGGGAACTTGTATCGTTAAATGCAGCTTCGTGAAGAGGAGGTTGCGCAAATTCCCTCGGTCCTTATGCCTAAGGTTCTCGGTGTTGATCGAGACGGTGCTCCGGAGAATGCACCCGAGCTGAACCGAAAACCCTTGACTATATGTTTGGGCTCCGTTGGATTCCCGTCGGAGTCCACTTGAGTGAATTCCTCCTTGACGGTGCGGAGCGCATTCGGACGCCGGTCCTTCCTTTGCTTCTTCGATTGGCTGCCATCTGTTTGGGCTCCGTTGGATTCCCGTCGGAGTCCACTTGAGTGAATTCCTCCTTGACGGTGCGGAGCGCATTCGGACGCCGGTCCTTCCTTTGCTTCTTCGATTGGCTGCCATCTGTGTGCGCCGCCATCATCAGTGGTGGCATCCTCGGCGGCACCATCAGTGGTGTCATCCCCGACGCCACTAGGGGTTGTGTAATCAGGATCGGTGTCTTCCGCGCGTCCTCATAGCGGTGAGGTTGTTCCTCCATCTCCGGGACAGCTCAGAATTGCGTGCCGCCCGAACCACCGGCCTTATCGTTGTGGGCCATGTTTCGCTCTGAATAGGAAAAAAGTTTGGTCAAAAAGTTGGTTATTGTCAAGGAACAAGATCATGGTCTCATCATTTAGGGTTTGTCGACACCGAGGCACCCTAAAAGCCTAAGCTTTCATCATTTAGGGTTTGTCGACGCCGAGGCACCCTAAAAGCCTAAGCGTACATCATTTAGGTTCTCATCGACACCGAGGCATCCAGGACAGCCAAGTTAAGTTTTCATCATTTAGGGTTTATCGATGCCGAGGCACCCTAGGTTGGGCCTAATCACTTGGCTCTATTGCCACCTATGTTGGGTTTATCATCTATGGTCTATTGATGCTAAGGAGAATTCTAAGTTGGGCCTAATCACTTGGCTCTATTGCCACCTATGGTTTAATGCAGCAAGAATGGCAGGGCAGTTGATCCTACTTAACTAAGTACTAAGATACCCCGGCCCATGCATTAGTAGCAAGTACCCCATATGTCCTATTTTTAGCAAAGTCATGCTAAAATTCACGGAAAATTTTAGCATGACCTTTGCTGAAAATATGACATATGGAGTACCCGAATTTGCCGGAATGGAAGTTAATCGACATTCCGGCAAACTCAAGGGCCTATCTTTGTTCAAGTTTTTGACAGTAGCCTCTGAAGAAAACAACTTTGCAACATTCAAGTTCATAGGATAAAAAAATCATCCACATTCACCAACCCACATGATGTTAAAACCCACATGAGCTGTAAATGTACTTAAAAACCCACATGATGTTATAATCAGATACACCTGAACATGATGATACCAAATGGGAAGGAAAATTGTATCACTCTAGATTAGTGTAGCCACTATCTAACAAAACCAGAATGTTAACAAAATTACACCATGATGATACCAAATTCTTGTAGCTGTACAATGAGTTCACAGGATAAAAAAATCATCCACCTTCACCAACCCAACCTGGTGGAGATACAAAGAAACCGTAACCTCCTGTGTTGCATAACAGCAAAGCAGACAACAGTTTATTCTTCTTCTTCATAAACATTAATTCTTTGTCAGGTCACTCTATCTGCCCTCTAATGACTCACTTAACTTAACAGACAACCCACAAGCATTGTGTTGATTCCAACAAATTCTTTGTAAAATACGCCCAGAAAGGTGCTCTAAAATCAGAAATACTACCCCCAAATCTTTAGCTCAATTCTGAAAATACATGGTCTTCTAGTTACAATACTACGCCCCAATAGTCAAAATTTCAAACCACACACTTACTTTCAACTATAAACAAAACTGACTTGTTGTTAATGAACAGTGGCTAAAGATATATAAAACTCCATTGCAAATGTGCCATGTCAATAAAAACTCATGGAAGTAAACTACTAGCGTGCTCAAAAGTCAAGTAAACTAAAGATTATGACAGCTTGCAAACACAGTACCATGTCATTATCATGGCAGTCCACTATATATTTTATGACAAAATACATCATTATCGAGGCACATTATGGCCATTTTCTTACATGATGCTAATCGTACCTAATCGAACATATTTCTCACCTTGGAGGTGTTGCTGCTTTGCCTTTATGCGAACTTCAATTCCTTTACCTCCTTGGAAACCTGAAAAATATGCAGATGTATATGATGATTCTAAGAAAAGGGAAAAGGTGTATCAAGAACAGATTCACATGTGTGGCTGTTAGCCATTTGATAACATTGCATAGCATTAGTCAAACAGAGCTGAGCCTTTCACCACTATATAATATTGCCATATAAAATTACAAATTTATGTAACCTGGATTTTTTTTGTATGAAACCTAGTCAATGTGACAATATATAAACTACTGATCTACTAGTTATCAAGTTGAGAAATTGACCGCATATAAGCAAAAGCAATATCGGACTTGACTAGAGATACTTGTAAAGTTGTAAGTTATATCTTACCAGTGTGCTAACGGAAACTGTACTAATTAGGGTTCTTATTATGTTACGGTATATAAATTCTTCTCAATTACTTAGGAAAATTACTGGCTGTCTTACAAATTACAGAGGGAGTTAATAATTTCAGTTTCATAAGAAAAAATTCATCAATACTATGCATCATCTTCCTACTATGCATCATCTTCCTACTATACTTGCTACTCATCTTCGTAACCAAACAGCAAAAAAAACAGTTGAAGAGAGGCTCACGAGAGGACACTCAAATTTGCTAACCCTAGAACACGGGGAAGAGGGCTGTGGTACTTATGGAGGTAGCCTAGGGGGAGGTAGCCTAGGGGAGGAGGGGAGGGGAGAGGTGAGGAAGCACCTGTGGGATAACGGCAGGCTGCCGTAGGAGGGCGCCGGCGTCGAGGAGGCGGCGGGCGGCAGCACGTCGAGGAGGAGGCGGCACGTCGAGGAGGAGGCGGCACGTCGAGGAGGAGGCGGCACGTCGAGGAGGAGGCGACGCGTCGAGGAGGAGGTGCGTCGAGGAGGAGGAGGCGCGTCGAGGAGGAGGCGGCGTGTCGAGCTTGCCACCCACCTTGGAGCCGGAACCCTAGGGGCGTCTGGCCTTGGGACGGAGGGGACGGAGGGGACGGAGGGGCGGCGCCATGGGAGGCGGGGCTCGGGGAGGCGGTGCTCGAGGGGAGGAAGGGGAGAGGGAGGCGGCGGGCGCGTGGGCGGCCAAGGCGGCAGACGGAGGCGGCTGCGGCGGGCGCGTCTGGTTGGGGTCGATCGAGGAATCTGGCGAGGAGGGAGGGAGGACACAGTCACGAGGGCCGTGGGTGGAGTGGGGAGGAGGTTACGATGGCGCACCACCCCTCGTGCGCCATAAGTACGACTATTCTAATGGCGCACCTCCCCTCGGTGCCCCATTAGAATTTTGATTTAATCTAGCCCGACTTGTCAGGTTATATACCACCTAACCCTATCTACATCAGAACCCGCCCACTAGCCCGACTGATCAAGACGCAAGACACACACGGGAGGTCCTGGGTTCGATTCCTGTGCTCCCCAATATTTTTTATGCATTTTAAATGTTCTTTGATATTTATTTGTGTTTAAATATGTTCAAACTTGTTTAAATCATAACAGTAATATTTTTTTATAAAAACAGTAATAATTTTTTAAAAAATATGCTCGTCGGCGGCGGTGGAGCGGGGGAGGGTTGCGGTGGGTCGTCGGCGGCGGTGGAGCTAGCGGGGGAGGGTGCGGGTGGGATCGAGATGGAGGGGGATCGAGATCAAGTGTCCTCATGAATTCAAAAAGTTCCCATGAAATTTAAAAATATTCATGATATCAAAAAGTGCCTATGAAATACAATCGAGAAATGAAGACTACGATTTAAATACAATCGATCTTAGCTAGCTATCTGTTCACAATCTTCTTGCCCTTCTTTTTCGCAAATGGAGTTCTTCTGTGGAACGGACGTCCTTTAGGTAGGGTGGTCCTGCTTCTTCTTGTGGTGTGTGCTGCTACTTCATCGTCGTCGCCATGTTCGATCTTCGGGTCGCCGTACTTGTTGAAGTCTTGCTCATTGGCTACTCCATCCATTTCGATGATCTTCCTTTTGCCTCTCCTCACGACAACACGACTGGGCTTTATGGTCGGTAATGAAGAAGCATTGCTCCACTTGGGAAGCTAGTACCCATGGCTCATTTTTCATGGTGATGTTTGCACCCATCTTGGATTTGGCTTGGTATAACCATGGTGGTGAAATACCGGTCTTCTTTTAGGACGCTCTTGGCCCATCTCGACACGGAACATCGGGACCTTCTCTCCAGTAGCTCAGCTCCCACATCTCCTCGATCCTTCCGTAGTATCTGTCCTTGTCGTTGCGGTGTAGGATTCCATCGTTACCCAGAGTTCGATAACCATCGCTCTTCATGTCCTTGTCCTCGGTGTAGAATGTGTAGCCGTTGATATAAATGCGCCTCATAGGTCATCGAGGTTGTGCTCGGCGCTCGTGACAAGGCAAATATGAGTTGTTCTTCCGCCGAAGAATCCTCATGTAAAGGGTACGATGTAAGCTTCGCTTGAACCAACGCGTGAAACATGAGTTGTGCTCTTTGAGTATATCTCCGTCCGTCCTCTGTTGGCCTCGGTCATTGTACGTCTTCTCAATAAAGGTTTTGTGCTCTACCACCCAAGGATCAACCACGTCTATGTGTTGTAGTGCGACTAGGTTTGCTCTTTCAAAGTCGGTGAGTCGACCCTCGTAGTCGACATGCATTTCGCGGCGACCCTCATGGTGACCCCATCCAGCGAGCCTGCCGAGGTGCCTGTTGACGGGCAGACCAACGGGGTTCTCGATGCCTAGATAATTCGTGCAATAGGAGATGCACTCTTCGGTCAGAAAGCCCTTGGCTATATTTCCCTCTGGACGTGACATGTTCCGAACGTATCCTTTGATGACACCATTCATCCTTTCGAACGGCATCATGCTGTGCAGGAACGTCGGCCCGAGTTGGATGATATCCTCCACGATATGGACCAGCAGATGCACCATAACATCAAAGAATGCGGGCGGGAAGTACATATCAAGCTCGCATAGTATCACCACGATCTCTTCCTGTAGCCTTCTAAGTTGCCTCACGCCAATCGACTTCCGAGAGATGACGTCGAAAAAGTTGCATAGGCCAAATAGCGTTTCACGGACGTGCGCGTGCATGATCCCATGGATTGCATATGGAAGTATCTGCGTCATCGGCCGCGTGGCGATCGTGAGACTTCATCCCGCTGAACTTCGCCCACTGGGTCTAGGTATCTCGCTTATCTTCCCAGCGTAATCAGAAGGAAGTTTTACTCCTAGGAGGCAGGTGAAAAACTGCTCAATCTCCTCCTGACTTAGAGTGAAGCACGCGGGAGGGTAGTCATTTCCGGTCTTCTTGGCCTTTTTGCCTTTGCGACGACTTTCTGTGTCCTGCTTCGCCTCATCATCATCATCATCATCATTAGCGTCAAGCTCCTGCACGATGCCCATTGATTTCAAGTCTGCCCTTGCTTTGGCCCATCTTTGGTCCTCTCGGCATGTTGAGCAGGGTACCAAGCAGACTCTCGCACACTTTCTTCGTGATATGCATGACATCAAGGCTGTGAGGCACACGGTGGATCTTCCAGTACGGCAAGTCCCAGAAAACAGACCTCGTTTTCCATACCTTCAGCAGCGGCTCTGGCGCCTTTCGCTTTTTTCCCGGCTCTGGCGCCTTTTTTCCCGGCAGTGGGCAGTCTTTCCAATTTTTCAACAGCTCGTCTATTTCCTCGCCGCTCCTCATACACGGGCGTTTTCGGGGTTCAGTTTCACCATCGAACAGATCCTTGTGTTTCCTCCATGGTTCATCGTCGCGAAGCCACCTTCGATGTCCCATGAACACGGTTTTCGAAGACCCGGGATCTCTATCTAGCTGGCGATACGTTGTGTCATCCATGCACCTTACGCATCCAGAAAATCTGTGGACTACCCGCCATGAGATATCCGTAATCGAGATAGTCGTGCACCGTCGTGAGCAAAGGCGGCTCTCATAGGGAAATATTCTTTCTCTGCGGCGTCCACGTATTGGTGGCGTTTTCTACAGCGTGTCTAGCTCCTCCTTCAAAGAGCCCGGTCTGATTGATGTCATTCCCTGGTTGTTTCGCCCTTCAATTAGCATACTCATGTGAATGTACTTCCTCTTCATGCACAACCAGGGGAAGGTTGTACATCCACACAAACACAGGCCAGGTGCTATGTGTGCTTCTCTGGCTGCCAAACGGATTGACTCCATCGGTGCTCGCGCCCAAAGACGATGTTCCTTGGATCCTTCCCAAATTCTGGGTATTCAAGTTCAACGCTTGCCACTGGCTCGCATCCTTAGGGTGACTCAGCATCTTGTCTTTTTATTTATCTCCGGATCATTTCCGTCATCTTCCCGCTTCTTCTCCTCCCTATCCGCGTGCAACGCAGGAGCTTTTGCTACCTTAGGGTCCGCTAAATACAGCTGCAGACGAGGAGTGATCGGAAAGTACCACACCGATTTTCGAGGAGCTTTCTTCCTCTTCTTGTATCGAAAGTGACGCCAAGACACCGTACATATGGTAGACTCCGCGTGCTCGTCCTAATAAATGATGCAATTGTTCATGCACACATGGTATTTCACGTGCAGTAAATCCAAAGGACACACAATTTTCTTCGCCTCCTCGAAACTGGTCGGGCACTTGTTCCCCTTGGGAAGACGTTCGTGCCAGAATGACATGTTCTCGTCGAAGCATGCGTCGGTCATTTTGTGTTTTACCTTCATCTCCGTGAGCCATGAGCGTTACTTTCAGGTGTATCCTCGGGCCTGCATCCTTCATACAATGGAGTAACCGTCTATCTCCGGTTGATCCAGCTTGGCTTTCTCTCGGGCGGCAGCTCTTGCATTATCCATCCGCTTGGGCAGCTCTTGAATATGAGGGTCCTGCACCCAGCCTCCATCGTCGCCTGCTCCGGCATCTTCATCTTCATGATCATACCCTTCGTCTTGATCTTCCTCATCATCATGTACGACATCTTCTACATGATGATCGTGTACATCATCACCGTCGTGATCATGTCCTCGAGATTCTTCGTCTTCTCGCCCGCCCTCGCCCGCGGTGGTTGTCTTGTTGCCCTTCCTCATTTCTTGCCCGCCCCCATGGACGACTTCATAGTCATCTTGATCACCTTGCCACCGATAGCCATACATGAAACCACGCAAGAGCAGGTGGTCCCTCACCTGCCCGGAATCAGGGTCCGCAATAAGGCTCTTCAGCTTGCAACTTCGACACGGACATCTTATCTCCGCCTCGTTCTTTCAAGCATCTCGGCCTTCGCGGAGATCAAAAACCTATTCACGATGCCTTCGGTCATCGTGCAGACCATGGTCGCTGCGAGGTAGAGCAAAACGATATTTTAGAACCAAGAAAAATTTGGCATGACCTTCCCTAAAAATAGGACCAAAAGAATGCATAGTGCCAAAATTCTGCCAAACGGAAATGACTCAACATTCCGGCAAAATATTGGCAACTATCGCATTTCAAATACCGGTACCTGCAAACACAAACATATATGCAACACCACAAACACAAGCAACACCACAAACATACATAGATCTAGCTAGGCCACAAAAAGTGCATGTGCACGTTGTTGGAGCGAGCTAGGGAGAAAAAAAGTAGACCTACAACATGAAGATAGCTTTTCCCTTACTTACCTATCAAAAAAAGGTAATTTCACCACTTAATTTTGATGAATCTATGGTGCAAATGAGGTGAGGAGGACGAGGCAGCCGACAAGCTTACAGAAGGAGGTGGGGGGAATGAAGTGGGGAAAGTGAATGTGTAGGTGTGGCTGTCCAAAAATATCTAGCTGGTCCCAGGTTACTAATGGCGCACCACTAAGCCATGCGCCATTAGTAACCCAACATACTAATGGCGCACCACAGAGACATGCGCCATTAGTAGTTTTGCAAAAAAGTAAAAGAAAATAATTTTTATGATAATGGTGCACCGTGGCACAGTGCGCCATTAGTAGTTTAAACTACTAATGGCGAACTTTGGCATAGTGCGCCATTAGTAGGTTTGCAAAAAAGTAAAAAAAATTATATGCTAATGGCGCCTTTGTCTTGGTAGATGCGCCATTACTAGTTCTAACTAGTAATGGCGCACTTTTCCATCCATGCGCCATTAGTTTGTATGGAAAAATGGGAAAAAATCAAAAGTAGTGGCGCACCATGAGCACGGTGCGCCATTAGTGTCTTCCACACTAATGGCGCACGAGCAACCGGTGCGCCATTAGTATATAGTAGTGGCGCACTACTTACCTGGTGCGCCATTAGAATCAGTCCTATCTATAGCCCTTTTCCTAGTAGTGTGTTTAGATTGGATCTGGTGGTTCGGGAACTTGCAGCGGCTGGAATTAATTTTCGTCGACTCCCCTAGGGTTTCTGGAATATTGGGGTATTTATAGAGCAAAGAGGCGGTTCAGGGGGCACCCGAGGTGGGCACAACCCACTGGCGTGCACAGGCCCCAGCGCGCCTGGTGGGTTGTGCTCCGCTTGGAGCACCCCTGAGGTGCTGCTCTGGCCCACTGGATGTCTTCTGGTCCAAAAAAAACCACAAAGAGTTTCGCTATGTTTGGACTCCGTTTGGTATTGATTTCCTGCAATGTAAAAAACATGCAGAAAACAGTAACTGGCACTTGGCACTATGTCAACAGGTTAGTACCCAAAAATGATTTAAAATGACAATAAAATGATTGAAAACATCCAAGAATGATAATATAACAGCACGTGAGAATCAGAGCTAAATCCCATTTCTGTGATTTATGAAAATTATTTTTGTGAATGCAAAAGTTTCTATTTTTCAGCAAGATCAAACAACTATCACCCAAGAAGATCCTAAAGGCTTTGGTTGGCACAAACACTAATTAAAACACAAAAAACACAATCATAACAGTAGCATAATTGTGCAAACGCTCAAGAACAGAAAGCAAAAAAACAAAAATAAATTTTATTCATTGGGTTGCCTCCCAACAAGCGCTATTTTTTCACGCCCTTAGCTAGGCATAAAGCAAGGATCTAAGTTTTTTCATCCTTCTCCTTAGTTTCTTTAGAGGTATTTTTGTCATGAGGTTTTGTAAAAAGAACATAAAACATATTATCCATAGAAACTTTGGCACTATTAAGTCGCTTATCATCATAACCCCTTTGATTTCCGGCAACAATCCAAGAGTAATGTTGATTAACATTATTGAAAACTTGTTGGATTATATCTAAAATGGGGACTTCCTTTTTAAGATTCTCATCAAAGATTTGATTATCCCCAAGCAAATGTCTTAACGCATAATCACTATTGTAAAGAATTTTATCTATCACGGGATTTTCACGATTCATATCATAAAAATCAAAGATTTTCCTAGCTTCTCGTATCATGTAGTCAAATTCATTCATAAGAACAAGACTGGCCAACTTCTTAGCCTTGGGATTTTTTATAACGGGAAGCTCAAAAAACAGTATTTGCAAAGTAGGATGAGTACGGATAAATTAACTTTCAAGTTTAAAACTAGTGCTGAAATAGCATCCTCATAAGATCTAGTAGTTCTAAGTATAGGACCATCATCAAGACTTAGATTTCCAAGACAATTGAAAAAATTCTTGGATACGTTCTTTTCCCATAACATTCCCTTGCCCCAAGATAAAAGTTTTAGCATCTAGATTGCCCGTACGTCCAACCTTAGGAGTTAGGTCATCATCTATTGCTACCATACCGTAATCACTCATGATTGCAAGCAAATGATAGATCTGACAAGAAAACGGCGAACAAAAAAGAGGGCGAATAAAACGGCAAAATTTTGTGAACTGGGGGAGAGGAAAATGAGAGGCAAATGGCAAATAATGTAATTGCAAGGAGATGAGATTTGTGATTAAGAACCTGGTAGATGTTGATGATGTCTCACCGGCAACGGCACAAGAAATCGTCACGTGGCCAGGAGACTATCTTGACGTGACCCTCCCCGGCGACGGCGCCAGAAATTCCTTTCGATGTTTGCTTGAACTACGTCGATATTTCCCCAAAGAGGAAGGGATGATGCAGCACAACAACGGTAGATATTTCCCTTAGTGATGAGACCAAGGTTATCGAACCAGTAGGAGAACCATGCAAAACTACATAAACAACACCTGCACACAAATAACAAATACTCGCAACCCAACGTATTAAAGGGGTTGTCAATCCCTTTCGGGTAACGGCGCCAGAAATTGGCAAGCGGACGTGAGAGAGTTGTAAATATTGATAGATCGAATGCCAAATAAAATAAAGTACAACAAGGTATTTTTGTATTTTTGGTTTAATAGATCTGAAAATAAAAGCAAAGGAAAATAGATCGCAAAGGCAAATATAATAAAGAAGAGACCCGGGGGCCATAGGTTTCACTAGTGGCTTCTCTCGAGAAAAATAGCAAACGGTGGGTGAACAAATTACTGTTGGGAAATTGATAGATCTTCAAATAATCATGATGATATCCAGGCAATGATCATTATATAGGCACCACGTCCAAGATTAGTAGACCAACTCCTGCCTGCATCTACTACTATTACTCCACACATCGATCGCTGTCCAGCATGCATCTAGTGTATTAAGTTCATGGAAAAATGGAGTAATGCAATAAGAATGATGACATGATGTAGCCAAGATCTATTTATGTAGAAATAGACCCCATCTTGTTATCCTTAATAGCAACGATACATATGTATCGGTTCCCTTTCTGTCACTAGGATCAAGCACTGTACGATCGAACACATCACAAAGCACATCTTCCCATTGCAAGATAAATAGATCAGCTCGCCAAACAAAACCCAAATATCGGAGAAGAAATACGAGGCTATAAGTAATCATGCATATAAGAGATCAAAGAAGACTCAAATAACTTTCATGCATAAAAAGATAGATCTGATCATAAACTCAAAGTTCATCGAACCCCAACAAACACACCGCAAAAAGAGTTACATCATATGGATCTCCAAGAGACCATTGTATTGAGAATCAAACGAGAGAGAGGAGCCATCTAGCTACTAACTACCGACCCGTAGGTCTACAAAGAACTACTCACGCATCATCGGAGAGGCACCAATGGACATGATGCACCCCTCCGAGATGTTGTTTAGATTGGATCTGGTGGTTCTGGAACTTGCGGCGGCTGGAATTGATTTTAAATCGACTCCCCTAGGGTTTCGGAATATTGGGGTATTTATAGAGCAAAGAGGTGGTTAGGGGCACAACCCACACTGGCGCGCCCCAGGCGCGCCTGGTGGGTTGTGTTTCCTCAGGCACCCCCGAGGTGCTTCTCCAACCCACTGGATGTCTTCTGGTCCAAAAAAATCCACAAAAAGTTTCGCTGTGTCTGGACTCCGTTTGGTATTGATTTTCCACGACGTAAAAAACATGCAGAAAACAACAACTGGCACTTGGCACTATGTCAATAGGTTAGTACCAAAAAATAGTATAAAATGACTATAAAATGATTGTAAAACATCCAAGAATGATAATATAACAGCATGGAACAATCAAAAATTATAGATACGTTGGAGATGTATCATCCACCTCTATAAATACTCAAATATTCCCCTAACATAAGATAGACACCCAAAATACTTTTTTCGCTGCCGCAAGTTCCAGAACCATGAGATCTCATCTGGAGGCCTTCTCCGGTACTCCACCAGAGGGGGAATCAATCACGGAGGGGTTCTTCATCATCATTGTTGCCCCTACGATGATGCGTGAGTAGTTTACCACAGACCTATCTGTCCATTGTTAGTAGCTAGATGACTTCTTCTCTCTTTTTGATCTTCAACACAACGTTCTCCTCAATGTTCTTGGAGATCTATTTGATGTAATGACTTTTTGCAGTGTGTTTGTTGGGATCCGATGGATTGTGAGTTTATGATCAGATCAATCAATGAATATTATTTGAGTTTTTTCTGAACTCTTTTATGCATGATTAATATAGCCTCGTATTTCTTCTCTGATTTATTGGTTTGGTTTGGCAAACCAGATTGATTTATCTTGTAATGGGAAGAGGTGCTTTGTAATGGGTTCGATCTTGCGGTGCTCAATCACAGTGACAAAAGAGGACATAACACGTATGTATCATTGCTATTAAGAGCAAAAAGACGGGGTTTATTCATACGTGAGTTTATCTTTTCTACATCATGTCATCTTGCTTAAAGCATTACTCCATTTTTTCATGAACTTAATACACTAGATACATGATGGATAGCGATCGATGCGTAGAGTAATAGTAGTAGATGCAGGCAGGAGTCGGTCTACTAATCTTCAACGTGATGCATATATACGATCATTGCCTTGGATATCGTCATAATTATTTGCTTTTCTATCAATTGCCCAACAGTAATTTGTTTACCCACTGGATGCTATTTTGTCGAGAGAAGCCTCTAGTGAAAAATATGGCCCCCGGGTCTATCTTTTATCATATATTAAAACTAAAATACCTTGCTGCAATTTTATTTTATTTTTTTGTATTTTTGTTCAAACTATCAATCAAAAAATATACAATTTAATCTCGCACATAACCCTTGAGAGATTGACAACCCCTTTACGCATTGGGTTGCAAGTATTTTTTATCTATGTGCAGGTGTTGTTTACATAGTGTTGCTTGGTTGTCCTACTGGATTGATAACCTTGGTTTCATAACTGAGGGAAATACTTATCTCTACTGTACTACATTATCCTCTCCTCTTCGAGGAAATTCCAACGGAGCTCACAAGTAGCAGGAAGAATTTCTAGCACCGTTGTCGGGGAGACACCATCAACATCTATCAAGTACCTATGCATAAAATATCATCTCCTTGCAATTACATTATTTGTCATTTGCCTCTCGTTTTCATCTCCCCCACTTCTAAAAAGTTTTTACAAAAATACAAAAATATTTTATGTTTGTCTTTTTCTTGTTTGATCTTTTGCTTGACCACTTTATTGTTATGGCTAGTTCTTCTCTTTGTTTCTTGTACCCCTGAAAATGAAGTTCTCAATTTTAAGAAAAGGGGGTGGGGGAATTTAAAAGATGCTTGGTATAGAATTTGTGATGCTCATAATAGATCTATTCGTAAGCAATCCACTACTATCCTTCTCCGTAATTTTTATGTGGGCATTACTACTGGTATAGATTCGTTCTTGATACTATTATTGGAGGGAGTTTCTTGAGTTGTCCCCCTATGGATGCTTTCAATGCTATGGGAAATCTAGTTGGATCTCCACCTATCACTATTAATGCAATACTTTTAACTCTGGAACATGTTATGCAACGACTAGATGCTATTAAAAAAATGCCTATTGTTGGGGATATAAAAATTTGTGTAAGCCGCCCAGGAGGGGCCGGGTTACGTAAAGAGGTTACCAAACAGAAGCCCAAGTCCAAGCATGAAGATGGCGTCTCAACAAGGGGCCTAAGGCCCACAGGCGACTTAAGGCCCGTTGTAGTAAACCGCCGTAATGGCATGACTTGTATCATAAGGTAGACTTGACTAGTCACCGAGCCGGACATTGTTTATAAGCCGGCCGGGACTCTGTAGGCCGGAGGGCGTCAACCCGTGTATATAAGGGGACGACCCGCTAGCGGCTTAGGACAAGAAACAACCAATCGAGAACCGGGCATAGCGTATCTTGCTCCCTGGTCATCGAAACCTCAAGCAATACCAACCCAACTAGACGTAGGCTTACCTTCACCGTAAGGAGCCGAACTAGTATAAATCCTCTCGTGTCCTTTGTCCCGACTAACCCCTTTAAGCTTCCTAGTTGCGATGGCTCCACGACTAAGTCCTTGCAAGAGGACATCTGCCGTGACAATTCCACGACAGTTGGCGCCCACCGTGGGGCCAAGCCCAGTGGAATTGAGTTCTTGAAGGGCAGCTTCAAGGGCTCAAGGGATACGCATGGGCGGATGACCAAGAGTCGTCGCGGCAAGATCTACATCGACAATGAAGGCTGGGGCCACGAGGCCGACTCAATTGAGTACGGGTACCGGGTCCCCTTTGGCGGAATCCACGTCTTCATCGGCCGGATTGATGAGCCGGGCCCAGAGCCGGACAGCTGCACCGACCTCATTGAGACGGCTGAGCGTGTGAGACCCGCCCAGGTTCAACCTACCATGAAGCGTGCCTTTGTTGGCTGTGTTCATGGAGAGGCACTTTCTGAAGGATCTAAAGATGGCGAAGAGACGGCCGTCCCATCAGATGATGATTCGTCCTCCGGCTCAACAGATTCTCTCAGATCGGGTCCAAGAAGGCATGCTAGGGGGCTGTTCTGACGACTCTAGCATTCCAGATTGCTATGAGCCGCCGAGCTGGGCAGGAGTCTTCATGGCTGGTACCCAACCCGGCAAAACTCGACAGCTGCGGCAGCAATGACATCCTGGTCAGGATCGGCCGGGGCAGGAGGCCCCGCGCGCCCGCTGGCTCAGGTGCTGATAGATCTTATGGACAAGTTGATGGCCCTGTTAACCACCACAGTTATTCCTGCAAATCCATATGATCATAACGCGGAGGTGGCAAAGGTGCGTGAGGAGATAGCCCTGGCCAAGGAGGCCTTGGCGGCTAAGGACACCAGGCTAGCTGCGGAACGGGCGGCTTTGGATACACGGGCACAGCGACTCCAGTCAGAGGCTTTCCAGCTTAATAGTCTGAATGCGTCCAATGAGGTGATGAGAAGGAGACATCAGAAGACCCAGTCCCGTCTGCCTCCGGCTTACGATCCTCGGAATCTTTTCACGACACCCGGAGCTGGTCCTAGCAATCCGCCCGAAGCCAATCAATTTATGACACCCGGAGCAGGAGGGCCGGTTCAGCCTCGAGAGACGGCACCTCTTCACGGGAGCATGGCCCCGCCCCGATACATACCGACACCTCCGGGCCACTTTTCCAACCCCATGGAGAACTTGATAGCACCATCGGCGCGTTTGGCGGCTCTACCAGTGGATGGTGATGACCCGACGGTGGTGGAAACCCAGAGGGTTAGGGATCTTCTTCAGACGGCTTTGGCACAGCACGAAACCTATTCTTACAGCAGGGACAGGATTCATTCCACTCCTCAGCCTTGGATAGCACCTCGTCCAAAGCTGGAGTCCGAATTCTGGCCAGGCACATGGAGTCGAAGCTTTATCAAGCAATGCCCAGTGTCGCAACCAACCCGGTGGCTTTAACCCGGTGCAGGATCGATTGCGTCAGGAGGATGAACGGGCGGCTCAATTAGCGGCTCAGCAGACGACATACGATGGTCTCCCAGAGTATCCAATGACTTCTATTGGAGCAGGGGTGGCCACTAGAACCGGTGGTGTCCCTTGTCTGGTGCCGGCTCTGCGAGATGTGCGTCTGCCCAAGGATTTCAAGGGACCTCGAAAGGTGCCGAATTACATGGCTGACTTATAGTCGGGGGCATGGATTGAAAGTTATGAGATGGCCATGGAGTTATTGGAAGTCAGCGATGCGGCAATGGCTAAGTATTTCACCATGATGTTAGATGGAACAGCCCGATATTGGTTGAAAAGTTTGCCTCGCAATTCCATCAGTTCATGGGTAGAGTTAAAGGCCCGATTTATCCAGAACTTTAAAGATACTTGCAAGCAATCTATGTCCATTGTGGACTTGACCAATTGTAAGCAGGAGGAGGGTGAGTCCACAACTCATTGGGTGCGCCGGGTCAAGGAAATAATACATTCATCGATAAGATGGATGCCGCCTCTATGATACTTATGCTCCATCGTAATTGTTGTTTTGTGCGGCGAAGCGGTAGGGCGCCTTAAGCGTGACTGCAATGACATGGGTACGCTGATGGCGGCTTTGGTTAAATATGTCGATTCTGATACTACCGATGATCCCACGTCTGAGGAGGAAAAGACAGGGAAAGGAAAGAAGAACGGCAATGGAAAGGGTCAGCAGCAACAACCGGTAAGTCAAGGTGGCAACAAGCGTAAGCCGGACGGTAACCCGGCGTCTGTGGCCAATGCTAATGCCCAAGGTAATAACAAGAAGCGTAAGGGGAGAGCACCTCCTCGGTCTGGTGGCTCAGGTCCATCTCTTGAGCAGCTTCTGAATGAGCCTTGTCCAAGACACGGTACTCGGGAGAATCCTGCCACCCACTTATGGAAGGACTGCGCAATCATGAAGGCTTTCAAGAATTCAAACATGTTTGATGGCAATCACGGATCAAAGCGGTTCAGAGCGGGTGGTTTCCATGGCCCGAGTGGCGGCTCAAGTTCCAGCTTTTCAAGGTGGTCAAGGTGGCTATAATCGCAGCAGCCCGTCAAGGAGGACAAGCAGCAGCAAAGAATAAAGTTATCGAGCCATCCAAAACAGTTGAGCGGTGGGCAATACCACGTGTTTACCACTAACTTGTGTAAACGTGACCGTAAGGTTCATAAAAGGGCTGTGAATTCGGTTGAACCGGCGGTTCCCGTTATCCGAGGTGGTCGAGCAGCCTATCATTTGGAGTAGAGAAGATCACCTCCTCGGTCGATAACCCGGTCGATTGGCCTTGGTGGTGGCCCCTCGGGTTGGTGGATATAAATTCACTAAGGTACTCATGGACGGCGGAAGCGACATCAATATTCTCTATTATGAGACCTTCGCCGTATGGGTCTGACCGATAAGGGCTTGAGGACGTCTAACACTGTTTTTTCATGGGGTGGTACCTGGTAAGTCGGCATATCCTGTTGGAAAGATTGAGCTGGAAGTGGCTTTTGGAGATGAATATGATTCCAGGGCTGAGAAGCTGACGTTTGAGGTAGTTAAAATCAGGAGCCAATATCACGCTCTGTTTGGACGGCCGGCTTATGCCAAGTTTATGGCACGGCCGTGTTATGTTTATCTGCAGCTCAAGATGCCGGGTTACAAGGGCACCATCACTGTGCAAGGGAGTCGAAAGGTGGCCTTGGAATGCGAGGAAGGCGATGCGGCTTATGCTGAGTCCGTTTGTGCTCAAGAGGAGCTGAAGTTTTATCAAACTAATGTTGACCCGGCAGATATGACCTCTTTGAAAAAGCCAACCACAGAGCAAGACTCGGTGTTGAAATTTAAGTCGGCCGCCGAGACAAAACTGGTTGATTTCACTCCAGGCGACTCTTCCAAGTAGTTCAGCATCAGTACCAAATTGGATCCCAAATAGGAAAGCGTGCTCATCGAGTTCATCCGTGAGAACCGGGACATCTTTGCATGGAAACCTTCTGACATGCCGGGTGTCCCGAGAGAACTCGCTGAGCACTCTCTTAATATTGATCCAAAGTATAAGCCGGTCAGGCAGTTCCTCCGACGATTCAATGAGGAAAGGCGAAAGGCTATTGGGGAGGAGGTCGCTCGGCTCTTAGCGGCCGGGTTCATCGTGGAAGTTTTTCACCTGGAGTGGTTGGCTAACCTGGTGCTTGTGCTCAAGAAGAACGGCACCTGGCGGATGTGTGTGGACTACACGGACTTAAATAAAGCTTGTCCGGCCGATCCCTTTGCTCTACCCCGCATTGATCAAATCATCGATGCAACAGCGGGTTGCGAGCGTTTGAGTTTTTTGGATGCTTACTCTGGTTATCATCAGATCAAGATGGCAGTTAAGGACCAGGAGAAGACGGCTTTCATTACTCCGTTTGGAGCCTTCTGCTATGTGTCTATGCCGTTTGGGCTCAAGAGTGCCCAGGCGACTTATCGGCGGTGTGTGCGTAATTGTCTCCACAATCAGATTGGGAGCAATGTTCATGCTTATGTGGATGACATTGTGGTGAAGTCGAGAGAAGGAAACCTTGATCTCCGACTTAAAGGAAACCTTTGATAATCTCCGGGTTTATAAGATGATGCTTAACCCGCATAAGTGTGTATTCGGTGTACTGCAGGCAAACTTTTGGGATTCTGGTTTCAAGCGAGGGCATTGAAGCTAACCCGGAGAAGATCAAAGCGATTACCTCTACGGCTAAACCGGGCGTGCATCAATGATGCTCGGCCGCGGGTTGCGTTCTTTGCTTTAAGCCGATTCATCACCGGTTTGGGAGAAGGCTTTCTTCTTTATCGGATGATGAAGAAAGCGAACACCTTTATGCAGGTGAAGGCCGATGCTGCTTTTGAAGATTTAAAGAGACAATTGGCTGAGCCACCGGTTCTCGCAGCTCCGATTGATAAAGAGCCATTGCTATTGTATGTTGTCGCTAACTCACGTCTTTGTTAGTGTGGCCATTGTGGTGGAGCGTAAGGAGGCGGCAAGGAGCATCCGGTTCATTGACGGTTTATTACATCGATGAGGTGCTCATAGAGTCCAAGCAAAGGTATCCGCATTGGCGTAAACTGGTTTATGGGGTGTTCATGGCGGCCGGAAGCTAAAGCGATACTTCCTAGGTCATCCTATAAGCGTGGTAAGTTCAGCCCCTTGGGAGACATCATCGAGCATGGAAGCCACAGGACGAGTTGCCAAGTGGGCCATTGAGCTTGGGCCTCACAGTTTAAAGTATATGCCGCGCACAGCTATGAAATCTCAAGCCCTAGTGGACTTTATCAATGATTGGATGGAGCTGCAGGCACCAGAGGAGAAGCCGGATAACACGTATTGGACTATTCACTTCGATGGGTCCAGGCAGTTGGAAGGCTCGGGGGCTGGAGTTGTTTTAACTTCCCCCCGAGGTGACAAATTTTGTTATGTGTTCCGGCTTATGTTTCCCTGTACTAACAATGCAGCTGAATATGAGGCTTTACTCCATGGCCTCCAGATGGCCAAGGAGATGAATTTGAGCCGGGTAAGATGCTTGGGCGATTCAGACCTCGTTGCTCAACAGGTGTCAGGCACGTGGGATTCTAAGGATCCCCTTATGGTGGCTTATCATCGTGAAGTTGATGTGGTGGCTGGGCACTTCAAAGGTTATCAAGTAGAGCACATTGATCGAAGGAAGAATGAGGCGGCTGATGCTTTAAGCCGGCTGGGGTCTCAGCGTAAGCCGGTGCCGCCTAATACTTTCCTTGACATTTTTCATAACCCTTCTGTCAGAGTGCCTACAGAGGAAGAGCTTGTAGTGCCCGACCCGCAGGCACAGCTGGTGGCGCCTCTCCATGCCATCCCGGACTGGACGGTTCCATACTTAGCCTATATGACCCGGGGAGAGTTGCCTGAGGACGAGACCTTGGCAAGACAAATCATCAGGCGGTCCAAATCCATGACGATTGTTCACGGCGAGTTGCATCACCGCAGCGTCACTGGGGCGTTTCAGCGTTGTGTATCACCTACGGAGGGTCAGGAGATACTTCGTGAGATTCATGAAGGTGATTGCGGTCGTCATGCCGGTTCAAGTCTCTGGTAGCCAAGGCTTTTCGTCATGGTTTTTATTGGCTGACGGCTCATGCTGATGCGGAGGATCTGGTCAGCAAATGTGACGGATGTCAAAAATTCTCACGACGAGCTCATGTGCCGCTCTAGAATTGAGGATGATTCCAATTACTTGGCCGTTTGCAGTCTGGGGGCTTGATATGGTTGGACCTTTCAAAAGGTCTAAAGATAAGAAGACACACCTATTGGTGGCAGTGGATAAATTCACCAAGTGGGTTGAAGCAGAGCCGGTTAGTAAGTGTGATGCAGCCACAACGGTTCAGTTCATCAAAAAGGTGATCTTTCGTTTTGGTTTTCCGCACAGTATTATAACTGATAATGGTACTAATCTCTCCAAGGGTGCCATGGAAGAGTTCTGTCAACAAGAGCACATCCGGCTTGATGTTTCGGCTGTTGCTCACCCCCAGTCTAATGGTCAGGCAGAAAGAGCTAATCGAGAGATCCTGAAAGGTATCAAACCCCGGCTCTTAGTTCCCTTACAGCAAACTCCGGGTTGTTGGGTGGAGGAGTTACCCTCTGTGCTATGGAGCATCAACACAACGCCTAACGGGTCTACTAGTTATACACCTTTCTTCATGGTGTACGGAGCAGAGGCGGTTCTGCCAAGTGACATCCGGCATGATTCACCACGGGTGGCGGCTTACGTTGAGGCTGATAATGAAAAAGCTCGTCAGGATGCACTTGACTTGTTGGATGAAGAGCGAGACTTGGCAATAGCCCGCTCGGCGATTTACCAGCAAGACCTGCGCCGTTATTACAGCCGCCGGGTTAGAAGCAGAACTTTCCAGGAAGGCGCTTTAGTTCTCCGGCTCATCCAGGACCAATCCGATATGCACAAGCTGTCCCCTCCTTAGGAAGGACCTTTCGTGGTCAGCAAGAATCTCAACAACGGGTCATATTACATCATTGATGTTCGAGAGCACAAAGACTCACGTAAGTCGGAGGAGGAGACCCGCCGGCCGTGGAACATAGCGCATCTCCGGACCTACTATACTTAAGCCACCGGTTTTCAGAGTATATTTGTTTTTTCTTTTTAGCAATGTATATATTATATAAAGCAATAAAGCAGGACCTCTTTCCTTTCCATCCTACAAGGTTTATGTGTCTTCTTTACCAGGTGATGGAAATGGCTAACAGGGAGCGGATCATATCTGAATCCGGTTTTCCCTTTGGTCCGGCTTATGATCATATCTGAATCAAGCCATGGTCACTTGGGGGCTTCCTATTCAAACATAGGTCGTATTCGAACCAAAGAGAACATAGCTGTCGATACCCACTTGATCGGCATACTGCCAAACCCACTTGGGGGCTTCTTGATCATATTTGAATCATAGCTTAACCCCTTTGGGTCTGACGTGGATCGTATTCGAATCAGCGTCATTAAACAACTCTCATGGTCACTTGGGGCTTCTGTTCAAACATAGGTCTTCTTCGAACCAAAGAGAACATAGCTGTCGATACCCACTTGATCGGCATCGCCAAAGCCATTGGGGGCTATATGATCGTATCCAAATCTTAGCTTAACCCCTTTGGAATGGTTCTACTGATCGTATTTGAATCAGAGGCCTTTGAAAATTAGGTTTACCTTACTCTATAAGAGTGAATAATATTAAGGGCCAGGTAAACGTTATATGTTCCAATTTTCAGAAGTTAAGTATAACTGTCTGTTTTCTGGAACAGGTAAGCCGGTAATGTACGCCTTAAACCGGCTGATACTTATGATGTTTTGGTTCATACTCCGGGTTAATATTATTTTACGTGACCCCGGATGTGGTGAGATGCCAAAGGAATTTTTTGTTTTTATACACAGGGTAAAGCAAAAAGCTTTTGGATGTTAAGAAGCAACTCAAGTAAGCCGGCAGGGTGCAACAATAAGTGGCTTGAGACATTGTTAAGCACCAAAAACATGCGCGAAGGCATGACAGAGTTAAGAAGTGTTTCTACCCTATTACAAGACTCCCCAAGTCTGAATAATGAGGCATTATTTTTTCACAGACTTAGAGCCAGGCGGGTTACTCCTTTGGTGGACTTGACGACTCCGGGTTATCCTTCTCCGCCTCTCTTCACCGCTGCTTTGTCCTCGAAGGTTGACGAGGTCCAGTCAATGCCGCTTAAGGCTTCAAATTCAGCTTCATCCTCTATTAAACTGGCCGGGTCAACTTTAGGAGCAAAGGTGTGCTTACGAGTTGGAGGGATCAGGCTGACATCATCATAATGAGGAGTTGGAATCCTCCGGTTGTCATGATCATAACCCGGCTGGTACTTTGTAAGATCAATATCGTTGCTGATAATGGTGGCCATAGGACGTACGACTCTCACACAGGTGGTGAAGTCTGATTGACTGAATGCAGAGCCGTCCTCCTTTAAGCTAGGGTATCCAAGAGCAACATCGCTTAAGTCTAGCTCTGGAGCCAACGCTTTGGCCCGGCTTAAGGCGGCTATGGCCCCGGCTCTACCAGATGCTCGCCTTAACTCCTGAATCCGTTGAGGTAACACGGCAAGCCGTTTGAGTACATCCTGCAGGAGATAAGGAGTATCATTTGATAAAGCCACAACGTCCAAAGCACGTTGTGACCGGTGTCTGTTGTTCCACTAGAGTGTACACCGCCTTAAGCTTGATCGGCATATTCTCGCTTCAAAGTTGGTACTCACAGGACCTGCGTTTATGCATATAAGGTTAAGCCGAGATCATCTCTCAAACAGTTATCAAATGAATCATGATGATGTTCAAAAGTTACACATAGTCACTTACCAAAAATTGCTGAGACCATTTGGGATATCTGGTTTTTAAGCCGGACAATTCGGCATTGTTTCAAAGAAGAGTCGCTTCGTTGTCTCGGCCCGGTCACAAGTGAAGATTTTTCATCCGCCCTGGCCTTCTTCTCTGCGTCAAAATCCTTCTTCAACTTTTCTTGCTTAGAGATGCTGAAGGCGAATTTGGAGTCAGCTTTTTGAATCTCAAGGTCTTGGGCCGCCAGCCGGGTCTTCAGATCAGCAATTCGAATTGACTGGTGGAGACCTGCAATAACGCCGGGGTATGGTAAGGTTATGGTAAGGTATTATTAAAGTCTCAAGCACTTTACAAGTAAAGACCCTTGACACTTGGGGGCTAATGTATGCTGAAGAAAATTTTACTTTATAATGTCAGATTATGCATATTAAAGTCTCAACTACTTTACAAGTAAAAATACTTGACACTTGGGGGCTAATGTGTATCGCTTCTTTAAAAAGTTGTTATACTACAGCCGGGTTCAATATGCTTTTTTGTAAACCGCGTGAGCTAAAAGTAAGCTGGTATCTAAGTCTACGGCATATTTACCTATAAGCAGTAGACTTGGGGGCTGGTACAGTAAGTAAGATTCAGGAGAAATGATATAAGTTATACCTCAGATTTATGCTGTATCTGTTTCACCATGTCAATCTCCGTGTCGCTGTTATGCACTTGATTCAGATAGCCCGAGACTATATCGCCAATACTTAAGTGGGCATAATCAGCGATGTCCTGTTTGGTCTTCCGCTTTTGACAAGTTCTTCCTTAGCGGTGCACTGGCAAGAACGATGGTCGCCCGGCTCAACATACTGCCTTTTCAAGTATTCAACTTCCGGTTCTGCCGTCCGGACCGGGCTAGGAATTTCCGGTTTATCGGAGTTATCAAGAGTGTTTTCTTGAGGCGGGTCAGAAGATGGTGTCGGAATTTCATGGGCCGGCTCAGGAGGAGGCTAATGAGTAGAAGCATCAGGGGCAGTGGTTCCGAGTTCCGGCTCTGTTGCTACCGGGTCTTCAATCAGTTTATTCTTCTTTGCCCTCTTACTGGGCTTCGCCTGCACACTGTGAATAAAACAAAGGGATGAGTACAAATTAGGAGTAAGGCAAAGCATGAGGATAACAAAGGTACATTACCCAGGGGCAGTCTTGAAAGCCGGCATGTTGGATTGCATAGACTCGCCAGAAGAAGGAGAGGTATCCTGATAATTGGAGTCAGATGAATTGAGAGGTCGATTTAATTAAACCCGCCAAAGGATAAGCGAACGCATAAGCGGAGATGACCTCGATTCGACGCTTCTCGCCACGCTGTAAGCCGGAAGAGAGCTCTACATCCTTGCTAGTCCGGGTTTGCCTCCGGTTCTCAAGCTGTTGTTGCTTCAAAAGAAATTGAGGATCTTGATAAGCTAAGGGATGTGAAAATCTTACTTTCCGAGTCACCCGCCGGGTTTTGTGCTTTCGCAAAGGCTCTGAGTCGGAGGAAATTATAGTTACCTCTTCGCCATGAGCTTGGTTGTTTCCAGTGTCTTCCTGAAAGGCGGAAATATCAATAAAATAGTAACAAAGGAGTTAAAGAGAATAAGAGATTACCTCTTCCTCATCTGAAGAAGAATCATCCAATTTGAGTAATTCAGAGGCGTTGGGTTTCTTCTTCTTTGAAGTCCCTGTCTTGGCATTTTTCCTTTCATTTTTCTTGGCTGCTCTGGCTTGTTGGGCGGCCTCGTGGTCATATTTGACTTTCCAGAAATCATCATTGGCCTGTGGGAAAGATAAAGAATTATAAGTACAAGGAGGTAAACATATTAAAGAGTATTTATTAAAGATTGGTAACTTACTGCAGGGGCCCGGTTCTTTTTGCAGAAGGGAAGTAACCCGAAGGTGTTGTTAATAACAGTACCCTCCTTCAGCAGTGACTGAGTTGTAGCATCTGCCACGTCATCTGGTAAGTCGTCAGAACTGTGGTGCATTGGGTCATTCTGTTCGCCTGTATAGGTGCACATTAAGCCGGAACGGCGGCTTAATGGGAGAATACGCCAAGTAACCCGGACCAAGTCGATGCCGTTTAAGCCATTTCCCAGAAGGGCTTTAATCTTCTTGATGGTGGGGTTGAGCGGCAGACATTCAACATCGGTCAGTTTATCCGCCAGCGGGTGGTTAGACTCATGTCGCAGGGCGCAAAAGCCGGGCAGAGGCGGCTCATCAGCTGGGGAAGTATCCTGACAGTAGAACCATGACTGGTTCCAATATTTGGGGTGACTCGGCAGCTCAGCATAAGGAAACAGGCAGTCTCTCCGTCGCTGGATCGAGATACCGCCAAGTTCAAGACTCGGCCAATTGGCGCGCTCATTTTGCCGGTTCAAGTAAAACAGTTCTCTGAATAAGAGCAAGCTTGGTTCGTCTCCCAGGTACACCTCACAGAAGACTTGGAAATTGCAAAGATTGGACACGGAATTGGGTCCAATGTCTTGAGGTCTAAGGTCAAAGAAATTTAAAACTTCTCTGAAGAACTTTGAGCCGGGAGGGGCAAATCCCGGGCTCATGTGATCCGTGAAAACTATTACTTCCCCTTCTTTGGGTTGAGGCTTTTCTTCAGATGGATCAGGGACACGATAAGACATGACTTCCTTCTTTGGCAAATGACCAGACTTCACAAATTCAGCCAATTTGCTTTTGGTGATAGTGGATGGGACCCGATTGCGAGTTCTGAGGAGCTTTGGTCGACTTAGGCGCCATGACAACAGTTTGGCCTATTGCAAAATAAGAAGTTCCGGTTTAAATTTTAACCCGGAAGAAAATATTCAAATTGCTGAAGGTAGTGGCTTAAAGGGGCCTAATGACATAAGGATAATTGGGCAACATTATTTAAGCCGCCACAAGTGTTAGCAACAGTTAAAAAGTTTAAAAGACCTGAGAAGGTGCCAAGGTTCACAAATCAAGTGGGATGCGTTTAAACCGGATATTTGGACGGTTATGTTAAAGGCATTTAACATAAGAAGTGTTCCGGGTGATAAAAACAGGTTTCATAAGTTACAACGATTATTTTGGATCAAATGTTCGTCCTGAAAAGAAAAATTTCTAGACCTAAAACAAGTGCAGAGAAGTTCATACACTCGAAAGAAGCTTCTGAACAAAGGAAAATGGATCTATTTGCATATAAAATGGGGGTGAAACAGTTACCGCAGCAGTTCTATACCATCTAACGATCAGAAAAGGGCGTTGGGGGTGAGATCTATCAAGGGTTCGTAGCGGGCGGCGATGAACACCGACGAACTCGACGAAAACTATGATATAGATCTAAGACAGGAAAGGAAAGGGACTTACAGGTCTAGAGGAGCTGCGGAGATTCGCCGGCGTGTTTCTGGACCGATTCAGGTTGATGCAGCGGCCTGGGTCGGAGAAGACGAGAAGCTTGACGGCGGCGGCGGCGGAGCTCGAGAGGAGGCAAGAGGAAGGAGATGACTGGAAGGGGGGAAAATGAAACCCTGGTCGTGCCTATTTATAAGGAGAGCATAACTAAGACGGCGCAGGAAACGAGGAGATAAGAATTACTATCCAGCGGCCCCGATGCCTCGATTCTCGGAACGGGCAATAAAGACAGAGATCCGTTGGGCCGATTCGGTGGGATAAAAGGAAAGATAACGTCATGACGGGTTAACACGGATCCAAAGAATGATGTCACGGCGGGTTAAAGAAAGTCTTTTTTGCGCCGTCAAGAGACTGAAGATTTTATGTTTTAAGTTATTTTAAGATTGACATGAACAGGTTCAAATCAATCTGGGGCCTAATGTTGGGGATATAACAATTTGTGTAAGCTGCCCAGGAGGGGCCGGGTTACGTAAAGAGGTTACCAAACAGAAGCCCAAGTCCAAGCATGAAGATGGCGTCTCAACAAGGGGCCTAAGGCCCACAGGCGACTTAAGGCCCGTTGTAGTAAACCGCCGTAATGGCATAACTTGTATCATAAGGTAGACTTGACTAGTCACCGAGCCGGACATTGTTTATAAGCCGGTCGGGACTCTGTAGGCCGGAGGGCGTCAACCCGTGTATATAAGGGGATGACCCGCTAGCGGCTTAGGACAAGAAACAACCAATCGAGAACCGGGCATAGCGTATCTCGCTCCCTGGTCATCGAAACCTCAAGCAATACCAACCCAACTAGTGTTGGGGAACGTAGTAATTTCAAAAAAAATCCTACGCACACGCAAGATCATGGTGATGGCATAGCAACGAGAGGGGAGAGTATTGTCCACGTACCCTCGTAGACCGTAAGCGGAAGCGTTATGACAACGCGGTTGATGTAGTCGTGCGTCTTCACGATCCGACCGATCCAAGTACCGACGTCACGGCACCTCCGAAGTTCAGCACACGTTCAGCTCGATGGCGATCCCCGGCTCACGATCCAGAAAGCGCCGGGGATGAGTTCCGTTAGCACGACGGCGTGGTGACGATGATGATGCTCTACCGGCGCAGGGCTTCGCCTAAACTCCGCGACAATATGACCGAGGTCGAATATGGTGGAGGGGGGCACCGCACACGGCTAAGGAACGATCCGTAGATCAACTTGTGTGTTCTGGGGTGCTCCCCTGCCCCCGTATATAAAGGAGGGAGGGGGAGGTGCGGCCGGCCCCAAGGCAGTGCGCTGGAGGAGCCCTACTCCCACCGAGTAGGACTCCCCCCCTCTTGCCTTGTTGGAGAAGGAAAGGGGGAAGGGGAAAGAGGAAGGGGGCCCCCCCTCTCCTTGTCCTATTCGGACTAGGGGGCAGGGGCGCCCGCCCTGGCCGGCCCTCCTCTTCTCCCATATGGCCCACTAAGGCCCATTAACCCCCGGGAGGGTTCCGGTAACCCCCCGGTGTTCCGGTAAAATCCCGATTTCACCCGGAACCATTCCGATATCCAAATATAGGCTTCCAATATATCAATCTTTATGTCTCGACCATTTCGAGACTCCTCGTCATGTCCGTGATCACATCTGGGACTCCGAACAAACTTCGGTACATCAAAACTTGTAAACTCATAATAAAACTGTCATCGTAACGTTAAGCGTGCGGACCCTACGGGTTCGAGAACTATGTAGACATGACCTAGAACTATTCTTGGTAAATAACCAATAGCGGAACCTGGATACCCATATTGGTTCCTACATATTCTATGAAGATCTTTATCGGTCAAACCGCATAACGACATACATTGTTCCCTTTGTCATCGGTATGTTACTTGCCCGAGATTCGATCGTCGGTATCCAATACCTAGTTCAATCTCGTTATCGCAAGCAAGTCTCTTTACTCGTTCCGTAATACATCATCTCGCAACTAACTTATTAGTTGCAATGCTTGCAAGGCTTATGTGATGTGTATTACCGAGAAGGCCCAGAGATACCTCTCCGACAATCGGAGTGACAAAACCTAATCTCGAAATCGCCAACCCAACATGTACCTTTGGAGACACCTGTAGTACTCCTTTATAATCACCCGATTACGTTGTGACGTTTGGTAGCACCAAAGTGTTCCTCCGGAAAACGGAGTTGCATAATCTCATAGTTACAGGAACATGTATAAGTCATGAAGAAAGCAATAGCAATATACTAAACAATCAAGTGCTAGGCTAACGGAATGGGTCATGTCAATCACATCATTCTCCTAATGATGTGATCCCATTAATCAAATAACAACACATGTCTATGGTTAGGAAACATAACCATCTTTGATTAATGAGCTAGACAAGTAGAGGCATACTAGTGACTATATGTTTGTCTATGTATTCACACATGTATCATGTTTCCGGTTAATACAATTCTAGCATGAATAATAAACATTTATCATGAAATAAGGAAATAAATAATAACTTTATTATTGCCTCTAGGGCATATTTCCTTGAGTCTCCCACTTGCACTAGAGTCAATAATCTAGTTCACATCATCATGTGATTCAACACTAATATTCACATCTCGTATGTGATTAACACCCATAGTTCACATCGTCATGTGACCAACACCCAAAGGGTTTACTAGAGTCAATAATCTAGTTCACATCGCTATGTGATTAACACCCAAAGAGTACTAAGGTATGATCATGTTTTGCTCGTGAGAGAAGCTTAGTCAACGGGTCTGGCTACATTCAGTCGTATGTATTTTGCAAATATTCTATGTCTACAATGCTCGCATGGAGCTACTCTAGCTAATTGCTCCCACTTTCAATATGTATCCAGATTGAGACTTAGAGTCATCTGGATCAGTGTAAAAAGCTTGCATCGATGTAACTCTTTACGACGGGCTCTTTTATCACCTCCATAATCGAGAAATATTTCCTTAGTCCTCACTAAGGATGTTCTTGACCAATGTCCGGTGATCTACTCCTAGATCACTATTGTACTCCTTGCCAAATTCAGAGCAAGGTATACAATAGGTGCCGTACATAGCATAGCATACTTTATAGAACCTATGATCGAGGCATAGGGAATGACTTTCATTCTCTTTTCTATTTTCTGCCGTGGTCGGGATTTGAGTCTTACTCAATTTCACACGTTTGCAACACAGTGCAAGAACTTTTCTTGACTGCTCCATTTTGAACTACTTCAAAATGTTGACAAGGTATGTACTTATTGAAAAACTTATCAAGCGTCTTGATCTATCTCAATATATCTTGCTGCTCAATATGTAAGTAGCTTTACTGAGGTCTTTCTTTTAAAGAACTCCTTTCAAATACTCCTTTATGCTTTCCAGAAAAATTATACATCATTTCTGATCAACAATATGTTACTCACATATATTTATCAAAAAGGCGGTAGTGCTCCCACTCACTTTATTGTAAATACAGGCTTCACCACAAGTCTGTATAAAACTATATGCTTTGATCAACTTACCAAAGCGTGTATTCCAACTCTGAGATGCTTGCACCAGTCCATAGATGGATCATTTGGAGCTTGCACATTTTGTTAGCTCCTTTAGGATTGACAAAACCTTCTGGTTGCATCAAATACAACTCTTCTTTAATAAATCCATTAAAGAATGTTGTTTTGACATCCATTTGCCAGATTTCATAAAATGTGGCAATTGCTAACATGATTCAGATAGACTTAAGCAACGCTAGAGTTGAGAAAATCTCATTGTAGTCAACACCTTGAACTTGTCGAAAACCTTTTGCAACAAGTCGAGCTTTGTAGATAGTAACACTACTATCAGTGTCCGTCTTCCTCTTGAAGATCCATTTATTTAACTTGACTTGCTGATCATCGAGCAGGTCAACCAAAGTCCCCACTTCGTTCTTATATATGGATCCTATCTCAGATTTTATGGCCCCAAGCCATTTCGTGGAATCTGGGCTCATCATCGCTTCCTCATAGTTCATAGGTTCATCATGGTCTAGTAACATGACTTCTAAAATAGGATTACCGTACCACATTGGTGCGGATCTTATTTTGGAAGACCTACGAGGTTTGGTAGTAACTTGATCTGAAGCTTCATGATCATCATCATTAGCTTCCTCACTGATTGGTGTAGGAATCACAGGAACTGATTTCTGTGATGAACTACTTTCCAATTCAGGAGAAGGTACAATTACCTTATCAAGCTCTACTTTCCTCCCACTCATTTCTTTCGAGAGAAACTTCTTCTCTAGAAAGGATCCATCTTAGCAACAAATAACTTGCCTTCGGATCTGTGATAGAAGGTGTACCCAATAGTTACCTTTGGGTATTCTATGAAGACGCACTTTTCCGATTTGGGTTTGAGCTTATCAGGTTGAAACCTTTTCATATAAGCATCGCAACTCCAAGCTTTAAGAAACGACAGCTTTGGTTTACTGCTAAACCATAGTTCATACGGTGTCATTGCCCTATTAAATGTGAATGCAGCTGTCTCTAATACATAACCCCAAAACGACAGTGGTAAATCGGTAAGATACATCATAGATCGCACCATATCCAATAAAGTGCGGTTACGACGTTCGGACACACCATTATGTTGTGGTGTTCCATGTGGCGTGAGCTATGAAACTATTCCACTTTGTTTTAATTGAAGACCAAACTCGTAACTCAAATATTCATCTCCACGATCAGATCGCAGAAACTTTATTTTCTTGTTACGATGATTTTCCACTTCACTCTGAAATTCTTTGAACTTTTCAACTATTTCAGACTTATGTTTCATCAAGAAGATATACGCATATCTGCTCAAATCATCTATGAAGGTCGTAAAATAATGATACTTGCCACGGGCATCAACACTCATTGGATCGCATACATTGGTATGTATTATTTCCAACAAGTCGAGAGCTCGTTCCATTGTTCCGAGAACGGAGTTTTAGTCATCTTGCCCAAAAAGCACGGTTCACAAGCATCAAATGATTCATAACCAAGTGATTCCGAAAATCCATCTTTATGGAGTTTCTTCATGCGTTTTACACTGATATGACCCAAACGGCAATGCCACAAATAAGTTGCACTATCATTATTAACTTTGCATCTTTTGGCATCAATTTATGAATATGTGTATCACTACGATCGAGATCCAACAAACTATTTTCATTGGGTGTATAACCATCGAAGGTTTTATTCATGTAAACAGAATAGCAATTATTCTTTAACTTTAAATGAATAACCGTTTTGCAATAAACATGATCAAATCATATTCATGCTCAACGCAAACGCTAAATAACATTTATTTGGCTTTTAACACTAATCTCGAAAATATAGGAGTGTGTGATGATGATCATATCAATCTTGGAACTATTTCCAACACTCATCGTCACTTCCCCTCAACTAGTCTCTGTTTATTATGTAACTCCTGTTTGAGTTACTAATCTTAGTAACCGAACAAGTATCAAATAATCAGGGGCTACTATAAACACTAGTAAGGCACACATCAAACACATGTATATCAAATATACCAATTTTCAGTTTGCCACCCTTCTTATCTAACAAATATTCAGGTCATTTATGAACCCAGTGATCATTTCCTTTGCAGTGAAGCACTTTCGGTTTCAGGCTTTGGTCCAGCTTTGGGCTTCTTCGCGGAGCGACAACTTGCTTGTCATTCTACTTGAAGTTCCCTTTCTTTCCCTTTGCCCTTTTCTTGAAACTAGTGGTCTTGTCAATCATCAACACTTGATGCTCTTTTCTTGATTTCTACCTTCGTCGATTTCAGCATCACGAAGAGCTTGGGAATTACTTTTGTCATCCCTTGCATATTATAGTTCATCACGAAGTTCTACTAACTTGGTGATGGTGACTAGAGAATTACATCAATCACTATCTTATCTGGAAGATTAACTCCCACTTGATTCAAGCGATTGAAGTACCGGACAATCTGAGCACATGCTCACTAGTTGAGCGATTCTCCTCCATCTTTTAGCTATAGAACTTGTTGGAGACTTTCATATCTCTCAACTCGGGTATTTTCTTGAAATATTAACTTCAATTCCTGGAACATCTCATATGGTCCGTGACGTTCAAAATGTCTTTGAAGTCCCGATTCTAAGCCGTTAAGCATGGTGCACTAAACTATCAAGTAGTCATCATATTGAGCTAGCCAAACGTTCATAACGCTTTGCATACGCTCCTGCAATAGGTCTGTCACCTAGCGGTGCATCAAGGACATAATTCTTCTGTGCAGCAATGAGGATAAACATCAGATCACGGATCCAATCCGCATCATTGCTACTAACATCTTTCAACACTGTTTTCTCTAGGAACATATTAAAATAAACATATGAAAGCAACAAACATAGGGAAGCAACAACGCGAGCTATTGATCTACAACATAATTTGCAAAATACTACCAGGACTAAGTTCATGAAAAATTAAAGTTCAATTAATCATATTATTTAAGAACTCCCACTTAGACTGACATCTCTCTAGTCATCTAAGTGATTACGTGATCCAAATCAACTAAACCATGTCCGATCATCACGTGAGATGGAGTAGTTTCAATGGTGAACATCACTATGTTGATCATATCTACTATATGATTCACGTTCGACCTTTCGGTCTCCGTGTACGAGGCCATATCTGTATATGCTAGGCTCGTCAAGTTTAACCTGAGTATTCCGCGTGTGCAACTGTTTTGCACCCGTTGCATTTGAACGTAGAGCCTATCACACCCGATCATCACGTGGTGTCTCAAAGACGAAGAACTTTCGCAATGGTGCATACTCAAGGAGAACACTTCTTGATATTTTTAGTGAGAGATCATCTTAAAATGCTACCGTCAATCAAAGCAAGATAAGATGCATAAAGGATAAACATCACATGCAATCAATATAAGTGATATGATATGGCCATCATCATCTTGTGCTTGTGATCTCCATCTCCGAAGCACCGTCGTGATCACCATCGCCACCGGCGCGACACCTTGATCTCCATCGTAGCATCGTTGTCGTCTCGCCAACTATTGCTTCTACGACTATCGCTACCGCTTAGTGATAAAGTAAAGCATTACAGGCGTTTGCATTTCATACAATAAAGCGACAACCATATGGCTCCTACCAGTTGCCGATAACTTCGGTTACAAAACATGATCATCTCATACAATAAAATATAGCATCACGTCTTGACCATATCACATCACAACATGCCCTGCAAAAACAAGTTAGACGTCCTCTACTTTGTTGTTGCAAATTTTACGTGGCTGCTACGGGCTGAGGAAGAACCTTTCTTACCTACGCATTAAAACCACAACGATAGTTCGTCAAGTTAGTGTTGTTTTAACCTTCGCAAGGACCGGGCGTAGCCACACTCGGTTCAACTAAAGTGAGAGAGACAGACACCCGCCAGTCACCTTTAAGCAACGAGTGCTCGCAGCGGTGAAACCAGTCTCGCGTAAGCGTCTGGCGTAATGTCGGTCCGGCCGCTTCATCTCACAATACCGCCCGAACCAAAGTATGACATGCTGGTAAGCAAGATGACTTGTATCGCCCACAACTCACTTGTGTTCTACTCGTGCATATGACATCTACACATAAAACCAGGCTCGGATGCCACTTGTTGGGGAACGTAGTAATTTCAAAAATTTCCTACGCACACGCAAGATCATGGTGATGGCATAGCAACGAGAGGAGAATATTGTCCACGCACCCTCGTGAGACCGTGGCGAAGCGTTATGACAATGCGGTTGATGTAGTCGTAGGTCTTCACGATCCGACCGATCCAAGTACCGAACGTCACGGCACCTCCGAGTTCAGCACACATTCAGCTCGATGACGATCCCGAACTCCGATCCAAAGCAAAGCGTCGGGGATGAGTTCCGTCAAGACGACGGCATGGTGACGATGATGATGCTCTACGGCGAGGGCTTCGCCTAAACTCATGACGATATGACCGAGGTCGAATATGGTGGAGGGGGCACCGCACACGGCTAAGGAACGATCCGTAGATCAACTTGTGTGTTCAGGGTGCTCCCCGCCTCAGATATAAAGGAGGGAGGGGAGGTGCGGCCGGACCCCAAAGTGCGCTGGAGGAGTCCTACTCCCACCGAGTAGGACTCCCCTCTTGCCTTGTTGGAGAAGGAAAGGGGAAGGAAAGAGGAAGGGGGCGCCCACTCTCCTTGTCCTATTCGGACTAGGGGGGGGGAGGGGCGCGCGGCCTGCCCTGGCCGGCCCTCCTCTTCTCCCATATGGCCCACTAAGGCCCATTAACCCCCGGGAGGGTTCCGGTAACCCCCCGGTGTTCCGGTAAAATCCCGATTTCACCCTAACCATTCCGATATCCAAATATAGGCTTCCAATATATCAATCTTTATGTCTCGACCATTTCGAGACTCCTCGTCATGTCCGTGATCACATCTGGGACTCCGAACAAACTTCGGTACATCAAAACTTGTAAACTCATAATAAAACTTTCATCGTAACGTTAAGCATGCGGACCCTACGGGTTCGAGAACTATGTAGACATGACCTAGAACTATTCTTGGTCAATAACCAATAGCGGAACCTGGATGCCCATATTGGTTCCTACATATTCTACGAAGATCTTTATCGGTCAAACCGCATAACGACATACGTTGTTCCCTTTGTCATCGGTATGTTACTTGCCGAGATTCGATCGTCGGTATCCAATACCTAGTTCAATCTCGTTACTGGCAAGTCTCTTTACTCGTTCTGTAATACATCATCTTGCAACTAACTTATTAGTTGCAATGCTTGCAAGGCTTATGTGATGTGTATTACCGAGAAGGCCCAGAGATACCTCTCCGACAATCGGAGTGACAAAACCTAATCTCGAATACGCCAACCCAACATGTACCTTTGGAGACACCTGTAGTACTCCTTTATAATCACCCGATTACGTTGTGACGTTTAGTAGCACCTAAAGTGTTCCTCCGGTAAACGGGAGTTGCATAATCTCATAGTTACAGGAACATGTATAAGTCATGAAGAAAGCAATAGCAATATACTAAACGATCAAGTGCTAGGCTAACGGAATGGGTCATGTCAATCACATCATTCTCCCAATGATGTGATCCCATTAATCAAATAACAACACATGTCTATGGTTAGGAAACATAACCATCTTTGATTAATGAGCTAGTCAAGTAGAGGCATACTAGTGACTATATGTTTCTCTATGTATTCACACATGTATCATGTTTCCGGTTAATACAATTCTAGCATGAATAATAAACATTTATCATGAAATAAGGAAATAAATAATAACTTTATTATTGCCTCTAGGGCATATTTCCTTCAGCCTCCCACTTGCACTAGAGTCAATAATCTAGTTCACATCATCATGTGATTCAACACTAATATTCACATATGTATGTGATTAACACCCATAGTTCACATCGTCATGTGACCAACACCCAAAGGGTTTACTAGAGTCAATAATCTAGTTCACATCGCTATGTGATTAACACCCAAAGAGTACTAAGGTATGATCATGTTTTGCTCGTGAGAGAAGCTTAGTCAACGGGTCTGTCACATTCAGAGTCGTATGTATTTTGCAAATATTCTATGTCTACAATGCTCTGCATGGAGCTACTCTAGCTAATTGCACCCACTTTCAATATGTATCCAGATTGAGACTTAGAGTCATCTGGATCAGTGTAAAAAGCTTGCATCGATGTAACTCTTTACGACGGGCTCTTTTATCACCTTTCAATATGTATTTTGCAAAAATTTGGATAAGAAGATTCACAACCATGTCGCTTAATTTGGATCAAACGTAGGGATTACCCTTAAGATGTTAAAGGAGAAAGAACCAATGATTAATGAAAGGGTAGAACAAAGTCCCGCTAGGATTGATAAGTTGGAAGAAATATTTAATAATTTAGGTTCTGCTTTCTCTTCCGTCAAAAATGTTGAAAAGACTCCTCCTAGTAATAATTGCAAGTTTACTTATGTTCCTAAAAACAAAGGTGCCACTTCTAGTAGAAACAACGAAGATCTTAAGATGATTAGTGTTCACTCCAATTTTGTTGAGTTGATAGAGAAGCCTACTTGCGATTGTAAATTCCTTAACTTTTTTCCTAGAAGCGTGATCACTAAAAATATGCATGCTAGGAATCATAATTTTTTATGTGTGATTGAGGAGTTAGAAACCGAAATAACAACACTTGAAACTATGCATTATGCCTAGCAAGGGGCATAAAACAATAGCGCTTGTTGGGAGGCAACCCAATAGTTATCCTTTAAATTTTTGTTTCTTTCCTGTTTTTAATAAATACACAATTATGCTACTGTTATGATTGTGATTTTCATGTTTTAATTAGCATTAGAGCTAGGTAAAGCCTTTAGGATGGTTTGGGTGATAGTTGACTTGATTCTATCGAAAACAGAAACTTTTGTGCCTAGTTCTGGAATTTTGTAAATTCACAAAAACGTGATTTTGCTCTAAATGGTTTACACATAATTGAAATACAAAATTCCCATTTTTTCATATTTTTTTAAATATATTTTAGAGTTACAGAAGTATGGTCATTGTTCAGATTGCTACAGACTGTTCTGTTTTTGACAGATTCTGTTTTCATTGCATTATGTGCTTATTATGATGAATATATGGATTGTATCGGGGGGTATAAGCCATGGTAAAGTTAAAATACAGTAGGTATAATGCAATAACACAATATGAATGGGTTTTCAATAGTACCTAAGGTAGTGATTTGCTTTATTATACTAACGGATCTCACAAAGGTTTTTGTTAAGTTTTGTGTGATTGAAGTTTTCATGTTTTGGGTGAGATCACGAAGTATGAGGAAATAAGGATTGGAAAGAGCCTAAACTTGGGGATGCCCGAGGCACACCAAGGCAATATTAAAGGACTCCCAAGCAACTAAGCTCCCCTCTTTTCTTCCAACGGCCATCGGTAATTTTACTTTGAGCTATATTTTTATTCGCCACATATCATGAGTTTTGCTTGGAGCATCTTGTATTATACGAGTCTTTGCTTGTTTTTCTTTTTAGTTTGTCACAATCACCCTTGCTGTGAGGATTGCATGAAGAGAGACTTCTTGCAATCAACCCTAGGACATTCCTGCTCCGGCACATCATCCAACTCCTCATCCACATGCTCATAGCCCGAGTCATATGGCAGACTCATCATTTGTCCGTCGTCATAGGCGCCGGTATTGAGGAACCGGAGAGGGTCCTCCTGCTCCATCTCATCATCCATTCCTTGTTCCACCGGGGCGACTACATCATCTAGTATTGGACTCTATCCTCACGTCGTCCGCCGCTCTCACCCGGCACAAGGAGGTGCTGGTAATTGCGTAGGCAGGGTATTCATACCTTGCTGATGTGTTGTCATTGGTGTGCTCTCGGCCACCTCCACATGAAGAAGATTCTTCACCCACAGCGGCATCCAACCCTTGCATTCTCCAAGCCGCATCAGGTTCTCATCCTCATCTTCCCCGAGTCATACTGGAGGAGCCAAATCCACGTGGCCCACTTTGACACTCGCCAAGGAAACCCTGAAGGTGCCAACGGGGATCGGTTGGCTATGGAACATGTGTTCCAAGGGATTCATTATCATTGCCTTTCCCACGTTCACCTTATGGTCGTTGATCATGTAGAGAATTATGCACAGGGTTTCATCGGCCTGCGAAGACATGTCTGCGGCGTCAGACATCTGAAGGAAACGAAAATGGAAGATTATAGATATGTTGGTGCGACATGTAATTACCATGAGGGCATCGAGGTCAGCCAAAGTCCAAGGCATGCATAGCATGCCAGAGACAGAGGATGGGTTGCTAAGTGCGGCTACGGGAGCAGACACGGGTGCAGGAGCAGGTGCGGTTACGAGAGTAAGTGATGGTGCAATGTTCACCGAGTTGCTCCTGACGAAGCTGGGAATGGGGAAATCATTTGCAGTTTTGTCCGGATTTTGCTTCGTCCAATCAGTAACAGCCGGAATCAAGGTATTAACATACCGAAGCTATGGAATCATTTTTGCAGGCAGCTAAAGCTGCATTGACTGCCTGTTGGACCAACTCGTCTATGGCCGCTTCTGCGGGCTCAACTACTTTTCTCTCGGCCTCATATGCATTTTTCTCGACCGCAAGGTTCACCTTCTCGTCGATGTTCACCTGGCCGAACTTATTTTTCTACCTTTTGGCCTTCGGCCCCTCGTCGTATTAGTACTTCCACGTGGCGCCGTCTCCGACACCGTGCACATGTCCATATTGCGGCCACTGGTCCAAAGGGAGTCCCTTCGGTATGTTCAAGGCCCGGTTGAGAGGGGTGTCCCACTTGGGCCTCGTCGATGACTCATACAACGATTCACTTTTGCCCGCAAGCCTGTGTTGCTCTTTTTGTGAAAGGAACGTGAATCGTTTACAAATGTTACTACAATGGGTAGTAGAATTGATCAGAAGGTACATGTAAGGTGGTAAAATAATAATTACCAGTAATCTAATCAATTTCCTCATGACCGGGTCCATGTACCAAACCTTGTTTTCCTTGTCCCACTTGTACCGGGCCCTGATGAACTCATGCTCCCGCGAGTCGGTGAACTCTGCGTAGGGGTTTGGGATCCCCGTGGCTTCACATTCAGGGTCCTGCTTATTCCATATGGGCCTCTTGCCAAGGTAGCCACGGCTTCCGAGGCAGTGGTTCCCCGTGTTCCTTTCCTAAAGCCCCTTAAATTTCTCGGACTTAAGCTTAGCTGCTTCGGTAGCGTAAGTGTCCTTGAATTTTTCAAACTCCTCTTCGTAAGTGTCGAATTGTCCGCTAAAATCTTGCACAAGGGTTCTTTATCATCAGTGGCTCATTTCACCCTCACTTCCAGGCAACCAATATGTTATTGAACTTGTCCATGACATCATCTTCCCACGGAAGTTTGCGGTCATCCCGACCTGGGAACTCATATTTGTTGTGCAACTTCGTTAGGAGGAAGTGATCCATATTTGGTTTACTGCTTAAGTCAAATTCGTTGATGCTCGCGGTATCCCATAGGATGCATCCAAGTTGGTTGATGTAGTCTTTGCGAGCTTCAACTAGCATTAATGGCTCGAATTTGCCGGGGTGCACCTTTTGTGAGCATCAGTTTGCCGATGCCGAGCTTGTTAGGGCGTCGTGTCCTATTCTTCTTATTCTTTTTGTTAGCGGCTTCGACGCCAGTACCATCAGCGCCTGTCACGGCGCCGCAAGTGTCGGTGCCATCCGTGTCGATGTCGGCTGCAGTACCATCGTCCGCTATAACCAGGGCACCCTGCAAACCTTGTGTTTGCTGACTAGACAAAAATTCAAGGTAATCATGCTGACGGTCATACTGTATGCCGTCGGCAGCATGGTCAGAAGCCCCGGCTTCATCATTGTTCGACATTTTTCCTACGATTAAGTTTGTTCGTCTAATTATGAAACTATAGTAAAATGAGTAATGATATAGAAAAAGACCTATGGTTTGCAGGAATGCCATTTCATTCCAGTCCCGGCAAATCCTGGGCACTCGATATGCCTACTTTCTAGCACAAGTCATGCCGAAATTCACGGGAAATTTCGGCATGACCTTTGCTAAAAAGTGGACATATCGAGCGCCTGAAATTCGCCGGAATGGAAATGAATCAACATTCTGGCAAACATTGGCCACTCGGATCATTTTCCCTCCAAAGATATACTAGAAGGATACATCTGGATCACCACATACACATCAAACCACTTGCTTTGACATCCCACACATGATACCAATGGTACTGAATTTATAAAACAAAACTAATAATAAAGCAAATTGGGTTTCTTTCGTCCGTCATGGCATTTTTCAGAAAATCCCTCTATTTCAGAGAATTCAACCCGCAGCACTGTTTTAAGTTAAAACGAATCGCTTTTCATATTTTACACAAAAGTCCCTGTGTTTTGTTGAAATCAACCCGCAGTCCGGATTTAAGTCATACCCGAATCGTTATTTTACATTTTCCGAAAAAACCCTGATGTTTTAGGTAATTCATCCGCGGATCATATTTAAGTCAAACAATGTTTTTTTTAAATCATCCATATCTGTTAAACCGTAACTCTGATTTGAACATGTTATATATGAAATTTGATTAGAAAAATATGTAGAATATGAATATGAGATTATTTTCCCATGTTAAGTATTTTTAAATATTATTTAGAATATATTTAAGTCAAACAAATGATTTTCTAAATTATCCATATCTTTTAAACCGTAACTTTGATTTTAGCATATTATATTTGAAATTTTATTAGAAAAATATGTGGAAACTAAATGTGATGTTAATTTTACCTGTTAAATATTTTTAAAATATTGTATTGGGAGCAAACTTATAATTTATAGCGTAAGATCCGTTTTCCTTTCGTACCGACGGCGACACGGATTGCAAATAAACACCCCACTATAACAATATAGGGAAAAAACATCGATAACTACACATGCATACCTCTGAAAAATGTCGCAGGGGAAAACAACAGATTTCTCATCGCGAGAGTGAGAGAAAGCGAGAGAGAGAGAGAGAGAGGGGGAGGGAGGGAGAGGGAGGAGAGAGGGACAGAGAGACGCCTTAGGATTAAACATATTCAAACACGTTTTTTTTTGTTTTGTGTGAACACCGAGGCCATCACCGGCAAGGGTGAGAAGGAGGATAAGCGGCAACACAAATATGATGCCTCACAAAATTAAAGGAGATGGACCTATTGTGGTCTTGAGTGATGGTTGTTAGGTTAAGAGTGTGTGTTATGTTTTCTCTCCCGTTGCAACGCATGGGCTCTTCTGCTAGTAAAACAAAATAACATAAAATTGAAATAAATTGATACCAACCAAAATACCTAGAATAAAATTTCTGTAGTAATTTGATACCTAGATAAATTCCTAGAATAAATTTTATGTCCTGATTTGATAGCTAGCTAAATTCCTAGAATGAAATTTCGATACACTTAGGGTTCCTATAATAAAATTCTTATACGCTTAGGGTTCCTAGAAGCAAAAATCCTAGAATAAAATTTATGTCCTAATTTGATACCTAGCTAAATACCAATCAAAATTCCTAGAATAAAATGTCTGTCCTAATTTGTTACCTAGATAAATTCCTAGAATAAGATTTTTTTTCTAATTTGATACCTAGCTAAATTCCTAGAATAAAATTTCTATACACTTAGGGTTCCAAAAATAAAATTTATATAGACTTAGGGTTCCTAGAAGCAAAACTCCTAGAATAAAATTTCTTTCCGAATTTGATACCTAGCTACAAATCAAAATTCCTAGAATAAATTTTTTGTCCTAATTTGATACCTAGCTAAATTCCAAGAATAAAATTTCTATACACTTAGGGTTCCTAAAATTTCTGTCCTAATTTTATACATAGCTTAATACCAATCAAACTAGCTACCTAGGGTTCATACTAAATCCTAGCTACCTAGGGTTCATACTAAAACCTAGGGCAGACAGAGAGGAGGGGAGAGAGAAGGAGGGGCAGGGGCTTACGGGGGCGACAGACGGTGGAGGGTGACGGACGGCGACCAGGAAGGGCGACAGAGGTTGGGGGAGACGAGCGCGGTGGAGGAGGGCGACGAGCGGGCTAGCGACGGAGGGCGACAGAGTGCGCACGGAGGGCACCTGACGGTGATGGACGGTGACGGAGGAGGAGAGGGAATGGGGATGGGGATCGGGAATTAAGAGAGGCCCCCGCGCGCGGGCGATTAAGTCAAAATAGCAGCAGTGCGGTTCCAGGCTCGTGCTATAGCTAAGTTAGGTGTAGCGCGTGTGTCCCATTCCCTCGCTACTGCTAAGTTAGCTATAGCGCGGGTTTAGAACCGCGCTGCTGCTATTCCTATAATTTTTCTTTTTCATTTTTATTTTCTTTTTCTTTTGATTTTATTTTTCATTTTCCTTTTTCTTTTCATTTTCTTTTCTTTTCTTTTTACTTTTCTTTTCATTTTATTTTTTCCTTTCTCCTTTCTCCTTTTCTTTTTATTTTTTCCCCAAAAGACGATCGAGTCGGAACCATGCTTACGTATTACACATCATTTGACCGATAATGATTAAGCGCGTACACAAAATAAATACATATATATATAAATGATGGTTTCTCAGCGTCGATTTGTGAGTGAGCTTCTTTCCCTTTTTGCTCATTGTCGAATAATTTATAACCCCCACGCTACTGTAAAGTAGGAGTAGCGTGTTCCACGAAGCCGGGCTACTGATAAACCTCCACCTATAAGGTTTTTCCTACCAGTGTCCAATTGATCAAAATTATTATTTTTGGCCAGACTGTTGATCGAAAAGCGGCGGTGATGCGACCTTGAGATTGGCATCATTTGTTCCGCAATGACCGATCCTATTATTGATAATTAATTCGTCATGCAAGATCGATCCCTCCAAATCCAGAAATCGCTAAACCGCAAACATTACACATTTTCCCCATAATTTTCCACAACCACATTGCATTTAATAAAAATTTCTGAATACAAGGTAAATGGTCGTTTTTTATACCTCGTCGTTGTTTCTGGCACGGTGTGCGACTTTAAAGGCACCATAGTTTCACTCATCGCCGGGAGGAAGCTATGATGAGGATGATCACGGGCCTTCCCCGTCTTCTTCTCTGGTCCTTTCGCCGAGGACTACTGCCGCACCGGTGGGGGAGGCTGCAACCTCCACACGACGTCATAGGCTCTGCCACCTCTGTGCCAGATGATACGTCTCCAAAGTATCTATAATTTTTGATTGTTCCATGCTATTATATTATCTGTTTTGGATGTTTATGGGCTTTATTAAACACTTTTATATTATTTTTGGGACTAACATATTGACCCAGAGCCCAGTGTTAGTTCCTGTTTTTCCCTTGTTTCAGTGTTTCGAAGAAAAGGAATATCAAACGGAGTCGAAACGGAATGAAACCTTCTGGATAAGTTATTTTTGGAAGGAAAGCTACCCGATAGACTTGGAGTGCACGTCAGGAAGAAACGAGGGAGCCACGAGGTAGGGGGCGCGCCCACCCCCCTAGGGCGCACCCTCCACCCTTGTGGGCCCCTCGTGGCTCCCCTGACGTATTTCTTTCACCTATATATACCCATATACCCTAAAAACTTCGGGGATGTAATAGACTGGAGTTCCGCCGCAAGCCTCTGTAGCCACCAAAAGTCAATCGGGACCCTGTTCAAGACCCTGCAGGAGGGGAACCCTCACCGGTGGCCATCTTCATCATTCCGGCGCTCTCCATGACGAGGAGGGAGTAGTTCACCCTCGGGGCTGAGGGTATGTACCAGTAGCTATGTGTTTGATCTCTCTCTCTCTCTCGTGTTCTTGATTTGGCACAGTCTTGATGTATCGCAAGGTTTGTTATTATAGTTGGATCTTATGTTGCTTCTCCCCCTCTAGTCTCTTGTAATGGATTGAGTTTTCCCTTTGAAGTAATCTTACCGGATTGAGTCTTTAATGATTTGAGAACACTTGGTGTATGTCTTGCCGTATGATCTATGGTGACAATGGGATATCACGTGATTCACTTGATGTATGTTTTGGTGATCAACTTGCGGGTTCCGCCCATGAACTTATGCATAGGGGTTGGCACACGTTTTCGTCTTGATTCTCCGGTAGAAACTTTGGGGCACTCTTTGAGGTTCTATGTGTTGGTTGAATGGATGAATTTGAGATTGTGTGATGCATATCATATAATCATACCCACAGATACTTGAGGTGACATTGGAGTATCTAGGTGACATTAGGGTTTTGGTTGATTTGTGTCTTACGGTGCTATTCTAGTATGAACTCTAGGGCTGTTTGTGACACTTATAGGAATAGCCCAACGGATTGATTGGAAAGAATAACTTTGTGGTGGTTTCGTACCCTACCATAATCTGTTCGTTTGTTCTCCGCTATTAATGACTTTGGAGTGACTCTTTGTTGCATGTTGAGGGATAGTTATATGATCTAACTATGTTATTATTGTTGAGAGAACTTGCACTGGTGAAAGTATGAACCCTAGGCCTTGTTTCCTAGCATTGCAATACCGTTTACGCTCACTTTTACCACTTGTTACCTTGCTGTTTTTATATTTTCAGATTACAAAAACATATATCTACCATCCATATTGCACTTGTATCACCATCTCTTCGCCGAACTATTGCACCTATACAATTTACCATTGTATTGGGTGTGTTGGGGACACAAGAGACTCTTTGTTATTTGGTTGCAGGGTTGCTTGAGAGAGACCATCTTCATCCTAACGCCTCCCACGGATTGATAACCTTTGGTCATCAACTTGAGGGAAATTTGCTACTGTCCTACAAACCTCTGCACTTGGCAGCCCAACAACGTCTAAAAGGAGAAGGTTGCGTAGTAGACATCAAGCTCTTTTCTGGCGCCGTTGCCGGGGAGGCTAGGTAAGCGGCACTCACACCTCGTCAACTAAGCTCTTTTCTGGCGTCGTTGCCGGGGAGGTGAGCGGTTGAAGGTATATCTTTAGATCTTGCAATCGAATCTTTTTGTTTCTAGTTTTAGCACTAGTTTAGTTTATAAAACAAAACTATAAAAAATGGAATTGAGTTTGCCTCATACGCTTCATCTTTTTAATATCTTTCGTGAGTATGATGGAAAGGAAAATTGTGCCGAAGTGTTAGAAAAAGAATGTATTAAAATGTTTGGCACTAAATATGTGAATGATGAGCATGATTGCAATGTTGTTAGTATGAATTCCTTGAATATCCATGATGCTAATGATATGCAAAGCCACAAGCTTGGGGAAGCTATGTTTGATGAAGATGATATTTTTTGTCCCCCAAGCTTTGATGAGCAAATTTACTATGATGAAAGCATGCCTCCTATCTATGATGATTATTGTGATGACATGTATGCTTTAAAGAATAATGATCACCATGAAACTTGTCATCTTGATCTTAATTTTCAATCACATGATAGTTATTTTGTTGAGTTTGCTCCCACTACTATTCATGAGAAGAAGTTTGCTTATGTGGAGAGTAATAAAAATTCTATGCTTGTGCATCATGAAAAGAATGCTTTAGGTGCTGGTTATATTGTTGAATTCATTCATGATGCTACTGAAAATTATTATGAGGGAGGAATATATACTTGTAGGAGTTGCAATAATATCAAGTTTCCTCTCTATGTGCTTAAAGTTTTAAAGTTATGCTTGTTTTGCCTTCCTATGCTAGTTGATTATTGTTCCCATAAGTTGTTTGCTCACAAAATCCCTATGCATAGGAAGTGGGTTAGACTTAAATGTGCTAGTCATATTCTTCATGATGCTCTTTTTATGTTTCAATTCTTATCTTTTATGTGAGCATCATTGAATCATCATGCCTAGCTAGGGCCGTTAAACGATAGCGCTTGTTGGGAGGCAACCCAATTTTATTTTAGTTTCTTGCTTTTTGGTTCTGTTTAGGAATAAATAATCCATCTAACATCGGTTTAGATGTGGTTTTATGTCTTAATTAGTGTTTGTGCCAAGTAGAACCTTTGGGAAGACTTGGGTGAAGTCTTTAAGCTCATGCTGTAAAAAAACAGAAACTTTAACGCTCACGAGATTAGCTAAATTTTTTTACTGGAGAGTGATATTTAGTTGAAGATGATTACTAGACAAATTCCTCAGGTCCACCAATTTATTTTATAATTTTTGGAGTTCCAGAAGTATACGTTTGATACATATTACTACAGACTGTTCTGTTTTTGACAGATTCTGTTTTCATTGTGTTGCTTGCTTATTTTGATGACTCTATGGCTAGTAAAATAGTTTATAAACCAGAGAGAAGTTGGAATACATAAGGTTTAACACCAATATAAATAAATAATGATTTCATTACAGTACCATGAAGTAGTGTTTTGTTTTCTTTCACTAACGGAGCTCACGAGATTTTCTGTTAAGTTTTGTGTTGTGAAGTTTTCAAGTTTTGGGTAAAGATTCGATGGACTATGAAATAAGTAGTGGCAAGAGCCTAAGCTTGGGGATGCCCAAGGCACCCCAAGGTAATATTAAAGGACAATCAAGAGCCTAAGCTGGGGATGCCCCGGATGGCATCCCCTCTTTCGTCTTCGTTCATCGGTAACTTTACTTGGAGCTATATTTTTATTCACCACATGATATGTGTTTTGCTTGGAGCGTCATTTTATTTTCTTTAGCTTTGCTTGCTGTTTGAATAAAATACTAAGATCTTAAATTATTAAATGAGAGAGTCTTCACATAGTTGCATAATTATCCGACTACTCATTGATCTTCACTTATATCTTTTTGGAGTAGTTTGTCATTTGCTCTAGTGCTTCACTTATATCTTTTAGAGCACAATGGTGGTTTTATTTTGAAGAAATAGATGAACTCTCATGCTTCACTTATATTATTTTGAGTGTCTTAAACAGCATGGTAATTTTCTTAAATAATCCTAATATGCTAGGTATTCAAGAATAGTAAAAACTTTCTTATGAGTGTGTTGAATACTAAGAGAAGTTTGATGCTTGATGATTGTTTTGAGATATGGAGGTAATAATATCAAAGTCGTGCTAGTTGAGTAGTTGTGAATTTGAGAAATACTTGTGTTGAAGTTTGCAAGTCCCGTAGCATGCATGTATGGTAAACGTTATGTAACAAATTTGAAACATGAGGTGTTCTTTGATTGTCCTCCTTATAAGTGGCGGTCGGGGACGAGCGATGGTCTTTTCCTACCAATCTATCCCCCTAGGAGCATGCGCGTAGTGCTTGGTTTTTTATGACTTGTATATTTTTGCAATAAGTATGTGAGTTCTTTATGACTAATGTTGAGTCCATGGATTATAGGCACTCTCACCCTTCCATCATTGCTAGCCTTTTCGGTACCGTGCATTGCCCTTTCTCACATTGAGAGTTGGTGCAAACTTCACCGGTGCATCCAAACCCCGTGATATGATACGCTCTTCCACACATAAACCTTCTTATATCTTCCTCAAAACAGCCACCATACCTACCTATTATGCCATTTCCATAGCCATTCCGAGATATATTGCCATGCAACTTTCCACCATTCCGTTTATCATGACACATTCATCATTGTCATATTGCTAGCATGATCATGTAGTTGACATAGTATTTGTGGCAAAGCCACTGTTCATAATTCTTTCATACATGTCACTCCTGATTCATTGCATATCCCGGTACACCACCGGAGGCATTCATATAGAGTCATACTTTGTTCTGTATCGAGTTGTAATCATTGAGTTGTAAATAAATAGAAGTGTGATGATCATCATTTTCTAGAGCATTGTCCCAAGTGAGGAATAAAAAAAAGAGAAAGGCCATAAAAAAAGAAGGCCCAAAAAAAGGGAAAAATGAGAGAAAAAGAGAGAAGGGACAATTCTACTATCCTTTGCCACACTTGTGCTTCAAAGTAGCACCATAATCTTCATGATAGAGAGTCTCTTGTTTTATCACTTTCATATACTAGTGGGAATTTTTCATTATAGAACTTGGCTTGTATATTCCAACAATGGGCCTCCTCAAGTGCCCTAGGTCTTCGTGGAGCAAGCAAGTTGGATGCACACCCACTTAGTTTCTTTTGTTGAGCTTTCATACATTTATAGCTCTAGTGCATCCGTTGCATGGCAATCCCTACTCCTTGCATTAACATCAATCAATGGGCATCTCCATAGCTCATTGATTAGCCTCGTTGATGTGAGACTTTCTCCTTTTTGTCTTCTCCACATAACCCCCATCATCATATTCTATTCCACCCATAGTGCTATGTCCATGGCTCGCGCTCATGTATTGCGTGAGGGTTTATAAGTTTGAGATTAGTAAAGTATGAAACAATTGCTTGTCTTGTCATCGGGATTGTGCATGATGAGAGCATTCTTGTTTGACGAAAATGGAGCATGACTAAACTATATGATTTTGTAGGGATGAACTTTCTTTGGCCATGTTATTTTGAGAGGACATAATTGCTTAGTTAGTATGCTTGAAGTATTATTATTTTTATGTCAATATGAACTTTTATCTTGAATCTTTTGGATCTGAATATTTATACCACAATTAAAAAGAATTACATTCAAATTATGCCAAGTAGCATTCCACATCAAAAATTCTGTTTTTATCATTTACCTACTTGAGGACGAGCAGGAATTAAGCTTGGGGATGCTGATACGTCTCCAACGTATCTTAAATTTTTGATTGTTCCATGCTATTATATTATCTGTTTTGGATGTTTATGGGCTTTATTAAACACTTTTATATTATTTTTGGGACTAACCTATTGACCCGAGCCCAAAGTGCGCCTCTGTTTTTCCCTTGTTTTAGTGTTTTGAAGAAAAGGAATATCAAACGGAGTCGAAACGGAATGAAACCTTCTGGAGAAGTTATTTTTGGAAGGAAAGCTACCCGATAGACTTGGAGGGCACGTCAGGAAAGAAATGAGGGAGCCACGAGGTAGGGGGGCGCGCCCACCCCCCTAGGGCGCGCCCTCCACCCTCGTGGGCCCCTCGTGGCTCCCCTGACGTATTTCTTTCACCTATATATACCCATATACCCTAAAAACTTCGGGGAACAGAATAGATCTGGAGTTCCGCCGCCGCAAGCCTCTGTAGCCACCAAAAGTCAATTGGGACCCTGCTCCGGCACCCTGCCGGAGGGGGGAACCCACACGGGTAGCCATCTTCATCATCCCGGCGCTCTCCATGACGAGGAGGGAGTAGTTCACCCTCGGGGATGAGGGTATGTACCAGTAGCTATGTGTTTGATCTCTCTCTCTCTTGTGTTCTTGATTTGGCACGATCTTGATGTATCGCGAGCTTTGCTATTATAGTTGGATCTTATGTTGCTTCTCCCCCTCTACTCTCTTGTAACGGATTGAGTTTTCCCTTTGAAGTAATCTTATCGGATTGAGTCTTTAATTATTTGAGAACACACTATGTATGTCTTGCTGTGCGTATCTGTGGTGACAATGGGATATCACGTGATTCACTTGATGTATGTTTTGGTGATCAACTTGCTGGTTCCGCCCATGAACTTATGCATAGGGGTTGGCACACGTTTTCGTCTTGATTCTCCGGTAGAAACTTTGGGGCACTCTTTGAGATTCTATGTGTTGGTTGAATAGATGAATTTGAGATTGTGTGGTGCATATCGTGTAATCATACCCACGGATACTTGAGGTGACATTGGAGTATCTAGGTAACATTAGGGTTTTGGTTGATTTGTGTCTTAAGGTGTTATTCTAGTACGAACTCTAGGGCTGTTTGTGACACTTATAGGAATAGCCCAACGTATTGATTGGAAAGAATAATTTTGAGGTGGTTTCGTACCCTACCATAATCTCTCAATTTGTTCTCCGCTATTAGTGACTTTGGAGTGACTCTTTGTTGCATGTTAAGGGATAGTTATATGATCTAACTATGTTATTATTGTTGAGAGAACTTGCACTAGTGAAAGTATGAACCCTAGGCCTTGTTTCCTAGCATTGCAATAACGTTTACGCTCACTTTTACCACTTGTTACCTTGTTGTTTTTATATATTCAGATTACAAAAACCTATATCTACCATCCATATTGCACTTGTATCACCATCTCTTCGCCGAACTAGTGCACCTATACAATTTACCATTGTATTGGGTGTGTTGGGGACACAAGAGACTCTTTGTTATTTGGTTGCAGGTTGCTTGAGAGAGACCATCTTCATCCCACGCCTCCACGGATTGATAAACCTTAGGTCATCCACTTGAGGGAAATTTGCTACTGTCCTACAAACCTCTGCACTTGGAGGCCCAACAACGTCTACAAGGAGAAGGTTGCGTAGTAGACATCACCAGACTCTTCGGCAGTCTAGGTGGTGGCGGTCCACCGTTGGAAGCCCAAGAAGTGAACGAGTAGGTTGACGCGTGGGACCCGTAGGAGACACCGGATCCACCACCAAAATAATGGAATCAAAGGCAGAGGTCGAGGCGCCCTCCATGCTGTCGGTGTTCGATACCGAGACCAACCGGAATACTTTGCTAGAGTTGATCTTAGAGCATCTCCACCCGCGCCCCCAACAGGCCTCCTAGGGCGTGTTTTTTTCTCCGGCGCCGAAAAATCCCCCCAAGTCGTGCCCCCGGACGTCGATTTCCACCGGCTCGGCCCATTTTTTGGCCCGGCGATCCCAAGCCGAAACCAATGCACTGGAGGCGTTTGGGGGCTCCAGCGGAAGGGAAAACGGCGAATGGGCCATCACTGTCAGGCGAAAAACGTTTACCACCCGCCACATGCCAAGACTACCCCCTCCGCCGCCATGACGATCCCGGCGCCGGCCACCTGCCCACCGCCGCTAGAAAGGCCATTTCCCCGCTGAGAAAGAGAGGGTTCGCCGCGGCAGCCTCGACCCCGCTCCTGGGCGAGCTTTTCCGGCGCTCCGGCCACACAAAGTAGGGATACCTGCGGCTGCACGCCTACCGCGCCCGCCAGGTGTTCGGCGATTTGTCTGCTCGGCGATGGACTCGGACGACGAGGAGGTGTTCACGGCACTGCTGGAGGAGGAAGCCGATGCCGACGACCAGGACGAAGAGCACCTCATGGTCCTCGTCGCTCTGGCCGGCCTGTTCGCAAGCAATGCAACGATGCGACGAGGTGGCTCGGTGCCGGGCCGGCAGAAGGCAAAGCAGAGGCATCGAGTGGAGGGTTATTGCTTGCTCTACACCGACAACTTCGCTGACGCTCCACTGCACAGCAATAAAGTATTTCGACGCCGTTATTGGATGAGCCGAAAGCTCTTCCTCGGGATTGTGAATTCCATGTGAGTTCGACGGCTACTTCAAGTGTAAGAAGGATTGCATTGGCATACTTGGATTCACCTCACTCCAGAAGTGCACGACAGCTATGAGGATGCTTGCATACGGAGCTTCCGGTGATATATTGAAAGATTATGGACACATGGTCGAGAGTGTTTGTACAAGTTCTGCAGGGCAGTGGTGACAGTGTTTGGACCATAATACTTGTAATCACCCAATGCAGAAGACACTGCTCGGATCCTAGCACAGAATGCAGCAAGAGGATTTCCTGAGATGCTTGGAAGCATCGACTGCGTGCATTGGGCATGGAAAAGCTGTCCATTTATTTGGCAGGGATGTACAAAGGCGCTAAAGGAGCTTACAGTGTGGTATTTGAGACAGTGGCCACACAGGACCTCTGGATTTTGCACTCCTTCTTTGCTATTGCCAGGAACTCACAATGACATCAACATACTGCAGTGCTCAAATGTCTTTGCCAAGCTTGTTGAAGGTCATACTCCTCCGGTGAACTTCGAGGTCAATGGGCGCCACTACAACAGGGGATACTACCTAGCAGATGGCATCTATCCGAGATGGTCCACATTTGTGAAGACTATCTTAAATCTTGTGCCAGGAGGCAAGAACTCCTACTTTGCCAAGTGTCAGGAGGCTTGCAGGAAGGATGTCGAGCGGTAATTTGGTGTGCTCCAATCTCGATTTGCTGTTGTCCGGTACCCTGCTCTGACCTGGTCTAAAGATCAAATGTGGGAAGTCATGACTTGCTGCGTCATCTTGCACAACATAATCATTGAGAGCAAGCAGGAAGAGTCAGTGTTTGACACTGAACCATATTGCAGGTAGGGTCTTCTTGCCCAAGTTAATCACCAGCTACCGGCAACCTGGACTGCCTTCCTTAATATGCGTCAGGAGAGATCCGAGACCCACAGGTGCATCAAGAACTGCAACACGATCGATGGAGAACCTATGAAGGTTCAAGGGCAACGCCTAGCTCGACGTGTAATGAAATATGAGTTTTTATTTGTGTTCTAATTATGAGTTTGATTTGTCAAACTGTTTGATTTGTATTGATTTCTATGATGAACAATGCGATAAAAATTAATTTGTGTTGAATTTGTGCCGAAGCACGCTGAAATTGGGCCAATTTGCGCCGAAGTGGGCCGAAATCGGCGGCTAGGGACGATCTTGGGTTGGCGACTGGAAACCATAGCCTCTCACGTCGATTTTATCATCGGTTGGCCCCCAGGCGACGCTATTTCAAACCCTTGGGAAGGCCGAATGACTACTGCTGATGCTCTTAGCTGCTGCGTCTAGACGGCGCAACACACGCGTGTGTTCACCGTCGGGTAGCACCGTCTACCATGTCTAGATGTCCAACATTTATAAATTTCATTTTTCTTGCCAAACTACCCCCTTATAATTTTTTAACTGAACTACTGCATTATCACTACGATAACGTAATAAAACAGTTTTCCATTTATGATCCAACCCAATTATACGACCAGTTCGCACCCATTATTCGGTTTCCCTCAAGATTCCTACCGAAGAAAAAGAAACTATCAATCAATAATGAGAGAGAGAGAGTGGGAGAGATGCCGACCCAACAATCATGCAAGCCGCTACTGCACAATGCATCGGCGCTGTCCCACGCAACGCCACCGCACAGCTCAGTTCCGGCCCTCCTTTATAAGCCCCGCCGCGCCTCTCCATCGCTCCCCCACCCACACACACACATTTCAGCTCACAGCGCAGGCAGAGGAAGCGAGAAGCGAGCCACCAAGAAACCGCCCAAAGGTTTGCACAATGGCCGCTTCTCAGCTCACCATCCTCTCCGTCCTCGCGCTCCTGGCCGTGGCCGCCACCGCTCAGGCGCCCGGAGCAGCTCCCGCGGCAGCGCCCCAGGTCCCGCCTCCCCCGCCGGCGACCCCGCCCCCGGCAATGGCGCCCCCTACCCCGGCGCCGGTGTCGCCACCCCCTACCGCTGCCCCGGCGCCCGCGCCCACCGTCGCCCCCACGCCCTCCGCCACCGCGCCGGCGCCCGCCGACTCCCCGATGTCCTCCCCTCCGGCGCCCACCCCGGACATGTCGCCCTCGCCCACCGCCGAGCCCGCCACCCCGGGTAGCGGCGCCGCTGGTCTCCGCCCCGCCTTCGTGTTGGCCGCCGCCGCCGTCGCCATCTACGCCTTCTAGATGACCCGATGATGTATCATTTCATTGTTTCTTTGCAGCTTTTGTTCCATTTCTCTCCCTCTTCCCCCCTTCCGTCCGCACATTGGTGTACCCTCATCTTCTGCTGTAATTACGAGCATTGATTTAATTTATGCATTTCATCATTATTCTTGTATGTATTCTGGGAGCCCGATCTTGAGATGTTACTTTGTGGTTGTGCGCATAACGATACTACCTTCTGCAAACTGATTCACTGAGCTATTAGACAACAGCTTCAGATAGTAGAGAGAAAAGAATATCAAACTAAGAACAAGAACTTGATTTACTCGACGCAGAGACTATGAATATGAACCAAAGGCCGGCGATCCTACTAAACTCGCACAAAGAACACATAAGATTTTGCTAGGTCGCAATGGCATTACGCCGCTGCCATTTCTTGGAAAATGTATGTGGATTTTGTCAATAAAAATGAAGAGAACATCTCATGACGAGGGCCAGATCCGCCGCTCCTTGCATAGTTTTAGTTTTACAGTCTGTCCTGCATCTGTTGAGCGAGCTTGACCGGCCCACGAGGCCACGATCCAAACGGCGAGAAGCCAGATACAGATAGCTCTGCCAGTCTGACGGGGCTAGCCATAGAAAACTAGTGCTGTACTATAGCAGAAAAGTTTGTCCGGTTGCTGTGCATAGTGTTCGGCTACGAGTAGGAGCAGCAGGTAGAGGTAGAGCCGGGCCATGTGCCCGGATTGGCTCGGACAGCTGGGGCATGTGCAGGCGCAGCGAGCTGTTGGTTCGCGGGAGGTTCAAAGCACCGCGCCCATGTGGGCATGTGGCCGGCCGCGCCCAACGCGCCGGCGGCTCAGGGCGCCCTTGTCCCACCGTCTGGACGACTAGGTTAATCTGGGATCCTCACGGACCGATCCGACGGCCGGGAGAGAATTACCTTTTTACTACTACTAGTAGCGTCCATCGCGGCAACGAAGAGCGACAAATCGTGGATTTTATGGACTCAAAAAAAGAAGAAGCGAGGGAATACAAATACAATGGACCGTACACTCAGAATGTACGCAAGGGAATACAAATACAATGGACCGTACACTCAGAATGTACACAATCAACACTAACGTCCAACTATGATCAACAAGCTACACAAACGATCATGGGCACCGACTATCTCATAACATCACAAAGACAGTAAGAAAAATTCCCCGGTAGCAACACCACCAGAAAGGGAATAACAGGAAAGCGTCGCCGCCTAATCCAACACCGAAGGTTAGGATTTTCGTCCTGAAGATCAAGTCCAAGAAATTCCAAGCAATGCCTTTGTCGGATGTGGGGTTCTGACAAACCCTAAAGGTTCGAACAACGGTGCGTCGCGAAGTCTTTCCCTCCTACCGATCTACGCCTGCTCGCTAGGATCTTGCAGACGAACTCGATTTAACTCGCAAATACGTAAAGACACGGGGTTTATATTGGTTCGGGCCACCGTTGTGGTGCCCTACTCCAGTGTGTGGTGGTGGTGGATTGCCTCTTGGGTTGATGATGAACAGTACAAGGGAAGAACAGCCTCCTGAGGTTGAGGTGTTCTTGTGCGTATGAACTTGTGGTGTGTGGGTTCGATCTGCTCAGGCTTGCTTGCCTTCTACTATGGTGGCTAGTCCTATTTATAAAGGCCCTGGTCCTCTTCCCAAATATCGAGCGGGAAGGGAGCCAACAACGGCGGGCAAATTTGAAGGGGGACAGTTAGTACAAGCTATCCTGACAAAAGCGGTCTTCACCTGCGAAAACCCCTGGGGTGAGGCCGTCTTGGGCTCCACGATAACCTCCGCCTTGTCGTCCTCATGGTCTTGGTCCTGTTGCTCCAATATGGCAACCTTTGCCTGATGCCTCGGTACTCTTCGTCTGCGCTTGCCTCCTTAGCACCAAAGAGGAAATAAGGACGCTACACGCACCGGCGTTCGCCTGGCACCCGCCTAGCACCGTTCGTCATGGCTCACGTCACGAGAGTCTCGTGAGGTTTGCCCCGCCTTGATATCTCCGCTCCTCGCGAGCCTGCCTAGCTAGGCCACTCCAGAGGAGGTCTTGCGTCTTCCGCCTCGCGAGGCTTGGACCCTCGCGAGGGTCTCGGATGCCTTGTTGATGAAGATGGGTCGTATGGCCTGCTGCTTAGCCACGCCGTGGACCGCAGTGTGCAAGTCTGGGACCCCTGCTCCTGAACGCCGACAGTAGCCCCCGGGCCCAAGGTGCGCTCGGGCTTGGCTTCGTGGCGAAGCCAAGGGTCAAGTTCGGAGCACCGCAGGCCTCAAAAGCCTACGACCTCGGTCGACACGTGGCGGTTGATTGGACGTGGGCGTCTCCGCTTCCCCATGCTTCCTCGGCAGCTGCACGACTTGACAAGTCCCTGCGACATGCAAGGAAAACCATCATTACCTACGATCATGGGAGACGCCGGTTGGCCTTCTCTTGCTATAAATGGGGAGGGGGCAGAGCCCCCATTGCCCATCTCTTCCTTGCTTGCTTGCTTCTCTGCTCCATTGCTTGCCGTGCCATCAATGGCGCCACGAAAGAAGTTCTCTGCCGTCGAGAAAGGAAAGGCCCCTCGCGAGGGCCCCGGCTCCCCGGCGCCCAAGCGCGGCCGCGGCCGTCCGCGCAAGCACGCTGCGACCCCCGTCGTGGCCCACCATCGAGGTGGCTCCGCGGTACGCGGTGGGGATCATTACTTCCACGGCGGTTCAATTGATGAGAGGAGGCGCGCGATGGTGGCGCGGCCTCCTCGCCCTCGCTTCCATTCGGCCGAGGTGTCGCCGGAGTTCGCTGTCTGGTCGGAGAGCCCGGCTGGCAGCTAGCTCCAACTTCCGCGCTTCTTCGCCGGCGAACTGCCGGCCTCTGGTCCGGGTGGGCTCTGGCTGCAGGCGGACGGCTGCTGCAGCAAGGCCTCTTGGGTTGCGGTCGAGACTTCTGCCGCGGGCAACATAGCCTTGGCCTGCGGCTGGCAGACGTTCGCCCGCACACGCGGCCTGGGCAGGCGGTGCACCCTCCACTTCAGGTACGATGGTGAATCGACCCTTTATGTGAGGGTGTTCGGGGAAGATGGTCGCCGCGCCGGGTGCTGCCCCGAGACGAACGACGGTGAGGAGGTGCTCGGCCTTGGTGATGGCTGCGATGAGGACGAGGGCGAGCCTGCCCTCGGCGGCGACCGCGCCCCCTCCAGCTACGGCGGCTCTTCCTCCGGTGACAGCTCCAGCAGCGGTGGCTACGACCAGCCGTCGCGTCGCCGCGCCTCCGTGAAGCGCGAGGAGGGGTCTGGCTAGGCTCGGGGCGTCGCCAAGGGCATGCCTCCGCGGATTGCTGCAACGCTGCTTTGCTTAGCTTTTTCTTTCTTTCCTGCATCGGAAACAAAACCAGTATGGGCCCAGAGGGGCGTGTATCGAACTGTGGTTCTTCGGTTAATGCATTGTGCAAGTTGTTCCCATGCCGTGTTGTTATTTTGCGCAAAGATAACTTAACCTGGTGCGTTTAGGAAGCCCTTTCCCTCGCGTGGTGTCCGCGTTGCTCGAAACTGCAAAAAAATTTGTTAGGGGGCGTACCAAAAGATTTGTCGTCCACCCAAGCCTTGACTTGGCGCCTTGTATCGCGGTACCCGAGGGGTACGGATTTAGGAGAGGTGTGCCAGCTTCCAGGCTCGAACGAGGGTGGCTCGCGAGAAGGCAAAGAGAAGAGAAATGCTCGCGAGGGCACCTGCCTAGCCCCCTCGCGAGGTATGCGAGAGAGAACAAGAGAAAACCAGAGCCGAAAAAAGCGGTAAAAGGCTGGGGAACCAAATCGGCAACGAACACCAAGAGCAACTCTGATTAAGGAAAAGCAAGCCAACTACGGAAAGCAAATGAAAAGCCGCGTCCGACACCTAATCTAGTCTTCAAGTCTTCTCAACAGTGTGGAGCTAAGTGCTGTCCACTTGGCATGGGGGGGAGCCCCAGGGCCTGAGGCCGGCGCTCCTGAGACTCCGGGGCGTGTACAGCCCCAACTCATTATTACGTGAGAGTGTCACGGGCGGCGATTCTTCATAGGCACCGGGCCTTCTTCACAGGCTCTGGGCCTTTCTTCTCGAGCTCTGGGCCTTGCTTCTCGTGCTCACGGGCCTTGCTTCAGGATAGAACTTACGGAGGTGCTTTGGATGTTCCAGCATTACGGATGGGTGTCCCATCCTGCGTCTCCAAAGGCCGCACCTGGCCCCGAGACATGAACGACCCTGAACGGGCCCTCCCACATGGGCGAAAGCTTGTGCAGCCCTTCCCTGGAGAGGACCCGCCTCAGGACGAGGTCGCCTACCTCGAGCGTCCTGGAGTGGATGTTGCGGAAATGGTACCGCCGCAGAGCTTGTTGGTACCTTGCCGCCCTCAATGTGGCTTCGCGACGGCGCTCCTCCCCCAGCACGAGATCCATCCCCCGCGTGGCGTACTGCTGCATTTCGTCAAACGCGAGGACCCGTGCGGAGCGATGCTTGACCTCATGAGGAAGGACTGCCTCAGCTCCATAGACGAGGATGAATGGAGTCTCACCCGTTGGCTTGGTGGCAGTGGTACGAATGGACAATAGCACGGACTGGAGTTCGTCGTGCCAGCCCCTGCCGCAGGCCTCCAGCTTCTTCTTGAAGGTCCTGGTCTTGAGACCCCTTAGGACCTCAGCGTTGGCGCGTTCGTCCTGACCATTGCTCCTGGAGTGGGCCACCGAAGCGTAGCAGATCTGCGTTCCAAGGTTAGCACAGTAAGTTTTGAAGAGGTTACTAGTGAACTGCGAGCCGTTATCTGTGATGATGCGGTTGGGAACCCCAAAGCGGCTCACGAGGCCCTTGATGAACTTGACAGCAGAGCCGGCCGGAATGGTATGGACGGCTTCCACTTCCGCCCACTTGGTGAACTTGTCGCTGGTGACGTAGAGATAGTGGTAGCCCCCTGGCGCTCGTGGGAACGGGCCCAAGATGTCCAGCCCCCAGACCGCGAATGGCCATGTGAGCGGAATGGTTTGGAGGCCCTGTGCAGGTTGATGGATCTGCTTGGCGTGGAATTGGCAAGCTTCACAAGACTTCACCAGCTCGGCCACGTCGTTGAGTGCTGTAGGCCAATAGAACCCACTGTGGAACACCTTGCCAACAAGGGTCCATGACGATGAGTGGTGTCCGCAATCACCGCTGTGTATGTCAATCAGCAACTCCTTTCCTTGATCGCCGGAGATGCAGCGCAGCGTGACATTGTTCGGTCGCTTCCTGTATAATTCACCGTCTTGAATGCAGTATGCCGTGGCCTGTCGGGCCACGCGCTCCGCGTCTTATTCCTTCTCCGGCAGCGTCCCATGCATCAGGTACTCCTTGAATTCACAGGTCCGGCCTCCTCCACAGGGCTCGAGCGCCAGGAGCAGCCGAGCTCCTGTGGTCGGGCCGCAGGCTGGGGCTCCCGTGACCGGGGGCTGTGGGAGCTCCTCCCGAGGCTGAGTCATGCTTGAAAGAGGTGGCGTAGCCGATGGCTTGAAGAGCCACTCTTCGAACACGCCGGGCTCTTGCCATTGCCGCTTGGATGCTCTCTTGGCGATGTCGTCGGCTTCCTTGTTGGTGCCCCGGGGCACGTGCTGCAGCTCTAGGCCCGAGAACTGCTTTTCCATCTTGCGCACCTCCGCAAGGTAGGTCTCCATGTGCTCATCCTTCGGCTCGTACACTTTTTTGGTGAAGTTGACGAGGAGCTGCGAGTCGCCCTTGACAGTAAGGCGCCTCACCCCCAAAGCCGCCGCGGCCTTCAGGCCAGCTATGAGGCCTTCGTATTCTGCAATATTGTTGGAGACCTTCTCGCCGTGCTGGAAGCAGAGTTGCACAGCATAGTAAAGCTTGTCCTGAGTGAGCGAGATGAGCACTGCTCCAGCCCCCGTGCCCTGGTGCGCGAAGGCGCCATCGAAGTACATGACCCAGCCGCCTGGTGCCTCACTTCCTGGGGAGGTGGACCGGTCTTCTCCTTCCTCAAGAGCTGGGGCATCGGTCCATTCTTCCACAAAATCAGCGAGCGCGGCTCCCTTGATGACCCTGGTAGTGTTGAACTCCAACTGGAATGCTTGCAGCTCGATGTTCCATTCAGCGACCCTTCCGACCGAGTTCGGGCTCCTGAGTACCCTTTCCAATGGGTAAGATGAGACGACCTTGATGGGGTGGCCCTGGAAGTAGTGTCACAGCTTGCGCGAGGCCACCAAGAGTGCGAGCAGGAGCTTTTGCAGCATGGGGTAGCATGCCCTTGCATCCTGCAGTACGGTGCTGACGAAGTACATTGGGTGCTCGACGAGGGCTGGCACACTGTTAAGGCTTGGGTCCTGCAGAGGTTGTGGCATATCCTGAGGTGGAGGGTTTTCCTGAGACCTGGCTATCCTCGGGAGCTTCTGTGATGTTGCCCTGCTAAACTTGGTCTTCCGCAGCTGACGGCTCTGCCGCGCCTTCCTGACCCTGCGCTGCATCAGTTCTAGCTTGGCGCGGCGCACCCTTGTCTTGGCGCTCCTCCCGAACCGCCACCAACGCCGCGCTGGCGGAGTATGGGGTGGCGGAGGTAAAGTACCAGAAGCTCGAGAGGCCGTGGTGCCACCATCACCGGGGGGCTGGTGAGGTACTTCTTGAGGTCTTGGAAGGCCTGGTCGGCCTCCGGGGTCCACTCGAAGGGGCCCTTCTTCTTCATGAGCTTAAAGAAGGGCAAGGCGCGCTCGCCAAGCTTGGAGATGAAACGTCCTAACGCGGTCACCCGTCCTGCCAGTTTTTGCATCTCCTTTAGGGTCTGTGGTGGGCTCATGTCTTCGATGGCCTTGGTCTTCTCCGGGTTCGCCTCGATCCCTCTGCGGGATACGAGAAACCCTAGTAACTTACCGGAGGGGACGCCAAACACGCACTTCTCCGGGTTAAGCCTCAAGTTCACCCGGCGCAAGCTCTCAAAGGTATCCTCCAAGTCTTGAATCAATGTCTTCGCCTCGCGAGATTTGACCACTATGTCGTCAACGTAGGCCTCTGTGTTCCTGCCGAGCTGCCGCCCCAAGGCGATGTGCATCAGCCGCTGAAAGGTTGCGCCCGGATTGCGTAGGCCGAAGGGCATGCAGGTGTAGCAGTACACCCCACACGGTGTCAGGAAGGCCGTCTTCTCCACATCCTCCACCGCCATCTTGATTTGATGGTATCCAGAGAACGCGTCCAGGAAACATAACAAGTCGCACTCGGCGTTGGAGTCGGCGATTTGATCGATCTTGTGGAAGGGGAGCGGATCTTGGGGCAAGCTTTGTTAAGGTTGGTGAAGTCGACGCACATCCATTCCTTCCCACCTTTCTTCGGTACCACGACAGGGTTCGCCAGCCATTTGGGGTATCGAACCTCTCGGACGGTACCTGCTGCCTCTAGCTTGCGCGTCTCTTGGACGATGAAGGACTGCTTCTCTGTGGACTTCCGTCTTGCCCACTGCTTCACGGGGAGCATGTTGGGGCGCACCCTTAGATGATGCTGGATCACCTCGGTCGTGACCCCTACCAGCTGATTGGGCTCCCACACGAATATCTCCTTGTTCGCACGAAAAACCTCACCAAAGCTTCTTCTTGTCCCGGATCAAGGCTGGTTCCTATGGTAAAGGTGGCTCCTGAAGACCCGTCCTCGTCAACTGGTACCTGCTTGGTCTCCGCCTTGTCTTTGGTGAACAAGTGCTTCTTCTTGGCGGGCGCAGTCTCTATGGCCTCGGGCGTACTGGCGCCGGCTGGCTGCACTGCTGCCGTGGCTTTGAAGGCGAGCCCGAGCGCCGTCACTACTTCCTTAGTGTCCCCCTTGATGGTGAGGGCGCCCTTGCTCCCTGGCATCTTCATGAGGTTGTAGGACGGGTGAGTCACCGCCATGAACTGAGCAAGAGCCGGATACCCGAGTATGGCATTGTACGGGAGACCGATGCGGGTGATGTCGAAGTCCACCAGCTCAGTGCGGTAGTTGCCGCGTGTGCCAAAGGTGACAGGGAGGCGGATATGCCCCAGAGAATGGGCAGCTCCACCACCCACTGAGGGAGTCCTGGATAAGGGGGTATCCGGACAGCCGGACTGTGTACATCGTCCGGACTATTGAAGCGTGAAGATACAAGACTCAAGACTTCGGCCCGTGTCCGGATGGGACTCTCCTTGGCGTGGAAGGCAAGCTTGGCGATCCTTATATTGTGTTTCCTTTCTTGTAACCGACTCCATGTAAACCCTAGCCCTCTCCGGTGTCTATATAAACCGGAGAGGTTGGTCCTTAGAAGGCTGATCACAATTACAACCATACCATCATAGGCTAGCTCTTAGGGTTTAGCCTCTACGATCTCGTGGTAGATCTACTCTCGTACTACCCGTATCTTCAATATTAATGAAGCAGGAAGTAAGGTTTTACCTCCATCGAGAGGGCCTGAACCTGGGTAAACATCTGTGTCTCTCGCTTCCTGTTACCATCAGCCTAGACGCACAGATCGGGACCCCCTACCCGAGATCCGCCGGTTTTGACACCGACATTGGTGATTTCATTGAGAGTTCCTCTGCGTTGTCACTGCGGGGCTTGATGGCGCCTTCAATCACCAACAACATGGTCCAAGGCGAGACTTTTCTCCCCGGACAGATCTTCGTGTTCGGCGGCTTCGCACTGCGGGCCAATTCGCTTGGCCATCTGGAGCAGATTGATAGCTATGCCTCCGGCCACCAGGCCAGGTTCGAAAACTCGAACTACACAGTGGATATTCGCGGAGACTTGATCTTCGACTGATTTGGGCCTGCGCTAGGAGCACCGAACAGTCACGACGAGCACGGCTTAGACCTGCTGTCGGACGAAGCTTGGGATATCACCCCTGCAGAAGCCTCGGATCTAAATCCGGAGCAGGTTGCGTTGCCTAAGGGCGGAGAGTTGGACCCCGCCCCGCAGGCCGCACACTCATCGGCGGTGGAGCCGAACGCAGGTCTCACCTCTGTGGAGACCTGTAACCCCTGGCACCCGGACTCTTATCTGGTTGTTGGTCCCGGTCCGCACACCCTCGAGCCAGCCGGGCCAGGTTGGGCTCCGGTAATGGATTTTACCGCTGCGGACATCTTCCAGCACTCGCTCTTGGGTGACATGCTGAACTCATTAAAGTCTCTCTCTTTGTCAGGAGGCTCTGGGCCGAACTATGTCCGGCTTGAGTGGGAAGCAGGCAACTAAGGAATTCGTTGCCCACCCACCACCCACTTCATCGTTACGGTCGATGATTTAACAGACGTGCTTGACTATGACTCCGAAGACATCGACGGTATGGACGACGATGCAGGAGAATTGCAGGAGCCACCGCTCACGGGGCGGTGGACGGCCACCTCCTCATACGATATATACATGGTGGACACTCCGAAGGAAACCAATGGCGACGAGGCAGCGGAGGATAACCCCTCAGGAGGAGAAGCAAAGCATGGGCGTCTTCAACGCCGCTCCAAGCCCCGCCACATCAACACAGGCCCCGAAGATAAAAGCAATCCGGATGGTGCCGAAGAGGAATACAACCCTGATCAGCCTACCCTCAAGCAGGCTGGACCGGTCATGATGGGATACTCGGAGAGGGACAACTATACACCTCCCTCCGACGACGAGGTAAGCCTCGACAAGGATGAATTCGGCGTGCCTGAAGATCCAGTGGAACAAGTTCGCTTCAAGCGACGGCTCATAGCCACGGCAAGGAGCCTGCAAAGGAAGCAGGAGCAGCTTAAAGCTGACCAAGACTTGCTTGTGGATAGGTGGACCAAGGTACTGGCCACCGAAAAGTATGGACTCGACAGCCCCAACAAAGGGCATGCACGACACAATTGGCTACCTCAACCTAAGCAGGAGAACCCAAGGCACACACCCCAACGTCCACACATCATTACGGTCCAAGACAGCAAGAAGGATACGCGAAGAGGCACCCTCAAGCCTCGGCGCAATGGTCATAAATGGCAAGTAAAGGAAACTGGCACCAATTCCAGCAACTCCCAGTCCGGTCAACGGACAAAGAGCAGCCCAAGCCTATTCAGCTCGAGCCACATACTCGATCAACCATGCGAAATTCATGGTACTCCTAGAAGGACGGCAAAGCATACCAATAGAGAATGCCGGATCCTCAAAACAAAGCGGCTGGTCGTGTGCCGGAAACAATGATGGGAGGCGTCTAGTCAAGAGACCCCCAGAGTATAAAAGTACGGCTGATCGCCCCTGATCACACCAAACACAGCAATTCAATTGCCATACCCCTAGACCTAGTAGTCCGGGGCTCCATAATACATAAAGCCCTCGCCGGTATGAAACCACAAATAACATCTTCTCAAAAGATGCCAGGTGCAAAGGCCAAGTCTATTGGTCCACCACTCTAACGGTTGTTTTCGGATCAACAAAAATGCCACGCGAAAGATTAATTCTTCGGCACCTTCCCCTCATGCGGTAATTTACCGTATATTAACGGGATTAACCACGTTGGCTAGATTCCATGTGGTAGACCATTAGGCTAACACCGTGTGATATAATCACACTTATAGGCAAGGCCGAACCCCGCCCTTAGAGCGGAAATCATTCAGCTGCCGGAACAGCGAGTCGTGCATGCTTATCAAAATGTTGATCTGACGACCAACTATCCGGACACCCACTGAGGAGTCCGCGCTACCTCACGGTATAACAGCTGGGTCCACCGGGGTCCGATCAGGAACCCTTGGACAAACCACAAGAGGACGCTCAGCTGCCTCCAACCATTTGCCTTTACAAACTAACGTTGACACAGAACAGGATTGGCGGCATGGAATCAGCCCGGACACACAATGGCAGGAACATGCAGGTAGAAGGCAGTTCGGATTCACTCTTCATCCACTCACAACCCCCTCCAGTCCGGCAATTACAGGTTCCGCCAAAAAATACCACTTTTAATACATTATACTCATATGCATAGACATATCACCCTACTACAATGCGTAGACTTAAATAACACTTACCGGCCGTCGTTTATCACCGACGCCTCTTTGCCAAAAATAGCAGCCACGCTTCGTGTTCGCCCGGTTATGACAGGGGCTTCACAGTACGGCAATAAAGTCCGACCACCTTTTCGGTCGCTCGGCACCCCGAACTTATATCACTATATGCATTAGCTCCGAATCATTTCTTGGGTCATTGGTTGGGTTTGCCCGGCTCCCATGTTTCGGTACCTTACGTTCCGTCCTATCGGCTAAGGTAGCGCTGGGAGAACTACTGCGATTGTGTCCCGGTTCAGCCGGATGAGCACCTCAGTAGAGAAAGCCGAAAACCGACTGTCATGATGCAGCGAGGGCTGGTCAGCTGTTCGAGAGGTTGTAAAATCCTTAAAGATTTATTCCGCTGCGCCATTATAAATGCAGAGTGTGACGGATCAGTCTTCTGATCAGGCGCCAATAGAGCCCCTAGTTCGGCCTTCCAAACACTAGGGGCTGCGCTGACCATACTCGAATTCCTATGGCTAAGTGAGAGTAATAAAGCCTTATAGTCCGATTGCCTGGTTCGTGGTGAGAAACACCTCCTTACAAGGACCCAACTATGGGATAAAGAGCGTTCAGATATACCCCGAACACCCCCGTATTCCTTTTTACGTGGGGGTAGAAGCCGACGACTGGCCAACTCTCAGGATTTACAACAAACAGCTGCACAGGAAGAACACATGTTCAAACAATACAGGCAATATATAATAAAAATGTCACCATCTCATATTACAAAAAGTGGCACGAATGCCCTCAGGGAAATATAATGTCTTTGGCACATTTATCCGCCGCAAGGCGGGCCCCCTTCAGTACACTTTCATAGTACAACTCGGGCTTGCGGTGCTCCTTACCCTCCGGCGGCCCCTCAGTCACCAGCTTCTCCGCGTCAAGTTTTCCCCAATGCACTTTTGCACGGGCAAACGCCATGCACGCACCTTCTATACAGACTGATCGCTTGATAACATCAAGCTGAGGACAAGCGCCCACAATCCACTTCATGAGTCTGAAGTAACTGCTTGGAATCAGCTCCGCAGGCCACAGCCGGACAACCAAGTCCTTCATGGCTAGTTCGGCCGCCTGGTGCAGTTCGACCAGCTGTTTCAGCTGATCGATAAAAGGCACCGGATAGTTTGGCGCCAAATACTGCTACCAGAAATCCCTCTCCGCAGACTTCTTTTCCTCGGTCCGGTAAAATTGGGCAGCATCTGATATGCTGTGAGGCAGATCCGCAAACGCCCTGTTGGTGTACTAGAGTAGGGGTACCCTAGTATCCCGTACTCGTGCACGGACAGTTGCAGCACCCCGCGGCAGGGTTTGCCTCATCACCGCCAAGATCCTCCGTGGTTCCTTTGGAGCCATTCAAGAACAAAGTATTTGATTAAGAAGACAAGGCCCCGGCAATAGGAGCTTGCCGGGAAGGCCACTCAAGGCATGCAGAAGACAAGGCCCCGACAAGAGGAGCTTGCCGGGAAGGCTCGGAGCGTGACAAGCCTCCGGACGCGACAAGGATTCGGCCGGCAAAGGCGCTTGCCGCGACAAGCAACCTCTCTCCATCTCCGCTCCAGCTCATCCGACAACGTGTCGCCATGGGACCATTCCATGCATCGTGTCGAGAGGTCAGGTCTTGACAGCGAAGAGCAGCGATAAGCGGCGCCGACAAGCTTGCCATCGTGGCGAAGCGGTGGCGCGACCGACGGTCTCTGTTGTGCTGTTTGGGCGACACTGACGGGCATTTATTGCTTTTGTCCCTTGCCGTCAGAGTTAGGTATTTTGCACTGTACACTGTTCGAGTAGGTGTACCAACTCCTGTTTTTACATTTGTACCCTCGCCTATGTTGCCACCTATCGGAGACCCCTTGAGCATATAAAAGGAGGCCCATGCGCAACGTAGAGGGGGGTTCGAGGTTCGGTTCATTCGACTCACTAGAGACCAGATACGCTCACGTGAGGTTTTGTAGCTCGCATCGCTCCCTAGCAAGAACACAATACATCAAACAAGCAGCAGTAGGAGTTTTATCTCTCCGGAGAGCTCCGAAGCTGGGTAAACTGCTCGCGTGCCTCGTCTCGATCCGCTCTTCAGGCGATCTCCGCCCCCTCCGAACCACATAGGGGCCTGGTCCGCCCGGCCCCATAGGTGTTCGTGGGTGCGATCAGCCTCCCCGACATCTTTGGCGCGCCAGGGTAAGGCGTTGAGGCCGTGTGAATCTGATCCGGCGTTCACACGAGCAGCGTCCTCAACATCTTCCTCAACATGCCACCGAAGAAGAAGGCTTCGGCGGCAGAGCCGTCAGCGTCGCACCCACCCTCACCGCAGCAAGCGGGTGGTGGGGCGACGCCTGGCGGAGGAACGGGCGCCGACGAAGGTGTCCAAGACGTTGCCAAGTCCAAGGACAAGGCCCGCAAACCTCGGCGTCGCGCATCCCGCGCCCATCTCGAGAGGCAGCGGGACCAACAACGTCACGGCGTTCACAATGCCATACGTTCGTTGGATCGAGACCCTCAAGACCAGCATGCGTGCCAATATGCTGGCACGAGTGAGATACGGTCGCCCGGACGGGGTGCTGCTCCTTCTAAGGTAGTTAGAAGTCCGAGCATATCCCGCTCCTCGCACCGTTCGCCAATGCCACCCACTACTCCAGCAGAAGCTCTGGCGAGAGCTCAGCTTCTCCTCGACTACCCTCCAACAGCCAACAAGGTCGGCGAGTGGAGGGCCACTATCCGAGCCTCATCGGCTTTGCCAGCGGCGACGCTCTGCGGCAACCAACGCCATCATTGCAGCGGCAAGACGACAAAACGCGAGCCGGTGGCGGCAGACTGTCAGGTGCAACCACCATGCACTCTCCGCTCTGAAGGCCAAGATCGCCCGACTCACGGATCCACCTCGACAGCGACTCCCACGCGTCGCCGGATCCATGAGCTTCGCCGCGATCAGCGCCAAGTTCTTCATGAGCGACAACAAGAGGACGCTTCGAACTTCGCATCGGCGCCCGGAGAGAAGCGCGACGTCATCCGACAAAGCGCTAGGCCTTCTGTTGACGTCGCAGCGCGCCCGGAGGAGCAGCGACTTACCCGTCTGCGGTAGGTTGCCCTGCGTTCACTCGTGAGCTGCGGCAAGTCCGATGGCCCAGCCGGAAAAACTTCAAACCAGACGTGCGGAGAAGTATGATGGTCGGACGCATCCGTCGGAGTTCCTCGGCATCTACACCATCGCGATGCGAGGCTGCGGGGGGCGGGGCGACAAGATCCTCGCCAACTACTTCCCGCTCGTGCTCAAGCCCAACGTCGAGATCTTGGCTCATGCACTTGCCGGACAACTCCATATCCTCTTGGGCAGATCTGTGCCATCGGTTTGTTGGCGCCTTCACGGTGGCCACAAACCTCATGGCCAAGAGAGTGACCTTCATTTGCTCGCCCGGAAGGAAGGAGAGTCCTGCGCCAAATTCATTCGGAGATTCAGCCGTTTGCACTACAACATCCCGGATGTCCACCCCGCGGTGATCGGCGCGTTTCATCGAATGTGCGGAACCGCAGGATGAGGAGGAGATGGCGATGTGCAAAGTCAAGGGCGTCGATGAGCTGTACGCCTTGGCCGACAAGTGCACGCTACCGAGGAAGGAGGAGACTCCTGTGAGAGAATGCGGAAGCGAGATCGGCAGTGAGGAGGCCGCCCGGCAAAGAAGGGCCGGCAGCGAGGCAACAGGAAGAAGAAAGGTAGAGAAGTGCTAGCTGTTGAGCAGTCCGACAGCGGAGGTGGCGACAAGAACGCCAAGGCTGGTGGCTCCGGCAAGGAGGTTGTCGCTGACGCCAACCACCAGTCGGTGGCGGCCGCCGACAAGCAGGACGGCTCCGGCAAGCAGTACAGCAAGATCCACCGCACCAAGGGCCACGACCTCCAGAGCTGCAAGAAGGTCGAGAAGCTTGTTGAACAGCAGAGGGCTGAGTACGGCCGGCGCGACAAAGAGAAGGCCTGTGAAGGTGCTGGGGAGCAAGCAAGAAACGTCCGGCCGGGGAGGGGCCAAGGCAAGGCCAAGCAACGGCAAGGAGACAGACCTCCCAGCGGCGCGACAAGGATGAAGATGATGACGACGGCGAAGATATGGAAGACGCGGCAGCGCCGATGAGCGGGGAGTTTGAAAGCCAAAGAGGTCCTCTGCGTTGGCGGGGTGCTTCCACGCATACCTCCGCCCGCCAACTCAAGCAATGGATGCGGGAGGTCAATGCAGCGGAACCATCTGTAGAGTCACGCAAGCCTCTCGAAGTGGTCCAAGACGCCTATCATTTTTATATTGAGGACCACCACGATCGCATAAGCTGCGGTCGGGTGCTTGCCGATGTTGGTCTCACCAACCATCCGCAACCTCAAGGTCACCAAAATGCTAGTTGACGGCGGGGCGGCTTGAATCTGATCTCCTCAGCGGTGCTCGAAGCTTCAAATCCTGACAGCGAGCTCGAAGAGACCGGCACCTTCAAGGAATCAATCCGGGAAGGAGCAAGCGAAGGGAAGATTACGTTGCGGTAACATTTGGCGTGAGCTGAACTTTAGGACTGAGAGGGTCATATTCAACGTTGCCGATTTCCCATTGCCTTACAATGGGATACTTGGCCGTCGGCCTTCGCCAAGTTCATGGCAGCCTCTCACTACGCCTACAACTTACTCAAGATGCCAGGCCGATAAGCGTCATCTCTGTCCATGGCGACAAGAAGGATGCCCTTATACGTGCCGACAAGATCTACGGGATGCAGCAGCCGACAGATTGCCAAACACTTGCGGCTGAAGCTCCGGGGAAGAAGACAAAGTCCAAGTCCGGCAAGAGCTCGGCGCTTACTCCGACAGCGCACCTCTTGAGTGCTGCGCTACCGTCGAGGACGCACCACCGAGCTCCACGGCAAGTGCAAGAAGATGGTAGCTCCGCCAAAGACCAAGAAGGTGCCCGCCAAGGAGGACGGCACTGGTGGTACCTTTACCATCGGTGCCTCTCTCGACTTCCCTAAATAGGAAAGCGCTCGTTGCTTTCCTGCGGGCGAATGTCGGCGTGTTTGCATGGCAACCTTCCGACATCCCGGTGTTCCTGTGGAAGTGATTGAGCACCGCTGGCCGTTTGTCCTCATGCACGGCCCGTCAAGCAAAAAGTCGAAGCAAGCGGTGGAACGCCAAGAATTCATAGCGAAGAGATCAAGAAAGCTGGAAGCAATAGGCCTTGTCGGAGGAGTGCTCCATCCTACGTGGTTGGCCAATCCACGTAGTCGTCGCATAAAGCAAATGGAAAATGGAGACTTTGTATTGACTTCACGGATGTTAATAAAGCTTGTCCCAAAGATCCATTTCCCTTGCGGCGCATTGACGGATTGTTGAATCCACGGCTGGATGTGATTTGCTTTCGTTTCTTGATGCATACTCGAGGATACCATCGGATCTTCATGGCTGAAGAAGATGAGGAGAAGACCGCATTCATTACACCATGTGGCACATACTTTGTTTCATCTGAGATGCCTTTCGGTTTGAAGAATGCTGGTTCAACATTTGCAAGGGTAGTCCATGACGGCTTTTGAGCCGCAAATGCGTAAATGTAGAAGCCTACATGGATGACATAGTGGTCAAAAGCAAGGACAAAGCAACTCTGGTTCAAGATTTGGGCCGAGACCTTTGCAAATCTGCGCAAGATCAACCTTAAGCTCAACCCCGAGAAGTGCGTGTTTGGAGTCCCTTCCGCAAGCTTCTCGGGTTCTTCGGTCTCAACGAGGGATTGAAGCTAATCCCGACAAGATCAAGGCCATTGAGCGGTGAAGCACCAAAGCGCGTCAAGGATGTCACGAAGACTTGCGGTTAGCGTAGCTGCTCTCGGCAAGTTTATTTCTAGGTTCTGCTGGCGGCGCCTGCCATTTTTCAAGATTTTGGAAAAGGCAGGTCCAATGAAATGGACTCCCGAAGCGGAGGCTGCGCTGCAGGACTTGAAGAGATACCTGTCCTCTACTCCAACACTTGTCGCACCTAAGCCACAAGAGAAGTTGCTGCTATATATAGCGGCAACCAATCAAGTGGTTAGTGCTGCGTTAGTAGCGGAGAGGGAGACGGGTGACGAGCCGGCAACCACGGCAAGCACATCCGGTGACAAGCGGGGGCTTCGCCCGACGAACTCTGGTCCCGACAAGGGCGAATCCACATAAGCGCATGACCAGATGCGAAAAGGATGGTGCGGCGCCCAGTCTACTTTGTCGTTCCCTCCTGCGAGGGGCTAGGTCGAGGTACTCGTGTGCAGAAATTGCTTTTCGGCCTCCTCATGGCCTCGAGAAAGCTGCGCCATTACTTCCAAGCACATGAGATCACAGTTGTCACTCGCTTTCGGCGAAGAGGATACCGCGAGAATCCGAAGCAGCAGGCGGGATTGTTGAGTGGGCATTGGAACTGTCAAGCTTTGGTCTCAAGTTTGAAAGCACATCAACTATCCAAAGCGAGCGTCGGCAGAAATTCATAGCAGAATGGGCGCCAACGCCGGATGAAGAGATTCCGGAGGCGAGCATTCCCGTCAAGGAAGCAAGCAAAGAGTGGCTGATGTACTTTGATGGTGCCTTCTCATTGCAAAGGCGCGGTGCGGCGTCTTGCTTATCGCACCCACCGGAGAGCACCTCAAGTACGTAGTCCAGATGCACTTTCCCAAGGAGCAAGCAACAAACAATACCGGCAGAGTATGAAGGTTTGCTTGCGGTCTCGAGATCGCAGTGGACCTTGGGATCAAAAAGCTTATTGTCGGGGTGACTCGCAACTTGTCGTCCGCCAAGTGAACAAAGATTACCGAGTCCATTGATGGAAGCCTACGTTGATGAAGTGAGGAAGCTAGAAGAGCACTTTGACGGCCTGCAAATGGAACATGTTCCAAGAGCTCGAGAATGATATTGCCGACGGCTGTCAAAGTCTGTTGCACTTAAGTTGCACTGTGGAACCAGGGATTTTCGTGCTCAAGCTGACTCAACCAACCGTAACACCATCAATCGGACAAAGCAAGAAGAGGAAGTTGATCTCTGGTAACTACTTTCCGGCAGAGCTTCCGAAGCCGTCGTTGCGAAGGTCCCCAAGATCAACACCAGCAGTCTTTGAGGGCGATCTGCTCCGACAAGCCCCAAGGTTTGTTTCGTTGAAGCGACGCTTCCGACAAGTTTTGCTCCGGCAAGCTTGCCGGGAGCGTCAAGCTCCGTAGAACCGCCGCGTTCTTGCCGTGAGAAGCTGATGTTCCCAGCAGCAGATGTGCCTTTGGTCCTTGTTGTCGAGCCGCAAGCTCCGGCATGGGCACAATGATTGTCCATTTCCTTGAGACAGAGAACTTCCGAAGAGCGAGAAGAAGCGGAAAGAGTAGCCCGGCGGTCAAGTATGTACCAGTTTGTCGACAAGATACTGCATGTAAGAAGACTCAACGGTGTGAAATTGAAGTGTATTCCTGTGGAAGATGGACAAGCTGTTGGCGAAGATACGAAGGCATATGTGGTCACCACATTGGCGCAAGAGCACTTGCCGGCAAAGCTTTCCGGCAAGGTTTCTTCTGGCCGACAGCCCTCCGTGATGCAATCGCACAAGTAACCAAGTGTGAAGCGTGCGGTTCCATTCAAGCAGATACACCAGCCAGCTCAAGCTCTCCGGGCGATCCCTTTATCCTCGCCATTTTTTTGCAGGGGCTCGACATCTCGGCCCCTTCCCCGAAGCTGTCGGGGCTTTGAGTACTTATGCGTCGCCATCGACAAGTTCACAAAGTGGCGGAAGTGGAAGCGATGAGGAAGGTGGCAGCCGCGATCAGCGATCAAGTTCTTCTTCAGTCGATTGTTTGCCGTTCGGAATCCCTAACAGGATCATCACCGACAACGGCACACAATTTACGAGTCGCACCTTCATGCAGTACGTCCAAGATCTTGGCGCCAAGGTCTGCTTTGCTTCCGTTGCTCACCCGAGAAGCAACAGTCAAGCAGAGAGGGCAAATGCTGAAGTGCTGCGCGGGCTCAAGACTAGAACTTTCGACAGGCTGCACAAGTGCGGAAGAAACTGGATCGAGGAGCTGCCGGTGGTTCTTTGGTCGATCAGGACGACGCCAAATCGAGCCACCGCCGGACACCTTTGCTCTAGTCTATGGAGCGAGGCAGTTCTCCCCACGGAACTTCGTATACGGATCGCCTCGAGTGCTCGCTTATGATGAGCTTGAGCAAGAGCAGCTGCGACAAGATGACGCTGCTCCTTGAGGAGGATCGTCTTCGAGCCGTTGTGCGAGCTGCTCGCTACCGACAAGCTTTGCATCGCTACCATAGCCGCAGAAGTTAGTGCGAAGTCTCGAGGAAGGCGACCTTGTTCTTCGGCAGCGTTCAGTCCGCCAAGAATTCAAACAAGTTGGCCTTGAAGTGGGAAGGCCCTTATCGGGTGAAACGAGTCACTAGGCTGGCGCTGTCCGCCTTGAGACCGAAGATAGCTCGGTGAGCAACTCCTGGAACATTGAGCATCTTCGTAAGTTTTACCCATAGAGGCGGTTGCGGAACCCGTTCCGGCAACCACCTTTTGTACAAGTCTTGCCGCTGTTGCATGTAATCCTTTGTACAAAGCCGGGCGCAGACCCGTGCATCGATAAAGCTCATGTGTTGCGCACAACTTGTCAAATTCATGCTTTCATCATTTTATTGCATGTTTTGGCTAACACTTTGTGCAGCAACCACACCCGGTAAAGCAAAATCGAGCCGCTAGGCTCCATAACTATTTCCTCATCCTTCTCTTTTCTCAAAGAAAGGAAGGCTCCCTCGCGCACAAGTTAACCAAGGGGAAGGAGAAGATAATACTATGGACCAGGCACCGCTCGAGGAAGTTTCGCCTCATCGGGAAGCAAGAGAGAAAAGCTAAGTTGCCAAAGTTTGAGCAATCAATTTTTAAATTTTTAAGTTATCTTCCTCGAATGATAGTACTTTGTATGGAAAACCTATGCAGAGGAACCAACTCATGAGCTAGTCGTGCCCTTACTTTGTTTCGAGTCCGCTCAACAACTTAAGTGAGCTGCGGCTAGTCGCGACAAGGTTGCTTAATCGAGGCGGCTTTGCCCGGCGGCTCATGTTCCGCACTTTTCGGTATTTCGCGGCAAAGGTGCCCGCACCGACAGGTCCCCCAAATGCGTAAGGCAGAAACGTACAAAGGAAAGAATCAAGTAGAGGAAATAACGTTGCATTGATCGCCTAAGATAGAGTATATTACAAAATAACTTGTCGCCGATCTAACAAAGTGTTCTAAACATGATCAACAGCGACAAGGAAAGATAAAATTGGCGACCTAGTCTCTGCGGTCGCCATCAATCCGCTTGATCTTGTTCACCTTGTCCACAATGGGTGCGACAAGGGCTTTGAAACTCCTCCACGTTGGCATCTGGCGGCAAGGATCTGAGGACGCCGTTAAGGTTGATGCCCGGATTGCGGAAGGCCACCTTCATCAACACCTTCTCGAGGGCTCCTGCACAGATCTGGCGTGATTCCTCGGCCAACTGCTTTGGGACCTCTTCCCTGAGTCGCTGGAGACCCGTCACCACGCCTTTGAAGAATAAACTGAGTTTGGCTGGGTTGGAGATGCTCGTCGGAGGAGTATGCAAGGTCCGCCATCCCCAGCTCCATCACTCGTTGTGGATGTCGTGGCGGTGTCCACAAGACCTTCACCCAGTGCTCCACGCTCTCCCTCAAGGTGCTCAGGTGGAGGCAGCATTCGCTAGCAGCTCCTCCTTGGCCTTGATCGTCTCCAACAAACCCACCTCCCGCTCTCTGGCGCCGTCCAACGTCTGCGTCGGGGTGGTGGTCACTTCAACTCAAGATCCGCCTTGGAATCCTTGGCGGCGTCGAGCTCCTTGCCCCTATCGGCGTCTGACTCTGCAGCTCGCCAAGAGTGTAGGCGTCCTTCACACGCTCCTGCTTGAGCGCGGCAAGCTCTTCGCCGCTCTTCTTGAGGCTGGCCTCCATCTGTGCCACCTTCGCCTTCAACTCTTCCTTGGCGGCCTCGGCGGCTGCGGCAACATCCTTCGCTTCCTGAAGCGCCCGCCAAGTGACTCCTCGCGGCAAGGTCTTCTTCGTGGCTGTCCAGGTTGACCTTCCGCTGCGCCCACCGCTTTCTGTAGCGGAGAGCTTCTCGGCAGCCAGCTGCTCCTCCTCACCGCGGCCTTCTCAAGGATGAAGGCCGTGCGCTCTTACGCAAGTTGCCCCAGCGCTTACCTTTCGTCGCGGAGAGTTTCTTGGTTAGCGCTCCGAGCTCTTCTGCGCGTTTATCCATGTCCGCTTCGCCCTCGCGACAAGTGCTTCCCGGGACTCCAACTTGGCTTGTCATGGCGCGGTAGAGCGACAAAGACTTCTTCAAGAATTGCTCCTCCTCGAGACTTCGCCACGCTGCTTGGCGCGTCCACCAGCGTCGGCCACCAGCCAGAGGCGTAGTAGCTTCGCCGTCGAAGGTCTCTCCTCGACCGGCTCCACGGAGCTTCGGTTCCCGTGGGAGTTTGATGAAGACACCTCGCCCGGCCTTGGTGGCGCCCGGTGGGGCTCCTCGGGAACTGGCCGCCCGACGGCCCAGGGGAGTCGGCTTGTCGGTGTAGCGCTGGCGCTCCTGCGGCCTCGGGGCCGTCGGTCACGATCGCCCGACCCTCGCCCGGCTTCTGCGTCGGCAGCCTCGGTGGCCTTCTCGCCAGCAGGCTCGTCGGCGACAGCCTCTTCTTCCACAAAGAACGACCTCTTCTTCCTCGACGGCGGCCTGCGTCGGTGTTGCCTTGCTTCCTCCTCGCCCGGCGGCCTCGACCTCCATCGGCTCTGCGTCGAGACGAAGAAAGAGCAGTCAAGCAAATGTTCAAAAGAGAAACAAAAGAAAGCAAGCCCAAGGGAAATTTTCGTAAGGAAATTACCTGCAACGGGATCCGCAGCCATGGCCTCGACCACCGGAGGGTCCTTTGGCGCTGTCCCTTGCCGGGTAGCCTCCCTTGCGGAGTGGCCTCCCTTGTCGGAGATTCCTCCCTTGGCGGCGTAGTGGCAGTGAGCGAGGATTTGAGGCGGCTTCCGAGCCCTCTGATGAGGCTGCTCTGCTCCTACACAAGCAAACAATCGTATCAACGAAGAAGGGGCACCCCTGCACACCTAATAGTGAGGAGAAAACTGCACACTTACTTTGGGGGCTGTCTTTGGGGGCTGCTCACGAGGAAGGGTTGCCGGGTCCGGCAAGGGGTCTCAGACGCGTCCCCTGTTGCCACGGGAGAATCGTCCTCAACGACGACCGTCGGGATCTTGGCCCTCTTCGACGCTCTCTGGGCCAGCGTCCTGAAAGGGAAAGAGTCCAGAATGAAGCCTATCAGATTCAAGATAAAGCAATAAAATTGAAGAAACACAAGCACAATCTCAAGAGCTTACTCTTCGCCTTCCTCCTCGGAGCTGAGCGCGGAGAAGTCAAACTCCGGCTCGCCTCCGGTGCGACGAGGCGAAGTGGGCTCTCTTGGCGCTTGGCGGAGGCATCGACGGTGGCTCGAGAAGATCCCGCCCGGTTGTCGCGGCGGTGTGGCGCCTCACGGCAACATCGCTTGCCAGCGGTAGAAGCGTCATGGCGCCTTTCTTGTAGAGCGATCTGCCGCCCGACTTCGTCTCGGCCTTGCGGAGACGCCTCTTCAGCGGAACCGGAGGCTCACTGGCGGCAAGTCGCTGGGTGGTGGAGAAGCGCCCTCGACGGGTCCACTCGACCCGGCCTCGGGCTCGACAAGCTCGTCCTCGCCGGTGATCTCCCTTCGCTCGGCAAGGCTTGCCGCCTTCGCAGCGTCCGCCTCCTCCACGGTATACCCGAAGGCTCCAGCGGCAGCGGCTGCTGCCGCCTCCTCCACCCTGGTGGCAATTCGCGCCATCTCCTCGTCGGTAGTTTCGCGAGTGAGCCTTTTCTGCTCGTCGGAGCGGATCGGCACTTCTTCCAAGTCGTCGAAGAACTGCTGCACGACCTCGTCGGGGCTCTGCCAGTTGGAACGATCCCATGGGAATCGCTAACGGCATCATGGCGCCGGATGCGGTCGAGCGCCGAAGTTGTTGCACAATGGGGCGACCCCTCGGCAACCTAAACCACTCAGGTGATCGGGTCGTTCTTGAACAGCTCTAGCAAGATCGCATCCAACTCCAAGACGGTGAAATTCCGATTCGGGCCAGGCGCAACCTCATAATGTCTGCCGCCTTTTGGAACTCCCAAGCAGGCCTCCTCCTCTCCTGCAAGGGAAGCGTCTGGCGGCGAAGGAAGTCTGCGCCAAGCTGCGCCTACGGTTAATCCGGCAAGCCCGAGGCGCAAAATCCGAGTCTGACTATCTTCAACCTCGCATCCTCCGGCGCCAAGTTACTCCAATCTCTGCCGCGCACTATTGGGGTTTGGCGCACGACAGTGAAGGGCTGCGGGTTCTCCTCTACGACCCAACACCAATTGGCTCTCCACTCCTCCCACTTGTTGCGGAACTCTCCTTCCAGATAGGCTTCTTTCTTGCCGATCCTGGAGACCCAAGCTACCCCTCCGGCAAGTGGCTCTCCTCTCTTGACGCGGGGCACAAAGAAGTGGCGGAAGAGTGACACATTTGGGTGGACTCCGACAAAGTTTTCGCAAAGATGCGCGAAAACTGCCATGGTCAAGACGGCGTTGGGGGTGAAATCAAGGATGCGGAGGCCATATGTGTTCATGATATCGCAGAAGAACTCGGAAAAGGGCGGGCAAAGCCCGCAATAGAAGGAAAGGGCAAAAAAAGGTACCCAGTTGGGGCCAAATCAGAAGCGGAGGCGGGGAGTACCTTCGTGAGCGGATGCGCACGCGTCTCCGTCGACCAAAAGAGATAGAAGACATCCCGCAGCTCCCTTGCGCCCGAGCTAGGGGAGATGGCCCGCTCCTTGCGCCAATGTCATGAGCCGCTGCGCCTCGGCGATTTGACGCCCTTCTCCTTGTCGGCTTTCGGAGCCATGGCGAGGGCGGCGGAGGAGGCCGACGGCGGTGATCGCGCTTTGTGGCGAAGAAGCGGGCACCGCCTTCTTCGCACCGGAGAAGAAGGGGAGCGGCGGTGGTTTTCTTGACAAGACAACAATGGCGGAGTGGACGGCCTGCCCTGTTTTCTCCGCTTATAAAGAGGGGAGGCGGACGTTCCGCTTTTCCTAATAAAGAAACCCCCACGACCACGCCCACGATCTCTCGCACGGCGCCACGACCGGTGCGTGCCGTTAGTGGGGGTCGTGGTGGGTCGGGGCGAGTTGCGACGTGGTCGAGGCCGCGTGTGACCGTGCCTTTGTTTGGGCCTGGCCCGACAACGCCGGCACCGTGTGCGGCCCGAGCCACAGGGCTCTGCCGGTGTACTAGAGTAGGGGTACCCTAGTATCCCGTGCTCGTGCACGCAGACGATTCTGACACCAGCGGCAGGGTTTGCCTCGTCACCGCCAAGATCCTCCATGGCTCCTTTGGAGCCATTCAAGAACAAAGTATTTGACTAAGAGGACAAGGCCCCGGCAAGAGGAGCTTGTCGGGAAGGCCACTCAAGGCATACAGAAGACAGGGTCCCGGCAAGAGGAGCTTGCCGGGAAGGCTCGGAGCGCGACAAGCCTCCGAACGCGACAAGGATTCGTCAAGCGGCAAAGGCGCTTGCCGCGGCAAGCAACCTCTCTCCATCTCCGCTCCAGCTCATCCGACAACGTGTCACCATGGGACCATTCCATGCAGCGTGTCGAGAGGTCAGGCAGCCAGCGGAGAGCAGCGATAAGCGGCGCCGACAAGCTTGCCATCGTGGCGGCGGTGGCGCACTGACGGTCTCTGTTACCTTTGTTTGGGCGACAGCAGCGGGCATTTATTGCTTTTGTCCCTTGCCGTCGAGTTAGGTATTTTGCACTGTACACTGTTGAGTAGGTGTACCAACTCCTGTTTTACATTTGTACCCTCGCCTATGTTGCCACTGTCGGAGACCCCTTGAGCATATAAAAGGAGGCCCATGCGCATAGCGTAGAGGGGGTTCGAGGTTTGGTTCATTCGACTCACTAGAGACCGAGATACGCTCACGCGAGGTTTTGTAGCTCGCGTCGCTCCCTAACAAGAACACAATACATCAAACAAGCAGCAGAGGAGTTTTATCTCTCCGGAGAGCTCGAAGCTGGGTAAACTGCTCGTGTGCCTCGTCTCGATCCGCTCTTCGTGCGATCTCCGCCCCCCTTCGAACCACAAAGGGGCCTGGTCCGCCGGCCCCATAGGTGTTCGTGGGTACGATCAGCCTCCCCGACACGCCCCTGCAAAAACAAGAATTCAGCTTGTGGCTTAGAGTTCTCCCCACTATCATGTAAAAATGGCCACAAATTCAACAGGCCTTACCAGCCGCAACTTTCCGGGCCTCCTGAATGTCCCGCACAGCACCTCGGGCTTCTTCCCGAGCATCTTCCGCGGCTTGCAGAGCTTGGGCGAGTTCGGATTCCTTCCCTATTAGACTCTGCTCCAAGCCCTCGCTTTTCTTCACAGCCTCCTGGAGCTCCCGCTCGGCTGTGATGACCACAACCTCGTGTTTTTCTGAGCGCCTGCTTTCGTGACGCCTTCTCATTGGCATCAGCCACAACCTTCTTCAGCGCCTCATATTCAACACTCGCTCCTAGGGCATACAACAAAAATACTTTTGAATAGGCACAATTACTCATTCGTGCCTAATACAAGACAATGGTTAAACATACCTTCCTTGTCGTCTAATTGCTTTCTCACACGGCCAAGTTCTTCTTCGGCCCGTGCAAGGCTCTGCTTCAGTTCGAACACTTCCGCATTATGAGTGGTCGTCCTCTCTGCAGATGCATGTTTTCATATAAAGAGGTACACGTCATTCACATAGGCTCCTGCGAAAGCAGAGGACTTGATCCCCTGCCCGACTCCCTCTCCTACGCCGGACAGCGTATCAGGGGCTACTACTCATATTATGACGATTCCTCAAAGGTTTCTTAGGAAACATACCTCAAATGCCTTTATGAGGCCAAGGAAGGACTCGTTCAGCCCACTTTCGGCGGACTGAATCTTTTCAACCACCGCACCCATGAGGGTCCGATGTTCATCGACGACAGACGCGTTCTTTAACGCTGTCGACAGACCGCCTGGCAACTCCGCTTGGACGGAGATTTCCGGTGGAGTAGGCAAGCCTCCCACCAATGAAGGTGGCTGCTCGCCCGATCTGGGAGCCTTAGAGGTCTCCCGGACCTCGTCCGGCTGTGGGCCGAACCCAAGACCGCCCCCGCTGACGGCACGCTCAGGGGCCATCGCTCCCGTGTGTCTGACTCCAGTGATATGCCCCCCTGGTCCGGGTCCCGTTGAGACGACACCTCAGTGTCGCGCCTGGACCTTGGGGAAGGGGCCCCTGGAGGCGTCTCGCTCGCCAAGGCGTCCGAGCTCAGCGAATCCTCCGACGAGGACTGCCCGGCGCGAGACCTTGCCGGACTGTGCAAAATATGGCAACAGTTAAAACTACTATACCCAAAAACAATCCCGGGCGCATACTCGTATTCAGGTTTCGTATACTTACGACTTCTCCAGGGGCTGGGCCCTGGGATCCCACTCCGGGCTGCTATCGGCAGGCGGGGTGGATGCCTCTGGGAGGAAACCTTTCCCCCTCTTGTGCGATCTGGCCTCCAGGGATGTGGTGGCCGTCCTTTTCTTCCTGCCATCAGAGTGAGGCTCGTCCTCCTCTGCTTCCTCCTCTTCGTCTTCAGAAGAGGGATCGTCACTGGAGTCTTCGGATTTGGCGTCCGAAGCATCGCGACGGCGGAGGCCACTCCGGGTCTTTCTGACCTTCTAGGAGGCCTCCTTCTTCGGTGCCTCGTAAGGCGCAGGGACCAGCATCTTCGTCAGAAGAGGTCCGGCCGGTTCCTCCGGCAGTGGGTCCGGACAATGTATCCGCTCCAGCTTCTTTATCCACCCCAGAGGTCACGATAAAACACGATTAAGATGCCTCCCCCATGACATGCCAGCTAAATCATGGATGGACAGAGCGTGACTGTAACTTACCGGGCTTGCAGAATGGGATACTTGATACCCACGGTCCTCGGCGGAGCCCGGCCATGATTTGTCGGACTTGAAGAGCACCTTTCAGATATCCTTGTGGGAGGAATCATAGAGCTCCTGAAGGGTTTGGTGCTCGGTTGGGTCGAACTCCCATAGATGGCAGGCTCGGCGCTGACAGGGGAGAACCAGGCGAACTAGCATCACCTGGACTACGTCGACGAGTTTGACGTCCTTGCCAACCACACTCTAAACGCGCGTCTGGAGCAGTGACAGCTCGTCGGACGAGGACCGGTTCATGCCTTTCCTCTCCCAGGACGTGAGCTGCAGTGGAGCTCCGGATCTGAACTCTGGAGCTGCCGCCCACTTTTTAACGCGTGGTTCGGTGATGTAGAACCACTGCTGCTGCCACTCCTTGACGGAGTCGTTGAAGGCACCCTTCGGCCAAACAGCCTTGGGCATCTTGCTTACCATGGCGCCGCCGCACTCGGCGTGTTCGCCGCTCACCACCTTGGTTTTCACATTGAAAATCTTCAGCCACAGGCCGAAGTGAGGTGGGATTCAAAGAAAAGCCTCGCACATGACAATGAACGTCGAGATATTGAGGAAGGAGTTGGGGGAAAGATCATGAAAATCAATCCCGTAGTAATACATGACTCCACGAACAAATGGGTGAAGGGGAAACCCGAGCCCGCGGACGAAATGGGGAAGGAACACGACTCTCGCGAGGTTACGGAGTGGGGGCGACCTGTCCGCCCGGTGGGAGACGGTGGCGATCTTGGGCGGATACCCGGCTCCCCGGAGCTTCCTGATGTCCTTCTCCTGGACGGTCGAGGCCATCCATCTGCCTCTTGCTCCGGATCCGGACATCTTCAGAAAACCTCTCTTCAACGGAGAAGAAGAATGCTTGGGCGTTAGGGCTCGAACAGAGGGGGATGAGCTAGCGGAAAGAGAAGGCGTGGGTGAAAAGAAAGAGACCTCATCTCTTTATAGGGGCGGTAAATGCTTTTTGCGCCTCCCCGCTTGCCTGGTGGAGCCCGTTCTCCTCTCGCTCGCCGCGATTAGCGGTGCGGTTGTATTACCCACACCCGTATTGATGAAAATCCCGTAATAAGGGGAACACGGTCTCTGCTTTGGCAGGACGTGCCAGTGAAACCGCCTCGCAATACGAGTCGAGGTGGGGCAAGAAATGCCGGTTCGCGTTGGACCTGGCCACGATGCAAGGGCACGACGTTCGAAGATGGCCAGCGGATCATATTTATGCTATGTTCCCTACAATGGTATGTGAAGATCATCTCGCAGATCCGGACACGGTCTAAGTGTTCGATAACTACTTTGGAGTATTCAGAGAAGGAACCCGCCTTGCAATGCCGAAGATAAGACTGCGCGCCAGACTCATCGTCATTGAAGCCGTGTTCAGGGGCTACTGAGGGAGTCCTGGATAAGGGGGTATCCGGACAACCGGACTGTGTACATCATCCGGACTATTGAAGCGTGAAGATACAAGACTCAAGACTTCGGCCCGTGTCCGGATGGGACTCTCCTTGGCGTGGAAGGCAAGCTTGGCAATCCGGATATTGTGTTTCCTTTCTTGTAACTGACTCCATGTAAACCCTAGCCCTCTCCGTTGTCTATATAAACCGGAGAGGTTGGTCCTTAGAAGGCCGATCACAATTACAACCATACCATCATAGGGTAGCTCTTAGGGTTTAGCCTCTACGATCTCGTGGTAGATCTACTCTTGTACTACCCATATCTTCAATATTTATCAAGCAGGAAGTAGGGTTTTACCTCCATCGAGAGGGCCCGAACCTGGGTAAACATCTGTGTCCCTTGCTTCATGTTACCATCAGCCTAGACGCACAGATCGGGACCCCCTACCCGAGATCCGCCGGTTTTGACACCGACACCCACTCCTGAAAAAGGCTTGCTGAGGCTGAGCCGCTCAGGCGACACGTGGAGGAGGCTGAAGGCTTCTACGGAGAGCAAGTTGAGGCCGGCTCTGCCGTCGATGAGGGTCTTGGTGACGGCCACGTTGCAGATGGTAGGTGTGCAGAGCATTGGGAGTATGCCAGAGCCGGCGGTGGAGCCGGGGTGGCCTTCTGAGTCGAAGGTGAGGTCGGCCTCCAGCGTAGCCCATCCCGGCGGAGCCCCCGGGCGCTTGGAGGCTACCCAATCTTACGGAAGAAAGGCTTGACGTGGCGATCTGAAGTCGGTGCTTGAGAGCCACCTAGAAGCGCCGCAACTGCGTGGTGCACCGGTACCGCGTAGCACGCGGTGAGGAGGTTGTGGAGTTCCTCCCAGGACGCCACCGTGGACCCCGGGAGGTTGAGCAGCCAGGTGTGCGGCTCGCCGGCGAGGGCCGTGGGGAACCAGTTGGCCATGATCTTGTCGTCGCCTCCGTCTTCAAGGACGGGCTCCTCGTATGCCAGCAGGAACGACGCCGGATCTGCCGCGTCGTCGTAACGCGGCGGCATCTCCGGCTTGAACTTGGTTAGCCACTGCACCTGCCGTAGGGCGAGGGCCAAGGCCCGGTACCTAGACTCCCTTCTGCTGGTGCTAGTCGCAGAGGCGGGTGGCGGCGCACCTGCGATGGGAGCGAAGCGCGGCGGCACGGGGCGCAGGTCGATGGAGAGGAGCTCCGGCACACCCCTACCTGGCGTGCCAAATGTCGGATGTGGGGTTCCGGCAAACCCTTAAGGTTCGAACACTGGGGTGCACGCGAAGTCTTTCCCTCCTACAATCTATGCTCTGGCTCGCTAGGATCTTGCGCATCGAACTCGATTTAACTTCGCAACCACGTAAAGACACGGGGTTTATACTGGTTCGGGCCACCGTTGTGGTGTAATACCCTACTCCAGTGTGTGGTGTGGTGGATTGCCTCTTGGGTTGATGATGAACAGTACAAGGGAAAAACAGCCTCCTGAGGTTGAGGTGTTCTTGTGCGTATGAACTTGTGGTGTGTGGGTTCGATCTGCTCAGGATTTATTGCCTTCTACTGTGGTGGCTAGTCCTATTTATAGAGGCCCTAGTCCTCTTCCCAAATATCGAGCGGGAAGGGAGCCAACAACGGCGGGAAAATTTGAAGGGGGACAGCTAGTACAAGCTATCCTGACAAAAGCGGTCTTAGCCTGCGAAAAGCCCTGGGGTAACGCCGTCTTGGGCTCCATGATGACCTCCGCCTTGCCATCCTCCTGGTCTTGGTCCAGCTGCACCAATATGGCAACCTTTGACTGATGCCTTGGTATTCTTCGCCTGCGCTTGCCTCCTTAGCACCAAATAGGAAATAAGGGCCTTCTGGCATGCAGCGTTCGCACAACACCGCTTTGGCACCGTTCATCATGGCTCACGTCACAAGAGCCTCGTGAGGTTTGCCCCGCCTTGATATCTCCGCTCCTCGCGAGCCTGCCTAGCTAGGCCACTCCAAAGGAGGTCTTGCGTCGTCCGCCTCGCGAGGGTCTTGGATGCCTTGTTGATGAAGATGGGCCGTACGGCCTGCTGGTTAGCCACACCGTGGGCCGCAGGCAGGCTATTCTGGGGACCCCCGTTCCCAGAACGCCGACAACCTTCAACAAGATAACAACACAAAAACACCAAGATTGCAAGTATGACCAACTAGGATTGGACAGAGAGTTTTCATCTCAGAGCTCAAGGCCAGGTACTCAAGAAGCACCAACAAATCAAAACCATCTCTTGTTGTCGCCACCACTTTTCGCAATCCCAGCAGCTACAAGAGCAGCTACAAGTCACTACAAGAGCCGGTCGACGGCTTTGAACATCAAAGGTCAACGTCACGCACATGACAAAAATTGACGAGGGAGGAAGGTGCATAGCCAAAATCCAATGTGGGACACTTTGGCAGCCCACACAATCATCTTACTCCGCTGTCCTCTCTTGTGGCGGCAGAACCAGTCGATACTTGTCATTTCTGCGAACCTGAAGGTCCAAGACCCTCTAGCCCCTCGCCACAACAGGCCAACGGTGCAGGACCACGCTGCCACCCATGCGCTCGAGTGGTGGACCGCCTCATTGGGACGCAAGGCCATAGTTTGTTGCACGCGTACCTGTAGAAGGTATCGTGGCCACCAACGCCTCATCACTAGAGATTGTCGCCCTAGCTGAAAACCCCACCGCCGTCGATGCACGGGTATATCCTCTGCCTTAAGCCATCACGCGTAGACCGCATCTCGTTACCGGCGGCTACAGAAGTGGAGACCTCCCCGCTGCCACCTTCGTCGACCAGTGATAGGGCTTAGCCCGACCACTAGTCTCTAGAAGTGCCAGGGGAAAATTAGAATGAGAAGGTTGGTGGCAACGACTAAAGTTTTCAACGGTAGTGGTTGCTATGTAGATGTGTTTTTCTTGAACAGTGTTTTCTAGGTCCAAGTGAGCCCCGTGTTACTTCATCATCTTTTGCACATACTGCTAGGGCATTGTTTCCTCCAAATAATTTTTGTTAGATTTTAGAGAGATGTCACAATTTACAGCTTTTTTTATTTGCATGATCTTTAAAACATAAGGACTTCTTTGGATTGAAGGATTTTTGTAGGAATTTTAGACAATTTGAATCCTATGGAAGTCCTTTGGATCATAGGATTGGGGTTCCCAAATTCCAATGGAATCCTTCCCTATGCGCTTTATTCCATAGGAATTCCAACATGAGGTCAAACATCTTCTAATTTTTCCAATACACATTCACACCATCTCTCTCTCTCTCATCCTCTCAAATCTATGTGTTTATTTCTTGTGCACCATTCAAAGGACTCATTGCAGGATTCCTATGTTTTGAAATCCCGTAGGATTTCATGACACATGACATATCAATTCTACGATTTTAATATTGTCATGGTTTCATATTCCTGTAATTTAAAGAGGCCATGAGAAATAAGAAAATCATAGGAATCAAGTGGCATGCCATCTTTAAGACTACATCATCAGTATGGTGATACGTCTCCAACGTATCTATAATTTTTGATTGCTCCAAGCTATTATATATTCTATTTTGGATGTTTAATGGGCTTATTTATACACTTTTATATTATTTTTGGGACTAACCTATTAACCCAAGACCCATTGCAAATTGCTGTTTTTTTTGCCTATTTCAGTGTTTCATAGAAAAGGAATATCAAACAGAGTCCAAATGGAATGAAACCTTCGGGTGCGTGATTTTTGGAACAAACGTGATCCAGAGGACTGGGAGTGGACGTCAAGAAATCAACAAGGAGGCCACGAGGCAAGGGGCGCGCCTACCCCCTGGGCGCGCCCTCCACCCTCGTCGGCCCCTCGTGGCTCCACCGACCTACTTCTTCCTCCTATATATACCTACGTACCCCGAAACCATCGAGGAGCACCACGAAAACCTAATTCCACCGCCGCAACCTTTTGTACCCGTGAGATCCCATCTTGGGCCTTTTTCCGGCGCTCTGCCGGAGGGGGCATCGATCAGGGAGGGCTTGTACATCAACACCATAGCCTCTCCGATGATGTGTGAGTATTTTACCACAGACCTTCGGGTCCATAGTAATTAGCTAGATGGCTTCTTCTCTCTCTTTGGATCTCAATACAAAGTTCTCCTCGATCTTCTTGGAGATTTATTTGATGTAACTCTTTTTGCGGTGTGTTTGTCGAGATCCGATGAATTGTGGGTTTATGATCAAGATTATCTATTAACAATATTTGAATCTTCTCTGAATTCTTTTATGTATGATTGGTTATCTTTGCAAGTCTCTTCGAATTATCAGTTTGGTTTGGCCTACTAGATTGATCTTTCTTGCAATGGGAGAAGTGCTTAGCTTTGGGTCCAATCATGCGATGCTCGATCCCAGTGATAGTAGGGGAAACGACATGTATTGTATTGTTGCCATCGAGGATAAAAAGATGGGGTGTATATAATATTGCTTGAGTTTATCCCTCTACATCATGTCATCTTGCCTAATGCGTTACTCTGTTCTTATGAACTTAATACTCTAGATGCATGCTGGATAGCGGTCGATGTGTGGAGTAATAGTAGTAGATGCAGGTGGGAGTCAGTCTACTTGTTGCGGACTTGATGCCTATATACATGATCATGCCTAGATATTCTCATAATTATGCACTTTTCTATCAATTTCTCGACAGTAATTTGTTCACCCACCGTAATACTTATGCTATCTTGAGAGAAGCCACTAGTGAAACCTATGGCCCCCGGGTCTATTTTCCATGATATTGATCTTCCGTCAGCTAGCTATTTCTGTCGCCGTTTATTTTGCACTCTTTACTTTCAATATTTATCATAAAAATACCAAAAATATTATCTTATCATCTCTATCAGATCTCACTTTTGCAAGTGGCCGTGAAAGGATTGACAACCCCTTTATCGCGTTGGTTGCAAGGTTCTTATTTGTTTGTGTAGGTACGAGGGACTTGCGTGTGGCCTCCTACTGGATTGATACCTTGGTTCTCAAAAACTGAGGGAAATACTTACGCTACTTTGCTGCATCACCCTTTCCTCTTTAAGGGAAAAACTAACGCATGCTCAAGAGGTAGCAAGAAGGATTTCTGGCGCCGTTGCCGGGGAGTCTACACACAAGTCAAGACATACCAAGTACCCATCACACACTCTTATCCCTTGCATTACATTATTTGCCATTCGCCTCTCGTTTTCCTCTCCCCCACTTCACCTTTGCCGTTTTATTCGCCTTATTTTTCGTTTGCCTTTTTCTTGCCAGATCTATTGTTTGCGTGTGTTACCTTGTGCTTTTTATATGCTTGCATCTTCGCTTGCTAAAAATCTATTGTTATGGATCCACTTAAAGTGTTCCATTTGGATCATCTTCGATCCTTATGCGGTCGTGCTGAAACCCCAACTAGCTTAGTTGATGGAAAATCTTTAGATAAGCATGCTCTTTTTGTGCGTCACCATTTGTCTGAAAAAGGGAGACTCTTATGGGATCAAATAAAAATATTATTGTGTTATGCTTGGAATCTTTGTGAAATTTATAATTTTACTTGTTGCTCTAAGAACCCTAAAAACACCTTCCCTACCCATGTGAGTTCAATGAAAATGAAATATTATGTTCTTATGCAAAGGGTGTTTATAGTTACTATGATATCGAACAAATTGAAGAATTTGTTGCCTTTAAGGGTGCTTATGAAATTGCTTATTTGATTGAAAACAAAGATATTACTCTCTACGAATCTGAAAATTTTGACATACTTAAATATTGCTATGAAAACTATGCTCATAATGTCTATGTCAAAGAATTTATTAAGAGAATGACCGTTGCTTTGGAAGAAAATAATGATATGCATGAATCTATAGATAATTATGATTCCGATAATTTGATTGAAATATCCCTTGATGAACATGATGCTTGCTATTCTTGTGGCCATGATGCCAATATTTATGAAGATGAATTTGCTATTGTTCCTTATGTTAAACATGAGATCGTTGCTATTGCACCCATACTTGATAGTTCCTTCGATGAAAAGCATGAATTCTCTTGATGTCAATTGTGCTAATAATATGCAAAACCCTAAGCTTGGGGATGCTAGGTTTGCTGCAAAACCCTAAGCTTGGGGATGCTAGGTTTGCTATGTCTACTACTTGTTGCAATGATCATGATTGGGGTGATTCTTCTTATGATCTTGAAAATTTATTTAAGCCCCATGATGAATATGAGATTGATAATAATGTTTGCATAATATTGAAAGTGGATTTGGAAGAGTGTTGAATTTAGATCCCACATATTTGGAGAGTGTTCAATCTTATGGTATTTTTGATAAAAGTGGGTTAGGAGAGGTCATGACTTTAGTTAATGATAATCCCACTATTTTGGAAGAGTGTCAACTTCGCATGCACGTGGATCGTGTTGAGAATATGTTATGTGATAGCTATTTTGTTGAATTTGCCTATGATCCTACATGTAATTATTATGAGATAGGAAAATATGGTTGTAGAAATTTTTATCTTACTAAATTACCTCTCGTCATGTTGAGATTGCTATCGCCTCTTTCTTCTTCCTTGCATATGCTAGGATTTTCTTGCCTTGATAATTTGTTTGCCTATAAGATGCCTATGCATAGGAAGTATGTTAGACTTTGATTTGTTTTTCACATGCTTCATGATGCTCTCTTTATGTTTCAATTGCTATCTTTCATGTGAGCATCATTAAAATTATCAATGCCTAGCTAGGGGCGTTAAACGATAGCGCTTGTTGGGAGGCCACCCAATTTTATTTTAGTTTCTTGCCTTTTGGTTCTGTTTAGGTGTGGTTTTATGTTTTAATTAGTGTTTGTGCCAAGTAGAACCTTTGGGAAGACTTGGGTGAAGTCTTTTTGATCTTGCTGTAAAAAACAGAAACTTTAGCGCTCACGAGATTAGCTACAACTTTTTACTGGAGAGTGCTATTTAGTTGATTCTTTTTGCAGATGATTATTAGATAAATTCCTCACGTCCAGCAATTTATTTTAGAATTTTTGGAGTTTCATAAGTTTGCTTTAGATACAGATTACTACAGACTGTTCTGTTTTTCGTGCGTTGTTTTCTTATTTTGATGAATCTATGGCTAGTAATGGAGTTTATGAACCATAGAGAAGTTGGGATATAGTAGGTTTAACCCCAATATAAATAAAGAATGAGTTAATTACAGTACCTTGAAGTGGTGTTTTGTTTTCTTTCGCTAACGGAACTCACGAGATTTTCTGTTAAGTTTTGTGTTATGAAGTTTTCAAGTTTTGGGTAAAGATTTGATGGATTATGGAACAAGGAGTGGCAAGAGCCTGAGATTGGGGATGCCCAAGTCACCCCAAGGTAAAATCCAAGGACACCAAAAATCCTAAGCTTGGGGATGCCCCGGAAGGCATCCCCTCTTTTGTCTTCGTCCATCGGTAACTGTATTTGGAGCTATATTTTTATTCACCACATGATATGTGTTTTGCTTGGAGCGTCTTGTATGATTTGAGTCTTTGCTTTTTAGTTCACCACAATCATCCTTGCTGTACACACCTTTTGACAGAGACACACATTAATCCGGATTTATTAGAATACTCTTTATGCCTCACTTATATCTTTTGAGTTAAACAATTTTGCTCTAGTGCTTCACTTATATCTTTTAGAGCACGGCGGTGGTTTTATTTTATAGAAATTATTGATCTCTCATGCTTCACTTATATTATTTTGAGAGTCCTTTAGAACAGCATGGTAATTTGCTTTGGTTATAAAATTAGTCCTAATATGATAGGCATCCAAGATAAAAACTTTAAAGTGCGTTGAATACTAAGAGAAGTTTGATACTTGATGATTGTTTTGAGATATGGAGGTAATGATATTAAAGTTGTGCTAGTTGATTAGTTGTGAATTTTAGAAATACGTATGTTGAAGTTTGAAAGTCCCGTAGCATGCAAGTACGGTGAACGTTGTGTAACAAATTTGAAACATGAGGTGTTCTTTGATTGTCATCCATATGAGTGGCGGTCGGGGACGAGCGATGGTATTTTCCTACCAATCTATCCCCCTAGGAGCATGCACGTAGTGCTTGGTTTTTGATGACTTGTAGATTTTTGCAATAAGTATGTGAGTTCTTTTTGACTAATGTTGAGTCTATGGATTATACGCACTCTCAACCTTCCATCATTGCTTGCCTCTTCGGTACCGTGCATTGCCCTTTCTCACCTTGAGAGTTGGTGCAAACTTCGCCGGTGCATCCAAACCCCGTGATACGATACGCTCTATCACACATAAACCTCCTTATATCTTCCTCAAAACAGCCACCATACCTACCTATTATGGCATTTCCATGGCCATTCCGAGATATATTGCCATGAAACTTTCCACCGTTCCGTTTATTATGACACGCTTCATCATTGTCATATTGCCTTGGATGATCATGTAGTTGACATCCTATTTGTGGCAAAGCCACCATGCATAATATTTCATACATGACACTCTTGATTCATTGCCCATCCCGGTACACCGCCGGAGGCATTCATATAGAGTCATATTTTGTTCTAAGTATCGAGTTGTAATCATTGAGTTGTAAATAAATAGAAGTGTGATGATCATCATTAATAGAGCATTGTCCCAAATAAAAAGAAAGAAAGAGAAAGGCCAAATAAAAAAGGGAAGGCCCAAAAAAAGGGACAATGCTACTATCCTTTTTCCACACTTGTGCTTCAAAGTAGCACCATGATCTTTATGATAAAAAGTCTCTTGTTTTGTCACTTTCATATACTAGTGGGAATTTTTCATTATAGAACTTGGCTTGTATATTCCAACAATGGGCTTCCTCAAATGCCCTAGGTCTTCGCGAGCAAGCAAGTTGGAGGCACACCCACTTAGTTTCTTTTGTTGAGCTTTCATACATTTATAGCTCTAGTGCATCTGTTGCATGGCAATCCCTACTCCTTGCATTGACATCAATTGATGGGCATCTCCCTAGCCCATTGATTAGCCGTGTCAATGTGATACTTTCTCCTTTTTTGTCTTCTCCACACAACCCCCATCATTATATTCTATTCCACCCATAGTGCTATGTCCATGGCTCACGCTCATGTATTGCGTGAAAGTTGATTTTTTTTTGAGATTACTAAAGTATGAAACAATTGATTGGCTTGTCATCGGGGTTGTGCAAGATGAGAGCATCTTGTGTGACGAAAATGAAGCATGGCCAAACTATATGATTTTGTAGGGACGAGCTTTCTTTGGTTAAGTTATTTTGAGAAGACATAATTGCTTAGTTAGTATGCTTGAAGTATTATTATTTTTATGTCAATATTAAACATTTATCTTGAATCTTTCAGATCTGAACATTCATGCCACAATAAAGAAAATTACATTGAAGAATATGCTAAGTAGAATTCCACATCAAAAATTCTGTTTTAATCATTTACCTACTCGAGGACGAGTAGGAATTAAGCTTGGGGATGCTTGATACGTCTCCAACGTATCTATAATTTTTGATTGCTCCATGCTATTATATATTCTGTTTTGGATGTTTAATGGGCTTATTTATACACTTTATATTATTTTTGGGACTAACCTATTAACCCAAGGCCCAGTGCAAATTGCTGTTTTTTTTGCCTATTTCAGTGTTTCGCAGAAAAGGAATATCAAACGGAGTCCAAACGGAATGAAACCTTCGGGAGCGTGATTTTTGGAACAAACGTGATCCAGAGGACTTGGAGTGGACGTCAAGAAATCAACGAGGAGGCCACGAGGCAGGAGGTGCGCCTACTCCCCCTGGGTGCGCCCTCCACCCTCGTGGGCCCCTCGTGGCTCCACCGACCTACTTCTTCCTCCTATATATACCTACGTACCCCGAAACCATCGAGGAGCACCACGAAAACCTAATTCCACCGCCGCAACCTTCTGTACCCGTGAGATCCCATCTTGGGGCCTTTTTCGGCGCTCTGCCGGAGGGGGCATCGATCACGGAGGGCTTCTACATCAACACCATAGCCTCTCCGATGATGTGTGAGTTGTTTACTACAGACCTTCGGGTCCATAGTTATTAGCTAGATGGCTTCTTCTCTCTCTTTGGATCTCAATACAAAGTTCTCCTTGATCTTCTTGGAGATCTATTTGATGTAACTCTTTTTGCTGTGTGTTTGTCGAGATCCGATGAATTGTGGGTTTATTATCAAGATTATCTATTAACAATATTTGAATCTTCTCTGAATTCTTTTATGTATGATTGGTTATCTTTGCAAGTCTCTTCGAATTATCAGTTTGGTTTGGCCTACTAGATTGATCTTTCTTGCAATGGGAGAAGTGCTTAGCTTTGGGTTCAATCATGCGGTGCTCGATCCCAATGACAGTAGGGGAAAAAGACACGTATTGTATTGTTGCCATCGAGGATAAAAAGATGGGGTTTATATCATATTGCTTGAGTTTATCCCTCTACATCATGTCATCTTGCCTAATGCGTTACTCTGTTCTTATGAACTTAATACTCTAGATGCATGCTGGATAGCGGTCGATGTGTGGAGTAATAGTAGTAGATGCAGGCAGGAGTCGGTCTACTTGTTGCGGACGTGATGCCTATACACATGATCATGCCTAGATATTCTCATAATTATGCACTTTTCTATCATTGCTCGACAGTAATTGTTCACCCACCGTAATACTATCTTGAGAGAAGCCACTAGTGAAACATATGGCCCCCGGGTCTATTTTCCATCATATTGATCTTCCATCAACTAGCTATTTCTGTCGCCGTCTATTTTGCAATCTTTATCATAAAAATACCAAAAAATTTATCTTATCATCTCTATCAGATCTCACTTTTGCAAGTGGCCATGAAGGGATTGACAACCCCATTATCGCGTTGGTTGCAAGGTTCTTATTTGTTTTTGTAGGTACGAGGGACTTGCGTGTGGCCTCCTGCTGGATTGATACCTTGGTTCTAAAAAACTGACGGAAATACTTACGCTACTTTGCTGCATCACCCTTTCCTCTTCAAGGGAAAAACCAACGCATGCTCAAGAGGTAGCATATGGGCGTTTGATTGAACGCGGAAGACTGTAGGATTCTTTGCATAAGGTTGAAATTGATGGAATGTTTCCTATGTATACAAGTATAGATGAATCCTAAGGAAAAATTCCGATGAATTGTGATGGCTCGAGAATTTATGATTATTCACAAGGAGTTTTCATCTGGTTTTCACCGGATAACACCTCTCGGTTATTTCTAGCGCTAATCCTTTGAGATATAAGAAAGTCCATTTTCCCATTGTTTGACAGGAATATCACATATGGAAGGAAACCAATGAGAATTACTGAAAATCAAGATGAATGGGGCACTTCCATATTGGGGGCTCAGCTGTCTGGCGCACCAGAGCGAAAGAGACCTTCCATACAAGCACAAGAGCTTGTATGGTTGGTCGTATGAAGTGCCAAAGCTCCATCTTATCAATACAGGACCATTTCATGAAGGGAGAACATCGCTGGACAAAACCTAGCCACCACCACCATGCCCTGAATAGAGAGAACAGATTCGGAGAACCATCAAAGATTCCTTCTAGTTTTTTCTTCATTCTCCACATTCATTTCACCTTCACTATTGTAATAGGAATTCCAAGTTGTAAGATCAGGGTGTAAACTCTATTCATACTCATATGGGGATTGAGATTTGTCTGATCATTCATCTTATTGTGGATCTTCACGGTATTATTGATATAGTTTTCATGGGTTTATTCTCTGAGATGATTGGTTATTCTCTTTCGATGTGTGATTAATTCCCCCTAGGCGTGGGAGGTGTAGGTGAGTGATAAGATTCATTTGTACCTATTCTATATGCCGTCCTTTGTGATTGTAGTCTTATGATCTACCTAGTAAGTTATTATTATGTGGTGATCTCAAAGTGTGTTGTCCAATTTAAGGGCCCCTGCACATGATATCAAGACCTATACAAGTAACACATATTGTTTAGGAAATCCGCGACCTTTGACGTGACGGGTGGAGACATCTATGAGGATCGAAGACAATATCAGATAACAGTGATCCATCAAACTTAATGCATGGTGCCGGTCAAACGACGTTAATTGTGGAGACTACCACGATGTCGCAACGGTGAAGCAGGATCATAGTATGGAATATAGTCCTGCAAGGAGGAGTTATGTAACCTTAGGGTGATCCACCTACCGAACGGGTAAATCAAATACTAAACTCACGATACAAGATAACTGGTTTTTGAAGGAAATATGCCCTAGAGGCAATAATAAAGGTGTTATTTATATTTCCTTATATCATGATAAATGTTTATTATTCATGCTAGAATTGTATTAACCCGAAACTTAGTACATGTGTGAATACATAGACAAACAGAGTGTCCCTAGTATGCCTCTACTAGACTAGCTCGTTAATCAAAGATGGTTAAGTTTCCTAACCATAGACATGTGTTGTCATTTTATGAACGGGATCACATCAATAGAGAATGATGTGATGGACAAGACCCATCCGTTAGCATAGCACTATGATCGTTTAGTTTATTGCTATTGCTTTCTTCATGACTTATACATGTTCCTATGACTATGAGATTATGCAACTCCCGAATACCAGAGGAACACTTAGTGTGCTATCAAACGTCACAACGTAACTGGGTGATTATAAATATGCTCTCTTGAGTTGGCATAGATCGAGATTAGGATTTATCACTCCGATTGTCAGAGAGGTATCTCTGGGCCCTCTCGGTATGCACATCAGTATAAACCTTGCAAGCAATGTGACTAATGAGTAATGATGCATTACGGAACGAGTAAAGAGACTTGACGGTAACGAGATTGAACTAGGTATGATGATACCGATGATCGAATCTCGGGCAAGTAACATACCGATGACAAAGGGAACAACGTATGTTGTTATGCAGTTTAACCGATAAAGATCTTCGTAGAATATGTAGGAGCCAATATGAGCATCCAGGTTCCGCTATTGGTTATTGACCGGAGATGTGTCTCGGTCATGTCTACATAATTCTCGAACCCGTAGGGTCCGCACGCTTAACGTTTGATGACGATTTGTATTATGAGTTTATGTGATTTGATGACCGAATTTTGTTCGGAGTCCTGGATGAGATCACGGACGTGACGAGGAGTCTCGAAATGGTCGATACATAAAGATTCATATATTGGAAGGTTACATTCGGACACCGGAATGGTTTGGGTCGTTTCATATGAGTTTCGGAGTACTGGGGGTTACCGGAACCCCCCCCCCCCCCCCGGGAAGTTATTGGGCCTCATGGGCCTAGTGGTGGAAGATAGGAGGCATGCCAAGGAGTTCCGCCCCCCTAGCCCAAACCGAATTGGACTAGGGTTGGGGGGTGGCCCCCCTTTCCTTCTCTCCTCCTCCTCCTTCCCCCCTTCTCCTTGTGGGAATAGGAAAGGGGGGGGGGAATCCTACTTGGAGTATGACTCCCCCCTTGGCCGGCCTCCTCCTCCCTCCCTCCTTTGTATATGTGGGGAGGGGGGCACTGATACGTCTCCGTCGTATCTACTTTTACAAACACCTTTTCCCTTGTTTTGGACTCTAACTTGTATGATTTGAATGGAACTAACCCGGACTGACGCTGTTTTCAGCAGAATTGCCATGATGTTGTTTTTGCAGAAACAAAAGTTCTCGGAATGACCTGAAACTCCACGGATCATCTAGTCAAAAATAATAAAAAAATCCTTGCCAAAGATGAAGACCAGGGGGCCCACACCCTGTCCACGAGGGTGGGGGGCGCGCCCCCCTACCTCGTGGGCCCCCTGGAGCTCCTTCGACGCCAACTCCAACTCTATATATTTTCTTTCGGAGAGAAAAAAATCAAGGATAAGAAATCATCGCGTTTTATGATACGAAGCCGCCGCCAAGCCCTAAAACCTCTCGGGAGGGCTGATCTGGAGTCCGTTCGGGGCTCCAGAGAGGGGGATTCTTCGCCGTCGTCATCATCAACCATCCTCCATTACCAATTTCATGATGGTCACCGCCGTGCATGAGTAATTCCATCGTAGGCTTGCCGGACGGTGATGGGTTGGATGAGATCTATCATGTAATCGAGTTAGTTTTGTTAGGGTTTGATGTCTAGTATCCACTATGTTCTGAGACTGATGTTGCTATGACTTTGCTATGCTTAATGCTTGTCACTAGGGCCCGAGTGCCATGATTTCAGATCTGAACCTATTATGTTTTCATGAATATATGTGTGTTCTTGATCCTATCTTGTAAGTCTATAGTCACCTACTATGTGTTATGATCCAGCAACCCCGAAGTGACAATAATTGGGACCACTCCCGGTGATGACCGTAGTTTCAGGAGTTCATGTATTCACTATGTGTTAATGCTTTGGTCCGGTACTCTATTAAAAGGAGGCCTTAATATCCCTTAGTTTCCGTTAGGACCCCGCTGCCACGGGAGGGTAGGACAAAAGATGTCATGCAAGTTCTTTTCCACAAGCACGAATGACTATATTCGGAATACATGCCTACATTACATTGATGAATTGGAGCTAGTTCTGTGTCACCCTATGTTATGACTGTTACATGATGAACCGCATCTGGCATAATTATCCATCACCGATCCAATGCCTACGAGTTTTCCATATACTGGTTTACGCTTATTTAATTTTCCGTTGTTACTGTTACAATCATTACAAAACACCAAAAATATTACTTTTGCTTTCATAACTCTTTTGTTACCATTACCACTACTATCATACTACTTTGCTACTAAATACCTTGCTGCATATATTAAGTTATCCAGGTGTGGCTGAACTGACAACTTAGTTGCTAATACTTGAGAATATTCTTTGGCTCCCCTTGTGTCGAATCAATAAATTTGGGTTGAATACTCTACCCTAGAAAGCTGTTGCGATCCCCTACACTTGTGGGTTATCAAGACTAATTTCTGGCGCCGTTGCCGGGAGCATAGCTCTATTCTTTGAGTCACTTGGGATTTATATCTGCTGGACACTATGAAGAATTTGAAAGACGCTAAGACAAAAATTTATCCCTCAACTACGAGGGGAGGTAAGGAACTGCCATCTAGCTCTGCGTTTGATTCACCTTCTGTTATGAGTAAGCTTGCGACACCTAAACCTGCTTCTGCTATTCGTTCTGATATGTCGCATGTTATTGACGATGCCACTTCTGCTATGCATGATACTTATGATGAAACTACTTCTATGCTTGATACTACTGTGCCCCTCAGTGAATTTCTTGATGAACAAATTGCTAGGGCTAGAGTGAGAGAAATTATTGAAACTGATAATGTTGATGAAATTGATGATGAAGATATGCCTGTTATTCCTGAGGGTTATGTTTTTGATATGGAAGCTTCTGCAGCTATTTTTGCATGCAAAGGTAGAAACGAACTTAAGAGGCTATTAGTTAAATGGAGTAAAGAATCTCTTAGAGATAGAATGAAACTTGACCCTGCTTTTGCTACTTCACCTATTTGTGTTCCCGATAAGGATTATGAATTCTCTGTTGATCCTGATATAATTACTTTGGTTGAATCTGATCCTTTTCATGGCTATGAATCAAACTGTTGTGGCACATCTTACTAAATTAAATGATATAGCCACCCTGTTCACTAATGATGAGAGATCTCGCTACTTTTATATCCTTAAAATATTTCCGTTCTCATTAAAGGGTGATGCTAAGATATGGTTTAATTCTCTAGATCCTGGTTGTGTGCGTAGTCCCCAGGATATGATTTATTACTTCTGTGCTAAATATTTCCCTGCTCATAAGAAACAAGCTGCTTTAAAGGAATTATACAACTTTTTGCAAATTGAAGAAGAGAGTCTCCCACAAGCTTGGGGGAGGCTTCTCAAGTTAATTAATGCTTTGCCTGATCATCCTCTTAAGAAAAATGAAATACTTGATATATTTTATAATGGACTAACCGATGCTTCCAGAGATTACCTGGATAGTTGTGCTGGTTCTGTTTTCAGGGAAAGAACACCGGATGAAACTGAAATTCTATTGAATAATATGTAGACAAATGAAAATAATTGGGCACTTCCTGAGCCAGCTCCTGCTCCAACTACTGAGCCTATTCCTAAACCAACTCTGAAGAAGAGGGGTGTTCTATTTCTCAGTCCTGCAGATATGCAAGAGGCAAAGAAATCTATGACAGAAAAAGGTATTAAAGCCGAAGATGTTAAGAATTTACCTCCTATTGAGGAAATACATGGTATTAATTTACCGCCTGTTGAAGAAACATATGATCTTAATCCATTACCTATTGAAGAAACGCATGGTCTTGATAACCCGACACAGGTAGTAAAGGTAAATTCTCTCTATAGATTTGACGAAGGTGATATTCCTCACTATAAGTCTACTAGACAATGCTTGGATGAGTTTGATAATTTTATTGTCAAACAAGAAAATTTTAATGCTTATTTTGGTAGACAATTAAAACAAAATACCTATATGATTAAACACTTGGGTGATTATATGGCTAATGTTAGATGTGAACTTAAACTCATTAGCAAACATGCTTCTATGGTTACCACTCAAGTAGAACAAGTACTTAAGGCTCAAAATGATTTGCTAAATGAAATGAATAGTAAGAAAAATGATTATGCTGTTAGAGTGGCTACTAGAACTGGTAGAATGACTTAGGAACCTTTGTATCCTAAGGCCACCCTAAGAGAATTGAGCAAGATTCTCAGAGAAATAATACTGATGTGCCTAGTTCTTCTAAAAGGAAGAAAAATAAAAATGATAGGACTTTGCAAACTTCTAGTGAACCTATTGCTGAACCACCTGAGAATCCAAATGATATATCTATGTCTGATGCTGAAACACAATCTGGTAACGAACATGAACCTAGCAAAAATGTTAATGATGTTGTTCATGATGATGCTCAACCTAGTAATGATAATGAAGTAGAAGTTGAACCTGCTGGTTATCTTGATAACCCACAATCAAAGAATCAACGTTATGATAAGAGAGACTTTGTTGCTAGGAAACATGGTAAATAAAGGGAACCATGGGTTCATAAACCCATGCCTTTTCCTCCCAAACCATCCAAGAAAAAGGATGATGAGGATTTTGAGCGCTTTGCTGAAATGATTAGACCTATCTTTTTGCGTATGCGATTAACTGATGTGCTCAAAACAAATCCTTATGCTAAGTATATGAAGGACATCATTACTGATGAAGTCAGGTACCTAGGGTAGGGTCATGGACCTGTCCAAGATACCCTCCCCAAGGACATCTTTTGAAGAAAACACCTTTCAGTCGACCTGGAAGGATTCCACTCGACGGACCTGAAGGTACTCGACCATCAGCCAACCACTCGACCGCCGTAAGATCTACAAATCAATCAAGACGCATAAGCGGTCGGTCATTAAGTGACTTTATGGTCATCATAGCACTTTATGTGGGATGTTACCAGTAACTCCCTCTCTTAATGTACCTTAATCCCTACATAAATGAGGGCTGGAGGGGTCTGGCGAACTCTATATAAGCCGCCCCCCTCCTCAGTGTAAAGGGTTGGCACCCCTGTAACTCATACGCATATAATACAGTCGACCGCCTCTGGGCTTCAAGACGTAGGGCTGTTACTTCCTCCGAGAAGGGCCTGAACTCGTAAACATCTTGCGTATACAACTACTCCACAGCTAGGATCTTGCCTCTCCATACCTACCCCCCATTCTACTGTCAGACTTAGAACCACGACAGTTGGCGCCCCCGTGGGGCAGGTGTCTTAGCGACTTGTTGGAGAAGTTGTTGTTTTTCCGATCCCATTCATCATGGTTTCAGGTGGAGTTTTGGTTGAGGGCCGCGAGATCCGTCTCAGTGCGCTCACTTTCATCTCCGACGAATCTTCTTGGCTGCAGGAGGCTCCACTCGACGTCGACGCACTCCCTGTCCGCGGGGCAACGCACTTTCGCGCGTGCGTCCGCGGCGTCCTCCTGCGGCATCCGTCGACCGGAATAGGATTCACAGCAGATCCGTCACTGCGAATACAGTCCAGTCGGCTCATAGCCCAAGATCGCCCCCGAGGCGTGAGGGACATGGAGGCCGGCGTGATCAGTATAAGGACCTATTCGATCGTGATGATCGACGTTGAGTGCCCAATCCTCCCCCAAGGGGTGGGTCATGTGCGCACCGACAACAAGATGACAGACGCCAGCACAGTGTTGGGCGAAGGATTCCAGTCGACCCCAGGGAACCAGGCTTTGATGCGAGATCCATCATCGTTCAAGGCTTGGTCGACAGGAACAGAGCTCACCGAGAAGGCCATGACAGAAATGCGCCCACCAGCAGCAGAGTACACGTCTCAGGACCAGAGTGTTTTAGCGAGCCATCGAGCTGCGGTGATTCCTCCCAACTTCAAAGTTGGCGATCGGAGTCAGTAAGTTCACTGGTGAGTCTAAGCCGGATACTTGGCTTGAGGACTACCGAGTGGCTGTTCAGATTGGTGGCGGCAACGATGAAGTGGCCATGAAACACCTGCCTCTTATGTTGGAGGGCTCGGCCAGAGCATGGTTGAATCAGTTAGCACCCAGCAGCATTTACACTTGGGAAGATCTTGCCTGAGTGTTTGTCAGGACATTTGAAGGAACTTGCAAGCGGCCAGCACGGTTGACAGAGTTGCAGTCGTGTGTGCAGAAGTCGAATGAAACTCTGAGGGATTATATCCAAAGATGGATCACTTTGCACCACACAGTAGAGAATGTATCTGATCATCAGGCAGTCTGTGCCTTCAAGGAAGGTGTTAAGAACAGAGAATTAAGTTTGAAATTCGGTCGGACCGGAGACATGACCCTGAGTCGAATGATGGAGATTGCCACCAAGTATGCCAATGGTGAAGAAGAGGATCGGCTCCGGAGTGGCAAGTACAAGTCAACCGCTAATGAAACCGGGGGAGGGAACTCCAGTTGGAAGCAGAAGCAGAAAGCCGAGCCAGCTGCTCCTGGAGAAGCCTTGGCTGTGACTCCAGGAAAGTTCAAGGGGAAGTCCAAGGGACCTTGGAACCCCAAGAAGGTGAAAGACAAAGATGGAAATGATGTATTGGACTTGCCATGTCACATTCACACGAAGAAAGATGAAGAGGGTAAACTCATTTACCCAAAACATACCACTCGACAGTGTCGGCTCTTGATTCAGCAGCCCAGGAAGCAGCCCAAGGATAAGGAGAAGGAGTCGGACAAAGTTGAGGACAAGGAAGATAGTGACGGTGGATACCCCCAGGTCAATTCCACCCTGATGATTTTTGCTGACGTTGAAAGAAAAAGTCGATTGAAAGTTATCAACCGAGAAGTGAATATGGTCGCTTCGGCGACACCCAGTTATCTGAAATGGTCACAGACCGCCATCACGTTCGACCACCGATCACCCGACACATAGCCACCCACGGGAGGCAAGCGTTGGTGGTCGACCCAATCGTCGAAGGCACTCGACTAACTAAAGTTTTGATGGGCGGTGGCGGTGGCCTGAACATACCGTATGCGAGAGGCGTTGAAAGGGATGGGCATTCCGATGTCCGGACTCAAGACCAAAGAACATGAGCTTCCATGGAGTCATTCCTAGAAAGAAGGCTAAGTCACTCGGCCAAATTGCTCTCGATGTGGTTTTTGGTGACTACAAGAATTTTCGTAAGGAAAAGTTGACCTTTGAGGTCATGGATTTCCAGAGCGCTTATCACGCTATTCTAGGGAGGCCGGCATATGCGCGTTTCATGGCTCGAGCATGTTATGTATACCTCAAACTGAAGATGCCAGGTCCCAAAGGTGTGATCACTGTCACTGGCAATCGGAAGAAAGCAGAAGAGTGTTTTCAGAAAGGCTCTAAGATCGCTGATGCTCGGATGGCGATGGTAGAGCTGCAAGAGTACCAGAAAACTGCAGACCCGAGTGATTTGTTGCGAGCCAAGAAGCCCGCCACAGAGTCAGCATTTCAGTCGTCCGAGGAGACGAAACCGATTCATATTCACCCGACTGATCTCAATGCTGCTCCGACTCACATCTCAACAACACTCGACTCCAAATAGGAAGAAGCGGTCATCCAGTTCCTCCGCGAGAACTGGGACATCTTCGCATGGAAGCCTGCTGACATGCCGGGTGTTCCCAGGGGACTGGCTGAGCATCGTCTACGAGTCGACTCAAAAGTTAAACCTGTCAAAGAACATCTTCGACGATCCACCGTCCAGAAGATAAAGGGCATTGGCGAGGAGGTGGCTCGGCTCTTAGCAGCAGAGTTTATCCGAGAGATTTACCACTCCGAGTGGCTTGCCAATGTTGTCATGGTCCCTAAGAAGGACAAATCACTTTGCATGTGCATCGACTTCAAACATATCAATCGGGCCTGCCCGAAAGATCATTTTCCTCTCCCCCACATCGACCAAATAGTCGACTCGACTGCGGGATGTGAGCATTTGTCTTTCTTAGACGCCTATTCCGGTTACCATCAGATCGGTCTGTATGGACCCCACGAGATCAAAACAGCTTTCATCACTCCATTCAGGTGCTTCTGTTATGTCACCATGCCATTCGGCCTCAAGAATGTCGGAGCCACGTTCATGAGGATAATTCAGAAGTGTTTGCTCACTCAAATCAGTCGGAATGTGGAAGCATACATGGATGATATTGTGGTCAAGTCACGGAAAGGTTCCGACCTGTTGGTGACCTTGCTGAAACATTTGCCAATCTCAGGAGGTATGATATCAAGCTTAATCCATCAAAGTGCACATTCGGAGTTCTGGCGTAAAGTTACTCGGTTTTCGTTTCCGAACAAGGAATCGACGCCAACCCGTAAAAAGTTGGCACTATACTCGAATGAAACGCATACAATGCGTGCACGATGTCCGTAAGCTTAATGGATGCTTGGCCGCTTTGAGTTGATTCATCTCTCGTCTCGGTGAAAAGGCATTGCCTCTTTACCGACTGATGAAGAAGTCAGACAAGTTCGAGTGGACTCCCGAAGCTGATGCATCGTTTGCAGAGCTAAAAGCATTGCTCTCCACCCAGCCGGTGCTTGCTGCCCCAATGAGCAAAGAGCCTTTGCTGCTTTACATCGCAGCCACAGGACAAGTCGTCAGTACAGTACTTACGGTCGAGCGGGAAGAAGAAGGAAAAGCCTTCAAAGTTCAAATACCAAAGATATTATCTTTCTGAAGTATTGACCCCATCAAAGCAAAGATACCCTCATTATCAGAAGCTTGTTTATGGGATTTATATGACCACGAAGAAGGTTGCTCATTACTTCTCTGACCATTCCATTACAGTCATCAGCGACGCCCCATTGTCAGAGATTCTGCACAACAGAGATGCAACTGGTCGAGTGGCGAAATGGGCGATTGAACTCCTTCCCCTTGATATCAAGTTTGAGGCAAAGAAAGCCATCAAGTCCCAAGCAATAGCAGATTTCATCGCCGAGTGGATTGAACAACAATTGCCGACTCAAGTTCACTCGAAACCTTTGGACCATGTTCTTTGATGGTTCCAAGATGCTGAATGGTTCCGGTCTTTGAGGTAGTGTTGGTTTCCCCGAGGAGATAAGCTCGGATATGTGCTCCAGATTCACTTTGATTCTTCCAACAATGAAGCAGAATCTGAAGCTTGTTGTATGGGTTGCGTATGGCCATTTCACTCGGCGTCCGTCGCCTCATGGTTTATGGCGACTCAGATCTAGTGGTTAATCAGGTGAAGAAGGAGTGGGATGTCAGAAGTCCAACCATGACTGGTTATTGCAATGCAGTGAGGAAGCTAGAGAAGAAGTTTGAGGGGTTAGAGCTTCATCATGTACCCTGACTGAAAAATCAAGCTACTTTTGATTTGGCGAAGATAGGGTCCAAGAGGGAAGCTGTCGGTATCAAAACCGGCGGATCTCGGGTAGGGGGTCCCGAACTGTGCGTCTAGGCGGATGGTAACAGGAGACAAGGGACACGATGTTTTTACCCAGGTTCGGGCCCTCTCGATGGAGGTAATACCCTACTCCTTCTTGATTAATATTGATGATATGGGTAGTACAAGAGTAGATCTACCACGAGATCAAGGAGGCTAAACCCTAGAAGCTAGCCTATGGTATGATTGTTGTTCGTCCTCACGGACTAAAACCCTCCGGTTTATATAGACACCGGATAGGTTAGGGTTACAGTAGTCGGTTACAATGGTAGGGGATCTACATATCCGTATCGCCAAGCTTGCCTTCCACGCCAAGGAAAGTCCCATCCGGACACGGACGAAGTCTTCAATCTTGTATCTTCATAGTCTTGGATTCCGCCATGATGATAGTTCGCTATCCGGACACCCCTAGTCCAGGACTCCCTCAGTAGCCCCTGAACCAGGCTTCAATGACGACGAGTCCGGCACGCATATTGTCTTCGGCATTGCAAGGCGGGTTCCTCCTCCGAATACTTCATAGAAGGTTTTGAACACCAGGATAGTGTCCGTGTCGGTGTCAAAACCGGCGGATCTCGGGTAGGGGGTCCCGAACTGTGCATCTAGGCGGATGGTAACAGGAGACAAGGGACACGATGTTTTTACCCAGGTTCAGGCCCTCTCGATGGAGGTAATACCCTACTCTGGCTTGATTAATATTGATGATATGGGTAGTACAAGAGTAGATCTACCATGAGATCAAGGAGGCTAAACCCTAGAAGCTAGCCTGTGGTATGATTGTTGTTCGATCCTCGGACTAAAACCCTCCGGTTTATATAGACACCGGATAGGTTAGGGTTACATGTAGTCGGTTACAATGGTAGGAGATCTACATATCCGTATCGCCAAGCTTGCCTTCTACGCCAAGGAAAGTCCCATCCGGACACGGGACGAAGTCTTCAATCTTGTATCTTCATAGTCTTGGAGTCCGGCCGTAATGATAGTTCGGCTATCCGGACACCCCCTAGTCCAGGACTCCCTCAGTAGCCCCTGAACCAGGCTTCAATGACGACGAGTCCGACGCGCATATTGTCTTCGGCATTGCAAGGCGGGTTCCTCCTCCGAATACTTCATAGAAGGTTTTGAACACAAGGATAGTGTCCGGCTCTGCAAAACAAGTTCCACATACCACCGTAGAGAGTATAATTTTTGCACAGATTCGCTAACGCATTCGCGGGCGTGACATCACACCACGGCCAGGCCTTTATATGAATCGTTTTTTTACTGTTCCACCTTAGCGCGTTTAGCAAGGCGGTTTCCTTGGCACGTCTTATCAAAGCATAGATCGTGTCCCCTTATTCCGGGATTCCCATCAATACGGACGTGGGTAACCCAACAGTGCCCGTCGGCACGCCTCTATCGAGGCGAGTCCTGATCGACCACGGGGTGGGCTCTTGGTATTCAACCTCTTTATAATGAGACCAAGGCCCTCTTCTTTTTACACCCTCCATCAAGTTCGCCTCGTGCTTCGAGTTCTAACACCCAAAGCTTCAGATTTAGGCGCTTCGGACCTTCAACAATGTCCGGCTCCGACCAGCATGGCCGATGGATGTCTTCCTCTGTTACAGAATAAGATGTGCTAAAGCTGCAATACGCCAGGTATCTAACCGGCGAGATCTCGTATAGGCTGCCTGCTCCAGGGCAGGTCATTCCCACTCCCGAGCCCGGCGAGAACATGGTGTTCGTGTCTCACTTCCTTCGGGGTTTAGGCTTCCCGACGGATCCCTTTGTGCGGGGGCTCATGTTTTATTATGGGCTGGATTTCCATGACTTGAATCCGAGTCCATCCTCCATATCTCGTCATTCATTGTCGTATGTGAGGCCTTCCTCCATATTACCCCTCACTTTGGATTGTGGCTCAAGACCTTCAAGGTGGAGCCAAAGATGATCGAGGGGCAACAGAGGGGCGGTCATAAGAAAATGTGCTGATGCTCCGTGGCCCGAGGGATCGTTTCAAGAGGAGCTTGGTTTGTGGCAACGGGAGTGGTTTTATATCACCGCTCCCAGGGGCACCAAATGGGTGGCGCTCCCCGCCTTCCGCTCAGGTCCACCACAGCGGCTGGCGTCATGGGTCAACAAGGGGCTCGACTGGGGCCGTCCAAGGACGTTCCTTTGCTGCAGGGCCGTATTCGAGACCTCCAAGAAAGAGAGATCAATCTGGTTGCAGTGGCGCAAGTTATGTTGATCTGGTGCCTTCTGCCCTGCAAACGTCGCCCCCTCCGCCTATGGGAATTTAATCCGGAGCGACCACGAGCTCTCCAAAATTTTATGGGCACGATGCCCGTGGAGATGTATAAACTGTTCTTCGGATCACAAGAGAAGTGTCCGGACCTTACTGAGGACGCAGGACTAAGCTGCAATCGCCCAGATACTCAAGTAAGTAGTCCTATAACCGGACAAGCTGTTCATTCATTTATCATATATATATGCCCTTTAAAGGAGCCGTTACTTGAACAGGAGTGGATAGCCAAGGCAAAGTTAATAAGGTGTCCGGCTCTCCTCCCAGAGACCACGCTGGATCCCATGCTGACCAAGATGATGAAGGTCGCGCCTTTTGAAGAAAGGCGAAGGGGGAGCGGGAAGCAACCGCCTCTCTGAAGGAGGCTATCAAGGAAGGAGGGATTAAAAGTCCCATCTTTCGAGGAGAGAAGAGGACCGCTTTAAGATCCGGAGGTCAAGGCCTCAAAGAGGGAAAGGAATCTTCGTCGGAGAGTCCGTGAGGAAGTAACCCAGCCGCACTATTTCCCCAAGGATCAGCCCTCCAAATGAAATGTAAGTAAAAAGAAGGGGTCTTGTAAATAAGGAACATCCCTACATTTATTTATGAAGATAACCGAAATTGTACCTTGTAGTTCGGACCTCAGCCCTTCTCAGCAGAGCTCGTCTTCGGGGGATCTTCTTCCGGAGATGATGGAGAGCGAAAAGCCTCCACCTGTCGCAACCTCATGCGAGGCGGACGACCCTGAGGTGTCGTCGCGAAGGGCTCCCCCAAGTCCGGCGGGGCCGGAAGGTCCGGCGCCCAGTGGTGTGCGGTCGGAGGAGCTGAAGGATCTGCTCGGGCGAGCGGCTATCTCAGAAGATCACCGTGCTCTAATGGGTATGGTGATTGAAAGAATTGCGTCCGCAGAGAGCGGATTGCATGGCGCCGTCAGAAGCTTACTGACGGGGTTCGAGGTATGCAAAAATGATGTACCTTCTGACAGTTATGCATATAGAATGCGCCCTGTATAGATAGTAGCCCTTGAGACTCGGTATGTTGTCAAAAGTGACAGCGTGCCGAGGATCAAAATCTCAGTTATAATATATCGCCGCTCCGAAAGAGGTGGCGGGGCGTCCGGTGGCCAGCCGGACTGATGAATATGCCGAACTAAAGCGGCAACTTGACGAGGCGGATGCGGACATCGTGTTGGTCAATAAACGGTTTGACGAGTCACAAGGTATGCGACTTCTCTGGCGGACACTGGTAAGGGAGCTTGACGCCCATGTCTTACTATTTGTATGTTTAATGCAGATGGTGCCGCTGCGGTGGAGGAGCTGTAGGCGGAACTCGCCCGAGCGAAAGAGCAAGCCAGAAATAGTAATGTGGCCGCTTTAAGGGCGGCCGAAGAGCTAAAAGCCGAACGGGCTGCTCATCACCGAAGAAGAGGAAATGACCGATATGGCCAGAGAGTTGAAGAATACTACCGATCGCTGCGAGGTTCTTGAAAAAGAACGTCAAGCGGAGCAAGAGGGCCTGAAAAAGGCCACCGCCGAATCCAAGGATGCCCGTTCGGCTTTGAGAGCTGCCAAGGAGGAGCTGAGTCAGGCCGGGGCAATTGTGGCTGGAAATCCGTTTCTGTTGCGGAGGAAATATACGGATCCAAAGTATGCTCAATTTGACAAGTTGTGGAGTTCGGAGGATGCTTATCTGGACTTAGCGGCGAGCGTTGCAGACGCGATTGAGCACTTCCGAGGATAGAAGGGGCACAGAAGGGAAGAGCTATATTGGTCGCAATTCCATAGTCCGGAGCGTCTTCTTTCGTTGACCGATCGGTTGGCCGAATGGGACGAGCTGAATCGACTATCCGGACTTGCCATGAAGCATGTCATGACTCATTTGTGGCCGGGCGGACCCCAGCCGAAGAGTTATTTTGGTCTAGTGCAACATTTCCTTGGTGCGGTACCGCGTATCGACGCAATGAAGCGGTCGGCGTGTATTGAGGGAGCGCGGATGGCTCTAGCCCGTGTCAAGACATACTGGGCAGATATGAAGGCCACCGACGTTGCATCCCAAGATTCGGACAGAAGCCGAGTACCTGCCGAGCACTACTTTGAAGAAGTCCTGCTGGGCGCTCGTTTAATAGAGACGCAGTGCTCGAAGGATATTATGTTTAAATGACATGTATGATTTGTGAAAACAATGTTTCAATATAATATAAGAGCTTTTTATACTTGTGCGTTCAAGTAGTAAACTACTCCCTGTGCGGCCATTCATGTATATGTATATATAACCTGAAAGATGGCAGTCCTTGGCTTCAGCCCCCAGGCACATAGTGCGGGGGTTTTGCAAATAAGGCGCTTTTTCACACTTAATCCAACGTCTTGGTCCTGTTAAGGAGGTGGTAGCGTAGCAAACTAGGCAACCGGACTATAATGCTTTATCACTTTCACTTAGCCATAGGAGTTCGAGGTGGGGCTACTATATAGCCACAGGGGCACCGCACTCTCCCGAATTCGAGTGCGTATGTGCACGACCGAAAACCGGTCCTTCGTTAATGCGGAGGAATTCTAAACATTCGATGAGTCATCGAGTGGTTGACCAGTCTCTCGCTATATCATGATGATCGGTTTTGGCTTTCTCTCTTTGAGGTGCTCGCTTGGCTGAACCGGGCACAATCGCAGATAGTTCTCCCGGTGCCGCGTTAGCCAATAGAACGGAATGTAAGGCAGCAAAACACGAGCCGGCAAACCCAACATGTGACCAAAGACATGATTCGGAGCTGATGCATATAAGGCCTAACTCGAGACGCCGAATACTCCCTAAGGTGTTCGGTCTTTATAAAAACGGGCAAAATAATGCCCTAAGACCCTGATGTCCAGGTACGCGCAAAAATTCTGGTGCGGCCAATGCCAAAACGCCAGCCTCCTGCTCGGTTATAGTAAGAAACCTGGGGATGTATATCAACAAGAGACAGTAAAATGGTTTACGCATGTTCTTAATCTGAAAAGAATCCTTTGCAGCGGGTCCCTACGCGTCTGCTACCGTGTCTCCGTTGTGCCGTATCCTGGACGGGTGTAGCACGCTGTTCATCTATAAAAGAGAGGAACTTAGTCTAAAAGAAAAAAGATCGTGCGAAAGATGTATTTCATATTAAATAAACAGAGTACGATTCGAAGAAGTGAGTAAAATTGAGCTTTATTGTCTCTTTTGATACATGCATGCAGCCCCTTTTATGGGGGTATGCCGCTAGTAGGCGCCGGACTCGTCTAGCCGTATCCGGGGTTTGAATGACCTATTCAGGTTCTTTGACTAGCGGAGCCGGATAGGTGTGGGGCTGTCGAGGCAGTCTCACGTTCTTCCGTGCTCGAGTAACACTTAATACTTCCTTTTAATGAGATGATGCCGCATGGACCGGGCATTTTAAGTGTTAGAAATGCATAATGTGGTATTGCGTTAAAGCGGGCGAAAGCTCCGCGTCCCAATAGTGCTTGATGGCTACTTTTAAATGGGGTGACATGGAAGACTAACTTTTCGCGACGGAAGTTGTCGGATGAACCGAACACAACTTCTAGCAGTAGGGAGCCCGTACAATGGGCATATGGGCCTGGCATTACCCCTTTAAAGGAGGTATTGCTATGGCGAATTTTGGTTGGGTCAATCCCCATCCTGCGGATTGTGTCCTGATATATCAAGTTTATGTCACTGCCGCCATCCATGAGGACTTGTGTAAATTGGAATCCGTCGATTATAGGATCCAATATCAAGGCAGTCCATCCTGCGTTCCGGATACATTCGAGTAGTCCTGATGGTCGAAGGTGATTGGTTTTGACAACCAGTGTTGGTACTTCGCTAGGGTAGTATGTGCGGCGCGCATCTTAATGGGCGCCGCTCTGTTTTTCCCTTTTATCACATGAAGTGAGTTTACTGTTTTAATCTCTTGTGGGAAATTCTTTTGTTTTCCGGTGCTCTACTTGTGGGGTTCGTCATCGTCCTCACTTGGTGTGTCGAGCCCCTTGTGTTCGGCGTTGAGTCTGCCGGACTGTTTGAAGACCCAACAATCTCTGTGGGTATGGTTTGCAGGCCTCCCGGGAGTACTGTGGATTTGACATATCTTGTCCAAAATTTTGTTTAAATTGGATAGCTCATCGCTATTGTCCTAAAGGGGCAGTTTTTTATTGTTCTGCCGTGAGCTTTTGAATCCGGCGTTGACTGCCGCGCTCTTTGGACCGTTCCTCTTAATCTGGCGCTGGTCCTTGTTGCACCGTGGTTTCCTATTTCCATCCCTAATTTCGGATATACTTGGGTCGCTGGTGCTGCATCTTGCTAGCCAGCTATCCTCTCCCACGCAAAAGCGGGTCATGAGGCTTGTCAATGCGGCCATTGTTCTTGGCTTTTCTTGGTCGAGGTGTCTGGCGAGCCATTCGTCTCGGACATTGTGTTTGAAGTCTGCTAAGGCTTGGCGTCCCACAATCGACTATTTGGTTCTTTTTAGTAAGGAACCTGTTCCGGACTTTCCGGCTGACTCTCCTGCTGTTGAGTTATGTGACTTAGATAAATGCGCATCCGTGAGGGCGGACATAGTTCCCCTGAAAATTTGCCCAAAACGTGTCCTCGAGCTCTTCCCAGCTTCCAATGGTATTTTCGGAGAGGCTTTTAAGCCAATGCCGAGCTGGCCCTTTGAGTTTGAGGGGTAAGTATTTTATGGCGTGGAGATCGTCTCCTCTAGCCATGTGTAAGTGGAGGATGTAATCCTCAATCCAGACTCCAGGGTCTGTTGTTCAGTTGTATGCCTCTATGTTTACGGGCTTGAATCCCGTTGGAAATTCATGATCCAGCACCTCATCGGTGAAACATAGGGGTGTCTGGCGCCCTATATTTGGGTGTGCCATGATGTTCGGATATTTGGCGTGTTGCATTGCTTTGAAGAGCTTGCTTTCTCGGCCCATAGATGGACCTAACTGGGCCATCCGTTTGATGTGAATCCTTATGCGGATCGCGTACCAGCTTGTGTGTGGCGCCCTTTGCCGCTCTCTTTTTGCCATGGGGTCGTCCATCCGACCGGATGGCCTTCTTACTTTTTGATTGTGGTGGCTCTAAGGCCTCCTCGTCAAATTCGGGCAGTAGCTTTCTTTTTGGGTAGCTCTTTGTTCGGCGGTCGTCCGTGTTGTCTGCGGTGTTGAATACTTTGCTCCATCTGATCCTGAGTGCATCTTCCGCTGTTTTGAGCTTCCGCTTCTGCTTTTTCAGGCTACGCGCAGTGGCGACGAGCCTTTTCTGGAGGTTATTTTGCTCCAACAATTTGTCCGGCGTGAGGTCGTCTAGACTGTTGTCTTTGCCGGGGACGGGTTGTTTATCCAAGTTGTATTGTTCGGACGATTGCTCGATAGCATGTTCGTCGTCCACCGGTTCGCCCTGCTCTATGGCTGGGTCTCTGTTGAGGCGGGACTTGGTTCGGTGTTTACGTTGCCGTTTTGACTGCTTTTCGAGGGATTTATCCTTCATAGCGTCCCGTTGTTCCTCGTCTTCATTTCCTTTAGTGAATTCAGGATGTCGCCAAAGGGCGAGTGCTGAAAGATGTCCGCGGTGGTGAACTCCATGACCGGCGCCCAATCGGAATCGATTGGCAGGGGCGCGGAGGGTTCGGAGTCCAGAGAGGAGTCCGGCACCCTGGAGTCGAGGCCTTCGCAGAGGACAGGGATGGAGTTCGGCTCAATCACCGTAGAGATCATAGCCCCCGAGGCAGTGTCCAACCAATCGTCCTCGATCGGGGAATCCGGCTCCGGATTAAGGGTCGGAGCGGATGCTGGTGCGGCCTCCAGGGTACTGTTCGGCTGCAGAGCTAGATCATGCCCATCGAGACAGTGCGGCACGCTTGGCTGTGGCTCGAATCCGTCGAAGATCAAGTCTCCACGGATATCGGCTGTATAGTTCAAATTTCCAAATCTGACCTGATGGCCCGGGGCGTAGCTTTCGATCTGCTCCAGATGGCCAAGCGAATTGGCCCGCAATGCAAAGCCGGCGAATACGAAGATCTGTTCGGGGAGAAAAGTCTCGCCCTGGACCGCGTCGTTGTTGATGATCGAAGGAGCCATCGGGCCTATCGGTGACGACACAGAGGAACTCTCAATGAAAGCACCAATGTCGGTGTCAAAACCGGCGGATCTCGGGTAGGGGGTCCCGAACTGTGCATCTAGGTGGATGGTAACAGGAGACAAGGGACACGATGTTTTTACCCAGGTTCGGGCCCTCTCGATGGAGGTAATACCCTACTCCTGCTTGATTAATATTGATGATATGGGTAGTACAAGAGTAGATCTACCACGAGATCAAGGAGGCTAAACCCTAGAAGCTAGCCTATGGTATGATTGTTGTTCGTCCTACGGACTAAAACCCTCCGGTTTATATGGACACCGGGTAGGTTAGGGTTACACAGAGTCGGTTAAAATGGTAGGAGATCTACATATCCGTATCACCAAGCTTGCCTTCTACGCCAAGGAAAGTCCCATCCAGACACGGGACGAAGTCTTCAATCTTGTATCTTCATAGTCTTGTAGTCCGGCCGTAATGGTAGCTCGGCTATCCGGACACCCCCTAGTCCAGGACTCCCTCAGTCCGGCTCTGCAAAACAAGTTCCACATACCACCGTATAGAGAATAATTTTTGCACAGATCTGCTGACGTACTCCGCGGCGTGACATCACACCACGGCCAGGCCTTTATATGAATAGTTTCTTACCGTTCCACCTTAGCACGTTTAGCGAGGCGGTTTCCTTGGCACGTCTTATCAAAGCATAGATCGTGCCCCCTTATTCCGGGATTCTCATCAATACGGACGTGGGTAACCCATCCGCGCCATTGATTACGTCGCTTGGGAGATAAGCGAGTTTTACCAGGCTGGTGGGGGACGCATAGCTTCGTCCGTCCATATAAGGGGATAAGGATCCACCTTTTCACCTACGCCTTCTTCCTCCTTTGCTCATCCATTTCCGGCCTTTTCGAGCTCCAGCGCCCAAGTCCGCACATCCCACCTCAACCTTCTCCAACCATGTCGAGGCGGGAGGCGGGTGGATGGCCTCCTCAAATCACGGAGGGGCACATCACAAGACTGCGGGAGGCCGGATATTTGTCCCGCGACATCGCGCCTGAGCTGCCGGTGCAGGCAGCTTATTCCAACCCCAGCCCCATGAGAGGGTGGTGTTTCTCCCCACTTCCTCCATGGACTAGGTTTTCCACTTCACCCATTTATCCGGGGCTCATGTTCTACTACGGCCTGGACTTCCACGACTGGCCCTGAATTTTATCCTCAACATCTCGGCGTTCATCGTAAATGCGTGTGCGAGGCCTTCCTCTGCATCCAGCCCCACTTGACTTATGGCTGAAGATCTTCAATGTCAGGCCAAAGGTAGTGGGCGGCCGTCAAGCGGAGTGCGGAGGCGCCATGGTTGGCAAGATGGCCAAAGTCCTGTGGCTCGAGGGCTCCTTTGTGGAGACAATAAAGGGGTGGCAATCGGGGTGGTTCTACATCACCGAGCCACGTGACCCCAAATGGGTGGCGGCCCCCAAATTCAGATCTGGCTTCCCCACACAGCTCTCATCATGGAAAGAGACGGGCCTAACGTGGGGGAATTCGGACGAGACATCCGGAATCCAAACATGCGTCCGAAACCTGGTGGACAAGAATCTCGGGCTTGTCAACGTAATCCAGGTGATGCTCATCCCCCGGATTCTCCCATGCCAACAACGGGCCTTCAAATTGTGGGAGTTCGATCCGGCCTGACTTTCGACTCTAAAAGGCTCTTCGACACTACGCACGAAGATGCACGGAAGGTGTTGTTCAAGGCGCCGAGGCTCCCTCATCCGCTACTGAAGATCGCGGATACAGCTCGCAACGTCAAGCCGGCGAGGTAAGTTACTTTACCCTTTACAGGACTCTTTTTTCATAGATTGACTCTATGCGGGATCTAAAAACTCCCTAATCTTTGACAGGACTGGCTGAAGATGTCCGGACAGATTAACTGTCCGGCTCCTTTGCCGGAAGACCCAGCGGACGCCCAATTGACGGGGCTGCTGGCTCCGGTACCCCATGTGGTGCCGGAGAAGAAGGCCAAGAAGGAGGCCACGGGAACTCGAAGGAGCTCCCGACTCAGTCTTTGTCAGATTCAAGCGTAATCTTCTCCTGAGGACGAGGAGGAGGAAAAAGAAGCTTCTCCCCCAGCGGGGGAGGAGAAGAAAAGGAAGGCCGCCCCAGCTGGGGAGGCCGGAGAGTCCAAGAAGGGAAGAACCCTTCCTCCGGACTTCTCCACCAACGTCGACAACGATGAGGAGGATTGGCCGACAAGGGCCAAGCCCCTGGCGAGATCGTAAGTGTCCGGATACCCATGGTTATTTTTAATCATTGCATAGTGTTCTCTAACGCCGAACAATCATGCAGCCCGCCCAAGGGCGAGTTCGCCACTTCGTCGAGCGGGTCCCTGGGTTCGTCGGAAATGGAGAGTACTTCACTTTCGGCCGCCTCCTCGCCCCACGCTGCGGACGATGCCGAGGTGGTGCCCCAAGGGGGGCTTGGTCAAGAGGAGGTGGCGCAGGAGGCGCCACAAGGCAACCTCCCGGACTCCAGGCGCGTGGGGGGCAAGACCCCCAGGGGCTCTAAGCCCGACCCTCGTCCGGACTCCATGCCGGAACCTTCAGCGGTTCCGGAGTCCGGCAAGCGGTCCCTTCACAAGAAGGGTAAGACGCCGGTGTCCTCCGCCCAACCGGAGGCACCGGATAGCTTACTGGAGGCGCTGTTAAGCGCCTCCATCAAGGAGGAGCACCGCACTGTTATGAGTGCGGTGATCTGGACAGTTCAGTCCGCCAAGAGCAGGCTGACCGAAGCCTGTACCAGCCTTCTAACAGGCTTTGAGGTAAGTTTAGAATATATAAAAATATTATCGCATAGACAGTAGCCTCGATGCTTAGTTCGGTGTTCGGAAAGAAAAGCCGGACTAAGGATCTAAAAAGATATACGCAGGAGTCTAACATAAGTATGTCAATATGGGAATGCAGGTTGCGCTGACCTCTGCCAGACCGATCATGGAGGTCAATGTATTGAAGCGAGCCTCGGCGGTCCGAGAACGAGCTCGGCCAAGCCAAGAAGCAGCTCGAGGACAAGGAAGGTAAGTAGTACCTTATTAAAGAAATACCTTATAGAAAGGTTTCGGTTGCAAAAAATAACAGGAATAACATGGGTACTGTGGGGGCCACGAACGAGGTGGCGACCCTGAAGGAAGCGGTGTCCGTGGCCGAAAACAAAGCGGTTGCGGAATGCACCGAGCGAGAGAAGGGGGAGGCGCAGCTGGCCAAATGCAAGAAGAGCTCCAAGCTCTCGTGGAAAAAAGCGAGTTTGGGCGTGACTCGAAGACTCTAGAGTCCGAGCTCGCCTCGGCTCTTGAGAGTGCCAAAGCTGCTAAGGCCGAGGCCCAAAAAGCCCTCCAAGAAATTGAGTCATTAAAGAATATAGCGGCGGGTAAGGCATTCTTTATGCAAAGCAAGCATGTGAAAGTGAATTACCTATTACTTACCCGGATTCAGAGCTCTCCAGGAGCATTCGCAGATTTGCCCCGTAGTGTGTCCGATCTTTGTCGCATTCTACCACGCCAAGGAGGGGAGCTCGACGGAAAAGGTGTTCTGGTCTCAGTATGCTGAGGCTGGACATCTGGTGCCCCTGAGCGACCAGCTGAAGCAGCTGGTCGAGCTCCACAAGGTCGCCGAACAGGCCATGAAGGGCCTTATAGTGCGGTTGTGGCCATTGGAAGCCATGCCTGGGAGCTACTTCGGCTTAGTGCAGCGGCTGGTGGACGCCTGTCCACGGATTGAAGTCATCAAGCGCTCCGTCTGCATTGAAGGTGTCCATCGGGCCCTTGCCCGTGCCAAAGTGTATTGGGGCAAGCTGGATGCGGAGAAGCTTGTGACGGACGGGCCACCGAAGGGCAAGGAGCATCGCACGCCCGAAATGTACTATGAGGGCCTCCTGAAGGGTGCCCGCCGAATAGCGGATGAGTGCTCCAATGATGTGATTTTTGAATAGACTCGCATTTGTTATCCTGTACACTGAAAACTTGTTCATATGCGCTAAGCAACGCTTGTTAATTTAAAATATTACCTTCTGTGTGGCCGTTTATCAAATTTGAGAGATGGCAAGTCGTTGGCTTAAACCCCCATGCCACGAGTGCTGGGGTGTTCGGGATAAACTTGAGAACTCTTGTTCCCATTCTTGGGTCCATCTAGGGAGGCGCTCAACTCAGCGAACAAGGCAACTGGACTTATAATGCTTGAACACTCTCACTTAGCCATAGAATTCTATAATTTTAAATTTCGGCGAAGCCCCTAGTATTCGGAAGACCGAGTTCGGGGCGCTATCCATGCCTTGGCCGGATAATGCCGGTTCCTCGCTCTAAGCGGCATAAGTCTTTAGGGACCCAAAAAACCTCTCGAACAGCGACCGGCTCTCGCCCTATCATGACGGTCAGTTTTAGCTTTCTCCACTGAGGTGCTCGACCCAGCTCAACCGGGGCACAATCGCAGTGGTTCTCCCGGTTCTAGCTTAGCCGATATAACGGAACGTAAGGTACCAAAACACGGGAGCCGGGCAAACCCAACTATTGACCCAAGACATGATTCGGAGCCAATTCATATAATGCTATAAGTTGAGGTGCCGCACTTGTGAAAGTGTTCGGACTTATCACACCATAATTTTGGGGTACTTAAGCCCCTGGTGTATTGGCCGTACCAAAGTGTACGGGTGCAACATGTCATGAAATGAACATATATATAGATAAAGAAAAGAATGCAATAATAGGCAAAAGCTATGTATTGTTTATTCAAAAATGTACTGCAATGAAAGCAGAACGATACAAATAGTGCGATAAGCAAGGGAAGGGACTATCTAACATGTCCCCCTCCAGGGGTAAGCTGCGGGATGGTATGTAAAACAGGTATAATGCTCGTAATAAAGACCACCTGAACATTCGACGTAGCTTTCTGCTTCCCTGGCTGTTGCATCGTGAGTTCGACGATTCTAGTGCGGACGGGACTTCAAAGATGTAGTCCTGAAAGTAAGAAAAAGGAAGAAAAAGGGAAAAGAAAAAGAATGACACAATCGGGAGCCCCTGGTGTGGTTGAGCTGTATTCCGGACGTGCGGTGGTCGTGCCCCTCCCCTTATGCCCATGGTATCTCCAGAGCGTAGTTATGTACGCGTAGTACTGGCTTCGCAATTTCGCGAGGGCTGGGTTTGGGGCCGGATTGCTACGCGTGCTTGAATCATGCCAGGCGGTCTTATTGTAGGTTACTCCGGGCGTGCTTGACAGTGTCCGGACGCTCAGCGGCCGGACTTGAGAATTGCTGTGAGAGGCTGCTTTGTACCTCTGCCGTGAGGGCCGCCGTGTGCTCCTCCATTCGGAGAGAGCGTTCGGTGTTTCCATTCACCGTGATTACTCCTCGAGGGCCTGGCATCTTGAGCTTGAGGTATGCGTAGTGCGGCACCGCATTGAACTTTGCAAATGCGGTTCGTCCGAGCAGTGCATGATAGCCATCGCGGAACGGGGCGATGTCGAAGATTAACTCTTCGCCGGAAGTTATCCGGGATCCGAAGACCACTTCGAGTGTAACTGAGCCCGTACAACTGGCCTCTACACCGGTATGACGCCTTTAAAGGTCGTCTTTGTAGGTTTAATCCTTGAGGGTCTATGCCCATTTTGCGACCGTATCTGATAAAGCGAGTTCAGGCTTTGCCGCCGTCCATCAGGACTCTTGTGAGGTGGAATCCGTCAATAATTGGGTCAAGAACCAATGCGGCGAAACCGCCGTGACGAATGCTAGTGGCGTGGTCCCTTCGATCGAAGGTGATCGGGCAGGAAGACCATGGGTTGAACTTTGGGGCGATTGGCTCCATCGCATATACGTCCCTTAGTGCATGCTTCCGCTCCCTTTTGGGTATGTGGGTTGCGTATATCATGTTCACCGTCCGCACTTGTGTGGGAAAACCCTTCTGTCCTCTATTGTTCGTGCGGCGGGCTTTTCCTCGTCATCGCTATGCAGCCCCTTGTCATTGAGTTCGGCACTTAACTTGCCTGCTTGCTTGAACACCCAACAATCTCTGTTGGTGTGATTGGCTGGTTTTTCAGGGGTGCCATGTATGTGGCACAAGCGATCGAGTATTTGGTCCAAGTTGGACGGGCCCTGGGTATTTCTTTTGAATGGCTTCTTTCACTGACCGGGTTTAGAGCCTCTGAATCCGGCATTGACGGCCGTATCTTCAGCATTATCGTCGTTAATGCGGTGCTTGTTCTTGTTGCGACGCGACCTGCCATTGCTGTCCTTGGTATCCGAACTATCAGGGTGTTTGGCCAAGTTGTTGCTTCGAGCTAGCCAGCTGTCCGCTCCCGCACAAAAGCGGGTCATGAGTGTTGTGAGGGCTGCCATGGATTTCGGCTTTTCCTGTCCTAGGTGCCGGGCAAGCCATTCGTCGCGGATGTTATGTTTGAAGGCTGCAAGGGCCTCTGCATCCGGACGATCAATGATTTGATTTTTCTTTGTTAGGAACCGTGTCCGTAATTGTCCGGGCCGATTCTTCCGGCTGCTGAATTATGTGGCTAAGGTCATCGGCGTCTAGTGGTCGCACGTATGTGCCTGGAAGTTATCAAGGAATGCGGCTTCCGTGTCCTCCCAACAACCAATTGATTCTGGCCGCAAGCTGTTGAGCCAATGCCGAGCTGGTCCTTTAAGCTTGAGTGGGAGGTATTTGATGGCATGTAGATCATCACCGCGGGCCATGTGGATATGGAGGAGATAGTCCTTGATCCGCATCGCAGGATCTGTGGTGCCATCGTATGATTCGATGTTTACGGGTTTGAAGCCCTCGGGATTTGATGATCCATTACTTCATCTGTGAAGCATAGTGGGCGTCTTGGCGCCTCAGATATTGGGCTATATCACGGCGTAGCTCATATGAGCTTTGTCATCGTGTTCGGCCCGGCGGGTTTCTTTGTATCCGATGCGACGGTAATGTCGTCCGCGTCGTTAAGCCCACGCGGTCCGTAGATCGATCTTGTATGTTTTGCCTTATCCTCCAATATATCGCGCAAGTCTGGCGTGTTTTCCCGTGCCTTAGTACTTTTTGAGCGGCGTCGGGGTGTGGCTTGAGCGGAGGGCCGAGAGGCTTCTCTGTCACGGCCACGAGGTGGCGATACTGCCATGTCGTCTTGTTGGTGACTTGGGTGCTTCCTCCTCTGATCGAGGCAACGGCCTGCGTTTGGGTTAGCTTTTGGAGGCGTTGAGTTCATACTCTTGACTGCAAGGACTTCAGTCCATCTGTCATTAGCGTGTCTTAGTCAGCTCTAAGTTGTTGCTGCTTTTCTTGAGGCTGCTTGCCGTGGCTATAAGCCTGCGTTTGAAACGCAGCTCTGTTGGCGGGATCCTCAGGCACGACAAATTCGTCGTCGTCGAGGCTTGCCTCATCTTCGGAGGGAGGCATATAATTATCGTCCTCGACCTCTCTTTCTGCCGCACTGTCGTGCGGACTTGCTTCTCCCTCCTCCTGCACTGAGTCCTGCTGGAGGGGGTTGTCTTCGGCACTGTCCGGGGTGTTATTATCTCCCGTGCCGGAATCACCGTTTTTATTGTGGCGGGATTTAGAGCGGCGCCGCTGACGTCGGCGCTTCGGTTGCTTCTTGGAGGGGTCATCCTCTGTTGTTCCATCGCCGTTCCCATCTTTTGGGATGTCCACCATGTATATGTCATATGACGAGGTGGCCTTCCGATTACGATGAGTCTTTGGGTCTTGGTAAATCTCTGGCATCGTCATCCATACCGTCGATGTCTTCGGAGTCGAAATCGAGCATGTCGGTTAAATAATCGACAGTGGCTATAAAGTGGGTGGTGGGTGGGCGTTGAATTTCTTCGTCGTCCGTATCCCAACCTTCCTGTCCGTAGTCCGGCCAGGGCTCTCCGGATAAAGAGAGAGACTTTAGTGAATTCAGGATGTCGCAAAGGGCGAGTCTTTGAAAAGATGTCCGCGATGAACTCCATGACCGGCGCCCAATCAGATTCGATTGGCGGTAGCGGGGGTTCGAGTCCGGAGAGGAGTCCGCACCACAGGTCGAGGTCTTTGCAAAGGACAGGATGGAGTCGGCTCAATCGCCCGTAGAGATCGTAGCCCCGAGGCGGTGTCCAACCACTGCGTCCTCGATCGGGAATCCGGCTCCGGATTAAGGGTCGGGCGGATCTTTGATGCGGCCTCCGAGGAACTGACCGTTTTGCAGAGCTAGATCATGCCCATCGAGACAAGGCGGCACGCTTGGCTGCGGCTCGAATCCGTCGAAGATCAAGTCTCCGCGGATATCGGCCGTATAGTTCAAACTTCCAAATCTGACACGATGGCGGGCGTACCTTTTGATCTGCTCCGGATGGCCAGCTTAATTGGCCCGCAGCAAAGCCGCCCGAATCTGAAGATCTGTCCGGAGAAAAGTCTCACCTGGACCGTGTCGTTGTTGATGAGCGAAGGAGCCATCGGGCCTATCGGTGACGACACAGAGGAACTCTCAATGAAAGCACCAATGTCGGTGTCAAAACCGGCGGATCTCGGGTAGGGGGTCCTGAACTGTGCGTCTAAGCGGATGGTAACAGGAGACAAGGGACACGATGTTTTTACCCAGGTTCGGGCCCTCTCGATGGAGGTAATACCCTACTCTTGCTTGATTAATATTGATGATATGGGTAGTACAAGAGTAGATCTACCACGAGATCAAGGAGGGTAAACCCTACAAGCTAGCCTATGGTATGATTGTTGTTCGTCCTACGGACTAAAACCCTTCGGTTTATGTAGACACCGGATAGGTTAGGGTTACACAGAGTCGGTTACAATGGTAGGAGATCTACATATCCGTATCGCCAAGCTTGCCTTCCACGCCAAGGAAAGTCCCATCCGGACACGGGACGAAGTCTTCAATCTTGTATCTTCATAGTCTTGGAGTCTGGCCGTGATGATAGTTCGGCTATCCGGACACCCCCTAGTCCAGGACTCCCTTAGAAGCCATTCCCAGTGATGTGTTTTTGGAGCACATCCACACATCGTTAATTCAAGAGGATCCTTTCACCGAAGAAGCCCCACAGCCAAAAATTGCCACCGATCCGACTGAAGTTGAAGTCCCAGCTGTGGTCGACCTGGTCATGGAAGTCATGGTCATCACTCCCGACTGGACGGTGCCGTACATCGCGTATATCCTAAGGAAAGAGCTCCCGGAGAACGAAGAAGAGGCTCGAAAGATCGTCCGCCGATCCAAGGCCTTTCTTTGTGATCATGGGACGGTTATACAGAAAGCGCGATCGAGTCGGCGAAGTGCATAACACCGTAAGAAGGTCAGATAATTCTTGATGATATCCACTCGGGGACCTGTGGTCATCATGCGTCCTCTCGGACCATCGTGGCTAAAGCATGCCGAGCGGGATTTTACTGGCCAAAAGCAAATGAAATGGCAAAGGAAATAGTCGACAAGTGCGAAGGGTGTCAGTTCAATTCCAATATGTCACACAAACCCGCCTCAGCCTTGAAGACCATCCCACTCGTCTGTCCCTTCGCTGTTTTGGGGTTGGATATGATTGGACCACTGAGAACTGGCAGAAGCGGTTTCACTCACTTGCTAGTGGCAGTCGACAAGTTTATGAAGTGTATCGAAGCTAAACCTATCAAGAACCTCGTCGTGCAATACTATCGATTTCATCAGAGAGTTGATATTCAGATATGGAGTTCCGCATAGCATCATCACTGACAATGGGTCAAACTTCGATTCCGACAAGTTCAAAGCCTTTTGCGCCTCTCAGGGCACGCGAGTCGACTATGCTTCAATTGCTCACCCCCAGTCGAATGGACAAGGAGAACGAGCAAATGGTCTAATTATCGAAGGACTAAAACCTCGGCTGATGCGCGATCTCAAGCATGCAGCAGGAGCATGGGTCGACGGACTTCCGTCGGTTCTTTGGGGATTGAGGACCACTCCTAATCGGTCGACCGGGAGAACTCCATTCTTTCTGGTCTATGGAGTTGAAGCAGTTCTGCCGAGTGACCTGCTTCACAATGCACCCGAGTCGAACTCTACTCACGAAGATGAAGCGGAGCAAGCCCGGCAAGATGCGATCGACCTCCTTGAAGAGGAGAGAGAGATGGCCCTGATCCGCTCGACCATCTATCGCCAGGACTTGCGTCGATTCCATGCTAGAATTGTGAAGAGCCGAACCTTCCAAGATGTAGACTTGGTCCTCCGAGTGGATCACACGAAACCACACAAGCTCGCTCCCACTTGGGAAGGTCCCTTCATCGTCACCAGAGTTCTCCACAATGGAGCATACCATCTTTACAACGTCGATCGCCAGATTGATGAGCCTCGAGCTTGGAATGCGGAGCTGCTCCGCCCCTTTTACACTTAAGTACTCACTCGGGTGAGATGTAATAAAAGTACCTCTGTAGTTTGTTTATCAAAGACAAGAATGTTATAATTTTCCCAGTGATTGTTATTACTTTTCATTTACATGAGAAATTTCCCCCAATGGGTGACTTAGCCGCGAACCCATTTCGCCTAAGTTTGTAAAAAAATCCCTGCCGAGTGGAGAGCCAGCCTCCCACTCGGGGTCTTAGCTGTGAATCCGTTTCGCCTAAGTATCTGAAAATCCTACCGAGTGGTGAGCCAGCCTCCCACTCGGGGGCTTAGCTGCAGTCCAAGTACTCGCCTAAGTGTTTAAAATCCTACCGAGTGGTGAGCCAGCCTCCCACTCGGGGGCTTAGCTGCAGTCCAAGTACTCGCCTAAGTGTTGAAAATTCTACCGAGTGAGGAGCCAGCCTCCCACTCGGGGGCTTAGTTGCAGTCCAAGTACTCGCCTAAGTATTTAATACAATGTGCGCTTTGCAAGGACGACGAGGTACAGGTCGACTGTTGCCTTCCCCTTCAGAGCTACGACACAAAAAATCCTCCTCGGAGGCTTAGCTGCAGTCCAGTACTTGCCTAAGTTTGAAAAATCCTACCGAGTGGAGAGCAAACCTCCCACTCGGGGGCTTAGCAGCAGTCCAGTACTCGCCTAAGTTTGAAAAATCCTACCGAGTGGAGAGCAAACCTCCCACTCGGGGGCTTAGCAGCAGTCCAAGATGCTACTTAAGTTTGAAAAATCCTACCGAGTGGAGAGCAAACCTCCCACTCGGCGGCTTAGCAGTCCAAGATGCTAGCCTAAGTTTGAAAAATCCTACCGAGTGGAGAGCGAACCTCCCACTCGGGGCTTAGCAAAGCAGTCCGATGCTAGCCTAAGTTTGAAAAATCCTACCGAGTGGAGAGCGAACCTCCCACTCGGGGGCTTAGCTGCAGTCCAGTACTCGCCTAAGTTTAAAAATCCTACCGAGTGGAGAGCGAACCTCCCACTCGGGGGCTTATCAGCAGTCCAGTACTCGCCCAAGTTTGAAAAATCCTACCGAGTGGAGAGCGAACCTCCCACTCGGGGGCTTAGCTGCGATCCAAGATGCTCGCCTAAGTATCTGAAAATCCTCTACAGTGGAGAGCAACCCTCCCACTCGGAGGCTTAACTGCAGTCCAATGCTACTAAATCTGAAATCCATTCCAATCCGCAAGGACAATGAGGTGCGGGTCGACTGTTACCTTCTCCTTCGGAGCTGCGCCACAAATACAACATGCGCTCCATCCCAATCCACAAGGACGACGAGGTGCAGGTCGACTGCTACCTTCTCCTTGGGAGCTGCGCCACAAGTACAACGTGCACTCCATCCCGATCTGCAAGGACGACGAGGTGCAGGTCGACTGTTACCTTCTCCTGCGGAGCTGCGCCATAAGTACAATCCGAATTCCATCCCTACCTGCAAGAACAATGAAGTGTAGGTCGACTGGATTTTTCACCTCAGAGCTGCATCTCAAGCACTGAAGTATATTCCGAGTGAAGAACAAAGTTCGCTCGAAGGCAAATGAAAGCATATTCGACGATAAGTAAAGTTCGGATAACATCCTACGGATGCAGAAGTACCCAGGCATCAAGCTTGTTAAAGTTTATCGGTTACAAGATCACTCGGCATTCCGAGGCAAATTTAAGAGGGATCATAGAAGTTTTTTACTCCTCAGGTGGAGGACTGGAAGGCGCGACGAACTGGCCCAGGTCGATCCCGTCAGCGATCCGGGTGGCAGCACCAATGAAAGTCTCCATGAAAGATCGGGAGTCGTACTTCTTGGTATTGGCAACTTTGATGGACGCCAGCCTTTCCTATCGCGCCTCCTTGCAGTGAACGCGGACCCGATGTGAGCAACATCTGCACCGTGCATCTGGCGTAAGACTTTTTCCATTCCTGCACTCGACTTGGAACGTCATTCATCGAGTCATTAAAGACTCAAGGTCATTTTGAAGTGTTTCGCTTTGGCAGTGTCGAGTCAATCCACGACCTGCAACCTTCAATCGGCGAGGTAGTCCACCACACCGGCGACCACGAGACTCGGTCGGAGCACATTCATGGCGGCTTCATCCTTCACGGGAGAGTTAATGGGGTCGGGCTTGTCTCCACTCGACTAGTCTCTTCCTCGAAGTTCTGACAGAATTCTGCAAACACAACTCGAGTTCAAGCTAATGGTTCTATGATGAGTCAGTGATAACAAGTCAATCGGATAAGAGGAATTACCTTCAAGCATGAGGAATAACTTCTTGGCGAGCCCTCCCGGATAAGCCTCCAGATCGTTCCTCTTCCCCGCCTGTTCGCCAGCCTTGTCGCTCAAAGCTTTCTTGTCGTTCTTCAGTCGGCTAACCTCCTTGTTAGCCGCGTCGAGAGCAGCTTTCAGATTGGCGTTCTCTTCTTCAAGTTTTCCGACTGAAGACAACTTTTCTTCCGCGAGCTTGTTTTTGTTCAAAGTCGTTTTCTGCGCCTCGGCAAGGTCATGATCCTTCTTCTTCAGAGCCTCCTCCATTTTGTCCGCAAAATGACAGTGAGATCAGAATTAGGAAGGGGCGGAAAGACAAAGACAGTCGTCAAGTTCTCACCAGCCATACCTTTTGCTTCGTCTCTCGCCTTCTGCAAGTTCTCCTGAACAAGCTTCAAGTCAAGGTTGAGCTGGATCTGTTTGTTTTCCAATTCAATATAGCGAGCCACAAGATCGCAGGATTTCTGCGAAGAATCAATCGACAGACATCAAAGATAGGTTACTTCTGAGTGACTAAGAAAAATCATTGCGTTTCTAAGACTACGGCCGAATCAAAATATTCGGCGGTAGTCTCGGGGACTACACCCGGTGGGTGCACTTAGCGTGCCCCCTTTGGTCCTACCGACTCGATTAGACCAAATCGACCGAAAGAGACAAAAAGTCTATGATCCTAAACCATAGCTAGCTGCCGTGATCAGCCTCGGGATCATAAAAAGAGTTCTTCAGACTACGGTTGGATCGCCGGTCCACCATAGTCTCGGGGACTACACCCAGTGGGTGCACTCAGCGTGCCCCACCGGTTTCAAGATTCCATTCGACATGGTCCGACCAAACCGAGTGAAGAAGTTAACAAAGAAATTCAAAGTATAAAGACTACGGTCGACTGCCAACAGTCCACCATAGTCTCGGGGACTACACCCAGTGGGTGCACTCGGCGTGCCCCCACCAGTCCAAAAATTCAATCGACACACCCAGTGGGTGTTCAGATACGAAGATCTTCAGAAAGTAGAGTTTTTCAGGTAGCATATCCTAACAGAACAAGTGATGATCATGAACTAACCTGGACATTGCTCTGAAGAGCTGAGCTGGCATCATAGGCCGCCTGGCTGGCCTCCCGGACCACCTTCACTTGCTCCATCATGATCCCCACCTGGCGTATATCTTCCTTAGCAGCACCCACTTGGTCATCTGGGACGTGGTGTGAGGCGAAAAGGGAGGGCGGATCAGCAGTCGACGATGAAGGTCGGATACTCATCGGTGACAAATGAAGACCACGAAGTCCGAGTGATGTTGCCACCCTCATGAACCAGCGCCTCGAGCGATACAACTGAAAGGCCTTGCCATCAAGCGCCTTTTTAGTCCTCCTCCGCCTCAACGGCGCCTCATCATCATCATTAGGGAGATCAATGACATGAGGAGGGACTATAGGAAAGATTCAAAGTTAAAACCGGAAATCCAATCGACCAAAAGCGAAACTACATCGATCATACCAAGGTTAGAGGTAGCAGCATCTTCCATCTCCTGGTCTTCGTTCCTGGCTGAGGTCTCGGAGGTGGCAGCGCTACAGATTTCAGAAATCAGTTGATCAGTCAACAAGTCGACCAAGAGTATGTCCATGCTGAACAAGAAAACACAAGTTCTGATGTACCCAGAAATGGTGGGAATGGCCATCTTCATCTTGGGCAAAGCCTTCGTCGGCTTTGATGGCGTCGCTCGGGGTTGCTTCGGCGCTTTTTCAGTCGGCGCCGGAGAGGTCATCCGAGGATGTTTCGTCGACTGCCCGACAGGCGCGATAGCCTTGCCACGCTCGACCGCGAGGTCAGGGGTGATCTTGGACCGCCTTTCCATGCGAGGAGGGTCGACTTCTTCCTCCTCTTCCTCCTCCTCCTCTTCGCCGGAGCTATCGTCATCTTCGTCCTCCACACCGTCAGATTGCCATTCCTCCTGGCTTTCACCTCCGCTCCCTTCCTCCTCCTCAACTGGTTCTTGCGCCCCGTTGGGCATCGAGTACATCTCAGTGGTGGCCTGGAAGACGACAGACAAGACAAAAGTCAATCGACCGATTTGAAGCAAACAAGATGGAGAAAGTAGGGTAACAATCAAAGATGCAGGAATGGACCTTGTCTACTTCGTAGGACTGGTCGAGTGGAGGGATCCTCATGGCCCCTCGAGGGTTGTCCTTGTTTCCTGTGATGCCCCAAGACATCTTTCCAGCATGGCATCCTCGATCTCCTCCGGGTGGATCCGAGTGGTGTCCTCAGTGCAGGAGTACAACCACATCGGATGGTCTCGGGCTTGAAGCGGTTGGATGCGTCGTCGAATGAAGACCTCCAAGAGATCCATGCCAGTCACCCCGTCTCAGATGAGCTGGACAACTCGTTCGACCAACACCTTCACCTGCGCCCTCTCTTCCGGTATCACCTTCAGAGAATATGGCTTGTTCACTCGGTCCATGGAAAAACGAGGGAGTCCAGTCAACTGCCCTGGCGTCGGCTGGTCCTTGCAGTAGAACCAAGTCGACTGCCATCCACGGACTGACTCGGGTAAGATCATGGCCGGAGAGGAACTTTTTCCTCTCATTTGAACCCCAAGACACCCACACATCTGAATCACTTGAGTTCTCTCGTCACTCGGATTGGCCTTTTTCACCGTCTGGGAGCGACAAGTGAAAATGTGCTTGAAAAGACTCCAATGGGGCCGGGAACCCAAGAAATTCTCGCACCAAGACACGAAAGCAGCGAGATACACGATGGAGTTGGGAGTGAAGTGGTGAAGTTGTGCCCCAAAGAAGTTCAGAAATCCCCGAAAGAAAGGGTGAGGCGGCAGAGAAAACCCGCGGTCGACGTGGGTGGCCAAGAGAACACACTCACCCTCCAGAGGTTGTGGCTCCCACTCCTTCCCCGGGAGCCGAGCTGATCCATGGGGGATCCGTCCCTTGTTGGCCATGTCGTCGAGATCCTTCTGGCTGATCGTCGAGCGGATCCAGTCGCCCTGGATCCAACCCTGCGGCAAGCCGGCCCTCGACGAGGATCCGCCCCGACTGGTCGCTCTTCCCTTCGCCTTCGCCGTCACCTTCTTCGCCCGCTCCAAAGCCGCCGTCTTGTCCTTCACCACTTGTCGCCGACGAGACGCGCACAGAGCAGCAATGCTGAGGAGGAATCGCACGCGGCGGATGAATCTGGAGAAGGGAGGAGGAAAGGGGAATGCACTGTTCAAAAACCCCCGTCCGAGGCCTGATATGAGGTTGCTTCCGAGTGACCTACCGGTAGGCCCGGGCGATCCTATCAAATCCCGCAACAGTCGCCCGCGCGATACATGGCGAAAAAGGTGGCGCGGGGATCGAGGCGTCCCTGCCTTATCCCATCCGATTACTGCGGCTTCCTCCGCCCCGCTCGTTTCCCGAAAATTCGAATCCCACTAAATCCGCGCGCCACAGAGCAAATCGTCAGACAGAAGATTTCCTCCGTCCTGTCATTCCGAGTTCTCCAAGTACAAAAAATACACTCGACAGATACAAAGAATGGATCAAGGTGACTGAAAAAGAAGTTGAAGCCGTCACCTAAGCTTATTGATCCAGGACAAGACATGCTCATCGCACGAAAAGTGGGTCGGAAGAGTTCTCAACTCCTTCCCCACTCAAACCTCGATCCATTCGGGGGCTACTGATGAAGTCATGTACCTAGGGTAGGGTCATGGACCTGTCCAAGATACCCTCCCCAAGGACATCTCTTGAAGAAAACACCTTTCAGTCGACCTGGAAGGATTCCACTCGACGGACCTGAAGACACTCGACCATCGGCCAACCACTCGACTGCCAGAAGATCTACAGTCAGTCTACACGCAAACGGTCGGTCATTAAGTGGCTTTATGGTCATCATAGCACTTTATGTGGGATGTTACAAGTAACTCCCTCTCTTAATGTACCTTAATCCCTACATAGCGAAATTTGGAGGGGTCTGGCGAACTCTATATAAGCCACCCCTCCTCGTGTAAAGGGTTAGCACCCACAGCAACTCATACGCACATAATACAGTCGACCTCCTCCGGCTCACGAGGCGTGGGGCTGTTACTTCCTCCGAGAAGGGCCTGAACTCGTAAACATCTTGCGTATACAAGTACTCCATAGCTAGGATCTTGCCTCTCCATACCTACCCCCCATTCTACTGTCAGACTTAGAACCACGACAATTAGCAATAAGAGAAAGATACCGGAAGCTGAAATTTCCACCATGCTTGCTAATTATACTTTTAAGGGTGGAATACCAAAGAAACTTGGAGATCCAGGAGTACCCACTATACCATGCTCCATTAAAAGAAATTATGTTAAAACTGCTTTATGTGATCTTGGAGCAGGTGTAAGTGTTATGCCTCTCTCTTTATATCGTAGACTTGATTTGAATAAGTTGACACCTACTGAAATATCTTTGCAAATGGCTAATAATTCAACTGCTATACCTGTCGGTATTTGTGAGGATGTGCCTGTTGTGGTTGCGAACGTTACTATTTTAACGGACTTTGTTATTCTTGATATTCCCGAGGACGATAGTATGTCTATTATTCTTGGAAGACCTTTTATGAATACTGCAGGGGCTGTTATTTATTGCAACAAGGGCAATGTCACCTTTCATGTCAATGGTAATGAGCATACGGTACACTTTCCGAGGAAACAACCTCAAGTTCATACTATCAATTCTATTGGAAAAATTCCAACGATTATATTTGGAGGTTTTGAATTTCCTCTTCCTACTGTCAAGAAGAAATATGATATTCTTATTATAGGGGATGTGCATATCCCTGTTGAGGTAACATAGTGTTACTCGAAATTTCTCCAGTTCCATGTTATTCGGAATGAGTTTGTTAACAAGACTTGATCGACCTTGTTAGTGGATTCCTTTTGATGATCATGAGACGGATGAAACTAGAAGGCACAACCTTCTTTACCCTCTTTATACTTTCTGTTATTTAGTTGAAATAAAGTAAAAATAGTATTTTCTGTCTGTTTTCTGATTTATCTGTGCAATATAGAAATACCCCAAAAATAAAAGTCCTCCAAATGCCATGCCAATTTAATATGATTTTTTCGGGAATATTTGAGGATTTATGGGCCGAGAACACTGCGGGGCGCTGCCACCTGGCCACGAGGGTGGAGGGCGCGCCCTAGCCCCCCAGGGCGTGCCCCCTGCCTCGTGGGCCCATGATGGCCCTCCTCCACTTATTCCTGCACCCATCCTCTTCTTCTTCCTCCCACAAACACGAATATCTGGCTCAAACACGAGTTCCAGCTCACGTTGCTGTGATTTTCGATCTCCTTGCTCAAACACCTCTCACCAAACTTCTTGGGGAGATTATTCCTTGGTATGTGACTCCTCCATTGGTCCAATTAGTTTTTGTTCTAGTGCTTTATTCTTTGCAAATTTGTGCTGCATAGGTGACCATGTTCTTGAGCTTGCATGTCAAATTTATATGGTTCCAAGTAGTTCTAATGCATGATATATCCTCTAGGCACTTGTAGGAGTAGTTGCTATCAATTTTATTGAAGTTGGTTCACTTTTGTTTTAAGTTACTAAAAATTTCATAAATTTTTCAGAGGAAGCAATATGCTTAGGAAGATGTTCCAAGGTGGTTCTTCAAGGAAGCAAGGCCCCAGGCATGCAATGCGTGATGCTGATGAGGAACCCCCAAGGGATGCTCCAGTGCGGCCTTGTGAGTGGCCTTCAGAAAATTTTATGGATCGTGCAGGAATCAAAGAAGAATTTAATGCATATTTGCCTAACGCCGATCTTGTGGACTTTGAGGCAGACAAATGCCCATAGTATCATGATCTCACTAGCTCATTTGTGAGGAGGTTGAATTTTCATCTTCGCGTAATTCTCCTTCAGTCATGTTTGATCTTTATGACAAATCTTATACCATGGACTTAGAGGATTTTACTTTTGCCTGCAAACTTCCACAGTGGGGTAGTACTATTGATCCACGTAAATCTGAATTTAGAAACTTTCTTGCTAGTATAACTGTGGGAGAATCTAGAGATGTAACACAAGCTACCATAGGGAGCATTCACTTTCCTGCCATACATTATTTTGCTCTCTTCATAGGCAGATGCATAACTGGTAAGGATGAAGCATGTCACATGTGTGTCCCTGACCTTAGCATTCTCAGGAGTGCTGTGTTGGGAGACCAATCTTATCATATGGGAGCATTGTAGCATGTAGGTTGCATCATAATAGATATAATGGAGATTTCTTTGGAGGAATTTATGCAACCCGCTTAGCAAATTTTCTTGAGGTAGACGTTCGTGAGGGTGATATGGAGTTACCTCCCGCATATTTAGATTATAACTCTATGGCTTCGCACCAGTTTGTCGAGAGGCCTGTATCACCTATCTTATATCGACTAATCTTTGATAAACAGCGTGTTGTCCGTATTACTCTTCCTGCTCCTGCCTTATTTGATTCTCAGACAAAAGGAAGACATGTTATTACCAGAGAGGAGGCAGATGAGTACGAGAGGACAGCGGAGGCAGCTCAACGCCACGCTGCAACTCAGGAGGCGATAGCCGCTGCATCACAGTACGACCCCAGCTACACCTACGGGTATCCGCCAGGCCATCCCTGGTAATGAACCAACTTAGGCCAAAAGCCTAAGCTTGGGGGAGTACGTATTTCCCACCGACATTACATTTATGTTCACACACACTCATTACTAAATGTCGGTGCTTATACTCTTTCACTGTAATATCCATGCTAGTTTATTTTCTTTTTCCTGCTTTCTTCTTGTGCGTTTGTTAAACTTTAAGAAAACAACAAAAAAATTAGTGTAGCTCCTAGTTAGTTTACTTTTCCTGCTGTAGTAGTAATAATTAAAAAGAAAACCCAAAAAGATTTCCCGTTCTTCTTTTGCTTGTTGGGAGCTTTCCCGTGTAAACAGTTTTTATTTCCTTTCTTTTCTTTGGGGGTCGATAGGAGAAGACCATGATTAAATTGTTGAACTGGCTCTTATATGCATTATTGTTGATTTAACCAAGAGCCCATATTGCCTTGTCTCCTCCTGCTTATTGAATGCTCGCAGATTCCAGCTTAGTCCAATGCACGTGCACTCTTATTATTATCCACATCGTTCGGCCGTGCAAGTGAAAGGCAATAATGATGATATATGATGAATTGATTGGGATAAGCAAAACTGGTATGAACTCGACCTCTCTTGTTTTTGTAAATATGATGAGTTCATCGTTCTTGATTCAGCTTATTATGAATAAACATGTTTGCAATGACAATTAGAGATCATAATTGCTTATGCCATGCTTGATTAGCTATGAGCTATAATGGTTTACCTTATGCATTGCCAACATGCTATTAAAATGGTTGTGATGTGGTATGATGGGGTGGTATCCTCCTTTGAATGATTTAAGTGACTTGACTTAGCACATGTTCACACATGTAGTTGAAAAAAATCAACATAGCCTTCACGATATTTATGTTCATCGTGGATTATATCCTACTCATGCTTGCATCCAATGTTTATTAATTTTAGTGCATGTTCATGACTGTTATCGCTCTCTAGTTGGTCGCTTCACAGTCTTTTGCTAGCCCTCACTTGTACTAAGTGGGAATACTGCTTGTGCATCCAATCCCTTAAACCCCAAAGTTATTCCAGATGAGCCCACTATACCTGTAACGCCCGGATAATTAGGCTACAGAAAAACTCTGCTAATGATGCCACGTCACCTCCGTTATTGTTGCAAATCCCTCGTTAGTTCAAAAAAACGATTCAAAATTTAAATTCCAAATATGGCATACAACAAAAGTTTTCAAACAATAAAACAAAATGTTCAGTTTGTGGCAATTAAATCATAGGTAATATTGGTAGAGAAACCACATTTCTATAAAATAATTAAATGCACTATGATAATTAAAAGCATTAACTAAAACATTAATTAAATGCCTTTTTCTAAATTATAAAATATTAAAACATTTTATTTAGGGGTCAAACTTTTGTAGCCGTGGGTTAAATGATAATACTAATTTAGAAGTTTATTTTATCCTTTAGTTAAACTAAAATACATTAAAGACTAAAAGAGAAATGAACAAAAGGTAAAACAAAAAAACAAAAGTAAGGAACACCCCCTTGTGTTGGCCTCAGCCAGTGGCCATCCAACCGGCTGGCCCACCTAAACCCTCCATAACCTCCCCACCGACAGAAACCCTAGCCTATCGCCCCCACTCCCCCCCACTCGCTCGCTCCCCCACTCCCCCCCCCCCCCGTTTCTGGATCGGGGCAAACCGCCCCGACCCCATCGTCCCTGGCACCGCCACCCGTCGCCCCTCCTCTACCACGCCACCGCGCCCCGACGTTCGACGCCGTCACCAGACCCACCGCGCCGAGCCCCCTCGCCGGATCGCCCTCGTCCGATATGGATCGGCAAGCGAGCTGCTCCCCGACGCCATCGCCACCGTCCTCTCCGTCGCCGAACCTCCCTCGACCTCGTCGCCTCCTTCGTCGCGTCGTCCTCCGCCTCCCCCTGCGCCCGCTGAAGGCCGCCACGGCTCGTCTCGCCCGCAGCGTGCCCAGCGCTGCTCCCGTCATCGCCGGCCACCGAGGCCCAGCCTTCGCCTTCGCCTCTCATGGCCTCGGGTGCGAGCACCCGCAACCGTACGCCCGCGCGCCCGCAAGGCCGCGCCCGTTGGCCGCCCCGATTGGCCAGATGGGTCACACGCACATGGGGCCCAGCCCCTGTTAAAATAAAGAAGATAAAAAAAGAAAACTAATTAATTAATTAATTAAACAATTAATTAACTTAATTAAATCCTGAATAGATGATTAGTTAAATTTACTTAACACGCTAATTAAACTAAGCAAGCTGGTAATTAGTTATCGATCTATGACAGAATGGACCCATGCGTCGGTTTGACCAAGTCAATCGACAGTTGACTGATGACATCACGCTGACCTCATCTTGACATCATAATGACATTTTCTAAATTAAATTAATTACATTAATTCTAAAAATGCTTTAAAACTCTAGAAAATCATATAAAATAAACCGTAGCTTAGATGAAAATACTTTCTACATGAAAGTTGCTCAGAACAACGAGACGAATCCGGATACGCAGCCCGTTCATCCGCCACACGTCCCTAGCATAGTGAACCTGCAACATTTCACCTCCGGTTCATTTGCCCGAAAACACGGAACACCGGGGATGCTTCCCGGATGTTTCCCCCCTTCACCGGTATCACCTCAGACCGCGTTAGAACACGTCTAGCTCTGCTTGTTGTCCTGATATGCATCTGTTTGCATGGTATTCATTGTTTCTTCCCCCTCTTCTCTCTGGTAGACTACGAGACCGACTGCTTTGCTGCCCAGTCACGACTACGGAGTTGGCGACCCTCTCCTTGCTAGAGCAATCGTGCAAGCCCCCTTTGATCACCGGATATCGCCTACTCTTCTCTATCTTGCTTGCATTAGAGTAGTGTAGCATGTTACTGCTTTCAGTTAATCCTATCTTTGCTGCATAGCCTATCCTTGCTACTCTTGTTGTTACCTTTACTCGCTATCCTCGCTTAGTATAGGATGCTAGTGTTCCATCAGTGGCCCTACATTCTTTTCCATCTGCTATGCTATACTACTGGGCTGTGATCACTTCGGGAGGTGATCACGGGCATATACTATATACTTTACACTGTTACATTACCTGTGATACTGTTCCGAGATGGGGGCTGAAAGGACAGGTGGTTCCATCCCGGTAGAGGTGGGCATGGGTTCCCTACGGCCCACGACTGTTACTTTATGGCGGAGCGACAGGGCAGGTTGAGACCACCTAGGAGAGAGGTGGGCCTGGCCCTGGTCGGCGTTCGCGGATACTTAACACGCTTAACGAGATCTTGGTATTTGATCTGAGTCTGGCCATTTGGTCTATACGCACTAACCATCTACGCGGGAGTAGTTATGGGTATCCCGGCGTCGTGGTATCGGCCAGGCTTGCCGTGGCGTCGGCCAGAGTGGGCGCGCGGATTGGACCGAACGCTGTAGGCTAGGTCTGCTTCGGCAGCGTCACATAGCGTCTTGAGTGTGCTAAGGCGATGGGCCCAGACCCTGTGCGCTTAGGTTTAGACCGGCGTCTTTGACCTCTCTGTTGAGCCTAGGTGGGGCTGCGACGTGTTGATCTTCAGCGGCGGGCATGACCCGAGAAAAGTGTGTCCGCCAAATGGGATCAAGCGTGTTGGGTTATATGGTGCACCCTGCAGGAAGTTAATCTATTCGAATAGTCGTGATCTTGATAACAGGACGACTTGGAGTTGTACCTTGACCTTATGACAACTAGAACCGGATACTTAATAAAACACACCCTTCCAAGTGCCAGATATAACCCGGTGGTCGCTCTCTCTCAGGGTTACGAGGAGGGTATCGCCGGGTAGGATTATGCTATTCGATGCTACTTGGAGGACTTCAGTCTGCTCTCTTCTACATGTTGCAAGACGGAGGCTGCCAGAAGCGTAGTCTTCGGCAGGATTAGCTATCCCCCTCTTATTCTGGCATTCTGTAGTTCGGTCCACTGATATGGCCCTTTACACATATATCCATGCATATGTAGTGTAGCTCCTTGCTTGCAGTACTTTAGATGAGTACTCACGGTTGCCTTGTTCCCCTTTTCCCCTTTCTTTGCAGGTTGCTGCGACGGGCGATGGAGCCAGGAGCGAACACCACCATCGATGGCGACTACTACATCGAGGCGCCTACTACTACGTGCAGCCCGGCGGCGACCAAGAGTAGTTAGGAGGATCCCGAGCGGGAGGCCTGCGCCTCTTCGATCTGTATCCCGGTTTGTGCTAGCCATCTTATGGCAAACTTGTTTTACTTATGTCTCGTACTCGGATATTGTTGCTTCACGACTCGTTTATGATCGAGCACTTGTATTCGAGCCCTCGAGGCCCCTGGCTTGTATTATGATGCTTGTATGACTTATTTTTATTTTTAGAGTTGTGTTGTGATATCTTCCGTGAGTCCACGATCTTGATCGTACATGTTTTGCGTGTATGATTAGTGTACAATTGAATCGGGGCGTCACAAGTTGGTATCGAGCCATTGCCTGTAGGAATCCCCCTTCCTAACTCCTTGGCCGAAGTCGAGTCTAGACATTGCAAAACTTTTACTAACATGGCTGTGTGTCTTACGGGCACACGTCGCCATTGGGTGGTATTAGGATCTTTTATTCCTCGTCTATACTCTGGGACTCTGATTTCTCTTCTATTCGGGTTAAATTAATTTTACTAAATCTAACATTAGGATCTCGTTATCACTTTCACCCGAAGAGCCCCTTATTACTGATGATCGTCTGCTGCACCAGAAGACCCTGAAGATACTCTCCGCTGTTAACTCGAGAACTTGTGTTCATCGCGTTTGCAATTCCCCTTCCACCGTAAACCCATATGGATAACTACTTGCAGTTGTTATTCTTACCCTCATCCCCAGTTGGTCTTGTTATTACAAGATACCCTGAAAAACTCGTCGTTGTTTCGATAATCCTTTAAGCTTACTGCCGTGTTGTTCCTTGTCACCTGAATACCCCTACGGTTAATTCTCGCACTTATCGAGTATCCGCTCATCCCCGATTGTTCCTGTGTTACACAAAAGTCTTGAAATACCATTCGATATTCCAAAAATCCTCGGCAACCTATTGCTCGAATTTCTTGTTTGCTTTCATTATGATTAATCCCATAAGTATAGTAATCATATTAGCATCCTTTGTCACCATCATTTTTGAGTCCGTTGATTCAATACATTGTGAATGTTCACAATCATCAGTCAAGTCCTAGGATTATCTTTCCGGCTCAGACGTCATTTTGAACATGAGCTGGTTCTCGACCAAACTATCTATCGTCGATTGTGCTTCTGGTATATACAATTGATCCATCCTTGATCAGAACGTCTGCTTCTGATCCCTTGTTTTGGAAATCATAATTCCTTTGCATTTAAGCTTTGAATTATTCAGATGATTCCATAACTTGTTGCATTCGCATTCTTTCTTCCTCTGATTGGGTATCGATACTCACCTCAGCTCCACTATGGATCGCCTTATCCACTGTTGGATTATTATATCCGACAGTGTCCTTCATAATTAATCACTTTGTGAGTCCTTCTCCGATACATAATGCCTTTGTTAAATTGTATCCTTTCCTTTTGTCATCCATGCTCTGCTTTCCAGCTGGTGATACTTACTCTTGAAGCTTATGGTATATGTTCACAAGAAGCCCCAATGGGATTGAACCAACGCCTTCCCTCATCGGCGTGAACCCGAAAGATTTCACGAGTCATACTTATCTGGTATTGCACGGGTAAAACTTTCAACAACTAATGTCATCTTGAAATACAAGAGGTGAATGGAAGATTATGCATTGAGGAAGTGAGTCGACCTTGAACTTTGTGTTCATGCCCATGGACGTGATGTATATCCTATCATGGAAGCTTCTTGTAATAATAACTATTTCCTTGATAACTAACATATGGTATCTGTGAATTGATCCCTTGCAACCGTGGTTCCGACCATGATTGTTCTTCTTTGATTCCATTTCTCGGACAAGTTAAAACAATTGTCTTCTATGGATCAATACACCAGTCCAACCTTTACTTTGATCTTCTGTCGAGTATTACCCCCCTGGTATCTCGAGATTATCATGGAACTGCATAACTTCTTATGAGTTCTTCATCAAGTGCTACATTCCCACTGATTCCAATTTTTCATGGGCTCTGAGTTATTATACACTCAAAGACACCGATAACTGAACCGAGTCCGCACTACGGTTCAACAACTCTTCAGTAAGCTTCTATAAGTACGAGTTTGTACCCGGTCACGCCATTCCTAGCCTGTCTGGCTATATCGTTGTCGTGATGATTTTAACTGTGCTACCCGGTCCTTCTTCTCAGAGCACAATTTTCGATGATGAACTAACCTTACGTCGATCCTCATCGTCATTATCATTTCGCCTTGAACAACAAGCTTGGTTTCGAGTTTGTGTCGTACCCTTGGTTCCAATAACCTTTCACTTCATCATTACTTTGACTTGATGTAAATGGCCGATCGATTACATCTTCATGAACTCTCGCGACAAAGGTGTCGTGATCATCAACATTCTGAGCTCATCCAGGATATCAATTGAATTCATGATGAGAAATACCATCCTTGCCCTCGATGAATTGTATTATCATCGACCACTTTATTGCCTTCCCACCAACACAAGCTTGTTCATGTTTGGTGTTATACCTTGAGTTCCTTGCTATCCAGCAATTGTTCTTCTTTACCTTGGAGTATTACCATCCTTTATGTCAAGAATGTTCTAAGATTTTTTCCACCTCTTGAGAATTCTTGACATAGAAATACTTCTCACCATCACCATTCTTTCTTGGTCCCCGTGTTAATTCCAACAAGTGAACGGTGTTGTTTGGATTCTTTCCTTCTAGCAACCCTATTTCTTTGAAGTTCATGGTCGAAAGTTCATTCTTAGGCTATTGATTATTGAATCACCATTACGACATTGGTCGTGCAACCCAACCCATATTTGGGCGCACCTTTCAACCAATGTTTAATTGTGTATGTTTTCCTCGAGCATACTTCCTTATATCATTTGATCTGACAAATGTTATCTCCTTGTTCACTTAATTGTGGAAATCCATCTTTTGGCAATCTCGATGAATTGCCATTGAGTTCACCAGACACCTCCTTGTCCTCTCCTTGGGTTAATGATGGACTCTTGTTAACGGAAATCACTTCATAGTTCATTTCCCCGAGAATCTTACAATGTCATCTCGTCAATTTGCGTTGCACCTTTTCTTCTCGTGTATCCTAAGTCCGAGGTATCCACGACACCAATCGGATCTGAATCTCGGTCAGATATGATGGTTGGGACATATTTCCAAGAGTTGTAACATTGATCTCTACGTAACCCGGTAAGGTGGTGTCTTTTCTTAGCAACCTTGGCCAGAGGACCTATTGTTATAGTTTCCTTTTTAGCAATGTTAACCATTCTTCCAAAAGGAAATTGAAAGACTTATTCTATAAGCTGTTCCTGATGAATCCATTGAGTATCTAAAGTCCGACCTTTGCTTGAAGACCATGTCAATGCTATCTCGAAGCATGTCTGTGGTACTCCGATTTTCAACAAGAACATTTGAAGCCCAATGCTAAATGTTTCTTGCTCAATTATCCGAACACCGATGTATGGGTAATGTCATGAAAATTATCTCCCCTACCTAAAGAGTTTTCTACATTATATCCTGTCATGGATATCATGCTCTGCTTATCCTTGGGAAGGATATACCCCTGAAATATGTGTTTAAACACATTTTCCTTTCCATTGTTCTGTTTAATCTGAGAATATCATTTTCCTTTCCATTGGTTTGCTTAACCCTTCTTGTGATCTATATGTAAAACACCTTGGTGTACAAACCGTGTCAGTAAGACCCTGTTTCTATTGTTGATGACATTCCGGTAACCACTGATGGATGAGAACTTTGCCTATTGGTCCGCCTTGTTCAACGAGTAGGAAAATGGTTCTCTTCGTCCCTCGCCCTTGGTACCGACGTCGTTGCCGACATAAGCGGCGAGCTATCCTCGACATGCCTTGCTTACATGATCGTGCAAGGCGTTACCGCCCTTCCTACTCTTAACCCATATGGTGGGCCCATAACCCACAGTTCCACGAGGATCGAAACTGACTCTCCTACACCCCTGTTCCCAAGGTTGTTCCTCGCGTGACCTCGTATGTAATTCACGAGCCACCTTCAGATCTGATATCGGACACAATACTTATTCCCGTTGTTTTGACCCTTTCACGCCCTATTACAGGCATCGAACGATTGCCTGCCCGCTCGAAACTTTCCAGGTTACCTCCTTACTTTGCTCTCGATAATTTCTTAAGATTCGATTCGAGAGTTACTTTCCGCCACCTTCCTCGATGTTGTCGACCCGATAGTCAACCTTGCCGACGTCCGTTCTCTCGGAATAACCCGCCTTATTCTATCGTGAAATGCGATGGAGATCCCGAAGAAAGGATGCCAACTTCTTCATGATGACCTGAAGCGAGAAATGATGACATCAACGTAATGGATCGACCTCTTGAGGAGAGTATCTAAGACCAAGAAGATTCGTTAGAATTTACGTAACTGAGCCTTTCCCCCTTAGTCCCCCTCTTAAATCTCGGGACGAGATTTCTTGTAGTGGAGGAGAATTGTGACGCCCGGATAATTAGGCTACAGAAAAACTCTGCTAATGATGCCACGTCACCTCCGTTACTGTTGCTAATCCCTCGTTAGTTCAAAAAACCGATTCAAAATTCAAATTCCAAATATGGCATACAACAAAAGTTTTCAAACAATAAAACAAAAATGTTCGGTTTGTGGCAATTAAATCATAGGTAATATTGGTAGAGAAACCACATTTCTATAAAATAATTAAATGCACTATGATAATTAAAAGCGATAACTAAAACATTAATTAAATGCCTTTTTCCAAATTATAAAATATTAAAACATTTTATTTAGGGGTCAAACTTTTTGTAGCCATGGGTTAAATGATAATACTAATTTAGAAGTTTATTTTATCCTTTAATTAAACTAAAATACATTAAAGACTAAAAGAGAAATGAACAAAAGGTAAAACAAAAAAGTAATGAACATCCCCCCCGCCCTTGTGCTGGGCCTCGGCCAGTGGCCATCCAACCGGCCGCCCACCTAAACCCTCCATAACCTCCCCACCGATGTAAACCCTAGCCTATCGCCCCCACTCCCCACTCGCTCGCTCCCACTCCCCCCGTTTGGATCGGGCAAACCGCTCCGACCCCATCGTCCCCCAGCACCGCCACCGTCGCCCCTCCTCTACCACGCCAGCGCCCGGCGTTCGACGCCGTCACGGACCCGCCGCCCCCCTCCGCCGGATCGCCCTCGTCCCTATCTCGATCGGCAGCGAGCTGCTCCCACGCCATCGCCACCGTCCTCTCCGTCGCCGAACCTCCCTCGACCTCGTCGCCTCCTCCGTCGCGTCGTCCTCGGCCTCCACCCAGCCTTGCCCGTGACCTACATGCTCGATGTGAGCCGCTGCCTCCCTCCTCCCTCGTTGCTAACATGTACTTGCCCGTCTATCGGGCCGTAGCTACTTGGCCGGCGCCTCGCCTCCTTGCCGCCCCTGCCCGCGCCGTTTCGCCAAGCCACGCGTGCCCGCTTCTCCCGCCCGCCCTTCGCGGTGGCCTCGCGCCCTGCCCGTCTTTGCCAGCAGCAGGAATTCGCCTTCCGCCCTGCCCTATTGCACGCCCGGCACCGACCCGCTTCCCCAGCGCCGGCTGCCAGCTCGTCTACGCCAGCAGCGTGCCGGCATTTACTCCGTCGTCGCCGGCCACCGAGGCCCCGGGCGTGCTCGCCCTCGCCTCTCATGGCCTCGGGTGCGAGCACACCCATCAGTCACGCCAGCGCCCATAAAACAGCGCCGTTAGCCGCCCCGATTGGCCAGATGGGTCACACGCACATGGGGCCCAGCCCCTGTTAAAATAAAGAAGATAAAAAAGAAAACTAATTAATTAATTAATTAAACAATTAATTAACTTAATTAAATCCTGAATAGATGATTAGTTAAATTTACTTAACCTGCTAATTAAACTAAGCAACTGGTAATTAGTTATCAGTCTATGATGAATGGACCCATGCGTCGGTTTGACCAAGTCAATCGACAGTTATTTGATGACATCACGCTGACCTCATGCTGACATCATAATGACATTTTCTAAATTAAATTAATTCTGTTAATTCTAAAAATGCTTTAAAACTCTAGAAAATCATATAAAATAAACCGTAGCTTAGATGAAAATACTTTCTACATGAAAGTTGCTCAGAACAACGAGACGAATCCGGATACGCAGCCCGTTCATCCGCCACTTGTCCCTAGCGTAGTGAACCTGCAACATTTCACCTCCGGTTCATCTGCCCGAAAACAAGGAACACCGGGGATGCTTCCCGGATGTTTCCCCTCTTCACCGGTATCACCTCAGACCGCGTTAGAACACGTCTAGCTCTGCTTGTTGTCCTGATATGCATCTGTTTGCATGGTATTCATTGTTTCTTCCCCCTCTTCTCTCTGGTAGACTACGAGACCCGTACGCTGCTGCCTGTGCGACTACGGAGTTGTGACCCCTCACCTTGCCGTGAGCAATCAGGCAAGCCCCCTTTGATCACTAGATATCGCCTACTCTTCTCTATCTGCTTGCATTTGAGTAGTGTAGCATGTTCTTTGCTTTCGATTAATCCTATCTTCTTTGCATAGCTTTGTCATTGCTACTCTTTGTTGTTACCTTTACCTGCTATCCTACTGCTTAGTATAGGATGCTAGTGTTCCGTCAGTGGCCCTACATTCTTGTCCGTCTGCCATGCTATACTACTGGGCTGTGATCACTTCGGGAGGTGATCACGGGCATATACTATATACTTTACACTGTTACATTACATGTGATACTGTTCGGAGATGGGGGCTGAAAGGACAGGTGGCTCCATCCCGGTAGAGATGGGCACAGGTTTCCGGCCCCGGCCCATTTGTTACTTTATGGCGGAGGCGGCAGGGCAGGTTGAGACCACCTAGGAGAGAGGTGGGCACAGCCTGGTGGGCGTTCGTGGATACTCAACACGCTTAACGAGATCTTGGTATTTGATCTGAGTCTGGCCATTTGGTCTATACGCACTAACCATCTATGCGGGAGTAGTTATGGGTATCCCGACGTTGTGGTATCGGTAGAAAGCTTCGTGGCGTCGACAAGCGAGTGGCGTGGCGCGGATTGGACTGGGCAGCATGAGGCTAGGTGCACTTCCGGCCGTCTGCATAGCGATGTAGGTGTGCTAAGGCGATGGGCCTAGGCGCTGTGCGTTTAGGTTTAGACCGGCGTCTGGAACCTCTCTGTTGAGCCTAGGTGGGGCTGCGGCGTGTTGATCTTCCACGGCGGGCATGACCCGAGAAAAGTGTGTCGGCCAAATGGGATCAAGTGTGTTGGGTTATGTGGTGCACCCTGCAGTGAAGTTAATCTATTGAATAGCCGTGATCTTGATGAGGGCGACTTGGAGTTGTACCTTGACCTTATGACAACTAGAACCGGATACTTAATAAAACACACCCTTCCAAGTGCGGATATAACCCGGTGGCCGCTCTCTCTCGGGGAGTTACGAGGAGGGGATCGCCGGGTAGGATTATGCTATTCGATGCTACTTGGAGGACTTCAGTCTACTCTCTTCTACATGTTGCAAGGCGGAGGCTGCCAGAAGCGTAGTCTTCGACAGGATTAGCTATCCCCTCTTATTATGGCATTCTGCAGTTCAGTCCACTGATATGGCCCTTTACACATATATCCATGCATATGTAGTGTAGCTCCTTGCTTGCGAGTACTTTGGATGAGTACTCACGGTTGCCTTGTTCCCCCTTTTCCCCCTTTCTTTACCCGGTTGTTGCAACCAGACGATGGAGCCCAGGCGAGGCCACCGTCGATGGCGACTACTACCGGAGGTGCCTACTACTACGTGCAGCCCGGCGGCGACCAGGAGTAGTTAGGAGGATCCCAGGCGGGAGGCCTGCGCCTCTTCGATCTGTATCCCGATTTGTGCTAGCCATCTTATGGCAAACTTGTTTAACTTATGTCCGTACCCGGATATTGTTGCTTCCGTGACTTCGTCTATGATCGAGCACTTGTATTCGAGCCCTCGAGGCCCCTGGATTGTATTATGATGCTTGTATGACTTATTTTTATTTTTAGAGTTGTGTTGTGATATCTTCCCGTGAGTCCCTGATCTTGATCGTACACGTTTGCGTGTATGATTAGTGTACGATTGAATCGGGGGCGTCACAATACCTTCCTATATGCGGTATCTACCCGCCGTTCAAAGTAAATTTGTATGTGCCAAACTCTAAACCTTCAAATAAACATTCTGTTTTGTATGCTCGAATAGCTCATGTATCAACTAGGGTTGCCCTTATCTTCCATATTAGGCGGGTTATTCTCAAGAGGAGTGGACTCTGCTCCTCACTCACGAGAAAATGGCTGGTCATCGGGATGCCCAGTCCCATGCTTTATGCAAACTAAGTCAAAAATAATTGCAAACAAAACTCCCCCTGGGACCTGATGTTAGTTGGAGGTACTCGTTGTTTCGAGCAAGCCATGGATTGATGCTTGTTGGTGGAGGCGGAGTATAAACTTTACCATTCTGTTTGGGAACCGCCTATAATGTGTGTAGCATGGAAGATATCGCCATCTCTTAGTTGTTATGTTGACAATGAAAGTATGCCGCTCAAAATATTATTTATCTCTATTTCGAAACCGAGCTCTGGCACCTCTACAAATCCCTGCTTCCCTCTGCGAAGGTCCTATCTATTTACTTTCATGTTGAGTCATCACCCTCTTATTAAAAAGCACTAGCTGGAGAGCGCAGCTATCATTTGCATCCATTAATATTAATTTATATTGGGTATGACTATGGTGGATCTCTTTTACCATGAATTACAATGTCTAGTCAGTCCTTGATCTTTAAAGGTGCTATGCATTTATGTTTCTTGCGGTCTCGAGAAAGGGCTAGCGAGATACCATCTTGTTATATCATATTATGATTGTTTTGAGAAAGTGTTGTCATCTGAGATTTATTATTATGACTCGCTAGTTGATTATGCCATTGATATGAGTAAACATGAGACACGAGAATTATTGCAAATGTGGTTAGTTATAATCTTTCTTTGAAAACCTGACTGCTGGCTTTACATATTTACAACAACAAGAGCAAACAGAGTTTGTAAAAAATTTTCTTTTTCTCTTTCAGTTTATCAACTGAATTGCTTGAGGACAAGCAAAGGTTTAAGCTTGGGGGAGTTGATACGTCTCCGTTGTATCTACTTTTCCAAACACTTTTGCCCTTGTTTTGGACTCTAACTTGTATGATTTGAATGGAACTAACACGGGTAGCGTTGTTTTCGGCAGAATTGCCATGATGTTGTTTTGTGTGCGAGAAAACAAAAGTTCTCGGAATGACCTGAAACTCCACGGAACATCTAGTCAAAAATAATAAAAATCCTTGCCAAAGATGAAGACCAGGGGCCCACACCTATCCACGAGGTGGGGGCGCCCCCAAAGCGCGCCCCCTACCTCGTGGGCCCCACAGAGCTCCTCCGGCGCCAACTCCAACTCTATATATTTGCTTCGGAGTGAAAAAAATCAAGGAGAAGAAATCATCGCGTTTTTACGATCACGGAGCCGCCGCCAAGCCCTAAAACCTCTCGGGAGGGCTGATCTGAGTCCGTTCGGGGCTCAGGAGAGGGATTCGTCAGCCGTCGTCATCATCAACCAGCCTCCATCACCAATTTCATGATGCTCACCGCCGTGCGTGAGTAAGTCCATCATAGGCTTGCTGGACAGTGATGGGTTGGATGAGATATATCATGTCATCGTATTAGTTTTGTTAGGGTTTGATCTCTAGTATCCACTATGTTACGAGATTGATGTTGCTATGACTTTGCTATGCTTAATGCTTGTCACTAGGGCCCGAGTGCCATGATTTCAGATCTGAACCTATTATGTTTTCATGAATATATTTGTGTTCTTGATCCTATCTTGCAAGTCTATAGTCACCTACTATGTGTTATGATCCAGCAACCCCAGTGACAATAATTGGGACCACTCCGGTGATGACCGTAGTTTGAGGAGTTCATGTATTCACTATGTGTTAATGCTTTGGTCCGTACTCTATTAAAAGGAGGCCTTAATATCCCTTAGTTTCCGTTAGGACCCGCTGCCACGGAAGGGTAGGACAAAAGATGTCATGCAAGTTCTTTTCCATAAGCACGAATGACAATATTATTCGAATACATGCCTACATTACATTGATGAATTGGAGCTAGTTACATCTCACCCTATGTTATGATCGTTACATGATGAACCGCATCCGCATAATTATCCATCACCGATCCAATGCCTCTGAGTTTTCCATATCTTTGGTTTACGCTTATTTACTTTCCCGTTGTTACTATTACAATCATTACAAAACACCAAAAATATTACTTTTGCTTTCATTACTCTTTTGTTCCGTTACCACTACTATCATACTACTTTGCTACTAAATACCTTGCTGCAAATATTAATTTATCCAGGTGTGGCTGAACTGACAGCTCAGTTGGTAATACTTGAGAATATTCTTTGGCTCCCCTTGTGTCGAATCAATAAATTTGGGTTGAATACTCTACCCTCGAAAGTTGTTGCGATGCCCTACACTTGTGGGTTATCAGGCACCCTAGAACACACAAGTTGATCTTTTAGCCATATGTGGTGCCCACCTCCACAGTTTCACACCTCGGTCATATCATCGTAGTGCTTAGGGGAAACCCTACGCCGGTAACTTCATCATCACTGTCACCATGTCGTCGTGCTGACGGAACTCTCCCTCGGCCTCAGCTGGATCAAGAGTTCGAGGGACGTCACCGAGCTGAACGTGTGCAGATCACGGAGGTAACGTGCGTTCAGTACTTGATCGGTTGGATCGCAAAGACGTTCGACTACATCAACCGCATTACTAAACGCTTCTGCTTTCGGTCTACGAGGGTACGTGGGCACACTCTCCCCGCTTGTTGCTATGCTTCTCCTAGATAGATCTTGCGTGATCGTATGAATTTTTTTGAAATACAGTGGCATCCAAGCTAGGTCTACGCGTAGATGTTACATGCACGAGTAGAACACAAAGAGTTGTGGGCGATAATAGTCATATGGCTTACTAGCATGTCGTACTTTGATTCGGCAGTATTGTTGGATGAAGCGGCCTAGACCGACATCACATGACCGCGTTCATGAGACTGGTTCTACCGAGGTGCTTCGCACACAGGTGGCTAGTGGGGAATAAGCGCGTTTACCAGGCAAGTGGGGAGGCGCAGAATCCGAGTTGCCTTTATAAGGGGATAAGGACTCCCTTCTGCACCCACGCTTTCTTCTTCCTCATCCATTCCCCTTCGCTCGAGCTCCAGCCGGCGTTAAATCTTCTCCGCCCCACAAAGGTCTTCCGAAAATGTCCGGATCCGGGCAGGAGGCAAATGGATGGCCTCTACCGTCCGGGAGAAGGATATCAAAAAGCTTCGGGAGGCCGGGTATCTGGCCAAGAAAATCAGCCACCGTCTCCCGACGGCGGGACAGATCGTCCCTACTCCGGAACCCCACGAGAGGGTTGTATTTCTCCCTCATTGTTTCCGTAGGCTAGGGTTTCCCCTCCACCCTTCGTTCACGGCATCATGTATTATTACGGGATTGATTTTCATGATCTATCCCCCAATTCCTTCCTCAACATCTCGACATTCATCGTCGTGTGCGAGGCCTTTCTCTGCATCTCGCCACACTTCGGCTTATGGCTAAAGATCTTTAATGTGAAGCCCAAGGTAGTGAGCGGTGAGCACGCCGGTCTTGAGGCGCTATATGGTGAGCAAGATGCCCAACGTCACATGGCCAACAGGTACTTTTAATGATTCCATCAAAGAGTGGCAACAACAGTAGTTTTACATCACTGAGCCGCGCGGCACGGAATGGGCCGCTGCTCCCGAGTTCCGATCCGGAGCCCCTCTGCGGCTTACGTCCTGGCCCAAGAAGAGCCTGGACTGGTCTTCGTCCGATGAACTGTCGATGCTCCAGACGCGCGCTAAGGATATGGAAGACAAGAATATCGAACTTGTCAATGTAGTCCAGGTGATGTTAGTTCGCCGGATCCTGCCTTGTCAACACCGGACTTGCAATTTATGGGAATTCGATCCAGCCAAGCACCGGACCACAGAGAGCTCTTTGGCTCCTCGCACAAAGACATCTGGAAGGTGCTTTTCAAGTCCGACAAGTCATGGCGGACTCGGTAGGACCGCGGTACCAACTGTCCCATACAAGCTTCATTAAGTCATTATACGTTTTATCCGCATAACCCAAGGGAAATGCTTAATGTGTTTTCCAAAACTCTCCTAGGGCTGGACGAAGAAGGCGGGGCGTATCCACTGTCCGGCCCCGCTGCCAGAAGAACCGGCCAGCCCACTTCTGACAAAGATGTTGGTCCCGGCGCCTTACAAGGCGCTGAAGAAGAAGGCCGAGAAGGAGGCCAAAAAGACCCGGGCGGCCTTTGTCACCGTGGCACTTCGGACACAATATCCGAAGGCTCCAATGCCCATTCTGCCTCCGAAGAGGACGAGGAGGAGGAGGAAGACGGATCCCCAGCGGGGGGAAGAAAGAAGAGGACGGCTGTCGGTGTCAAAACCGGCGGATCTCGGGTAGGGGGTCCCGAACTGTGCATCTAGGCGGATGGTAACAGGAGACAAGGGACACGATGTTTTTAACCAGGTTCGGGCCCTCTCGATGGAGGTAATACCCTACTCCTGCTTGATTAATATTGATGATATGGGTAGTACAAGAGTAGATCTACCACGAGATCGGAGAGGCTAAACCCTAGAAGCTAGCCTATGGTATGATTGTTGTTAGATCCTACGGACTAAAACCCTTCAGTTTATATAGACACCGAATAGGGTTAGGGTTAGAGTCGGTTACAATGGTAGGAAATCTACATATCCGTATCGCCAAGCTTGCCTTCCACGCCAAGGAAAGTCCCATCCGGACACGGGACGAAGTCTTCAATCTTGTATCTTCATAGTCTAGGAGTCCGACCAAAGATGATAGTTCGGCTATCCGGACACCCCCTAGTCCAGACTCCCTCAGTAGCCCCTGAACCAGGCTTCAATGACGATGAGTCCGGCGCGCATATTGTCTTCGGCATTGCAAGGCGAGTTCCTCCTCCGAATACTTCATAGAAGGTTTTGAACACAAGGATAGTGCCCGGCTCTGCAAAATAAGTTCCACATACCACCGTAGAGAGAATAATTTTTGCACAGATCTGCTGATGTATTCCGTGGCGTGACATCACACCACGGCCAGGCCTTTATTCGAATCGTTTTTTACTGTCCCACCTCAACGCGTTTAGCGAGGCGGTTTCCTTGGCATGTCTTATCAAAGCGGAGATTGTGCCCCCTTATTCCGGGATTCCCATCAATACGGACGTGGGTAACCAATCCGCGCCATTGATTACGGCGCTTGGGAGATAAGTGAGTTTTACCAGGCTGGCGAGGGACGCATAGCTATGTCCGTCCATATAAGGGGATAAGGATCCATCTTTTCACCTACGCCTTCTTCCTCCTTTGCTCATCCATTTCCGCGCACTCGAGCTCCAGCGCCCAAGTCCGCACATCCCACCTCAACCTTCTCCAACTATGTCCGGAGCGGGAGGCAGGTGGATGGCCTCCTCCGTCACGGAGGGGCACATCACAAAGTTGCGGGAGGCGGATACTTGTCCAGCAACATCGCGCACCGGCTACCCGACGAGGGGCAGCTCATTCCAACCCCCAGGCCCCATGAGAGGGTGGTGTTTCTCACCCACTTCCTCCGTGGACTAGGTTTTCCACTTCACCCATTTGTCCGGGGGCTCATGTTCTACTACGGCCTGGACTTCCATGATGTGGCCCTGAATTTCATCCACAACATCTCGGCGTTCATCGTCGTGTGCGAGGCCTTCCTCTGCATCCAGCCCCACTTCGGCTTATGGCTGAAGATCTTCAATGTCAAGCCGAAGGTAATGGGCGGCCGCCAAGCGGAGTGCGGAGGCGCCATGGTTGGCAAGATGGCCAAAGTTTTATGGATCGAGGGCTCCTTTGTGGAGACCATAAAGGGGTGGCAATCGGGGTGGTTCTACATCACCGAGCCGCGCGACTCTCAATGGGCGGCGGCCCCCGAATTCTGATCTGGCTTCCCCACACGGCTCTCATCATGGAAAGAGACGGGCCTGACGTGGGGGAATTCGGATGAGTTATCCAAACCTGCGTCCGAAACCTGGTGGACAAGAATCTCAGGCTTGTCAACGTAATCCAGGTGATGCTCATCCGCCGGATTCTCCCATGCCAACAACGGGCCTTCAAATTGTGGGAGTTTGATCCGGCACAACACTCAACTCTGAAAAGGCTCTTCGATACTACGTACGAAGATGCCTGGAAGGTGCTGTTCAAAGGCGCCGAGGCTCCCACATCCGCTACCGAAGATCGCGAATTCAGCTCGCAGCGTCAAGCCAGCGAGGTAAGTTATTTTACCCTTTATGGGACTCTTGTTTTTCATAGATTGACTTTATGTGGGATCTAAAACTCCCTAACCTTTGACAGGACTGGCTGAAGACGTCCGGTCAGATTAACTGTCCGGCCCCTTTGCCAGAAGACCCAGTGGATGCCCGATTGACGGGGCTGCTGGCTCCGGTACCTCATGTGGTGCCGGAGAAGAAGGCCAAGAAGGAGGCCACTGAACTCGAAGGAGCTCCCGGCGCCAGTGTTGTCGGACTCATCGCTGACAACCCCGAGGCGGAATCCTCCTCCGAGGAAGAGGAGGAGGAAAAAGCCTCTCCCAGTGAAGGAGAGAAGAAAAGGAAGGCCGCCCCAACTGGGGAGGCCGGAGGGTCCAAGAAGGGAAGGACCCTTCCTCCGGACTTCTCCACCAACGCCGACAACGACCAGGAGGAGTGGCCAACAAGGGCCAAGCCCCTGGCGAGATCATAATTGTCCGGGTACCCATGGCTTTTTTTCATTGTATAGTGTTCTCTAATGCCGAACAATCATGCAGCCCGCCCAAGGACGAGTTTGCCGCTTCGTCGAGCAGGTCCCTGAGTTCGTCGGAAATGGAGAGTACTTCACTTCCGGCCGCCTCCTCACCTCACGCTGCAGATGGCGCCGAGGTGGGGCCCCAAGGGGGGCCTGGTCAAGAGGAGGTGGCGCAGGAGGCGCCGCAAGGCAACCTCCCGGACTCCAGGCGCGTGGGAGGCGAGACCCCCAGGGGCTCTAAGCCCGATCCTCGTCCGGACTAAATACCGGAACCGTCAGTGGTTCCGAAGTTCGGCAAGCGGTCCCTTCATAGGAAGGGTAAGACGCCGGTGTCCTCCGTCCAACTGGAGGCACCGGATAACTTACTAGAGGCGCTTAACGGCGCCTCCATCGACGAGGAGCACCGCACTGTTATGAGTGTGGTGATCCAGAAAGTTCAGTCCGCCAAGAGCGGGCTGACTGAAGCGTGTACCAGCCTTCTAACAGGCTTTGAGGTAAGTTTAGAATATGTAAAAAGATTACCGCATAGACAAGTAGCCCTCGATGCTTAGTTCGATTGTTCGGAAAGAAAAGCGGACTAAGGATCTAAAAAGATATCTGCAGGAGTCTAACATAAGTATGTCAATATGGGAATGCAGGCTGCTTGCCGACCTCTGCCAGACCTTGACTGCGGAGGTCAATGCATTGAAGCAGAGCCTCGAGCGGTCCGAGAACGAGCTCGGCCTTGCCAAGAAGCAGCTCGAGGACAAGGAAGGTAAGTAATACCTTATTAAAGAAATACCTTACAGAAAGGATTTGGTTGCAAAAGATAACAGGAATAACATGGGTAATGCAGGGGCCACGAGCGAGGTGGCGACCCTGAAGGAGGCGATGTCTGCGGCCGAAAACAAAGCAGCTGCGGAGTGCACCGAGCGAGAGAAGGGGGAGGCGCAGCTGGCGGAGGTACGGCAAGAGCTCCAGGCTCTCGTGGAAAAACACGAGGGTTTGGAGCGTGACTCGAAGACCCGAGAGTCCGAGCTTGCCTCGGCTCTTGAGAGTGCCAAAGCTGCTAAGGCCGAGGCCCAAAAAGCCCTCCAGGAGATGGCAATAAAGAAGATCGCGGCGGGTAAGGCATTCTTTATGAAGAGCAAGAATGTAAAAGTCAATTATCTAGTACTTACCCGAATCCAAAGCTCTCCAGGAGTGTTCGCAGATCTGCCCCGTAGTGTGTCTGATGCTGCCGCGTTCTACCGCGCCAAGGAGGGGAGCTCGACGGAGAAGGTGTTCTGGTCTCAGTATGCTGAGGCCGACCGTCCGGTGCCCCTGAGCGACCAGCTGAAGCAGCTGGTCGATCTCCACAAGGTCGCCGAACAGGCCATGAAGGGCCTCATAGTTCGGTTGTGGCCATTGGAAGCCATGCCTGGGAGCTACTTCGGGTTAGTGCAGCGGCTGGTAGACGCCTGTCCATGGATTGAAGTCATCAAGCGCTCTGTCTGCATTGAAGGTGCCCGTCGGGCCCTTGCCCACGCTAAAGTGCACCAGGGCAAGCTGGATGCGGAGAAGCTTGTGACGGACGGGCCACCGAAGGGCAAGGATCATCGCAAGCCCGAGATGTACTATGAGGGCGTCCTGAAGGGTGCCCGCCGTATAGCGGATGAGTGCTCCAAAGATGTAATTTTTGAATAGACTCGCATTTGTTATCCTGTACGCTAAAAACTTATTCATATGCGCTAAGCAACGCTTGTTAATTTAAAATATTACCTTCTGTGCGGTCGTTTATCAAATTTGAGAGATGGCAAGTCGTTGGCTTCAGCCCCCATGCCACGAGTGTTGGGGTGTTCGGGATAAACTTGAGCGCTCTTGTTCCCATTTTTGGGTCCGTCGAGGGAGGCGCTCAACGCGACGAACAAGGCAACCGGACTTATAGTGCTTGAACACTCTCACTTAGCCATAGAATTCTATAATTTTAAATTTCGCTAAGCCCTAGTATTCGGAAGACCGAGTTCGGGGCGCTATCCATGCCTTGGCCGGACAATGTCGGTTCCTCGCCCTAAGCGGCATAAGTCTTTAGGGACCCGAAAAAACCTCTCGAACAGCGACCGGCTCTCGCCCTGTCATGACGGTCAGTTTTAGCTTTCTCCACTGAGGTGCTCAACCCAGCTCAACCGGGGCACAATCGCAGTGGTTCTCCCAGTGCTACCTTAGCCGATATAACGGAACGTAAGGTACCAAAACATAGGAGTCGGGAAAACCCAACTATTGACCCAAGACATGATTCGGAGCCGATGCATATAATGCTATAAGTTCGGGTGCCGCACTTGTGAAAGTGTTCGGACTTATCACACCATAATTTTGGGGTACTTAAGCCCCTGGTGTATTGGCCGTACCAAAGTGTATGCAGGTGCGACATGTCATGAAATGAACATATATATAGATAAAGAAAGGAGTGCAATAATAGGCAAAAGCTATGTATTGTTTATTCAAAAAGGTACTGCAATGAAAGCAGAATGATACAAATAGTGCGATAGGCAAGGGATGGGACTATTTAACATGTCCCCCTCCAGGGGTAAGCTGCGGGATGGTATGTAAAACAGGTATAATGCTCGTAGTAGAGACCACCTGAATACTCAACGTAGCTTTTACATTGGCTGTTGCATTGTGAGTTCGGCAATTCAAGTGCGGACGGGGCTTCGGAAAGCGGAGTCCTGAAAGTAAGAAAAAAGAAAAAGAAAAGAATGACACAATCGGGAGCCCCTGGTGTGGTTGAGCCGCGATTCAGGCGTGCCGTGGTCGTGCCCTCCCTTATGCCCATGGTATCTCCAGAGCGTAGTTATATACGTAGTAATCTTGGCTTCACAATTTCGAGAGCTGGGTTGGGGCGGATTACTCTGGCGTGCTCGGGTCGTGCGAGCGGTCTTGTTGTAGGTTACTCGGTGGCGCTTGATGGTGGCTGGACGTTTAATAGCCGGACTCGTGAATTGCTGTGAGAGGCTGCTTTGCACCTCCGCCCGCGAGACGCCGTGTGCTCCTCCGTTCGAGAGAGGCGTTCGGTGTTTCCGTTGACCGTGATTACTCCTCGAGGGCCTGGCATCTTGAGCTTGAGGTATGCATAGTGCGGCACCGCATTGAACTTTGCAAATGCGGTTCGTCCAAGCAGTGCGTGATAGCCACTGCGGAACGGGACTATGTCGAAGATTAACTCTTCGCTTCGGAAGTTATCCGAGCATCCGAAGACCACTTCGAGTGTAATCGAGCTCGCATAATTGGCCTCTACACCGGTATGACGCCTTTAAAGGTCGTCTTTGTAGGTTTAATCCTTGAGGGGTCTATGCCCATTTTGCGCACTGCATCCTGATAAAGCAGGTTCAGGCTGCTTCCGCCGTCCATCAGGACTCTAGTGAGATGAAATCCGTCGATGATTGGGTCAAGAACCAATGCGGCGAATCCGCTGTGACGGATGCTAGTGGGGTGGTCCCTTTGATCAAATGTGATCGGGCAGTAGGACCATGGGTTGAACTTTGATGACCGGCTCCATCGCATATACGTCCCTTTAGTGCGCGCTTCCGCTCCTTTTGGGTATGTGGGTTGCGTATATCATGTTCACCGTCCGCATTTGTGTGGGAAAGCCCTTCCATCCTCTATTGTTCGGGCGGCCGGGCTCTTCCTCGTCATCGCTATGCAGCCCCTTGTCATTGAGTTCGGCACTTAACTTGCCTGCTTGCTTGAACACCCATCAATCCCTATTGGTGTGGTTTGCTGGTTTTTCGGGGGTGCCATGTATCTGGCACAGGCGATCGAGTATTCGGTCCAAGTTGGATGGGCCCTGGGTATTTCTTTTGAATGGCTTCTTACGCTGACCGGGTTTAGAGCCTCTGAATCCGGCATTGACTGTCGTATCTTCATCATTTTTGCCGTTAATGCGGCGCTTGTTCTTGTTGCGACGTGACCTGCCATTGCTGTCCTTGGTATCCGAACTACCAGGGTTTTTGGTCAAGTTGTTGCTTCGAGCTAGCCAGCTGTCCTCTCCCGCGCAAAAGCGGGTCATCGGTCAGGTGAGGGCTGCCATTGATTTCGGCTTTTCTGTCCTAGGTGCCGGGCTAGCCACTCGTCGCGGATGTTATGTTTGAAGGCTGCAAGGGCCTCTGCATCCGGACAGTCAACGATTTGATTTTTCTTGGTTAGGAACCGTGTCCAGAATTGTCTGGCCAATTCTTCTGGCTGCTGAATTATGTGGCTGAGGTCATCGGCGTCTGGTGGTCGCACATATGTGCCCTGGAAGTTATCAAGGAATGCGGCTTCCAGGTCCTCCCAACAACCAAATGATTCTGATGGCAAGCTGTTAAGTCAATGCCGAGCTGGTCCTTTAAGCTTGAATGGGAGGTATTTGATGGCGTGTAGATCATCACCGCGGGCCATGTGGATATGGAGGAGGTAGTCCTAGATCCAAACCGCAGGATCTATTGTGCCATCGTATGATTCGATGTTTACGGGTTTGAAACCCTCGGGGATTTGATGATCCATCACTTCGTCTGTGAAGCATAGTGGGTGTCGGCGCCTACAGATTGGGCTATATCACGACGCAACTCAAATGAGCTTTGTCTACTGTGTTCGGCCTGGCCGAAATTGCTGTATCCGGCATGACGGTTATCGTCACGTGTCGTGGGGCGCCCATGCGATCCATAGATCGATCTTGTTTGCCTTGCCTTGTCCTCCAATATGTCTCGCAGGTCTGGCGCGTTTCCCCGTGCCTTGGTCGAGCGGCGCCGGGGTGCGGCTTGAATGGAGGGTCTAGAGGCCTCTCTGTCGCGGCCACGGGGTGGCCGGTCGGCCGCATCATGCGCTGGTGATGTAGTTTTGGGTGCTGCTTCCTCTAATTGGGGTAGCAGCCTGCGTTTGGGGTATCTCTTGGAGGGGCGTTCGAGTTCATACTCTTGGTACGCAAGGACTTGATCCATTTGTCGCCTAGCAAGTCTTGGTCAGCTCTAAGGCGTTGCTTTTTCTTGAGGCTGCTTGCCGTGGCCATAAGCCCTGCGTTTGAAAGCAGCTCTGTTAAGCGGGGTCCTCGAGCACGACAAATTAAATCGTCATCGAGGCTTGCCTCATCTTCGGAGGGCACGCATAATTATCGTCCTCTACCTCTCTTTCTGCCCGACCTTTGTGCGGTCTTGCTTCTCCCTCCTCCCGCGCCGAGTCCTGCTGGAGGGGGTCGCCTTCAAGCACTGTCCTGTATTATTGTGTCCCGTGCGGAATCACCGCTTTCTTGTGGCGGGATTTAGAACGGCGCCACCGGCGTCGGCGCTTGGGTTGTTTCGTGGAGGGGTCATCCTCCGCCGTTCCATCGCCATTCCCATCTTTGGGATGCCCACCATGTATATGTCATATGACGAGGTGGCCTTCCAGTGCCCTGTAGGCGCTGGGTCTTGGTCGTCTCCAGCATCGTCGTCCATACCGTCAATGTCTTCGGAGTCGAAGTCGAGTATGTCGGTTAAATCATCGACAATGGCTACAAAGTGGGTGGTGGGTGGGTGTTGAATTTCTTCGTCGTCCGCATCCCAACCTTCCTGACCATAGTCCGGCCAGGGCTCTCCTGATAAAGAGAGAGACTTTAGTGAATTCAAAATGTCGCCAAAGGGCGAGTGCTGAAAGATGTCCGTGGCAGTGAATTCCATGACCGGCGCCCAATCGGATTCGATTGGCAGGGGCGCGGAGGGTTCGGAGTCCGGAGAGGAGTCCGGCGCCTTGGAATCACGGTCTTCGCAAAGGACAGGGATGAAGTTCGGCTCAATCGCCGTTGAGATCGTAGCCCCGAGGCGTGTACAACCACTCGTCCTCGATCGGAGTCGGCTCGAGCTAAGGGTCGGAGCGGGCGCTGGTGCGGACTCCAGGACACTGTTCGGCGACAGAGCTAAATCATGCCCATCGAGACAGTGCGGCGCACTTGGCTGTGGCTCGAACCCGTCAAAGATCAAGTCTCCGCGGATGTTGGCCGTGTAGTTCAAGCTCCCAAATCTGACCTGATGGCCAGGGGCGTAGCTTTCGATCTGCTCCAGATGGCCAAGTGAATTAGCCCGCAGTGCAAAGCCGCCGAATACGAAGATCTGTCCGGGGAGAAAAGTCTCACCCTGGACTGCGTCGTTGTTGATGATCGAAGAGTCATCGGGCCTATAGGTGACGACACGAGGAACTCTCAATGAAAGCACCAATGTCGGTCTCAAAACCGCGGATCTCGGTAGGGGTCCCGAACTGTGCGTCTAGGCGGATGGTAATAGGAGACAAGGGACACGATGTTTTTACCTGTGTTCGGGCCCTCTCGATGGAGGTAATACCCTACTCCTGCTTGATTAATATTGATGATATGGGTAGTGCAAGAGTAGATCTACCACGAGATCGGAGAGGCTAAACCCTAGAAGCTAGCCTATGGTATGATTGTTGTTCGTCCTACGGACTAAAACCCTTCTGTTTATATAGACACCGAATAGGGTTAGGGTTACACAGAGTCGGTTACAATGGTAGGAGATCTACATATCCGTAACGCCAAGCTTGCCTTCCACGCCAAGGAAAGTCCCATCCGGAGACGGGACGAACTCTTCAATCTTGTATCTTCATAGTCTAGGAGTCCGGCCAAAGATGATAGTTCGGCTATCCGGACACCCCCTAGTCCAGGACTCCCTCAATGGCGTCCATATACTTGGAGGCCAAGTCGCCTAAAAGGGGAAAAACTCCTCTTCCGGAGGAGTTTACTACCGCCGCCGAGCAGCCCGGAGTGGGATCCTAGGGCGCAGCCCCTGGTGAACTCGTGAGTATATAAAATCCGAACATGTTTATGCGTCTAGACTCATCATAGCATAATATTTTAACCTGAGCCATACTTTTTCTAGTCCGGCGAGGTCCCGCACCGAACAATCCTCGTCAGAGGGATTACTGAGCTCGGATGCTATGGAGAGCGGGATGCCCCCGAAGTCCCCTCCCCCAAATATGTGAATAACACCGAGGTTTCGTCCCAGAAGGACCCAGGCCAAGGAGGGGGGGGGGAGATCGTGAAGGCGGCGCCTACAGGTCAAACTTCAGGGGCCGGAGGCATGGGGGAGAAGATTCCCATGGGAGTCGACGGCGGGGGCCGTCTTGAATTCGGCCCCCAGCCGGACGCAATTCCGGACACCAATACGGCTCAAGAATCAAGCGGGCGGCCTCCCTCGGCTGGAGGGGGTGTGTCTGTTCCACCGGCAACTTCTGTCCAACCAGAGGTGTCGGATGCTTTGTCGGCGGCGCTGAAGAGCGCCTCCATCATCAATGAATGATAACCCACAAGTATAGGGGATCGCAACAGCTTTCGAGGGTAGAGTATTCAACCCAAATTTATTGATTCGACACAAGGGGAGCCAAATAATATTCTTGAGTATTAGCAGTTGAGTTGTCAATTCAACCACACCTGGATAACTTAGTATCTGCAGAAAAGTGTTTAGTAGCAAAAGTGGTATGATAATAAAGGTAATGGTAGAAAAAGTAAAGATAAATGTTTTTGGGTTTTTGTAGTAGTTGTAACAGTAGCAACGGAAAAGTAAATAAGCGAAGAACAATATATGAAAAGCTCGTAGGCACCGGATCAGTGATGGATAATTATGTCGATGTGATTCCTCATGCAATAGTTATAACATAGGGTGATATAGAACTAGCTCCAATTCATCAATGTAATGTAGGCATGTATTCAGTAAATAGTCATACGTGCTTATGGAAAAGAACTTGCATGACATCTTTTGTCCTACCCTCCCGTGGCAGCGGGTCCTTACGGAAACTAAGGGATATTAAGGCCTCCTTTTAATAGAGAACCGGAACAAAGCATTAACACATAGTGAATACATGAACTCCTCAAACTACGGTCATCACCGAGAAGTATCCCGATTATTGTCACTTGAGGTTGTTGGATCATAACACATAATAGGTGACTATAGACTTGCAAGATAGGATCAAGAACACACATATATTCATGAAAACATAATAGGTTCAGATCTGAAATCATGGCACTCGGGCCCTAGTGACTAGCATTAAGCATAGCAAAGTCATAGCAACATCAATCTCAGAACATAGTGGATAACAGGGATCAAACCCTAACAAAACTAACTTGATTACATGGTGAATCTCATCGAACCCATCACCGTCCAGCAAGCCTACGATGGAATTACTCACACACGGCGGTGAGCATCATGAAATTGGTGATGGAGGATGGTTGATGATGACGACGGCGACGAATCCCCCTCTCCGGAGCCCCGAACGGACTCCAGATCAGCCCTCCCGAGAGAGATTAGGGCTTGGCGGCGGCTCCGTGTCATGAAACACGATGAAACTTTCTCTCTGATTTTTTTCTCCCCGAGACGGAATATATGGAGTTGGAGTTGAGGTCGGAGGAGGTCCGAGGCCCACGAGATAGGGGTGCGCCCTCTGGGGCCCCTGTCTCGTGGGACAGGACACAGGCCCCCGTGTATTTCTTTCGCCAAAGATTTTTTATAAATTCCAAAAAGTGCCTCCGTTGATTTCCGGGTCATTCCTAGAACTTTTGTTTTCTACACATAAAACAACATCATGGTAGTTCTACTTTGAAAACAGCGTCGATCAAGGTTAGTTTCATTCAAATCATGCAAGGTAGAGTCCAAAACAAGGGCAAAAGTGTTTGTAAAAGTAGATACGTTGGAGACGCATCAACTCCCCCAAGCTTAAACCTTTGCTTGTCCTCAAGCAATTCAGTTGATAAACTGAAAGTGAAAAAGAAAAACTTTTACAAACTTTGTTGCTCTTGTTGTTGTAAACATGAAAAGCCAGCATTGTTTCAGCAAATATTATGAGCTAACCATACTCACAATAACACATAGGTCTCACAATTACTCATATCAATAACATAATCAGCTAGCGAACCATAATAATAAAACTCGGATGACAACACTTTCTCAAAATAACCATAACATGATATAACAAAATGGTATCTCGCTAGCCCTTTCTGAGACCATAAAACATAAATGCAGAGCACCTTTAAAGATCAAGGACTGACTAAACATTCTAATTCATGGTAAAAGAGATCCAAATAAGTCATACCCAATATAAACTAATAGTAATGAATGCAAACGACAAGCAGTGCTCTCCAATGGGTGCTTTTTAATAAGAAGGGATGATGACTCAACATAAAAGTAAATAGATAGGCCCTTCGCAGAGGGAAGCGAGGATTTGTAGAGGTGCCAGAGCTCGATTTTAAAATAGAGATTGAATAACATTTTGAGCGGCATACTTTCATCAACGTAACAACTATGAGATGGCTGTATCTTCCATACTACATGCATTATAGGTAGTTCCCAAAGCAGAATGGTAAAGGTTTATACTCCCCCTCCTCCATAAGCATCAATCCATGGCTTGCTCGAAACAACGAGTGCCTCCAACATTCAACGGGTCCCAGGGGGAGTTTTGTTTGCAATTATTTTGATTTAGTTTTGATCTTTTTGGATCATGGGACTGGGCATCCCGGTTACCGGCCCTTTCTCGTGAATGAGGAGCGGAGTCCACTCCTCTTGAGAATAACCCACCTAGCATGGAAGATATAGGCAGCCCTAGTTGTACATGAGCTGCTCGAGCATACAAAACAGAATTTCATTTGAAGGTTTTGAGTTTGGCACATACAAATTTACTTGGAACGGCAGGTAGATACCGCGTATAGTAAGGTATAGTGGACTCATATGGAACAACTTTGGGGTTTAAGGAGTTTGGATGCACAAGCAGTATTCCCGCTTAGTACAAGTGAAGGCTAGCAAAAGACTGGGAAGCGACCAATCGAGAGAGGCGACAACAAATGTAAACATGCATTAAAATTAATTCACACCGAGTACAAGCATGAGTAGGATATAATCTACCATGAACATAAATGTCATGAAGGCTATGTTGATTTGATTCAACTACATGTGTGAACATGTGCCAAGTCTAGTCACTCAATTAATTCAAAGGAGGATACCATCCCATCATACCATATCATAATCATTCTAATAGCATGTTGTACGCAAGGTAAATCATTATAACTCATAGCTAATCAAGCATGGCACAAGTAACTATAATCACTAAATGTCATTGCAAATATGTTTACTTCATAATAGCTGACTCAGAAACGATGAACTCATCATATTTACAAAAACAGAATAGGTCAAGTTCATACCAGCTTTTCTCATCCCAATAAGTTCATCATATATCGTCATTATTGCCTTTCACTCGCACGACCGAACAATGTGTAATAATAATAAGAGTGTACGTGCATTGGACTAAGCTGGAATCTGCAAGCATTCAACTCAAGAGAGAAGACAGGGTAATATGAGCTCTAAGTTAAACAAACATTCATGCATATAAGATACACTAAGCATTTTCAATATGGTCTTCTCGATCCCTAAAAGAAAGAAAAGAAAAGAAAACTATTTACACGGGAAAGCTCCAAACAAGTAAGAAGAAGAACTAGAAATCTTTTTGGATTTTCATTTTAATTTCTACTACAAGCATGGAAATTAAACTAACTAATTTTTTTGGTTTTTCTTAAGGTTTATCAAACACACAAGAAGAAAACTAGAAAAAGAAATTTAAACTAACATGGATAATACAATGAAAGAGTATGAGCACCGACGACTAGTGTGGGAACATGAATGTAAAGTCGGTGAGAAATACGTACTCCCCCAAGCTTAGGCTTTTGGCCTAAGTTGGTCTAGTACCAAGGACCTTTGGCTGATATCCATAAGTGAAGTTGGGGTTGTCTTGAGATGCGGAGGCGATCGCCTCCTGAGCGGCAGCGTGTTGGCGAGCTGCCTCCATTCCTCTCTCATACTCAGTCGCTTCCTCCCTGGTGACAATGTATCTTCCTCTTGCCTGATAATCAAAAAGGTAGGGGGCAGGAAGAGTAACAGGGACGACATTGCGTCTGTCATAGATTAGTAGATAATGGAGGAATTGTTCATTCCTCTCAAGAAAATGATGATGGAACATAGCTTCTTTATCCAAATAAACAGGAGGTAAAATCATATCCCCCTATCATGGAGCTATATTAAGAAAGTTAGCTACAGGGGTTGCATAAATTCCTCCAAATAAATCTCCCTTTCTACTATTAATTTGCAACCTACGTGCAACTATTGCCCCCAAGTTATAACCTTTATAACCTGACACAAGACTCTTGAGGACAGAAAGATCAGAGCACACATGTGACATACTTCGTCCTTACCGTCAATGCATCTACCAATAAAGAGAGCAAAGTAATGTATAGCAGGAAAATGAATGCTCCCTATGGTAGCTTGTGCTACGTCCCTAGATTCTCCCACAAGAATACTAGCAAGAAAATCTCTAAATTCAGATTTAGAAGGATCGTTAATATTACCCCACCAAGGGAGTTTGCAAGTAGTTGTGAAATCCTCTAAATCCATGGTATAAGATGTATCATAAATATCAAACATGACACTAGGAGAATTACGCGAGCAGTTGTATCTAAACCTCCGCACAAAAGAGTCACCAACCGATAGTACCATGGACACTTATCTTGCAAGGAGTCCTCCAGCTCGGCATTACGCACATATGCGTCAAATTCCTCCTTGAAGCCTGCTTCGACCATAAAATCATCGGATGGCCACTCACAAGCCCGTACATTTGCGTCCCTCAGCAATTCAACATCTTGCTCACATATAGCAATCCTTGGACCTTTCTTTGCCGAGGAACCTCCTTGGTACATTCTTCTAAGCATATTTCTTTTTTTCTGAAAATTTCTGAAATTTTAGTAACTTCAAAATAAAAATGAATAAAACTAAACAAGATTGATAGCAACTACTCCTACAAGTGCCTAGAGCCTAAATCATGCATTGGAATTGCTTGGGACATCAAAAATTTAACATGAAAGCTCAAGAACATGGCCACCTATGCAGCAAAAATTTGCAATGAATAAAGCACTAGAACAAAAACTAATTGGACCAATGGAGGAGTCATATACCAAGCAACAATCTCCCAAAGCAGTTTTTTGAATGGAGCTTTGAGCAAGGAGATCGAAAATCGCAGCAAGAAGAGCTAGAACTCGTGCTTGAGCTGGATGGGGATTTTTTTGGGTAGAAGATGAAGTGTGTGGGTGCTGGCATAAGTGGAGGGAGCCACCGGGGCCCATGAGACAGGCGCGCCTGGTGGGGGCGCCTCCTCTCTCGTGGCCCGGGTGCTTGGCCCTCCTGCAGTGTTTTCAGTGCCTAAAATCCTCAAATATTCCAGAAAAAATCATACTAGATTTGCAGGGCATTTGGAGCACTTCTATTTTTGGGCTATTTTTTAATGCACGGATAATTCAGAAAACAAACGGATAATACTAATTTTGCTTTATTTATTCTAAATAACAGAAAGTAAAAAGAGGGTACAGAAGGTTATGCCTTCTAATTTCATCCATCTCGTGATCATCAAAATGAACCCACTAACAAGGTTGATCAAGTCTTGTTAACAAACTCATTCCGAATAACACGGAACCGGAGAAATTTCGAATAACACTAAGTTACCTCGACGGGGATATGAAAATCCCCAACAATAAGAATATCATACTTTTTCTTGACAAGAGGGGAGAGGAAATTCAAAACCTCCAAAAATGATAGTTGGAACTTTTCCAATTGAATTGATGCTATGAACTTGAGATTGTTTCCTCGGAAAGTGTAACGTATGCTCATTACCATTAACATGAAAAGTGACATTGCCTTTGTTGCAATCAATAACAGCCCCTGCAGTATTAAGAAAAGGTCTACCAAGGATAATAGACATACTATCATCCTCAGGAATATCAAGAATAACAAAGTCCGTTAAGATAGTGACATTTGCCACTACAACAGGCACATCCTCACAAATACCGACAGGTATAGCAGTTGATTTATTAGCCATTTGCAAACATATTTCAGTAGGTGTCAACTTATTCAATTCAAGTCTACGATATAAAGAGAGAGGCATAACACTAACACCGGCTCCAAGATCACATAAAGCAATTCTAACATAATTTCTTTTAATAGAGCATGGTATAGTTGGAACACCCGGATCTCCAAGTTTCTTTGGTATTCCATCTTTAAAAGTGTAATTAGCAAGCATGGTGGAAATTTCAGCTTCTGATATCTTTATTTTATTTGTGATTATATCCTTCATATACTTAGCATAAGGATTTACTTTAAGCATATCAGTTAAGCGCATACGTAAGAAAATAGGTCTAATCATTTCAGCAAAGCGCTCAAAATCCTCATCATCCTTTGACTTGGATGGTTTAGGAGGAAAGGGCATGGGTTTCTAACCCATGGTTCTCTTTCTTTACCGTGCTTCCTAGCAACAAAATCTCTCTTATCATAACGTTGATTCTTTGATTGTGGGTTATCAAGATCAACAAGTTCGATCTCTACATCATTGTCTTTGCTAGGTTGAGTATCAACATGAACATTATCATTGACATTATCACTAGGTTCATGTTCATCACCGATTGAGTTTCGAGATCGTAAATAGAAATATTATTGGGATTCTCGGGTGTGTCTACAGATGAGGTTCACTAGAAGCATGCAAAGTTTTATCGCTTTTTCTTCTTCTTATTTTTAGAAGAACTAGGTGCCTCTAAATTATTTCTCTGAGAATCTTGCTCAATTCTCTTAGGGTGGCCTTCAGGATACAAAGGTTCTGAGTCATTCCACCAGTTCTAGTAGCCACTCTAACAAAGAAAGTCATTTTTATTATTTAATTCATCAAGCAAATCATTTTGAGCTTTAAGTACTTGCTCAGCTTGAGTAGCAACCGTAGAAGCATATTTGCTAACATGGTGAAGTTCATCTTTTAACTCTAGCTAGATTATCACCTACACGTCCTATCTCGAAAGCATTATTCTTTAACTCTCTACCAACATAAGCATTAAAACTTTCTTGCATAGCCATAAAGTCATCAAATTCATCTAAGCATGGGCTACGAAATTTGTAGAGGGTATTTCAACTTTATCATATCTATAGAGAGAATTTACCTCTACTACCTGTGCCGGGTCAAGACAATGTGGTTCTTCAGGCGGTAAATTAAGACCATGTATTTCTTCAATAGGAGGTAAATTCTTAACATCTTCATCTTTAATACCTTTTTCTTTCATTGATTTCTTTGCCTCTTGCATATCTTCAGGACTGAGAAATAAAACACCTCTCTTCTTCGGAGTGGGTTTAGGAATAAACTCAGGAGTTGGCTCAATTGGTTCAGGAATTACTTCAGGAACTGGCTCAGGAAGAGTCCAATTATTTTCATTAGTCAACATATTATTCAATAATATTTCAGCTTTGTCGATTGTTTCTTTCCTGAAAACACAACCAACACAACTATCCAAGTGGTCCTTGGAAGCATCGGTTAGTCCATTATAAAAGATATCAAGTATTTCATTTTTCTTAAGAGGATGATCGGGCAAAGCATTAAAGTAACCGGAGAAGCCTCCCCAAGCTTGTGGGAGACTCTCTTCTTTGATTTGCACAAAATTATATATTTCCCATAAGGCAGCCTGTTTCTTATGAGCAGGGAAATATTTAGCGTAGAAGTAATAAATCATATCCTGGGACTACGCACACAACCAGGAGCAAGAGAATTATACCAAGTCTTAGCATCACCCTTTAATGAGAACGGAAATATCTTAAGGATATATAAATAGCGAGACTTCTCATCATGAGTAAATAGGGTGGCTATATCATTCAACTTGGTAAGATGTGCCACAACAGTTTCAGATTCAAGGCCATAAAAAGGATCAGACTCAACTAAAGTGATAATATCAGGATCAACAGAGAATTCATAATCCTTATCAGTAACACAAATAGGTGAAGTAGCAAAAGCAGTATCGATTTTCATTCTAGCATTAAGAGACTGTTGCTTCCATTTAGCTAATAATTTCTTAAGATCATTCCTATCATTGCAGGCAAGGATTTCCAAAGCAGCTTTTTCATGCATAACATAACCCTTAGGAACAACAGGTAAAACATAATCATTGGGGGAATGTTCATCATCACTATCATCGATAATAGGATCTTCTAATTTCATCCCTCTAACTCCGCAAGTTGTTCATCTAGAAATTCACCTAATGGCAAAGTAGTATCACGCACGTAAGTAGTTTCATCATGCATAGCGTAGTGGCATCATCGATAACATGCGACATATCGTAACTCATAGCGATAGCAGGTTTAGGTGTCGCAAGCTTATTAATAACGGAAGGAGAATCTAGTGCAAAGCTAGATGGCAGTTCCTTACCTCCCCTCGTAGTTGAGGGATAAATCTTGGTCTTAGCGTCTTTCAAGTTCTTCATTGTGATCAACAGATATAAATTCCAAGTGACTCAGAGAATAAAGCTGTGCTCCCCGGCAACGGCGCCAGAAATTGGTCTTGATAACCCACAAGTATAGGGGATCGCAACAGCTTTCGAGTGTAGAGTATTCAACCCAAATTTATTGATTCGACACAAGGGGAGCCAAAGAATATTCCTGAGTATTAGCAGTTGAATTGTCAATTCAACCACACCTGGATAACTTAGTATCTGCAGCAAAGTGTTTAGTAGCAAAAGTGGTATAATAATAAAGATAACGGATTAAAAGTAAAGATAAATGTTTTTGGGTTTTTGTAGTAGTTGTAACAGTAGCAACGGAAAAGTAAATAAGCGAAGAACAATACATGAAAAGCTCATAGGCACCGGATCAGTGATGGATAATTATGCCGGATGCGTTTCCTCATGCAATAGTTATAACATAGGGTGATATAGAACTAGCTCTAATTCATCAATGTAATGTAGGCATGTATTCCGTAAATACTCATACGTGCTTATGGAAAAGAACTTGCATGACATCTTTTGTCCTACCCTCCCGTGGCAGCGGGGTCCTTACGGAAACTAAGGGATATTAAGGCCTCCTTTTAATAGAGAACCGAAACAAAGCATTAACACATAGTGAATACATGAACTCCTCAAACTACGGTCATCACCGAGAAGTATCGCGATTATTGTCACTTGGGGTTGTGGGACCATAACACATAATAGGTGACTATAGACTTGCAAGATAGGATCAAGAACACACATATATTCATGAAAACATAATAGGTTCAGATCTGAAATCATGGCACTTTCGGGCCCTAGTGAAAAGCATTAAGCATAGCAAAGTCATAGCAAAATCAATCTCGGAACATAGTGGATACTAGGGATCAAACCCTAACAAAACTAACTTGATTACATGGTGAATCTCATCCAACCCATCACCGTCCAGCAAGCCTACGATGGAATTACTCACACACGGCGGTGAGCATCATGAAATTGGTGATGGAGGATGGTTGATGATGACGACGGCGACGAATCCCCTCTCCGGAGCCCCGAACGGACTCAGATCAGCCTCCCGAGAGAGATTAGGGCTTGGCGGCGGCTCCGTGTCATGGGAACGCGATGAAACTTTCTCTCTGATTTTTTTCTCCCGAGACGGAATATATGGAGTTGGAGTTGAGGTCGGAGGAGGTCCAGGGCCCACGAGATAGGGGCGCGCCCTCAGGCGGGCGCGCCTGTCTCGTGTGGACAGGCCCCGCCCCTGGTGTATTTCTTTCGCCCAGTATTTTTATAAATTCCAAAAAGTGCCTCCGTTGATTTCGTGTCATTCCGAGAACTTTTCTTTTCTACACATAAAACAACATCATGGTAGTTCTGCTGAAAACAGCTTCAGTCCGGGTTAGTTTCATTCAAATCATGCAAGTTAGAATCCAAAACAAGGGCAAAAGTGTTTGGAAAAGTAGATACGTTGGAGACGTATCAATGAACACCGTGCCCTTATGGGTGCGGTGATTGAGAAGATTCAGTCTGCTGAGAGTGGACTGAATGAAGCATGTATCAGCCTTATAAGATGCTTTGAGGTATGTTTTATGAGGTTTCAAAGAGTGTCATAGTATGGATAGTAGCCCCTGATACACTGTTCGGTGAAAGAAAGAACCGGACAGAGGATCAAATTTATGTTCGCAGGAAGACTCACTTGATGACATATATCTCTCTTCTTTTATAAGCAGGCATCTCAGAAGCGCATCACGCCTCTCATACCGCAGAGGTCTCCTGACTGAATCAAAGTGCAGGCGGGCCAAAGAAGAACTTGGCCAGTTGAAAAGGCAGTTGGAAGATAAACAAGGTATGCGCAAGCCTTGTTCGCGTTCAGTGCGAACGAATTTCCAGTATGATAAAATATGTTTCATGATTTGCGCCAGGGGCGATGACCGAAGTCGAGGCTCTGAAGAAGGCTGTTGCCGAGGCCGAGAAAAAGGCAACCGCAGAGCAGGCTCTTCGTGAGAAGCATGAGGCCAGGGTTATTGAAGCTGAGCAAGAGCTTCAAGAGGCCGTGAAGAAATGCGAGACCTTGGAGCATAGTTTAACGGAGAAAGAAACCGAACTCACCAGGGCTCATCAGGCTGCACGCGATGCCCGGGGGGAAACCCAAGATGCCCTGCAGGAGATCCAAGAGGCGAGGAAGATCGCGGCGGGTAAGGCTTTTTTTCCATGTAAAGCAAGTATTTGAGGAGAAAATCATGTTTCTAATTTAGAGTTCGGATTTCTCCAGGGGTATTTGTGGAACTGCCCCGCAGCATATCGGATGCCGCCCAATTCTACTGAGCCGAAGAAAGGAACACTCCGGATAAGCTCTTCTGGTCGCAGTATCTGGCACCGAATTATCTGGTGCCTTTTGCCGATCAACTGAAACAGTTGATCGAACTGCATAGGGCGGCCGAACTAGCCATGAAGGATTTGATTATCCGGCTGTGGCCCGCCGAGCCGATTCCAAGCAGCTACTTCGGGCTCGTGAAGCGGCTTGTGAGTTCCTGCCCTCGACTTGATGTCATCAAGAAGTCGGTCTGTATAGAGGGTGCGCGAATGGCCTTCGCCCGCGCAAAGGTGCACTAGGGGAAGATGGATGCGGGAAAGCTGATGACCGAGGGACCGCCAGAGGGGAAGGAGCACCACAAGCCCGAATTATATTATGAAAGTGTACTGAAAGGATCTTGCCTTGCGGCGGAGCAATGCGCCAAGGACATTATATTTCCATGAATACAATCATGTTGTCCTTTGTAATGTTGAACAAGGTCATTTCTATTATTTATTGCCTGTTATATAAAAGTTTATCCTCATGCACGGCCGTTTTATATATTAATCCTGAGAGTTGGCGATCGCTTACCTTTACGTAGGAAGTATGGGGGTGTTCGGGATAAACCTGATCACTCTTTATCCCAGTTTTGGGTCCTTCGAAGGAGGTGTTCAGCACAACGAATCAGGCAAACGGACTATAGGGCTTTATCACTCTCACTTACTCATAGGAGATTTAGAAAAGGAAGGTAGGCGCAGCCCCTGGTGTTCGGAAGACCGCACGAGGGGCTCTATAAGCACCTGATCGGAAGAAAAGTCGATCCATCACACGCTGCATTGGTTATGGCATTATGCGGGAGGAATCCTTAAAGATTTTGCAACCTCTCGAACAGCTGACCAGCTCTCGCCGTATCATGACAGTCAGTTTTTGGCTTTCTCTACTGAGGTGCTCGTCCGGAAGAACCGGGACACAATCGCAGTAGTTCTCCTTGTGCCTCCTTAGCCGATATAGCGGAACATAAGGCAGCAAAACATCGGAGCCGGGCAAACCCAACATTTGACCCAAGACATGATTCGGAGCTGATGCATATAATGCTATAAGTTCGGGGTGCCGAACTTCCATGAAGGTGTTCGGAGTTTATTGCCGTATTATGGGTAAAACGAAGCCCCTGGCATATTTAAGGCATATCGTGGTGTACGGATGCCACTTGACAAAAGAATTTCAATAAGAAATAATAGCAGGTAAGCATCATATAAATCCACATGTTGTATTTGAATAGTACGTCAATGCGTATGAGTACAGGTAATGTGATAAAAAAGAAATATGACTGTGGAACCTGCTGAGACCAGGGGGAAGAAGCTGTGTGCGGATCCGGAGTATAGTCGGATGGTCATCGCGGGGAATATCTAAGGATTCCCTTGCGCGTTCGAGCTGCTTCCATATCGCCAGTCCTGGTCTGCGCAAAGTTGAACCTGCAAACAAAATGTAAGAAATGCTTGTGTGCCGCAGAGCGGTTGAGCCGCGGTATGTGGCCTGTCCTGGCCTTCGCCGGAGTGTTTAATTGAGCTCTGGACGAGCCGGGCTATCCTGTCGCGAAGTAGTTCGGAGTCCTTTGGGTAGTGTCCGGGAGCCTGGCCGTCGACTCGAGGTTCGATTGAAAGGTGCCACTCATTGTTTTTTATGTTAAAGTCGCGGTATACTCTTTGGTACCGAGGGAAAGTTCGGGCTTGACATTAACCGTGATGACGCCACTCGGACCGGGCATCTTGAGCTTACGGTAGGCATAATGTGGCACCACATTGAATCGAGCTAACGTGGTTCGTCCTAATCACTACGAGAGGGGACGATGTCGAAGATTAACTCTTCGGCACGGTAATTGTCTGGTGATCCAAAGACTACCTCAAGGGCGATGGAGCCTGTACAGCTGGCCTCCACACCTGGTATAACACCTCTAAAGGTGGCTTTAGTGGGCTCGATCATCGAATGATCGATGCCCATCTTGCGCACTGTGTCCTGGTAAAGCAGGTCTGCTGCCTCCGTCCATAAGGACTCGTGTGTGAGGTGGAACCCGTCAATTATTGGGTCGAGGACTAGTGTGGCTGAATTGCCCTGATTGGTGTTAACTGGACGATCCGTGCGGTTGAAGGTGATCGGCCCTAGTTTTATTGTGGGACGACTGGTTCCGTTAAGCCAACATCCCTGAGGGTGCGCATCCGGTCTGAGTCGGGAGTGTGGGTGGCGTTTACCACGTTCACCGTTTGGATTTGCGGGGGCAATTTCTTTTGCCCTCCTGTATTCGGTGATCTAGGCTCCTCATCGCCATCATCGCTTTGAGACCCCTTATCTTTGTTTTTGGCGCCTGATCTGTCGGCTTGTTTGAAGACCCAGCATTCTCTGTTGGTATGATTGGCTGGTGTTCCTGTGGTGCCATGAATTTGGCATGGACGGTCGAGTATGTGGTCCAGACTGGACGAACCCGAATTGTCAATTTTGAATGGCCCTTTCCGCCGACCGGACTTAGAGCCACTAAATCCGGCATTGACTGCCGTATCTTCGGCGTTTTCACCATTTTTGCGGTGCTTGTGTTTGTTGCGTCGGGGTTTGCCGTTGCTATCTCTAGCCTCTTATGTGCCAGGGTTGCTTCTTTGTGTTGTTGCTACGGCCAACCAGCTATCCTCGCCAGCAAAAGCGGGTCATAAGTGTCGTGAGGGCTGCCATGGATTTTGGCTTCTCTTGGCGAGATGTCGGGCGAGCCACTCGTCACGGATGTTATGTTTAAAGGCCGCTAGGGCTTGACATCCGGACGATCTACAATTCGGTTCTTTTAGTTAGGAACCGAGTCCAGAATTTCTGGCTGACTCTCCGGCTGTTGTGTTATGTGACTTAAATCATCAGCATCCGGTGGTCGCACATAAGTGCCCTGGAAGTTGTCCAGGAATGCGTCTGCCAGGTTCTCCCAACTTCCGATGGAGTTTGCCGGCAAGCTATTCAGCCAATGCCGAGCCGGCCCTTTGAGTTTTAGCGGGAGATACTTGATGGCATGTAGATCATCCCTGCGGGCCATGTGAATGTGGAGGAAGAAATCCTCTATCCATACCGCGGGGTCTGTAGTACCATCATATGATTGAATGTTCATGGGTTTAAACCCTTCTGGGAATTCATGATCCATTACTTCATCAGTGAAGCATAGGGGGTGTCTGGCGCCTGCGTCGGGCTATATCACGACACAGTTCATACGAGTCTTGTCTGCTGTATTCGGCCCGGCCGGATTTGCTTTTAGTATATCCGGCGTGACGGTCATCGTCACGCGTTGGGGCGCGCCCCCGTGATCTGTAGATCGATCTTTTATGTCCTGCTTTGTTTTCCAATACGTCTCGCAGGTCCTGCTTGTTGCCCCGGGCCTTGGTGTTTTTGTTTGACTGGCGACGGGGTGCAGGCTGGACTTCGGGCTGATATGCCGCTTTGTCTCGGCCACGAGGTGGCCGGTCAGCCGCATCATACGCTGGTAGTGTAGGCTTTAATGCTTTCTCTTCGAGTTGGGGTAACAACCTGCACTTTGGGTAACTTTTGGTTGCGCGTTCGAGTTTGTATTCCTCAGCTGCCAGGACCTCGGTCCATCTATCCGCTAGCAGATCTTGATCAGCTTGAAGCTGCTTCTTGCTTTTCTTGAGCTTTTGATGTGGCTATAAGCCGGCGCTTGAAGTGCTCCTACTCGACGGGATCCTCAGGCACGATAAATTATTCGTCACCGAGGCTCGCCTCATCTTTGGAGAGGGACGTGTAAGTGTCATCCTCTGATTCTCCGTCTGTCGCATGTTCCTTAGGGCTAGCTTGTCCATCCTCCCGCTCGAAGCCTGGCTGGAGGGGATTGTCTTTTTCTTCGGCACTATCCGCAGCGTTATTGTCTCTTATGTCGGTATCGCTGCTTTTGCTATGGCGGGGCTTAGAGCGGTGCCGATGACTCCGGTGCTTAGATTGCTTCTCGAGGGGATTATCCTCCGTTGCCTTATTGTCATCGCTTTCTTTGGGGGTGTCCACCATATATATATATATATATATATATATATATATATATATATATATATATATATATATATATATATATATATATATATATATATCATATGATGAGGTGGCTGTCCAGCGCTCTGTGGGTGATGGTTCCTGTTCTTCTCTTGCATCGTCGTCCATACCGTCGATGCCTTCGGAGCCGAAATCAAGCATGTCGGTTAAGTCGTCGACAGTGGCTATTAAGTGGGTGGTGGGTGGGGAATGAATTTCTTCGTCGCCCGCTTCCCACTCAAGCCGGCCATAGTTCGGCCAAGGGCCTCCTGACAAGGAGAGAGACCTCAATGAATTTAGCACCTCGCCCAAGGGCGAGTGCTGAAAGATATCCGCTGAGATAAACTCCATGATCGGTGCCCAATCAGATTCGATAGGCACGGACGCAGGCGGTTCGGAGCCCATGGCCGGGGACGAATCCAAGGGTCCGGCAACACAGGTCAGAGGTGAAGTCAGTATTCGGCTCTATCGCCGCTGAGTGTGCGGCCTCCGTGGCGGGGTCCATCTGCCCGTCCTCGGACGGCGCGATCTGCTTCGGATTGAGGGTCAGAGTAGCCACAGGTGTGATCTCCCGAACACCGTCCGACGGCAGAGCTAAGTCATGCTCGTCTGGTATGCGGCGCTTTTGACATGGGCTCGAATCCGTCGAAGATCAAGTCTCCACGGATGTCGGCAGTATAGTTTAAGCTTCCAAACCTGACCTGATGGCCAGGGGCGTAGCTCTCGATCTGATCCAGATGGCCAAGCGAGTTGGCCCGCAGTACGAAGCCGCCTTATACAAAAATCTGTCCGGGGAGAAAAACCTCACCCTGGATCGCATCGTTGTCGATGATCGAAGGAGCCATCAAGCCTTTACGTGACGGCACAGTGGAACTCTCAATGAAAGCACCAATGTCGGTGTCAAAACCGGCGGATCTCGGGTAGGGGGTCCCGAACTGTGCGTCTAAGGCGGATGGTAATAGGAGGCGGGGGACACAGTGTTTACCCAGGTTCGGGCCCTCTCGATGGAGGTAATACCCTACTTCCTGCTTGATTGATCTTGATGATATGAGTATTACAAGAGTTGATCTACCACGAGACCACAGAGGCTAAACCCTAGAAGCTAGCCTATGATTATGATTGTTGTTGTCCTACGGACTAAACCCTCCGGTTTATATAGACACCGGAGGGGGCTAGGATTACACAGAGTCGGTTACAAGGAAGGAGATCTACATATCTGAATTGCCAAGCTTGGCTTCCACGCAAAGGAGAGTCCCGCCCGGACACGGGATGAAGTCTTCAATCTTGTATCTTCATAGTCCAACAGTCCGGCCAAGGTATATAGTCCGGCTGTTCGAGGACCCCCTAATCCAGGACTCCCTCAATAAGCTCTACGTTCACATACAACGGGTGCAAGCCAGTTTTGCACACGCAGAATACTCGGGTTAAACTTGACGAGCCTAGCATATGCAGATATGGCCTTGGAACACTGAGACCGAAAGGTCGAGTGTGAATCATATAGTAGATATGATCAACATAGTGATGTTCACTATTGAAAACTACTCCATCTCACGTGATGATCGGACATGGATTAGTTGATATGGATCACGTGATCACTTAGATGATTAGAGGGATGTCTATCTAAGTGGGCGTTCTTAAGTAATATGATTAATTGAACTTTAATTTATCATGAATTTAGTACCTGATAGTATTTTGCATGTCTATGTTGTTGTAGATAAATGGCACGTGCTACTGTTCCTTTGAATTTTAATGCGTTCCTAGAGAAAGCTAAGTTGAAAGATGATGGTAGCAACTACGCATCGGGTCCATAACTTGAGGATTATCCTCATTGCTGCACGTAAGAATTACGTCCCGAAGCACCGCTACGTGCAAGACCACTGCAGAGCAACGCCGGACGTTATGAACGCCTGGCAGAGCAAAGCTGATGACTACTCAATAGTTCAGTGTGCCATGCTTTACGGATTAGAACTAGGACTTCAACGACATTTGGAACGTCATGGAGCATATGAGATGTTCCAGGAGTTGAAGTTAATATTTCAAGCAAATGCCCGGATCGAGAGATATGAAGTCTCCAATAAGTTCTACAGCTACAAAATGGAGGAGAATAGTTCTGTCAGTGAATATATACTCAACATGTCTGGGTACCGCAATCACTTAACTCAGCTAGGAGTTAATCTTTCGGTTGATAGTGTCATTGACAAAGTTCTTCAATCACTGCAAAGGGACTGTTCACTGGAAGCGGAACTGCCCCAAGTATTTGGCGGATAAGAAGGATGGCAAAGTGAAAGGTATTTCATATACATGTTATTGATGTGTACCTTACTAATGCTCGTAGTAGCGCCTGGGTATTTGATACTGGTTTTGTTGCTCATATTTGCAACTCGAAACAGGGGCTACGGATTAAGGGAAGATTGGCTAAGGATGAGGTGACGATGCGCGTGGAAATGGTTCCAAAGTCGATGTGATCGCCATCGGCACGCTACCTCTACATCTACCTTCGGGATTAGTTTTAGACCTGAATAATAGTTATTTGGTGCTAGCGTTAAGCATGAACATTATATCTGGATCTTGTTTGATGCGAGACGGTTATTCATTTAAATCAAAGAATAATGGTTGTTCTATTTATATGAGTAATATCTTTTATGGTCATGCTCCCTTGATGAGTGGTCTATTTTTGTTAAATCTCGATAGTAGTGATACACATATTCATAGTATTGAAGCCAAAAGATATAAGTTTAATAATGATAGTGCAACTTATTTGTGGCACTGCCGTTTAGGTCATATTGGTGTAAAGCGCATGAAGAAACTCCATCATGATGGGCTTTTGGAATCACATGATGCTTGCAAACCATGCCTCTTGGGCAAGATGACTAAAACTCCGTTCTCCGGAACAATGGAGCGAGCAACAGACTTGTTGGAAATAACACATACTGATGTATGCGGTCCGATGAGTGTTGAGGCTCGTGGCGAGTATCGTTATTTTCTGACCTTCACAGATGATTTGAGCAGATATGGGTATATCTACTTGATGAAACATAAGTCTGAAACATTTGAAAAGTTCAAAAAATTTCAGAGTGAAGTGGAAAATCATCGTAACAAGAAAATAAAGTTTCTACGATCTGATCGTGGAGGTGAATATTTGAGTTACGAGTTTTGTCTTCATTTGAAGCAATGCGGAATAGTTCGCAACTCACGCCACCCGGAACACCACAACGTAATGGTGTGTCCGAACGTCGTAACTGCACTTTATTAGATATGGTGCAATCTATGATGTCTCTTACTGATTTACCGCTATCATTTTGGGGTTATGCTTTAGAGACGGCTTCATTCACATTAAATAGGGCACCATCTAAATCCGTTGAGACAACACCATATGAACTGTGGTTTGGCAAGAAACCCAAGTTGTTGTTTCTTAAAGTTTGGGGCTGCGATGCTTATGTGAAAAAGCTTCAACCTGATAAGCTCGAACCCAAATCGGAGAAATGTGTCTCCATAGGATACCCAAAGGAGATTGTTGGGTACACCTTCTATCACAGATCCGAAGGCAAGATATTCGTTGCTAAGAATGGATCCTTTCTAGAGAAGGAGTTTCTCTCAAAAGAAGTGAGTGGGAGGAAAGTAGAACTTGATGAGGTAATTGTACCTGCTCCCTTATTGGAAAGTAGTTCATCACATAAATCAGTTCCAGTGATTCCTACACCAATTAGAGAGGAAGCTAATGATGATGATCATGAAACTTCTGATCAAGTTACTACCGAACCTCGTAGGTCAACCAGAGTAAGATCCGCACCAGAGTGGTACGGTATCCTGTTCTAGAGGTCATGTTACATGACCATGACGAACCTACGAACTATGAGGAAGCGATGATGAGCCTAGATTGCGCCAAATGGCTTTGAGGCCATGAAATCTGAGATGGGATCCATGTATGAAAACAAAGTCTAGACTTTGGTTGACTTGCCCGATAATTGGCAAGCCATAGGGAATAAATGGATCTTCAAGAAGAAGACTGACGCTGACGGTAATGTTACTGTCTACAAAGCTCGACTTGTTGCGAAAGGTTTTCGACAAGTTAAAGGAGTTGACTACGATGAGACCTTCTCACCCGTAGCGATGCTTAAGTCTGTCTGAATCATGTTAGCAATTGCCGCATTTTATGATTATGAAATTTGGCAGATGGATGTCAAAACTGCATTCCTTAATGGATATCTTAAAGAAGAGTTGTACATGATGCAACCAGAAGGTTTTGTCGATCCAAAAGGTGCTAACAAAGTGTGCAAGCTCCAGCGATCCATTTATGGACTGGTGCAAGCCTCTCGGAGTTGGAATATACGTTTTGATAGTGTGATCAAAGCATATGGTTTTATACAAACTTTTGGAGAAGCCTGTATTTACAAGAAAGTGAGTGGGAGCTCTATAGCATTTCTGATATTATATGTAGATGGCATATTATTGATCGGAAATGATACTGAATTTTTGAATAGCATAAAAGGATACTTGAATAAGAATTTTTCAGTGAAAGACCTCAGCAGAAGCCGCTTATATATTGGGCATCAAGATCTATAGAGATAGATCAAGACGCTTAATTGGACTTTCACAAAGCACATACCTTGATAAAGTTTTGAAGAAGTTCAAAATGGATCAAGCAAAGAAAGGGTTCTAGCCTTTGTTACAAGGTGTGAAGTTGAGTCAGACTCAATGCCCGACCACTGCAGAAGATAGAGAGAAAATGAAAGTCATTCCCTATGCTTCAGCCATAGGTTCTATCATGTATGCAATGCTGTGTACCAGACCTGATGTGTGTCTTGCTATTAGTTTAGCAGTAAGGTACCAAAGTAATCCAGGAGTGGATCACTGGACAGCGGTCAAGAACATCCTGAAATGCCTGAAAAGGACTAAGGATATGTTTCTCGTTTATGGAGGTGACAACGAACTCGTCATAAATGGTTATGTTGATGCAAGCTTTGACACTGATCCGGATGACTCTAAGTCACAAACCGGATACGTATTTATATTGAATGGTGGAGCTGTCAGTTGGTGCAGTTCTAAACAGAGCGTCGTGGCGGGATCTATGTGTGAAGCAGAGTACATAGTTGCTTCAGAAGTAGCAAATGAAGGGGTCTGGATGAAGGAGTTCATATCCGATCTAGGTGTCATACCTAATGCATCGGGTCCAATGAAAATCTTTTGTGACAATACTGGTGCAATTGCCTTGGCAAAGGAATCCAGATTTCACAAGAGAACCAAGCACATCAAGAGACGCTTCAAATCCATCCGCGATCAAGTCAAGGAGGGAGACATAGAGATTTGCAAGATACATACGGATCTAAATGTTGCACACCCGTTGACTAAGCCTCTCTCATGAGCAAAACATGATCAGCACCAAGACTCCACGGGTGTTAGAATCATTACTATGTAATCTAGATTACTGACTCTAGTGCAAGTGGGAGTCTGAAGGAAATATGCCCTAGAGGCAATAATAAAGTTGTTATTTATATTTCCTTATATCATGATAAATGTTTATTATTCATGCTAGAATTGTATTAACCGGAAACTTAGTACATGTGTGAATACATAGACAAACAGAGTGTCCCTAGTATGCCTCTACTAGACTAGCTCGTTAATCCAGATGGTTAAGTTTCCTAACCATAGACATGTGTTGTCATTTGATGAACGGGATCACATCATTAGAGAATGATGTGATGGACAAGACCCATCCGTTAGCTTAGCACTATGATCGTTTATTTATTGCTATTGCTTTCTTCATGACTTATACATGTTCCTACGACTATGAGATTATGCAACTACCGAATACCGGAGGAACACTTAGTGTGCTATCAAACGTCACAACGTAACTGGGTGATTATAAAGATGCTCTACAGGTGTCTCCAATGGTGTTTGTTGGGTTGGCATAGATCGAGATTAGGATTTGTCACTCCGATTGTCGGAAAGATATCTCTGGGCCCTCTCGGTAATGCACATCACTATAAGCCTTGCAAGCAATGTGACTAATGAGTAATGATGCATTACGGAACGAGTAAAGAGACTTGCCGATAACGAGATTGAACTAGGTATGATGATACCGATGATCGAATCTCGGGCAAGTAACATACCGATGACAAAGGGAACAACGTATGTTGTTATGCGGTTTGACCGATAAAGATCTTCGTAGAATATGTAGGAGCCAATATGAGCATCCAGGTTCCACTATTGGTTATTGACCGGAGATGTGTCTCGGTCATGTCTACATAGTTCTCGAACCCGTAGGGTCCGCACGCTTAACGTTCGATGACAATTTGTATTATGAGTTTATGTGATTTGATGAACAAAGGTTGTTTGGAGTCCCGGATGAGATCACAGACGTGACGAGGAGTCTCTGGTCGAGACATAAAGATTCATATATTGGAAGGTTACATTCGGACACCAGAATGGTTCAGGTCGTTTCGGATGAGTTTCGTAGTATCGGGGGTTACCGGAACCCCCCCCCCCCCCCCGGGCAGTTATTGGGCCTAGTGGTGGAAGAGACGAGGCAGGCCAAGGAGTGGCGCGCCCCCCAAGTCCAAACCCAATTGGACTAGCGTGGTGGGGGGGGCCTTCCTTCTCTTCTCCTCCTCCTTCCCCCTTCTCCTTGTGGGAATAGGAAATTGGGGGCGAATCCTACTTGGAGTAGGACTCCCCCCCCCCGGTGGGCGCACCACCCTTGGCTGGACTTCTCCTCCCTCCCTCCTTTATATACGTGGAGAGGGGGGCACCCTAGAACACACAAGTTGATCTTTTAGCCGTGTGTGGTGCCCCTCCATAGTTTCACACCTCGGTCATATCGTCGTAGTACTTAGGCAAAGCCCTGTGCCGGTAACTTCATCATCACTGTCACCACGCCGTCGTCCTGACGGATCTCTCCCTCGGCCTCAACTGGATCAAGAGTTCGAGGGACGTCACCGAGATGAACGTGTGCATATCGTGGAGGTGTCATGCGTTCGGTACTTGATCGGTTGGATCGTGAAGACGTTCGACTACATTAACTGCGTTACTAAATGCTTCCACTTTCGGTCTACGAGGATACGTGGACACACTCTCCCCGCTCGTTGCTACGCTTCTCCTAGATAGATCTTGCGTGATCGTAGGAATTTTTTTAAAATACTACATTCCCCAACAGTTTTACCGTCGCACATGCACATTTGATGTATACCATGATCTGAATTTTCTCTGCGTCTAATTTGTCCATTCAAGAAAAACACTTCTACTTTCTATTTATTTATGTTCTTTACTTTCAAGTTACTATTGTTCTAGTTATCACAAATCTACCATATTTATCATTCTGCTTTGTTTGCTTCTTGGGACACTAACAACGTCTGCAGAATCAAAAGTAGATACTTCACATAAGAACTGTGACAACTTGTGTGTGACAGAATTGTTACTCGTAAATATTCTCCTCGGCTCTTCATTGGGACGATTATGATTTGGGATTCTTACACAGAAGTGCTACACCACCCTGTTTGGATTGCAGGCTATTAGATTGTAATCCTATGAATCAAATAATCCACATAGGAAAAAAAATCCCTAAGGATTAGAATCCTTCAAAATTCATTTTTTTTCAAGATTCAACATAATTCCTTTAAAAATCCTTTGAATCAAAGAGTCCCTTAAGATATTTTACGCATTTTTTTGAGATACAAAGAGGTAAAAGTTGGAATCCTCTGATTATAGTTGACTTCAATTTTTTATACAGTTTAGTCACTATTTTTTATATGTGAGGGTTTAATTCAAAAGTTGGTTTCTTCCAAGTTTATCCATGCAAAACGATTCAAGATATATTTATTTTTATGATACAAGGTTTCAAGATGAATGCCATTTCCTAATGCAATGTGGGCATACGCAAAATATATCATTCTGGCTTGCCCATCAAGAACATCAGATTATCAGTATTACTATTTTACACTGTTGTTGATGGATGTTCCTGCAAAAAAAGGTTATGATGGATGGATGTCACACAAAGCGAAACACTATGATGAGACAAAGATGTAGGAAGGAGGCAAAAATGTCATATATTTCAGTGCACATAAGTGGCCATAAGGCCATTGCCTCTGGACTACTCGATCACAAAAATGAAACCATATTTATTATTTCAAGGTAGAATGAACTAAAGGCATTGGCATTACCCTAAAAGAAGAAACAATACGAAGAAATAAAACAAAAGCGAAAGTGGTTCTAAGGTAGAATAAACTAAGTGCATTGGTATTACCCTGAAAAAATGGAAATGAAGAAAAAAATCTTAAAATAAACAATAAAAAATCACACTTGGTTTGCATATAATTTACACTATTGTAGAATATTCAAGATCAAGCAAATAATAGTACAACTTATATACAGTAGTATAAGTTGCACACACATTGCATAGAACCTGCATATATACATTCATATTATACCTAGTGTTCAAACAATAAGAATACTGATATTGGAGATTAATCACTCCTCAACACGTGAAAAATGAGTTGCATTTCATATCATTGGTGTTGCCTCATAATCACACATGCGTGCAGAGGGACAGACGGAAGAGTGTTCTGGCTTTAACAAATATTGTTGTATTTATCAAAATATGTTTATATTTCTATAAAAAATAAAAAGGAAAAAAGGAAAAAGTGACTGACTAGAGAAAACATTCATGTGACTGATAGTTCTGCTGGGTAGGCCGTTCCTTCAGTTTTCTTAGTGGGGACTACTAGATATGGTGAGCTTTAAGGGATACGAAAACAAAATATAAAGTTAGTGTAATTTTGTAAACACAAGCAGTTCAATATGTATACGTTTCCTAGAATTCTCCACTGAAACAAAAATTCATGACTATGAGACAAGGGCCAAATGACAATGATGAACTCAAGCTGTTACTGGTTATTTATCGACATTGTATATATAGTTATATACACCCCGTGTGAATGCACGGTTGACGACTAATTATATTTATTTGCCTGTAAGACATGTTTCTTATATGTTGTCCGTTTCTTTCCTCTTGGATTCTTCATCTATGACTCCTCTTTCTCCACTTTCCTTCGTGACCACGTCGATGATAGGACCGACCACGGAATCCACCTCTTTCGTTATCTCATCAACCTGCGTTAATCAGGAAAGATAGAGAGAGTTTCATTTATACCTTCCAACATAAAAACGAATATCATCACAAGCTAAGCAGTAAGTGCCCCACATGTTGCCCAGTGTACCACTCCCTCCGTCCGGAAATACTTGTCATCAAAATAGATAAAAAAAAATATATCTAGACGTATTTTAGGTCTAGATATATCTTTTTTATTATTTTGATAATAAGTATTTTCGAACGGAGGAAGACCAAACTACCAATTACTAGCTGACATCCAATGTTATTAGCACGACGTTTTAGCTCTCCGAAGCAAATGAATAGTAAATTCAGAATGAATGTCAAACAAATTTAAAAAAAAGTCTGATTTTTCTACGTCTTCTTGTAATGTCCAATGCGTGCCAGTGGCGAAGCTATGTGTAAGCTATGGGGTCACCGACCCCACATCTTTTTTGAAAACAGCCTATAATCACTGTTCATCGTGAAGAAAAAATTCACAAAAAATACCGTTGACCCCACAGATTATTTTGGCTGGCACCGCCGCTTATGCGTGCTCAACATTTTTCACGCGAAAGTAGACAATTTTGTTTCGTCGGCCAAAAAAACAAGATTCAATGATCTAGAAATGCCAAAAATGGGGCACTCAACTTGATTTTCTGCAAATGAGAGAGGTAGAGGACTGGTCGAACCACCAGCATCTTTTTGGTGCCTCTCGCCCTCGCCAGCCATGGCGACCGGAAAACCCTAAGCCGCCACCCTCGAGTCTCCTCCTCCTCTCCTCCCGCCGTCCATAGCGCCGCCGGGCGAAGCTCGCCGGTCAGGCTGGGCTTCTCCCCATCCTCTCCGTCTTGGTCGCGCGGTGGGATCGAGGAACGCCGCGAACGTGGGGTCCGGCTGACGGCGGCGGGTCTCCCATCGGCGTCGTCGCTGCGTGGCGGTGGCGACCTGCGTGTCGTGAGGTGGTGGCTACGTTGGCTCGACCGGTGGTCGCGGTGTCATTGGTCCAGATCGGATCCATCTGGATCCTTTCTTCGGACTCCGTCGGCCGCCGAAGTGGTGATATCGTCGGCCCAGCCATGTCGGATCGTTGGATTCGCGTCGAGATCTACAAGGAGTTCTTCTCGATCCTCCTTTCTGGTGGGTTGAGCCCCATGGCTCTTTCATCTTCGCGGGTTTCGGATCGTGGCTTGTCGGATCCGGAGTACACGGAGGTTTGGTGGCATAGGATGGGGATCGGAGGAAACTTTGGTCGGCGTGTTCGGCCCGGCATCGGCGACGTCACTTGACGTCGTTACCCTTCCTGGAGGCGGTTTAGGTCCCCTATCCACCCTCAACCCTCCCGGACGAAAGTCCAAAATCCGATCTGGATTGGCGGCGGCGGTGTCTGCGCGTCGTATCCTTCATGGAGGCGCCGTCTTGGGAGGAACTGCTGTTCGGGGGAGAGATGTTGTGGATGGTGGGCTCCGAGTAGCTCCAGCAGTGGCGATGGTGTGGAGGTTGCCGGGTGGTGCGGCGTTGTATCTACCGCGTCATTGACAACGAGTGATGGCGGCATGATGCAGCTGCATATCGACGATGGATGCGGTTGGATGGACGAGCGCAGGGTGGTCGAGCTGTCTGGCGCCATAGTGGCGTCGACGGCGAACTGGCAAGGTCTCAGGCCAATACCGCTATGGAGATGGATCGGTGGAAGAAGCGGCGGCAGCCTCGGTGAAGTGCGCCGGACGGCGTGTGACCCGATCCGGTATGTGGCTAGGATGGGGCATCCGCATTAGATGTTAGGATTTGGTGCGATCTCTGTTTGGTATTAGGCTCGGACATTCGGCACCACTGCATCAAGGGGGTAGGAGTAGCGACAGATGTTGCCTAGATGGTGGCTTCAGGCTTACTGATGTGCTACTTTGTAAGGTCTTTTGTGCTTAATAATTAATAAAGTGGCCGTATGCATCGTCCAGATGCAGAGGCCGGGGTGCATCCTCCTTTTCTTAAAAAAACAAGTTAAAATGATTAGGCTTTTCAACTGGGCATTTGCAGACAACATTTAAACATTGACATGTACATGTCTAATTTTTATTCGTGGTCTTTTAATATTTGCAAAAACCTTTTTAACGCGCAGGAGCAAATGCTATCCGCAGCCGAATTGGATATCCGCTACACAAGTAGTGTAGCAACGCTGCTTAACATGCTTGTCCCTATAACTCTAGAAGTCAACACGCATCTCTAACCTGCGGACATAGCATGGAACGGCCGGTAGCTTGCACGGCTGCACCATGACCTAGTTAAGCAACACTACTGAACATCAGCAGCTGCCGTAGTGTAAACGTCGAGGAACTTTCAGCTTTGGATTCACAGGAAGCCAAAACGTGTAAGTAATAAACTAGGCAATCAACCTAACCTTATGGATTAGTGCCTCGGCTTTCTCGGCGTCCTCCTCGATCGCATCGGCGACGGTCTTGATCCTGGATGCTGCCTCCTTTAGGCCTTCATTTTTGGGAAACGCTTCGGCGACCTCGCCGGCGACTTTCTCGGCAGCTTCGGCCACCGTGTCGATTACCTCGACTGCCACCTCCGCCGTCTTCTCCACCTTATCTGCAAATGCGATTTGCAATTACAACCACAGACAGAAGTTGAGATGAAAATGCACGCTAAGATCGACAGATAACATGTACAGAAGTCGTGCATATCTGGTTCAGATTTTACCTTCCAGTGCTCTTATCTTTCTGTAAATAGGTATCGCAACAAGGACGGCGCCGACGACCAGGGTCACCCTGAGAGAACCACATATAGCCTGTGAATGTGAGAAGGAAATGGATGAAATTAACGCGTGCAACCGTAACTCTTCTGCACTCACCATGAAGGCATGTTGGACATAGGGAGATTTGCGCTTGGTAAATTTTCGGGGCCTGGAACAGCTGCAGTGATTCTGAAAATGACACGTGAAATATATTGAACGATCTTGTACAGTAACTGCATCCTAAGAACAAGAAGGCACTTACTGTGTTGCTCTCCTGATCGGCAGGTTATGGTTGGCGCCCCACAAGTTCATGGCAAGGATTCGCGGGGGATGAGCCGATGCGAATGAAACCGTGCTCCTTCGATGCCGAGAAATCCCCGGAGCGTAGAGCGCCAAGGCTTTGGAAGCAATGGAGGATATGAGGACCGCCATGGCGTGAGATCTGAAGGAAGAAAGTTTCTTCGACGTGGAAGCTACTCTTTATGGGTTTCTACGGAACATAACTTGTGGCAACCTGCTTGTGTTGCTTTCTTCTGCAGGGTTGTGCTCAGCTTAGATCTTATCAGTCTGCACCAACCATTCAAACGTGAAAGTGACAATCAGTACACATCACCAGGATATCTATAAACTGCTTTAGTATACATAGAGACACGCGGTTACCTGGTTCCTTAAATTGGGTTGCACGACAGAGGTTGACTGTCAAGTAAGATTGAAAAAATGTTTCTCCAATTTTTTTTGAATAAATGAAACGTTACTTCTGGCACCTCTGTGCCAGAAAATACTTGCACTCCAAAGGCCTCTCTCCTCCTTCTCGGTCGCCACGATGGCGGCGTCTATGGGCGTCATTTTCTTCTTGAAGGCGTCGTCGCAGTTATTCTTCGTCCTCCATGTTGCTTCGAGGGAAACCTTGATCCTTGGATCATGCGGTGGCGTCGCTCCGGTGTCGCACCCTTCTTCTTCTTTTTTTTGCGAGAAACTTTCGATCTATTTATCAACTGTCAAGGTAGTATAAAGAACACTAGAAGTAAAATTTACATCCAGATCCATAGACCACCTAGCGACGACTACAAGTACTGAAGAAGCCGAAGGCGCCCCGCCGTCATTGTTCCTCCATCATCGGAGTCGGGCAGACTTGTTGTAGTACCCGACTTGTCGTACACGGCTCCGTCTCTTCGTGGTGATTCATTAACGGTTGAGAGCTCCGGAGACTTCAAGCGGCTTCCTAGTGTAGTTTGCTCGGAGTGTTATGGGGTAGTGTAGTTGTTCATTAACAACCATGTATCTAGCCTTCTGTGCGTGTGTTGTATGGATAGATTTGTACGATTGTTGCTTTATATATAAAGCGGAACGCGAGACTTTTTGGGTAAAGCTTGTAGAAGATTTCATTCTATATTTTGTTTTGTTTTTCTCTTCATCATTTTTCTTGGGTTTTATTTAAGAATTTTTCAGATTTTCCTTTCCTTTTCTTTGTATCCATTTTTCTTGTCCTTTTTCATTTTTGAATTTGATGAACATTTTTTGACTTGCGAACATTTTCAAATCCATGAATTTTAAAACCTGAAAAGATGTTCAAATCCGAGAACAATTTTCCAAAAAATTTCATCATTTTTAGAGCCTTGAACAGTTCAGAAAACCACAATTTTTTTAAACAATTGTGAATATTCTCCAATTCAAGAACAGTTTTAAATTCACGAAAATTTTGGAAATATTTTCAAATTCGTGATTTTTTCCTAAAGTCATAAAAAATATTCAAATTCACTTTCATTTTTCAAACTCATGATTTCTTTTTCAAATTCATGAACATTTTTTAACTTTATCTTTAGTTTCTCAAATTCGTCAATACTTTCAAAGTTCACAAGCATTTTAGATTTGTGAACTTTAAACACAAACTGTAAACATGTTTTGAGCATCTTTGGGAGTTTTGTGCAGTCTGAAAAAAACGGAATAAAAAACCCACATATCATACCTACACTGCGCGATTTTAGGAAGCTTCTGGATGGTTTATTCTTTTCTTATTCTTTATGTTTTCTAAACATGCTTTCCAGGGTTTCTTGATCGTTTTTTTATTCTCTGTTTTTTGTTTCTTCTTCATTTCATTCTTCTTTTCTCTCTATTTATTTCCATTTTTCTTTTCAAATTTATTAATACTTTTTGAAAAAATAAATATTTTAAATTCGTGAATGTATTTTAAGTTTACAATTTTTTTGACTTTGTGGACATTTTGCGAGTTTGCAAAACTTTTATGATTTCGTGATTTTTTTGAATCCGCAAACTTTTTTGAATTCACGAACATTTTTCAATAAGTGAACATTTTTTAATGCTTCCACCAGCGGTTTAGGGAAGCTTCAGATGGTTTTTGTTTTGTTTTGTTTGTGTTCTCACAACCAGTTTTCCAGGCTTTCTTGTTGGTTTTTAGACTCGATTTTCTCTTTTCGTTTTGCTTTCTTCTCCTTTTCTTTTCATTTTCTTTTCCAATTCATTAATTCTTTATAAAACATATACAAATATTTTAAATTCTTGAATACCTGTTAAGTTAAAAAAAATACTCACTTAGCGGACATTTTTCGAGTTCGCGAACATATTATGATTTCTTATTTTTTGAATCCGTGAGCGTTTTTTTAATTTGTGAATATTTTTTTGAATTACACGTTATCGTATTTTGAATTCATAAGCAATTTTGAATTCATAAACAGTTTTTGAATGCACAAATATATTATTTAACCTGTGTACATTTTTTGAATTCACCGCGAACATATTTTCAATTTGTTAACATTTTGTGAACTCAGAAACATTTCTGAATTCGTGACAATTTTCTTACCGCAATCATATTTTGAATTCATGAATTTTTGAAATTCAAAAAGATTTTTGTGATTCGTCATGAACATATTTTCTTGAATTCATTGTGAATTAGAATTCATGAGTATTTTTTGAATCAGACAATTTTTCAATATGTAAACATTTTTTGAATCACGAACGTTTCTGGAATTCAAAAACCTTTTTTTAACACTTTTTCGAATTCATGAATATTTTTTGTGTTAATGAACATTTTTTATTCTTCAACAATGTTCCATTTTTTGAACTTTCTAAAATAAGTGAATATTTTTCTTAAAATAAAACTTTCAAAGTAAAAAAAACAACATGGAAAAAATCAGTTCCTGTTGCTACTTGGGGAGGGCTAAATTTGGTCCATTATTGATGGAATGCGATGGTTCTTCGCCGTGGTCACAGAAGGAAGGTGATCTCCTCGCTGCTCATGCTGGTGGCATAGGAGGTTAGGAAAGAGAGAAACACTAGGGTTTTCTGCAACAAGGCATTGATGCCCTATATTGTCATTGATACCATTATAGGGGAGGTCAAAAATTGTGTTCTCGGCGTGGCAAAATATTTGAGCTCAATCTTGTCGCGAGAGTAGGTTTTTTTGCTTCCGTTCTTTGAGGGTCCAATACCTTATTCCTTTTCTCCTTCATTCATGAGATGAGGCAAAGTTTCCTCTAGGAAAAAATGAGATGAGGCAAAGTTTCCACTTTTGAGTTAGTTAACACTTTTTGTTCGTGAACAATTTTCCTATTTCCAAACTTTTTAAAAGAAGTGAATATTTTTATTAAAATAAAACTATTCGAAATGAAAAACAACATGAAAAAATCGGTCCAGGATTGGTGGAAGCCGATGGTTCTTCGTCGTGGCCACGGGAGGAAGGCGATCTCCTCGCTGCTCATGCTGATGGCGTAGGAGGTTTGGAAAGAGAGAAACACTAGGGTCTTCTGCAACAAGGCATCGATGCCCTATATTGTCGTTGATAATATTAAAGAGGAGGTCAAAAATTGTGTTCTCCACGTGGCAAAACATTTGAGCTCAATCATGTCGCGAGAGTAGGCTTTTTTGCTTCCATTTTTAGGGTCCATTACCTTATTCCTTGTCTTCTTTATTCATGAGATGAGGCGAAGTTTCCTCTAGGAAAAAATGAGATAAGGCAAAGTTTCCATTTTTTTGAGTTAGTCCTATTTCCAAACTTTTTAAAAGAAGTGAATATTTTTATTAAAATAGAACTATTTCAAAATAAAAAACAACATGAAAAAACGGTCCAGGATTGGTGGAAGCTGATGGTTCTTCGCCGTGGCCACGGGAGGAAGGCGATCTCCTCGCTGCTCATGCTGATGGCGTAGGAGGTTTGGAAAGAGAGAAACGCTAGGCTCTTCCGCAACAAGGCATTGATGCCCTATATTGTCGTTGATAACATTAAAGGGGAGGTAAAAAATTGTGTTCTCCACGTGGCAAAATATTTGAGCTCAATCATGTCGCGAGAGTAGGCTTTTTTGCTTCCATTTTTCTAGGGTCCATTACCTTATTCCTTGTCTCCTTTATTCATGAGACGAGGCAAAGTTTCCTCTAGAAAAAAAATGATATGAGGCAAAGTTTTTGTCTCTGTTAAAAAAAAAGTGAATCTTCCTTCGCACGATGAAATGGCGCCATCTCAAGAAAATAAATAAATCGCAGGGCAAGACACGCGAAGCAACCGGCGCAAAATCCAAACCCTAAACCCGAAGAGGCCAAAATCCCCAAAGTCCATACAGAATCCAAAGGAACCCAAGCAAGAGAGGAGGGAGGGGCTGTTGGAAGACCAGGTTTTGGGAGGCGGCAAGATGAGCACGGTGGACAAGATGCTGATCAAGGGAATCCGGAGCTTCGGCCCGGAGAGCAAGAACGTCATCACCTTCTTCAGGCCGCTCACCCTCATCGTCGGCTCCAACGGAGCCGGCAAAACCGTAATGCCCACCAATCCAATCTGCTGCATCCTATTCCTATATTCCACTATGTGGCGTGGCACATTCATGGCTTGGGTTCTTTTGGATTCCCGCAGACGATCATCGAGTGCCTGAAGCTGTCCTGCACCGGCGAGTTGCCCCCCAACTCCCGCTCCGGCCACACCTTCGTCCATGACCCCAAGGTAATACAGCACTATCTTAAGGCTGTTTGTACTGTACTCATTTTGTTCTCGATTCTTACTTTTAAACATGCTTGTGTGGGGTTCAGGTGGCAGGTGAAACCGAAACGAAAGGGCAGATTAAGCTGCGGTTTAAGACAGCAGCAGGAAAGGACGTGGTGTGCATCCGCTCTTTCCAGCTTACCCAGAAGGCGTCGAAGATGGAGTTTAAGGCAATCGAGAGCGTCCTCCAGACCATAAATCCACACACCGGCGAGGTCCCCTTTTCTAACTCAAGATGATGTTTGACTTGCTGTTATTTATATTGCCATAATGTGCTTAAGTACGGCTTATGACACTAAGTGCAACCCAAAAGAAGAAATCTTGCATCTGCTCCTGTTTCTAACTCGAGTATCATTAATATGATATGAGTTATTGAACATACCAAGCACCTGTTGGCTCTGGCAGTTGATACTTGTTGCTGTACATATCTCTGTATACTGAAGGAGAAACTAAATAATATTTTACCCCATTTGGACAGAAGTATATCGAAATTATCAGACCATTGACATGTCCTGTGAACCATGTAAATTTTCCAATACCTGAAAGGGCATATGATTTACTCTGTTCCTTATTGTGCTTGCGTCTGGCCATAGAAAATCTTCTCTAGAACACTCCTCTGCTTTTTATACATTATATTCACTCACAACTTCAAGTAGACTGATAGATATGCACATAAAAAATCAAGGGTTTGTCTAGGTTCACGATCGAGACTTCAAGCCTCAATCGATCATTTACATCAAGATAATGATATGACATCAGCATATATACAAAACCAGGCCTGCTTTGTTTATGGAACTGTTTGCATGTTTTTTGCTATGGGCTGGCTTTGTACTTCTATTGGGCTTTTATCTCAGATTTTCCCCTGTGATCTGTTGCTTTGTTGCCAGATCTTTTCTTCTTCTTGTACTTGGGCTGTACTGTTGCAAATATAATATGTGTTTTGCTATCCAGCTACAACCTCAACGAGTGAGGTAAAAATTGTTCAAATCATAGCATTACTTTTTGCGGAAAGAATCTTGTATATGCAATACGATGGATGCTTGTATTATTTTTTTATATGGGCATGTAACTTATTGTAATTCTTTCATTCATGAAAAAATACAAAGTATTTGAACACAAAGAAAAGATGTTGAAGAAAAAAAATATTTTTGTGCTTGCTATTGCTTGCCCACGAGCTATGAAGTTGTTGCTTGCTGTTGTTGAAGTACAGAGGACAAAGGTCAAACGCATAGGTATATACAGTATATACATCATTTTTGTTGCACGAACAATTTTTGAAAAAGTGTGTGAGCATTTTCTAAAAATTACATGAGCATTTTTTAAGAACCATGAACAGTTTTCAATTTTATGGACAGTTTAAAAGAAATATGAAATATGTTTTCAAATATGGACAATTTTTAAATGCATGAACATCTATTAAGAATTGCATGAAAATTCTAGAAAATTGTTCATCGCATATTAAAAAAGTTCACCGCATATTCAAAAGTGCTCACTAATTATTAAAAGAAACCTAAACATGTATTTTTAAAGTATTTATATACACGCAATGAAATGTATTTCTACTAATGGGAAATGAAAATCATATTAAAGAGGAAAAGGAGCAAATTAACTGCAAGTGTCCCTCTCCCACCGCCCTCCCAAAGCAAGCGTCGGTTGCAATTGAGGGTGACACTTGCAGTTGTGTGCCTAGCGTTAGACATGCAACTACCCACCCTCCCCTCTCCCGCCACCCACCGACAAAACAAAGGTCAGTTGCAGTCGGGTGCGTTGACATGCAGTTTCACTCGAGGGCGACACTTGCAGTTGCATGCCTAGTGTCAAACATGCAACTCCCCCTCTCGCCACCCCTCCAACGAAACAAAGGACAATTGAAGTCGGATGGGTAGCCATACAATTGCAGTTTGGGGCGAAACTTGCGCTTGTGTGCCTACAACATACATGCAACCCCCTCCGGATGTCCTCCGACATAAGAAAAATATTAGTTGTAACCGGGTGGGTAGACATGCAATTGCGATCAAGGGCGACACTTGCGCTGCATGCGTAGTCCGAGGCATGCAACTACCCCTCCGCCGCCCATCGATAGAACGAAAGTCAATTGCGCCGCTTGTGTGGACATGCGATTTGCGATTGAGGGCGACATTTGCAATTGCATGCTTAGTGACAAACATGCAACTACTCCCCCCCCCCTCTTCCACTGTTCTCCGACAAAACAAAGGTCAGTTGCAGTCGAGGGTGACACCTGCAGTTGCATGCCTAGTGTGAGGCATGCAACTTTACAGTGTATGCCTGTGAAAAGGATGTGGGCGTTGCTTTTCTTTTGAGGGGTGCCCCATCATTGATTTGGTTTGGAGAGGATCGGAAAACGGGATCTGTTTCCTTTTTCGTGTGCGACAATATAATTGTGATTTCTGAGGTGATTTCGTGTATGCAGACTCCTCCATTAAGAGTAGAGATAGCCTTTGAGGTAATTGAAATCTATTACCATATAATTACCGTATTCAAAATTTTTCCGAGTTATGGCCTTACCATACCTGGATTGATAGCCTTTAGGGTAATTTAAATTTATTACCATATGATTACCATATTCGAAATTTTCTGAATTATGGTCTTACCATACCTGGATTGATGAGATTTCTGAGTTTTTTCTGAGTTATGGCCTTACCATACCTGGATTGATGAGATTTCTGAGTTTATAGCCTTTCCATATGTGGATTAATTGTGATTGATTACCATAAATACGTTGAGTATTGCCGGCGAGACTGAGAAGAGGAAAACCGATGGAAGGGGTGGTGGGAGGTGGGACAAAAAACCAGATTTAAAAATAACCGGTTGAAAATAAACCGGTTGAAAATAAACCGTTTGAAAATGGTGGGACTATTCAACCAATTCGTCCATTAGGAGTAGAGATTACGGAGACTAGCAAAAAAAACCGTGCGTTGCAACGGGAGAAATAAATTCAAAAAACCTGCTCTGTGTGTCATCAAGCACCACTTCTTATATCCAATCTTGATAAACATTGGTAATAAGGTTACACTTATTATCGCTTTTCGAAGCATCAATTGTGGATGTGAAGGAGCCACCCTATCTGATGGAAGAGTAGTAGTGCATGAAATAGTCTGTCAATCGGTTTTATTTTTTATTTTTGGAAAAACAAATATATTATTATTTAAAAAATGAATTTTTTTTAATATTTCTAAATTTCTAATTACAACGGGAATATTTTTGAACTCATGTAAAAATGGAACATTGTATTGGAATTTTGAGCTTTTTTAAAGCATGAACATCTTTAAAACTGTGAATACTTTTTGGAAGCAAGAACAATGTGAAACGCTCTTTCTTTTAAAAAAAGCACATGTTTGATGTCTGTGGTTTTAAAAAACGATTGTTGGTGTTCAGACCATGGAGTATAGAGTTGAAAAAGTCATAGTGATGTCCTTCGATGGTGCCTACTTCACTGGATGGAAGAGGAGTGGTGTATGTGTTTTTAGTGGGATCGTAAATTGGCCCTGGCATTGCAATGGAAGAAAATATATCATCACAAAAGGTAAGATGTACCGATGTGGTAGAGATAAAGAAATTATTGAATTCTCGAGCACAAAAGTTCACCCACCAGCTTGTCTCCGTGGGCTTTATCCATGGATCCTCATAATTTTGAGAGTTTTTTCTGGTTTAATATGGGCTCACACAAAAAATTAAGTTCACACTCATGTTGCGTATATACCCAATTCCTTTCGGTAGAAGTGTTCAAACAACAAGGCTTGCCATATTTTATGTACTGCCAAGGCTCCAGCTAAAAGAAAAAGACATATCAATATCGCAACGTAAATAAATACATAATTCGCGCAAGTGTGTATGGAAATCAAACATCTGATCAGCAAACACAATGCAATTATTTGCAATTATTTTTGAGAAACACACGATCCTAGTATATTCTCTATTTATCCTTTTTTTGTTCAGAGCATTGCAGCATCCGCAAATCTCCGCGCCAATGCATCATGTAAATTTTCTTTCTTTATAATTTTACGCAATGCAATATCTCCTCACATGTAAATTGTCTTTCTTTATAATTTAATACCCAAGGCAGCCTTCAATTCCTTCCTTTAATAGACCACCATCAATTATTTCCTTCAATAGAAACAGCCCTCAATTCCTTCCTTTTATTCTCACAATCCGGAAATTCATCTTTACTTTATTTTGTTCATATTCAGCCCTCAATTCCTTCCTTTAATAGACAACCATCAATTATTTCCTTCAATAGACAGCCCTCAATTCATCTCGCGGTCTCGTTTCTTATGCGTCTTGCTGATTACATGACACTTGCTAACATATATAAACTGGTAGGATTCGGTCTAAAGGAACAATGTGGGATTATTTTAACATCAAATATGGACGTCTAGTTGGTTGCTCGAGCCTTTCGTCACGACAGAAAGTCACGAGTTCGATACCGCCGGGCCTTTTGCGAGGGTATTGATTAGGCCCAGCCGTCGCCCAATACGAAAATTTCCTTTCAAATGTTTCGCTCGGATCTACTCGTCGTCTGTTCATTTAAAGTCGAACCTTGATTTTTTCAGAGCCGGACCATAGTTCGCATGGCTAGCCAAGCCCGCTTGCATGTAGGAGACCTAGGTTCGAGTTCAGCGCCCAGCAATTATTTTTTCATCTCATTTTACGGAACCTTTTTTTCTACTAACAGGAAAGCGTAAAATCACAGGAAAAAAGCGTATTGTGACGGTGAACCCATGGAGTCAATCCGTACTTTATTATTACTAGTACAAAAATGCCCGTGCGTTGCAACGGGCAAAAAAATCGCAAAACCTGCTACACATGCGATTACTCACATTTCGTATATCCATTTCTGATAAATGTAGTAATAAATTTAAATTGATTATCATTTTTCAAAGCATGAATTTGGAACATCAAGAAATCACCCTGATGTCCTTCATTTGATGGAAGAGTAGTGGTGCATGGATTAGTCTGATTAATCACTTTCATATTTTGCTCTTTGGAAAAACTGTGTGATGCAACGTGTGAAAAAGAAATATCAGATGTTCCTTCCCACAGTAAGCATGACTAAAGACCTACACAAATCCATACCATCTATTTCAACACACGTCCATTTGTAGCACGGCTAAGCTTAGCCGCTCGCTCGACCTTGTCGGAGCGTCCACGTCGTCCGTTGGTCGACCACGTCGGCGTATTAACCCTGCGAGCTCTTTCTCAAACCTCCTTATGCTAGTTTCGGCGGCTCCTAATGGTTGTTCCAAACAATATATAATTATAATGTAAATTATGTTGTATTTATTTTTGATTTTGAGTGCCTTTTATCAATATGGATTTAAAATTAATGTTAAAGTTATTTAAAAATCCATAATAATTTATAGACAAATAATTTATCCACCATATAAAATTGAAAATAAATATTTTAAACTTCCACTTTGAAAGATTAAACTAAAGCATTAAGTATATGCTGGTCACCTCAAATTCAACCAGAATATTGTTTTCAAAGTCAAGTAATTCTAATATTTTTAGAACAATAGTAGCTTAATTTTGAGTTAAAGTAAGTAGGATATTTTTTTTCAGTATTTATAAGAGAATACGTGTACTGCTGGCTGCTGCTGATTTACACGGTGATCACTCACGGGTTCAATGTACATATCCGTAGTTAATCTATATTAGCGTGCGCACACACACACATTTACCTTGGATGTACATATCAACATTTACCTTGGATGTACATATCTGTAGTTAATCTATATTAGCGCGCGCGCACACATTTACCTTGGGTGTTTCCTCACGGCACCATACCTGGTGGAGGTAGACTTGGACTGCGTTGAGGTAAAGCATCGTCGCCATCAAAGATAGATGGCAATCAGAGCAGCGGAATTACATATGCCTGGGAGAAAGACATCCATTGTAGAGTAAAATCTCCTTTTGTTTTTCTCTGATTGTAAGAAACAGTGGGGAATGCTGACAATCACACAAAAGAGCAAAACTATATTGCGTACCTGAGTGTCTGGATGTGACTACAAATTAAAAATCAGGGTAGATGATCATGTAGGTTCTCATTCCCAAATCAGCATGGTGTGAAAAGCAGAATGAGATAAAGCCTGGAAATAGGAAATATCCTACCTGCAAGGAGCAGTCATTACCTTGCTACTGGCCTTTGCATACATAACTGAAAGTGGGATCTGCATTACTTAAATGCTGAAAAAAATCTTCTGACAATAGCAGTCATCAAGGAAACATGAACAATTTGTGCATAACTCGGCTATTGGCCTTGTCACGAATTGATTAAAAGTTTTATTAGTAAGACAATTACATTATCAAAACTCAAAGCTTTTACAAAATAATGGCAAAACTGCGTACACAAAAGACAACTTTCATAACCAGATATACTATCTAATTGACTTGATTTCCTATGCTTCGACATCGTGGACGTAGGGACGGACTCATACGCATCTAGCCTGCAATCTGCACTTTGCGCAATGCCATTGGCAGCGACACCGGAGCGAACTGCTGTGCAACTTCTCGTCGGTTCTCTTCTTCTATGTCCCAGCTCATGACAACTTGTAGAAGGAATGCTACATCCGTTTTTCCACAACCTAGAATGAAAAAACTTGGTAGCAAAGGAAAATGTCGAGGAATGAGAAAGACGACATCTCTCTGTCTAAATAGCATAGTTAGTATTACAACAAACAAACCAACACCAGCTGACCTAACTGGACCTTCAAATCAAGACCTAGTTTAATCTGATCGGGCCAAACTAATCAGTCAATTCATGGAGCATATAGTCAATTTTCTATAAGGAAACATATAGTTAGATTGTCCGCTCAAGATCGAATACTGTTTGAAGGGACTGACCAATCTACATAAATCATGAACACGTTTTCTACATTTCCTAACTAAAACAACAATGTCCGACCATTGGCTTACGCATACTGTAATACGAATTGCAAACTGCTGACAAGTGTTGACCTGTCATTGGTTTTTGATGACCATATAAATTTACTTTGGTGAAAAGAAAATTTCAGTCATAGTGATAGCTCCAGCCTCCAGCCAACAACCAAAAAAGTAGTCTCATTGGTTATAAACATCGAGCAGTCCAAAAACTTGTCGGCTCCAGAGCAGTACGGAACATCATCATAATCAGATATATCCCGAGAATACTAAAGGTCCAGATGGGATTGAGAGGAAGGGTCGTGCTGGTGGTTGGGTTTGTTTTTCTTTTCTCTCGCATGTATCGCTTCTGGTTCACTTAATATGAGGACCGTGGGTCGAAGCGTGCGTTGTGGCGGGAAAAAACAACGACCAAGGTGTGAGAACAAATATGATAAAGACAGAAGTACCCTCCGGAATTCTTGAGCCGAATGTTCGCAAGCCTATCTTTCAACATGGCATTGTCTAGAGATTTGGGTCTAGGGTTCGTCCGGAGTGAGGTTATATGTGGGGATTTGGGCTGGGTTTCAGGGATGCCGACTCGGATATAATTTACCATTTTGTGGAGGAAATGTTCCTAAAGAAGTCTGATATTTCTTGAGTCGAAACAGATAATTCTCAAATATTTCATATATCATTAACATACATGTGATTGCAGGATCAGGGTGGGATTTTTTAACCAAAATCAAGCTTGCTCAAATCCCTGTTTGATTTGAAAATTTAACTCAAGCCTTGCATAATCACGAGTTTAACTCTCAGATATGCAAGTAGAAGAAAACTTAGACAAACCTTGCAGCGGGCATCCTATTTGAGAAAGTCCTGCCGTGGCGAACCTGAGACTCACACAGACTGATGAGCTCATTTAGTTCAAGAGGTAAATCACAATAAAGTCTGTTTCTTTTAAGAAAGCTGCAATTCAAATAGTAAGGTCAGTCAAGTTTTGAAGTTAAACAGAAATGAAAAAAAATTATCAAAGTTCGCACGCACATGAATTCCAGGGATAAAATGTTTATTAGCTCTGATGGAATTGATCCATTGAAGTTATTGTACCCCAGATCCAACACCTTCAGCTCTCATAAATCTCCCATCTCTCTAGGGATAATACCATAGAACAAGTTCCTGTGCAGTACACTGTATGGATGGAAGGAAAATAGATCGGAAAAGTTTGAAGGGCGAACATCATTTCACAAGTGTTCAGAAAAAACGCCGCCAGAGGAACTATAGAATATGCTTACAGAAAATGCATATTAGTAAGCTGTCCAATCTCAGGAGATAACATTCCCTTCAGACCAAGATTTGACAGGTTCCTACAAAACAAAGGAACACACAAATTAGGCAAAAACATCAAAATATATATTATCAATCAGAGCATAGGGAAATGTTGCAAACATAACACATGATAGAAAACAATGTAAACAGAGCAAACATAGCTGCATAAGATGGGCATCCTATACTGAACAGTTCATGCATGTCAGGGAACTGGATGTTTAACAAGATATCCCCAACACTGATGCTCCACATAAAACAAAATTAAGATTTGCATCAATCAAGGGTGCTTAACAACTCAAAATCAGCACCAAAGGAATTGACAGTATCGAACGAGCCAAGTCTCTTTTTGAAATCAGAAGCCTCCCCCTCCTCCTCCCTCCCTCTCTCCCTCCACCGTCTTCTCCTTCAATCACCATATCCCCGGCGACCCCAAGAATCCGAGGCATGATCCCCCCGAATCGCACCCCCATCTTCCTCGCCCCAAATCCCAATGGATCTTGCACCACATCAAGGGACACAAGAATCACGAATCCCCAAGTATATTCATCAACAATCTGGGAAGAAACCACCAGCCCCGATGGTCCGGCCATGGACACAGACCCGCTGCTCCCCACCACCGCCCGGCTGCCCCTCCACCCATTGCTGAAACACACGCCGGTCTCCAACTTCGATGCGCCACCCTAATCGCGCTGCCCGTCCCCGGCATCCTCCTACCAGGACAACCTCATCTTCAGGCCTCACCACCCATCGCCACCACCTTCGCCTCCTCCCCCACTGCCGCCGTGACTTCGATCCAAATCAGAGGCACTTGAGCAGGAGGAATCCGACCGGCGGCGGCAGATGGCCGGAGAAGTAGACCGGCCGCTGCGTAGATCGGTGGCGGCGCCGCCTCTACCCATACGCATTGAACGAGCCCGTGCTCGTATGTGCTGCCCGCTAGTGTTTCCTTTTTTTCTCAGATTAGACATTTTAAAGAGGACTCCAGGTTGAGCCAGCGCCAACATACAACCGCTCACCTGGATTTTCTCTCGACAATCAACAATCAACAATGAATTCAGCAAAAAGCACATGTAACAACTAACAGGAATTACTCAACAATCAAGAACCATCAATCAAATTCAGCAGCACATACAGATGCCTGACCCACGACCTTCCTGCTTGCAACTCCATTACGAGTGGTGAATCATGAAAAAAAGAGAAAATTTTGCATCACGGAGCAGAGTGGAAGGGAAGGAAGGATGGGGGGTTTGAGGAGTTACCATCCCCTGTCGCGAAAGAGGAAGCTGCGTTCTTGTAGGTGCTGAATATGGCGCCGAGGAAGACGGGCACGAGCAGAGGTGTGGATGAAGGCGAGCAGGAGCGTCCGCTAGGGTTCGGAGCCGCCGTCATCACTGGCAACTGCGAGGAGCTCGTGGTGGAGCCAGTGACCCGGCTGCGGCGGGAACGCCATGGCCGCCCTGCCTCCTCTCTTCTCAAGGCTGCATCTGCGCGCTCGCACCGCCGTGGCCATGGATCCGCGGATCCCGCCGCCGTGGTCGCTGCGAGGAGGTCGAGCTGGAACCCCACGGGCTTGGTCTGGATCCAGCCGTGTCGGGAGCACCATGGCCTCCCTTCTTGATATGGGGGAAGGGAAGGGAAGGGAGAGGAGGGGAGGGGAGGGGAGGTCGCCGGTGCGGAGAGGGCGGAGGCCGGCGGTGGGGTCGTGGAGTTGCCTGATGCACACGGGGTCAAGGGGGATTTTGAGCACGCTCTCCTAAAGACAGAGGAGACCGGAAGTTACGTCATCCGGATCCTGTGAACGAGGGATTCGTTTTTTAACCAGGTCGGACGGACGGACGAACACGCCATTAGTACCACCCCGTTTATATTAGTATGATTTTGTCTATATGAATCATAAAAGCGTATTACGACTGGATGGAAGCGTATTGTGACGGTGAATCCGAAGACCCAATCCGTGCTTTATCTCTACTCCTTAATGGACGACTTGGTGAATAGTCGCTTGGTCAATTTTCGCTGGGTTTTTTTCGTCATACTCCCACCGCCGGTTTTTTTTCGTCATCGCACTCCGGTTTATTTTCGTCATCGTATCGATTACAACTGTGATCGATCCCTCGTTCACACAGATCTGACTCCGCCACGGATCGCACGCCAGATCCACCAAGACGCCCGCATCGCGTCGGATCCATCCCATCGCAAACGAACTTGCACGACGCTACCGATCCATCCTTTCGTCAGTAGCACTTGCAGAGGCGGCGGCGATCTGTTGGATCCGGCGTGGACATGGGGCCGCGATCCCGCTGTTAGCGTTCGCCGGCGATCACGAACCCGATCCGACGACGACGACGATCACGCTGGGTCTCAACCGTCGCTGCTCCTCTTTCGGTCAGAGCAGTCTTCTCTACTCCTTAATGGACGACTTGGTGAATAGTCGCTTGGTCAATTTTCGCTGGTTTTTTTTCGTCATACTCCCACCGCCGGTTTTTTTCGTCGCCTTTTCCGGTTTATTTTCGTCATCGTATCGATTACAACCGTGATCGATCCCTCGCTCACACAGATCGACTCCGCCACGGATCGCACGCCAGATCCACCAAGACGCCTGCACCACGTCGGATCCATCCCATCGCAAACGAACTTGCACGACGCGGCCGATCCATCCTTTGGCCGTAGCACTTGCAGGAGGCGGCGGCGATCTGTTGGATCCGGCGTGGACATGGGCCGCGATCCATTGTTAGCGTTAGCGGCGATCACGAACCCGATCCGACGACGACGACGATCACGCTGGGTCTCAACCGTCGCTGCTCCTCTTTCGGTCAGAGTAGTGCAAGTTCATACACTCAATAATAATTCTCAGGAGTCGGTGATCTGGTGTGGGATCGCTTTAGGAGACTAGGCCACGTGGCGCCATGATACCTTCTGGATGCGCCCATGATCCATCTTTTGCTGTAAGTATTGCAACTCCTGCTCTTTACCTGAAACATGGTAGTTTATTTTCGTTGGTGACTATCTTTGCTGAAACATGGTAGGCCAAACAGCACTTATAAATTTGCATATTTGAGTTGGTTGATTGTGCTTACTTGTCTTGCTTATACTTGAAGTCGACGAAGTTCAAATCGTGGAGCATGGTATGGCAGGCCCAATATCTGAAATGGGCAACAGTGACTTCATTAAACATATCTTTAGCTTATCTGAAATTTGCATATTCCCAGTTCATCAGATTTGGCGGTAGTAAGACACATAATTGTTTCCAGAAAGATATAATGATCCACAATTATGCGCTATTTAGTTCAATATCTTTCCATAAAGTGCAGAGAAAATATATGGCAGTTCTAAAAACTTTAAGAAACCAACGTTACTAAGTAAAAAAAGTGGAAAATAACATGTGCTCAAGCCAAGCCGGAAGCAATGCAAGGGACACTATAATTATTAAATTTCTGCAATAAGAAATAACCTGTTACATTTAGCTTGGCTTTTCAAAAATAGCAAATGAAGGTATAAGTTTTCATAAGTAGCTTCATAGTCCAGACTCACAGGAGTAAATGAGCATATCATACCGATGTACAGAGAATGCATAAGCAGCCTGTCCAGTTAGCATAGTCTCCAAGTTCTCTCCAAGGTCACAAACGAAAGTGCATGAAACAACAAAATATATCAAACAATTAAGAAGCTGTTTGGTAACATAAAACCTCCCAACACGGAGGCCAGGAGTTGGATAACAAAACAAACTAAGATCATTAAGCATGATAAACAAGTACAGTTCATAAGCCTTTGTTAATATTATGAAGACCTTGCTTGCAGGTTAGTATGGGGAATCCACAAAGCAAAACTGCGAAACATACAACAGATTCGGGTGAAACAAGAGGTAAATCTTTGACTAAAAAAAATCTTACATGTCAAGCTATATCCCGATTGTGATTTCCTTAATTGTCGTTGTTTCAGATAATTTTGATTCGACAAATGATGGTGAGACCAATGCGCGGATCCATTTATGACATTTGGATTGTCAATTTACCTATATTTAATAATATTTATTTTTCAAAATGGTTTCGCTTACTTGTATGAATGACACTCGGATGGTGACACTTGAACCGTCTGGATAATCATTTTTGTTCATAATGAACAAATGGGTACCGAAGTTGTTGGATACCGATGGATGGGACAAACGTTGTTGATAATGGGCCTCTTAGTCCGTGTATGATGCTTTGTCGGATAGAGTACTCTTCATTTTGTTCTGTTAATTTCATCACTTCAATCTCATTAGTTTGTATGAGCCATGGTCCGTGCCACTCCATACCTAAACAGATCCCGACCAGTTGTTTCCCAACCCATCGATGGTGATATCACATGTGTTCAACGGCCTCCCGACCTGAACTCGTGTGAGCGAAAATCATATTGAAAAGGAGACCCGGCAATCTCGGTTAATCCTCATGCTTAGAGAGGTTGTGTTTAAGATGTTGAAAAACAGTCTAAGAACAATGTCATATTCTTTTGTTGTGTTACAGATTATTTCGATATGTCTCCTAATGATGGAGGAATACACATGTCCACTATGTCAACTACTCAAGTTATATCCCAAACCCTAACATCGTGCGAGCACATGACTACTGGACCTTTCTACAGTGTCACCAAACAAACTAAAAAAGGTATCTTAACTGATGAAAAAAGGAATGTATAAACGCCAAGAGGCGAGCTACTTATCGGCGGAAGTTAGAGGAGGCAAAGAAAGAAACTTGATCATGAGAATCAAGCTCCCGATCCGAACTCAGTGAGCAAAATACATATTGAAAGGGAGACCCGAATCTCGCTTATTTAGCAAGCTTATAGAGGTTGTGTTTCAAGATGGTCAGAACAGTCTAAGAACAATCCAAATGTTGCTTTCGTTCTATTCCAGATGGTTTTTATGTGTCTCCTAATGATGGAGGAATACACTGGACTCTATGTCATCTGCTCGTGTTTTATCCCAAACCCTTCCAACGCTCGAGCACATGACTACAAGATCTTTCGAGAATGCCACCAACCAAAGTAAAAAGGTATCTTGACCGATGAACAAAGGAGCAGATAAACGCCAAGAGGCAAGCTACTTATCGGCGGAAGAAAGAGGAGGAAGCAAAGAAACTTGATCATCGTAAGCAAGTTTGCGGGTCAACACCGTATAGTTGTTTGTTTTTAATTAAAAAATGTGCATTCCTGCTTTGACTACTCACACACCTTGATTGCACCTATTATAAAATAGTCGAAATACTTGTATGAACCAATTTCAGATCAGTCCATCATTGAACAAGCCGCAGTTTATGTTGTTCGTCAACCCACTAATGGTGATATCACATTTGTAGCGCGGCCTTCCGAAATGAACTCAGGTTAGTGTAAAACTTAATGAGTATTCTCTACTCTTCGGATAGCACCAAACTGACCCGTTATGATCATCGCCGGTTATTTTTGCATCAAGCGGGCACTCCGCAACCTCATCAACGCTTGTGTCTCTCGGCTTGTCTCAAGGATTTAGTTGGTCAGCAGCCGTAGTACGAGTCCAAACGGTATTACAAGATAGGTCTTTCGTTGTGAACCGTATCTATCTTATACAGTTTGTGTTGCAGCTGTGCATTAACATACTAAGAACATTATCATTTTGCTTTCGGTTTGTTCCAGAAGCTCTAGATTTGACTCATATATATGGAGGAAAGCACGTCAACATTAATGCAACTCCTCAAGTTTTACCACAATCCGGTTCAACATCGTGAGCACATGACTAAAGGATGTGTCGTGAGTGTCTCCGCACCATCTAAGAAAGTTATCTTGTCGATGAAAAAGGGAGCAACTAAATGCCAAGAGGCGCTACCGTCTGGGAGGAAAAAAGAGGAGGAAGCAGAATATGAGCAACATGGAAGTCAAACTGATCATTCAATATCTGGTATGGTTGTTTGGCTTTAAATGAAAACAATGTGTTATACATCATGTTGTTCTCTCACACCTTCATACATCTAATACCGTATGACAAGAAAGAGTCGATAAATGCCCGGAGGCGGCAACCTATCTTAAGAACAAGGAAAATGCCGACATTAACAATGAAGAGCCGAAAGCTCCGGGGTAGATGGTAAACACGACGGCAAGCATCTCCATAGAAATGTGCTGCCGTTGACACCTCGAACACGACTATTTCTATATAACATGCCGGATGTGTGTTGAATATTCAGCCCGAGTTCATAATGTAATGATTATTATCTCGAGATTCCGTCGAAGATGACACCGCAACCGTATATCGTGTATGCAAAATAGACGACGGAGCGCTCTCGGTGATATCACTAATGGGGTGCAAGCTCACTCTATGCTCCTCGAAAACAATAGCGAAAAAAAGGCGTAGGCGAACTACCGTGAAGCACGTAGATGATAACATTCCTGCCCTTACAGTTTCAGGTTAGAATGATTTTTATTTCAGCTACCTTATGATACTATATATATATTTCTAATGTTTTTCATAACATATTTTTAATAAGTAAGCATGTAACACAACTTCATATCACCTACATAAACTATTGGTACCTTTTGTATCAAGACTAATTAGCGCTTTTGTGTGTTCTATAACCAGTCAATCCAACTAGGTCCACCTATACGTCAGTGTCACAAGATGAGGCAAGATTGCCTCATACCACTACAATCAGCAAATATATCATTCATGATAACCAACTACCTAGGAATCACAGTGGTACGCAGCGTGGAACTAGCTTAACTCCCGATCAAGGAGAGCAATCAAACGCGCGGAGGCGAGAAAAATATCGGAAACATCTAGAGGACGGAACGATCGATCTTGTAGAAAAAAATAACACGCTGCGAGAATGGAGGGCATGCAGCAAAGAGAAGGGGGATTTAAGTGCTAAAAGAAAGGCAACATATGCTTCAAAAAAGAACACCCCATGCAAAGAATCCCTCGCACTCCCACGTCGTGACCTAGCAAACTTGTCCTGCATAAAACCCTCTCTCGGCGTACCAAGATGTTACATCCGATGTTGACCGCCGATGATCACGCCAATTCCATTGGCAGTAGCAATGGTATGATAAATCTATTGTCACATTGTTGTGCTCATTCCCTTCAACCCTCATCCGACATGACATTGTCTATTGTCATCATCGTCTGTGATATAATGCATTTACATTGATGGGTTCCAGATCGCATCATGGGCGATGATACGACACCATCCGATTTTATGGATGACGAGTACTACATGTTTGGCGGGAAGGTATTGTAAGCTATAAACTAATATTTCGTTGATCGTTATCATAATTATAGTTCTTAGTTAATAATGTTTCAACATCATGTTTCAAAATATTCATGTAGGATCCGATAATGACCTCTCTGAGGATGACGAGGAAGCGAACGCTTCATTCTGCTATACCTAGCAAGGTTGATCCATTAGACTTTGTCTACACAAACATCCTGCACACCACACACATCCCGAATCTTGACACAAACCGCAAACATTGCCGTGCCGTAAAGTTTGTGTCTGAGACTGACGGTTTCTGCTGTCGCAATGGTCAAATCGAGCTTAAACAACCGGAACCAATCCCCGAGCTGATGAGGCTATGGTCAAGCATGGATGCAGACTCTAGACATTTTCGAGAGAACATACGCTTCTTCAACGGGCATTTCGCCTTCACAACCCTAGGCGTCAGCCTTGCTGAGAACTACACAAACAAGAGGTCTTGGGTGTACACATTCCGGGCACATGGCACCATCGACCACAATGTGCATTCATTCGGCCTAGCTCCCGTCTCGAGCATCTGCAGCTTGTACTTCTATGATGATGACCCAACCATCACTCATCGTAAGGCGGCCACCAAGAAATTAGACCGAGATGTCATGAAGAAGTTAGTAGACATACTCAAAGAAAACCCGTACTCGCAGCAATTTAGGAGTTTGGGTGCACACAAGGACAAACTCGATGATTACAGGATATACCTAAACACCGATAAAAGGCTTGACCAAAGAAGATATAATGCATCACAGTCATCCGAGGTCGCTGCAATTTGGGTTGAGGGCAGCGACATAGCAAAAAGGTTTGACCGAGGATAACACTTTGTGGTAATAACAACGAAAGGCACAAGATAATGCGTGTGACCTCCTAGACATATGACCCTTTATCTTATCCACTATTCTATCCAAGGGGGAACTAGGTTGGCATCCGGAAGTTACCTAAACGTGGTGTTCTTTGGGAGGTTGTACAAAATCCTCAATTGGTCCACGATGATGATGAGGATGCAGGTATGTCGCCTTCTTCCCATTTTTCTCGCAAATAATATTTTAATTGTCGATTATATCCTCATTTGGATAGTACTCAATCATGTGCGTAGGGCAACAGTTGTGCGTCTCTCACGAGACTACTCGTTACATGCCGCAGACACGGCCTGCGATCTTTAATCCCATACTTTGTGGAGCACGCCTCTTGCAAGAATGGGCCGTCGACATGTACGTCAAGATTGAAAGTTGTCGGTTGAGGTGGTACAGGAGAACCAGACGCATATTCGCGCCGACTTGTATAAAGGAGTTGTTGATGCGATCACATCGGGGAGACACGAGCAAGCGCTGTTGGGGTAAGAATAGTTCTCTCCGAACATACCCCGTGGCAACCGCGACATGAAGAAGAGGCATATGGATGCCATGGCAATTGTCCATACATACGGGAAGCCGGACATCTTCTTGACCATGACTTGCAATCCTAAATGGGAAGAGATAACGAAGGAGTTGCTGCTCGGTCGACGGGCGCAAGACCGACCTGATCTTGTGGCTCGTGTGTTCTTCGCAAACTAGAGGCTATGAAGGACATGTTGTTCAAGAAGCACATCCTTGGTGTTGTTGTCGCATATGTGTATGTTGTCGAGTTTCAAAAAGAGGCCTCCCACACGCACATTTTTGTTGATCATGGACTCAACGTATAAGCTTCTCGTCCCCGAGCAAAGATGACTGCCTCATTTCCGCCGAGCTCCTGCATAAGCATAAGTATCCGAAATTGTATTCAATGGTGGTAAAACATATGATGCACGGACCATGCGGTGCTCTCAATCCAAGAATGTTTGCATGCAAGAAAATGGATGCAAGTGCAGATACCCGCCGCGTTCAATGAAAACACAAAGATGTGGGAAGGACTCGTGCCCAGTTTATCGACGTAGAGACGATGGCAGGAGTGCTAAGGTCCGAGGGAAGATGTTGGACAACAGATGGGTTGTGCCTTATAACCCATACCTTCTGCGAATGTTCAATTGCCACATCAACGTTGAGGTATGCTCGAGCATAAAGGCCGTCAAATATCTTTACAAGTACATTTACAAGGGCCATGATAAGGCTTCTTTCAGAATCGACCAGCCCGACAAAGAATGGTAACATTGATGAGATCAAGAGATACGTTGACGCAAGGTGGATCACACCTCCGGAGGCTATGTGGAGGATATTTGGCTTTCCACTTTGTGCCAATTACCCTCCTGTCTTGCGCTTGCCTCTTCATCTCCGAATATGCACAGGTTGCACTCAATGCGCAGTGACTTGAAGAAGGTTGTCGTCGTAAAATGCATCGAAATCGATGTTAACGGAGTATTTCAAGGCTAACCAGAACACCCTTTGGGCTCGGACAATATTGTACAAAGATTTTCCGGGAAGCTTTACGTGGCAAAGGAAAACAAAGTGTTGGAGGCCGGGTGGAGCGTTTCCAAATAGGTCGTATTGTCTCCGCCAATCCTGCCGAGGGGGAGCGATATTACTGCGTGTTATGCTCAACCATGTTACCGAAAACATCCTTTCAGACTTGCTCACCGTGGGACGGCCTGGTTTGTGATAGCTTTAGAGATGTCATTGAAAGGTTGGGACTCATCGAGGCGCATAAAGACGCCGATGATTGTCTTATCAAGCAGAGCAAAGGGTGATGCCTTGTTCTCTTAGGAGGCTCTTCGCAACCATCTTGGTGCACCGCGAGCCAGCGACGTGCAAGGTTTATGGGATAGACACGCCGAGCCTATGTCTGATGACTACCGTCGAACACGGACGTCCCCGAAAGAGGTTGAGCAAATGGTGTTGCTTGACATCAGGGGTATGTTGCAGTCCATGGGTAAAGACATAAGTGATTTTTCACTTCCAAGCATCGATGATGCCTTTGACCCGACCGATGGAGAGGCGAGAGAGGTCATTGAGGAATCAACCATCGAGTTTGACGTAGATGACACAAAATTGGCATCTTCACTAAACTTTGAGCGTAAGGTGGCATACGACGAGATACTAGCGGCTGTTGAACTCGGTCTTGGGGGTGTATTCTTTGTTGACGGCCCGGCATGTGGAAGACCTACCTCTATAGGGCGTTGCTCGCCAAGTTGAGGAGCGAGGGCAAGATTGCTATCGCCACCGCGACCTCGTGTGTCGCCGCTTCTATCATGCTCGGCGGGAGGATCGCGACTCTAGGTTCAAGATACCATTGAGTTGTGACGACGAAGCCTCGTGCAGCTTCTCCAAGCAGAGTGGAACCGCCAAGCTACTAAGGATGGCATCGTTGATACTATGGGATGAGGCCAGCATGATTAAACGACAGGCGGTTGAGGCATTGGACAATAGCATGCGTGACGTCATGGGAACACGCGACATACCCTTTGGAGGAAAGATCGTTGTCTTTGGCGGTGACTTTAGGCAGGTGCTTCCGGTTGTCGAAGGGGGTCGCGTGGCGGATAATTGATGCAACACCGGAGTTCTCATCTATGGAAGTGTATGCGGAAACTTCGACTCATCACCAACATGAGGGCTCATAATGACACGTGGTTTGCAGATTACTTGCTTAGGATCGGAAATGGCACCGAGGAAGTCGACGATCGTGGCAATATACTACTCCCCGATGACATCTGCTCGCCGCCTACAAAGCGGCGTCGACGACCTAGAGAAGCTGATTGAACACGTGTTTCCGAGTCTAGATGACAACATGAGTGATTCAAATTACATGACATCTCGCAATCCTTTCCACAACCAATGACAACGCCGACAAGATAAACACACGCATGATAGAGCGTTTTCACGGAGATGAAGTAATTTACCATAGCTTTGATAAAGGTCAAGACGATCCATATGGATACTATGCTCCCGAAGTTTACGAACGGATTAACTCCAAATGGTCTTCCTCCGCATGCACTCAAACTCAAGATGAACTGCCTCATACATCGCTTAGGAACATTGATCCAACTAATGGTTTGTGTAACGGGACCAGCTTGTTGTCGAGGTTTTGAGAGGAACACCATTGACGCAGAAATTGTGATTGGACAACACGCAGGTAGGAGTGTTTTACTTCTTAGAATACCTCTGTGCCCATCTGACAACGACATGTTCCCATTCTAGTTTAACAGGAAGCAGTTTCCAGTAAGGCTTAGCTTTGCTATGACGAGTAACAAGGCTCAACGCCGACCATCCCGATTGTTGGTGTGTACCTACCTAATCCAAAGTGTTCTCACATGGTCAACTCTACGTCGCATTGTCGCGAGCCATCGCAAATAGCAACATAAAGATCCTCATTGAGAAGGATAAGCCAAGGAGAAGGGCCGAAGCAGTCTAAGAATTCTAAAAAGCGCAAAAGACCCATCTTGTGTCACGCTACCTCCATGAAGAACATCGTTTACAAGGAAGTCCTTACAGGCTGATTTTTGTTTGTATTATATCTGATTGTTATGGAATTACGGTTAATTTGTTGAACCAATGGTACAAATTTTATCTACTGCAAAAATCCTTATATTTCTTAAGTAGCAACAATACTATATCATCGGTAGAGACATTGGTGCTCAGATTGATGTGTTGTTTTGTGTAAACATAATAAAGCGTAGCAAGGTTGTAATTATTAATGGACAACATGAAGTAACCTAATGTAGTGTTATTGTTAAACAATTTCGGATATGTTCATGTATTAAAATAGATATGTTTTTTGAATATTTAATACACTTATAGCATTCATGTTCATGAAAATATAGTTTCTTGTACGTGTGCTTAATTCGGGATATATGGTTTTATACAAAGGTTGATTTTTTCGATTTGTTGATATTGAACTGTAAATATGGCAATCCTTAAGACAAAATATTCAAATATAAAAAAGGTAAAAGATCTTCTACGTCCCCTTCAATAGTTTTTATAAATAGAAAGAATCATCTACGTCTTAAAACGACTTGATATATTTGGCAGGCAATAAAAAGCATTAATAACGATTTGATAGATTTGGCAGGCAATAAATAACGATTTGATATATTTGGCGGGCAATAAAAAGCAGTTGGAGGCAATAAATCTAGCTGCCAAATATATGCTGCATCGACATCCTAATTGTCAAGACGCCTCAGCGAACGATCACTCACGCCTATTGATCAGCGATGGAGCCTATCACTGAAACAATCCGCCGGGCGACCCCGGATGCCGCTGCCCCGACCCCAATGAGGCTGCCCTCCAGCTCCACGATGATGTGGTCGATCCCCAAGAAGATTTGCCCGCACCCTGCATCTTCTGCCCCACCAAGGCATTTCGTGGAAGATGCACTCGAATATATATTCGGCTTTATGAACGGCGTTCATGATGAGCAGACACTAGAGTAAGTTATGCTATTGTATGTTTATTTTCTCTAAAGAAATCTCATTAGAACTAGGTCGTATAGAGCAGACTCTGTTTGATATAGGAATATGATATAGCTCGATTTGTTAAATGTTTAGGCAGTTTTTTCGTTGCACATCTACCGTATGTAATGAATAACAAAATATTAATATTATTTGCAGTACAAATGTTGATAAACTTAATGTCCTTACTATTTTGTACAACAATTTAATTTTTTTTAAACAGCCAGCAAACTTGGTATAAAGGGTGCTACCTAAATTTTCCTGCTATTAATTCCTAACAAATTAATATTGTTCTTACAGAGAAATCATTATCTAATTATAGCTTTTGCTAAAAGGTGCTGAAAAAATTTGCAGTCTCTATAGTTTATCAAAATATTACGCTCTGTTAATAGCTATTAGATTATCTAGAAAATGTTACCATATGAACAATTTATATATTAAAGAACCACTAATAGTGCCAACCATTTATATGTATTTTTACGTGCAGCTCAATCTGGATAAGAAGCGATACACCGTACCGGATCGAAATCAGCCTCAGGAAGCTGAAGGACACACTATTTGTAACGCCGCAAGCCTACATCCCGAATGCTTCAATGTTGCTGTTCGTAAGCTTATGAAAGCGCTGAAGTAGAGAGGCATGCAGGCACCAACATGGTTGGAGGAAAACATTATTTTGACTTGCAGTTTCATGCTCAATCACGAGCTCTAAGGAATTCATGGATGCCGCAAGGGCAGCGCACCTCAACGCTGATCAACAATGTTGTTCTACAACCCTTTCCAAGATATGATGTGTTCAACTCCACAATTGTAAGAGTCTTTACTTCCTAACTTATTTTTTCTTTCCTGATAGCAATTAACCTGTGTTGACCTTCTTTAGTATCTACTTCAGCTTGTCTATCCCGGATTCGCCGTATGGTCTACTTGTGGTCAATCGGATGAGGAGAAGGGTTATCGTATTTAATCCATCACTAGACGTACGACAAGTGGGAAATATCACTAACAACAAAGAGATGATGAAGGAGACCACTATTTTGAAGCAAGAACTCAATGAAGTGTTGCAGGCTAGGGTCCTTGGATGGAACACCGAACTCATGGATTGGCGACAAGACAACATGTCATTCAATTTTCAAGTGTAATTTAATAAATTTTTCAGATGAATAAGATTCAGTATGTAGAAATCTCAAATTTTTATTCTGTTTGTGACAGCAAAGACTCGGGTTTCTTAGTTCTACAAGAGATGGCCCACCAGCTAGGTTCTTTGCGTAGCATGACCTGGATGAACACTACAGTAATTATCTTTACGACGAGTTTTAATGTGCCATTTATAATCCAACCACTTTTATGCTTCATGGTGAATTTGTTTCATTGTTTCTAGGATCCAATTATGCTCAGAGCCAAGTGGTAGTCCAGATGCTCATGGTCAAAGACAATCTAGTCTGCTGGAAACATCCCTCGAGGAGATTACGGCGGCCTTGAGGGTTTTGAACAACTAAATATGCTTCTATGCAACGAGAACCGTCAGAATACTTCAAGCATCTTGTCTTGTTTGGTTATGGTTGGAAACTATTATTTTGGTTTTTGGGTATACAATATTTAATAACTATTTTGGAGTTTTGGTACTACTTCAAGTTGGTTTTGCTGTTATATTGTTGTCTTGGTAATTTCTGTCATTCGACGTCAATGATCATCGAGCCACATTTCATAGCTAAAAACAATCTCACCCACATTCATATCTTCTACCCTAAGAGGATTCAACCGCCTCCGACGACAAAGCAACTGATTCGGCGATGGGTCTAGCTTCTCAAGCTTGAAATCGAGCTTCACGCTCCTTCCCCGATCAGTGTTGCAATCGAGAGAGGATGAGGGAGAGATGCGCCATGATGCATCAAGGATAGAGGACGAGGGGGAGAGGTGGCATGAGTAGACTATGCACATATCGATCTTAAAAAGGAGAACCACAATATGTTCCTGTGTTCATGTGATTGAACAGGGCAGACCATCTGGCTATTTCTTCACAAAGCAAAGAAATAAATCCTAACGCATGTGATCAAGATATCTAAATAATTGCTGGGCAAATGCATGATTGTTGTCAATAATTGCTGGTATTACTAATTTCCATATTTTTGAATTTTTTACAAGGTAGGGGTTATGCGTTATATTTTACATTTGTTGTCAATGTATTTTTTATGTAATATTATGTCACTACTATATAACACTGATTTTTAGCGTAGATATCCATGAATCCAGCCTCATGACACTTGACGAAACACGTGTGTATCGCCAATGGTGTTGTTCAAGCTAGGAACAATGGAGGCTAGAAGTATCTATGTACACAAGTGCACAATTTGTCTTAGATATAAAAATGTATGAATGCTTTGCATGCATCATTTTGTTGCCAATTGTCACATTATGAAGTGTTTGACTAATATATATTTGATGACCAAACTGTCAATAATGGACTTCAAATGGTAACCCGTCTACTCTCATTTGAGCTACACGTATGTACAGAGATTCAGTGTAGGTTCAAATTTTTTAATATACAGTGCATCACAAAAAGGAAAATACGTTTACCTTGACAGATGCTATCGCATGCTATCATGGATTATGACATTCCAAATATAATATAATTAATTTTGTACATGGAATCAAGTACTGCCGTATGCCCGTGCGTTGTGTTTCTTTCTACACACGGAAACAATAGTTCTTCAAGTGGTGCGGGCTTTTGATCGTGGTGAGGAGGACAAAAACAGAAGAAGAAAAATGTTGTTTTTCTTTATATTTCTCGACGCCGTGTTTGGACGTATATTTGGGAAATAAATTAATTGTTTCTTACTATATATCCGGAGGCAAAGTTTGGAAAGGAGACACAGCCGGGCCATATATATGAGTGTCGGAGGAATCGTCCGCACCAGGTCCGATTTAACTTTCCTTATAAACAAATCCGATTAAGGGAATATTAATGGCCACACTAGGAAACCCATTAAACGTATGGTAGGCCGGACCGGGAGATTGGACACTATAACGTTTTGGAAGGAAATGGCTTAATGGATAATTATAGTTCTAATTGGCATATCCTGGCCGGGAGGAATCGTGGGCATGTTCTCGAAGGTGGCCCATATCCTTCCGTAATTACAATATTCCATAACAAAAACTATAGGAAAACATGGAATAAAATTATTTTGGTTGCATGCTCCACCCGCAGATGTATCAACGCCGGATTATATATTTCCTAATTTATGTCTCCTTTCCAAACTTTGCCTCCAGATATATAGTAAGAAACAATTAATTTATTTCCCAAATATACGCCAAACACGGGCGCTCGAGAAATATAAAGAAACACAACATTTTTTCTTCTTCTGTTTTGTCCTCCTCACCACGATCAAAAAGCCCGCACCACTTGAAGAACTATTGTTTCCGTGTGTAGAAAGAAACACAACGCACGGGCATACGGCAGTACTTGATTCCATGTACAAAATTAATTATATTATATTTGGAATGTCATAATCCATGATAGCATGCCATAGCATCTGTCAAGGTAAACGATTTTCCTTTTTGTGCTGCAATCAGATATTAAAAATTTGAACCTACACTGAATCCATGATAGTACTCCTTAATGGACGACTTGGTGAATAGTCGCTATCAATTTTCGCTGGTTTTTTCGCCATACTCCCACCGCCGGTTTTTTTTCGCCATCGAACTCCGGTTTATTTTCGCCATCGTATCGACATAACCGTGATCGATCCTCGCTCACACAGATCCGACTCGCCGCCAGATCGCACGCCAGATCCACCAAGACACCTGCATCGCTGCCGGATCCATCCCATCGCAAACGAACTTGCACGATGCGGCCAATCCATCCTTTGGCCGTAGCACTTGCAGGAGGCGGCGGCGATCTGTTGGATCCGGCGTGGACATGGGGCCGCGATCCCGCTGTTAGCGTTCGCCGGCGATCACGAACCCGATCCGACGACGACGACGATCACGCTGGGTCTCAACCGTCCGCTGCTCCTCTTCGATCAGAGTAGTGCAAGTTCATACACTCAATAATAATTCGTGAGTCGGTGATCCGTGTGGGATCGCTTTAGGAGATCGGGCCACGTGATGCCGTGATACCCTTCCTCGATGCCCATGATCCATCTTTTGTCGTAAGTATTGCAACTCCCGCTCTTTACCCGAAACATGGTAGTTTATTTTCAAGGTGACTATCTTTGCTGAAACATGGTAGGCCAAACAGCACTTATAAATTTGCATATTTGAGTTGGTTGATTGTGCTTACTTGTCTTGCTTATACTTGAAGTCGACGAAGTTCAAATCATGGAGCATGGTATGGCAGGCCCAATATCTGAAATGGGCAACAAGTGACTTCATTAAACATATCTTTAGCTTATCCGAAATTTGCATATTCCTACCATCGATTTGGCGGTAGTAAGACACATAATTGTTTCCGTAAAGATATAATACCACAAGGTTCCGCTATTTAGTTCAATATCTTTCCATAAAGTGCAGAGAAAATATATGGCAGTTCTAAAAACTTTAAGAAACCAACGTTACTAAGTAAAAAAAGTGGAAAATAACATGTGCTCAAGCCAAGCCAGGAGCAATGCAAGGGACACTATAATTATTAAGTTTCTGCAATAAGAAATAACCTGTTACATTTAGCTTGGCTTTTCAAAAATAGCAAATGAAGGTATAAGTTTTCATAAGTAGCTTCATAGTCCGGCACTCACAAAGTGAGTAAATGAGCATATCATACCGATGTACAGAGAATGCATAAGCAGCCTGTCCAGTTAGCATAGTCTCCAAGTTCTCTCCAAGGTCACAAACGAAAGTGCATGAAACAACAAAATATATCAAACAATTAAGAAGCTGTTTGGTAACATAAAACCTCCCAACACGGAGGCCGTGGAGTTGGATAACAAAACAAACTAAGATCATTAAGCATGATAAACAAGTACAGTTCATAAGCCTTTGTTAATATTATGAAGACCTTGCTTGCAGGTTAGTATGGGGAATCCACAAAGCAAAACTGCGAAACATACAACAGATTCGGGTGAAACAAGAGGTAAATCTTTGACTAAAAAAAATCCTACATGTCAAGCTATATCCCGATTGTGATTTCCTTAATTGTCGTTGTTTCGTATAATTTTGATTCGACAAATGATGGTGAGACCAATGCGCGGATCCATTTATGACATTTGGATTGTCAATTTACCTATATTTAATAATATTTATTTTTCAAAATGGTTTCGCTTACTTGTATGAATGACACTCGGATGTAATGACACTTGAACCGTCTCGATAATCATTTTTGTTCATAATGAACAAATGGGTACCGGGTTGTTGGATACCAGATGGATGGGACAAACGTTGTTGATAATGGGCCTCTTAGTCCGTGTATGATCTTTGTCAGCGGATAGAGTACTCTTCATTTTGTTCTCATAATTTCATCACTTCAATCTCGGAGTTTGTATGAGCCATGGTACAGGCCACTCCATACCTAAACAGATCACGACCTGGTTGTTTCCCAACCCATCGATGGTGATATCACATGTGTTCAACGGCCTCCGACCCTGAACTCGTGTGAGCGAAAATCATATTGAAAAGGAGACCCGCAATCTCGGTTAATCCTCATGCTTAGAGAGGTTGTGTTTAAGATGTTGAAAAACAGTCTAAGAACAATGTCATATTCTTTTGTTGTGTTACGATTATTTCGATATGTCTCCTAATGATGGAGGAATACACATGTCCACTATGTCAACTACTCAAGTTATATCCCAAACCCTAACATCGTGGCGAGCACATGACTCATCGGACCTTTCTACGGTGTCACCAAACAAACTAAAAAGGTATCTTAACTGATGAAAAAAGGAATGAGATAAACGCCAAGAGGCGAAGCTACTTATCGGCGGAAGTTAGAGGAGGCAGAAAGAAACTTGATCATGAGAATCAAGCTCCCGATCCGAACTCGTGTGAGCAAAATACATATTGAAAGGGAGACCCGGGAATCTCGTTTATTTAGCAAGCTTATAGAGGTTGTGTTTCAAGATGGTCAGAACAGCCTAAGAACAATCCAAATGTTGCTTTCGCTCTATTCCAGATGGTTTTTATGTGTCTCCTAATGATGGAGGAATACACCGACTCTATGTCATCTCGCTCGTGTTTTATCCCAAACCCTTCCAACGCTCGAGCACATGACTACAAGATCTTTCGAGAATGCCACCAACCAAAGTAAAAAGGTATCTTGATCGATGAACAAAGGGAGTGATAAACGCCAAGAGGCAAGCTACTTATCGGCGGAAGAAAGAGGAGGAAGCAAAGAAACTTGATCATCGAAGCAAGTTTATGGGTCAACACCGGTATAGTTGTTTGTTTTTTAATTAAAAAAATGTGCATTCCTGCTTTGACTACTCACACACCTTGATTGCACCTATTATAAAATAGTCGAAATACTTGTATGAACCAATTTCAGATCAGTCCATCATTGAACAAGCCGCAGTTTATGTTGTTCGTCAACCCACTAATGGTGATATCACATTTGTAGCGCGGCCTTCCGAAATGAACTCAGGTTAGTGTAAAACTTAATGAGTATTCTCTACTCTTCGGATAGCACCAAACTGACCCGTTATGATCATCGCCGGTTATTTTTGCATCAAGCGGGCACTCGCAACCTCATCAACGCTTGTGTCTCTCGATTGTCTCAAAGGACGAAGTTGGTCGCAGTCAGAGTACGTAGTCCAAACGGTATTACAAGATAGGTCTTTCGCTAGAACCGTATCTATCTTATACAGTTTGTGTTGCAAATTGTGCATTAACATACTAAGAACATTATCATTTTGCTTTCGGTTTGTTCCGTAAGCTCTAGATTTGACTCATATATATGGAGGAAAGCACGTCAACATTAATGCAACTCCTCAAGTTTTACCACAATCCGTTCAACATCGAGCACATGACTAAAGGATGTGTCGTGAGTGTCTCCTGCACCATCTAAGAAAGTTATCTTGTCTGATGAAAAAGGGAGCAACTAAATGCCAAGAGGCGCTACATGCATCGGAGGAAAAAAGAGGAGGAAGCAGAATATGAGCAACATGGAAGTCAAACCGATCATTCAATATCTGGTATGGTTGTTTGGCTTTAAATGAAAAACAATGTGTTATACATCATGTTGTTCTCTCACACCTTCATACATCTAATACCAGATGACAAGAAAGAGTCGATAAATGCCCGGAGGCGGCAACCTATCTTAAGAACAAGGAAAATGCCGACATTAACAATGAAGAGCTGAAAGCTCCGGGTAGATGGTAAACACGACGGCAAGCATCTCCATAGAAATGTGCTCGCCGTTGACACCTCGGCACGACTATTTCTATATAACATGCCGATGTGTGTTGAATATTCAGCCCGAGTTCATAATGTAATGATTATTATCCGAGATTCCACAAGATGACACCGCAACCGTGATATCGTATGCAAAATAGACGACGGAGCGCTCTCGGTGATATCACTAATGGGGTGCAAGCTCACTCTATGCTCCTCGAAAACAATAGCCGTAAAAAGGCGCTGTGGCGAACTACCGTGAAGCACGTAGATGATAACATTCCTGCCCTTACAGCTTCAAAGTTAGAATGATTTTTATTTCAGCTACCTTATGATACTATATATATATTTCTAATGTTTTTCATAACATATTTTTAATAAGTAAGCATGTAACACAACTTCATATCACCTACATAAACTATTGGTACCTTTTGTATCAAGACTAATTAGCGCTTTGTGTGTTCTATAACCAGCCGACCCAACTAGGTCCACCTATACGTCAGTGTCACAAGATGAGGCAGTATTGCCTCATACCACTACAATCAGCAAATATATCATTCATGATAACCAACTACCTAGGAATCACAGTGGTACGCAGCGTGGAACTAGCTTAACTCCCGATCAAGGAGAGCAATCAAACGCGCGGAGGCGAGAAAAATATCGGAAACATCTAGAGGACGGAACGATCGATCTTGTAGAAAAAAATAACACGCTGCGAGAATGGAGGGCATGCAGCAAAGAGAAGGGGGATTTAAGTGCTAAAAGAAAGGCAACATATGCTTCAAAAAAGAACACCCCATGCAAAGAATCCCTCGCACTCCCACGTCCTGACCTAGCAAACTTGTCCCAGACAAAACCCCTCTCTCGGGCTGAAGATGTTACATCCGATGTTGACCCGCCGATGATCACGCCAATTCCATTGGCAGTAGCAATGGTATGATAAATCTATTGTCACATTGTTGTGCTCATTCCCTTCAACCCTCATCTGACATGACATTGTCTATTGTCATCATCGTCTGTGATATAATGCAGACGACATTGATGGGTTCCGAGACTGCATCATGGGCGATGATACGACACCATCCGATTTTATGGATGACGATTACTACATGTTTGGCGGTGAAGTTATTGTAAGCTATAAAATAATATTTCGTTGATCGTTATCATAATTATAGTTCTTAGTTAATACTGTTTCTAACATAATGTTTCAAAATATTCATGTAGGATCCGATAATGACCTCTGAGGATGACGAGGAAGCGAACGCCTTCGTCGCTATACCTAGCAAGGTTGATCCATTAGACTTTGTCTACACAAACATCCTGCATACACCACACATCCCGAATCTTGACACAAACCGCAAACATTGCCGTGCCAGAAAGTTTGTGTCCGAGATCGACGGTTTCATTGCCGCAATGGTCAAATCGAGCTTAAACAACCGGAACCAATCCCCGAGCTGATGAGGCTATGGTCAAGCATGGATGCAGACTCTAGACATTTTCGAGAGAACATACGCTTCTTCAACGGGCATTTCGCCTTCACAACCCTAGGCGCCTTCTTTGCCGAGAACTACACAAACATGAGGTCTGGGTGTACACATTCCGGCACATGGCACCATCGACCACAATGTGCATTCATTCGGCCTAGCTCCCGCCTCGAGCATCTGCAGCTTGTACTTCTATGATGATGACCCAACCATCACTCATCGTAAGGCGGCCACCAAGCAATTAGACCAGGATGTCGTGAAGAAGTTAGTAGACATACTCAAAGAAAACCCGCATTTCGCAGCAATTTAGGAGTTTGGGTGCACACAAGGACAACCTCGATGACTACAGGATAGACCTAAACACCGATAAAAGGCTTGACCAAAGAAGATATAACAGACCGTTGTCATCTGAGGTCGCTGCAATTTGGGTTGAGGGCAGCGACATAGCAAAAAGGTTTGACCGAGGATAACACTTTGTGGTAATAACAACGAAAGGCACAAGATAATGCGGTGACCTCCGGAGCATATGACCCTTTATCTTATCCACTATTCTATCCAAGGGGGAACTAGGTTGGCATCCGGTTACCTAAACGTGGTGTTCTTTGGGAGGTTGTACAAAATCCTCAATTGGTCCACGATGATGATGAGGATGCAGTATGCCGCCTTCTTCCCATTTTTCTCGCAAATAATATTTTAATTGTCGATTATATCCTCATTTGGATAGTACTCAATCATGTGCGAGGGCAACAGTCGGTTGTGCGTCTCTCGCTGAGACTACTATCGTTACATGCCGCAGACACGGCCTGCGATCTTTAATCCCATACTTTGTGGAGCACGCCTCTTGCAAAGAATGGGCCGTCGACATGTACGCCAAGATTGAAAGTTGTCGGTTGAGGTGGTACAGGAGAACCGCATTTATATTCGTGCCGACTTGTATAAAGGAGTTGTTGATGCGATCACATCGGGGGAGACACGAGCAAGCGCTGTTGGGGTAAGAATAGTTCTCTCTGGAACATACCCTGGTGGCAACCGCGACATGAAGAAGAGGCATATGGATGCCATGGCAATTGTCCATACATACGGGAAGCCGTACATCTTCTTGACCATGACTTGCAATCCTAAATGGGAAGAGATAACGAAGGAGTTGTTGCCTGGTCGACGGGCGCAAGACCGACCTGATCTTGTGGCTCGTGTGTGTTCTTCGGCAAACTAGAGGCTATGAAGGACATGTTGTTCAAGAAGCACATCCTTGGTGTTGTTGTCGATATGTGTATGTTGTCGAAGTTTCAAAAAGAGGCCTCCCACACGCACATTTTTGTTGATCATGGACTCAACGTATAAGCTTCTCGCCCCCGAGCAAGATGACCGCCTCATTTCCGCCGAGCTCCCAGACAAGCATAAGTATCCGAAATTGTATTCAATGGTGGTAAAACATATGATGCACGGACCATGCGGTGCTCTCAATCCGAAGAATGTTTGCATGCAAGAAAATGGATGCAAGTGCAGATACCCGCGGCCGTTCAATGAAAACACAAAGACAGGGGAAGGACTCGCCCAGCTTATCGACGAGAGACGGCGATGGCGAGAGTGCTAAGGTCCGAGGGAAGATGTTGGACAATGTATGGGTTGTGCCTTATAACCCATACCTTCTGCGAATGTTCAATTGCCACATCAACGTTGAGGTATGCTCGAGCATAAAGGCCGTCAAATATCTTTACAAGTACATTTACAAGGGCCATGATAAGGCTTCTTTCAAGATCGACCAGCCCGACAAAGAATGGTAACATTGATGAGATCAAGAGATACGCTGACGCAAGGTGGATCACACCTCCGGAGGCTATGTGGAGGATATTTGGCTTTCCACTTTGTGCCAATTACCCTCCTGTCTTGCGCTTGCCTCTTCATCTCCCGAATATGCATGTGGTTGCACTCAATGCGCAGTGACTTGAAGAAGGTTGTCGCCGGAAAATGCATCGAAATCGATGTTAACGGAGTATTTCAAGGCTAACCAGAACACCCTTGGGCTCGGACAATATTGTACAAAGATTTTCCGGGAAGCTTTACGTGGCAAAGGAAAACAAAGTGTTGGAGGCCGCGGGTGGAGCGTTTCCAAATAGGTCGATTGTCTCGCCAATCCTGCCGAGGGGAGCGATATTACCTGCGTGTTATGCTCAACCATGTTACCGGAAAAACATCCTTTCAGACTTGCTCACCGTGGACGGCCTGGTTTGTGATAGCTTTAGAGATGTCACGAAAGGTTGGGACTCATCGAAAGGCGTGCAAAGACGCTCGATGATTGTCTTCTTCAAGCAGAAGCGAAAGGTGATGCCTTGTTCTCTTAGGGAGGCTCTTCGCAACCATCTTGGTGCAATCGCGAGCCAAAGCGACGTGCAAGGTTTATGGGATAGACACGCCGAGCCTATGTCCGATGACTACCGTCGAACACGGACGCCCCCGAAAGAGGTTGAGCAAATGGTGTTGCTTGACATCGTGGGTATGTTGCGATCCATGGGTAAAGACATAAGTGATTTTTCACTTCCAAGCATCGATGATGCCTTTGACCCGACCGATGGAGAGGCGAGAGAGGTCATTGAGGAATCAACCATCGAAGTTTGACGTAGATGACACAAAATTGGCATCTTCACTAAACTTTGAGCAGAAGGTGGCATACGACGAGATACTAGCGGCTGTTGAACTCGGTCTTGGGGGTGTATTCTTTGTTGACGGCCCCGGCGGTACAGGGAAGACCTACCTCTATAGGGCGTTGCTCGCCAAGTTGAGGAGCGAGGGCAAGATTGCTATCGCCACCGCTGACCTCGTGTGTCGCCGCTTCTATCATGCCTGGCGGGAGGACTGCGCACTCTAGGTTCAAGATACCATTGAGTTGTGACGACGAAGCCTCGTGCAGCTTCTCCAAGCAGAGTGGAACCGCCAAGCTACTAAGGATGGCATCGTTGATACTATGGGATGAGGCCAAGATGATTAAACGACAGCGGTTGAGGCATTGGACAATAGCATGCGTGACGTCATGGGAACACGCGACATACCCTTTGGAGGAAAGACTGTTGTCTTTGGCGGTGACTTTAGGCGGTGCTTCCGGTTGTCGGCAAGGGGGTCGCGTGGCCGGATAATTGATGCAACACTCCGGAGTTCTCATCTATGGAAGTGTATGCGGAAACTTCGACTCATCACCAACATGAGGGCTCATAATGACACGTGGTTTGCAGATTACTTGCTTAGGATCGGAAATGGCACAGAGGAAGTCGACGATCGTGGCAATATACTACTCCCCGATGACATCTGCTCGCCGCCTACAAAGCGGCGCCGACGACCTAGAGAAGCTGATTGAACACGTGTTTCCGAAGTCTAGATGACAACATGAGTGATTCAAATTACATGACATCTCGCGCAATCCTTTCCACAACCAATGACAACGCCGACAAGATAAACACACGCATGATAGAGCGTTTTCACGGAGATGAAGTAATTTACCATAGCTTTGGGTCAAGACGCATCCATATGGATACTATGCTCCTGAGTTTCGAACGGATTAACTCCAAATGGTCTTCCTCCGCATGCACTCAAACTCAAGATGAACTGCCTGTCATACTGCTTAGGAACATTGATCCAGCTAATGGTTTGTGTAACGGGACCAGGCTTGTTGTCAGAGGTTTTGAGAGGAACACCATTGACGCAGAAATTGTGATTGGACAACACGCAGGTAGGAGGGTTTTCCTTCCTAGAATACCTCTGTGCCCATCTGACAACGACATGTTCCCATTCAAGTTTAAGAGGAAGCAGTTTCCTGTAAGGCTTAGCTTTGCTATGACGATTAACAAGGCTCAACGCCGACCATCCCGATTGTTGGTGTGTACCTACCTAATCCAGTGTTCTCACATGGTCAACTCTACGTCGCATTGTCGCGAAAGCGACCGCAAATAGCAACATAAAGATCCTCATTGAGAAGGATAAGCCAAGGAGAAGGGCCGTAAGCAGTCTAAGAATTCTAAAAAGCGCAAAAGACCCATCGTGTCACCGCTACCTCCATGAAGAACATCGTTTACAAGGAAGTCCTTACAGGCTGATTTTTGTTTGTATTATATCTGATTGTTATGGAATTACGGTTAATTTGTTGAACCAATGGTACAAATTTTATCTACTGCAAAAATCCTTATATTTCTTAAGTAGCAACAATACTATATCATCGGTAGAGACATTGGTGCTCAGATTGATGTGTTGTTTTATGTAAACATAATAAAGCGTAGCAAGGTTGTAATTATTAATGGACAAACATGAAGTAACCTAATGTAGTGTTATTGTTAAACAATTTCGGATATGTTCATGTATTAAAATAGATATGTTTTTTGAATATTTAATACACTTATAGCATTCATGTTCATGAAAATATAGTTTCTTGTACGTGTGCTTAATTCGGGATATATGGTTTTATACAAAGGTTGATTTTTTTCGATTTGTTGATATTGAACTGTAAATATGGCAATCCTTAAGACAAAATATTCAACTATAAAAAGGTAAAAGATCTTCTACGTCCCGTCAAGAGTTTTTATAAATAGAAAGAATCATCTACGCCTTAAAACGACTTGATATATTTGGCAGGCAATAAAAAGCATTAATAACGATTTGATAGATTTGGCAGGCAATAAATAACGATTTGATATATTTGGCGGGCAATAAAAAGCAGTTGGAGGCAATAAATCTAGCTGCCAAATATATGCTGCATCGACATCCTAATTGTCAAGACGCCTCAGCGAACGATCACTCACGCCTATTGATCAGCGATGGAGCCTATCATCGAAACAATCCGCGGCGACCACGGATGCCGCTGCCCCCGACCCCAATGAGGCTGCCCTCCAGCTCCACGATGATGTGGTCGATCCCCAAGAAGATTTGCCCGCACCCCTGCATCTTTTGCCCCCACCAAGGCATTTCGTGGAAGATGCACTCGAATATATATTCGGCTTTATGAACGGCGTTCATGATGAGCAGACACTAGAGTAAGTTATGCTATTGTATGTTTATTTTCTCTAAAGAAATCTCATTAGAACTAGGTCGTATAGAGCAGACTCTGTTTGATATAGGAATATGATATAGCTCGATTTGTTAAATGTTTAGGCAGTTTTTCGTTGCACATCTACCGTATGTAATGAATAACAAAATATTAATATTATTTGCAGTACAAATGTTGATAAACTTAATGTCCTTACTATTTTGTACAACAATTTAATTTTTTTTCAACAGCCAGCAAACTTGGTATAAAGGGTGCTACCTAAATTTTCCTGCTATTAATTCCTAACAAATTAATATTGTTCTTACAGAGAAATCATTATCTAATTATAGCTTTTGCTAAAAGGTGCTGAAAAATTTGCAGTCTCTATAGTTTATCAAAATATTACGTTCTGTTAATAGCTATTAGATTATCTAGAAAATGTTACCATATGAACAATTTATATATTAAAGAACCACTAATAGTGCCAACCATTTATATGTATTTTTACGTGCAGCTCAATCTGGATAAGAAGCGATACACCGTACCGGATCGAAATCAGCCGCTGGAAGCTGAAGGACACACTATTTGTAACGTCAGCAAGCCTACATCCCGAATGCTTCAATGTTGCTGTTCGTAAGCTTGCGAGCGCTGAAGTAGAGAGGCATGCAGGCACCAACATGGTTGGAGGAAAACATTATTTTGACTTGCAGTTTCATGCTCAATCACGAGCTCTAAGGAATTCATGGATGCCGCAAGGGCAGCGCACCTCAACGCTGATCAACAATGTTGTTCTACAACCCTTTCCAAGATATGATGTGTTCAACTCCACAATTGTAAGAGTCTTTACTTCCTAACTTATTTTTTCTTTCCTGATAGCAATTAACCTGTGTTGACCTTCTTTAGTATCTACTTCAGTTGTCTATCCCGGATTCATCGTATGGTCTACTTGTGGTCAATCGGATGAGGAGAAGGGTTATCGTATTTAATCCATCACTAGACGTACGACAAGTGGGAAATATCACTAACAACAAAGAGATGATGAAGGAGACCACTATTTTGAAGCAAGAACTCAATGAAGTGTTGCAGGCTAGGGTCCTTGGATGGAACACCGAACTCATGGATTGGCGACAAGACAACATGTCATTCAATTTTCGGCGGTAATTTAATAAATTTTTCAGATGAATAAGATTCAGTATGTAGAAATCTCAAATTTTTATTCTGTTTGTGACAGCAAAGACTCGGGTTTCTTAGTTCTACAAGAGATGGCCCACCAGCTAGGTTCTTTATGCGTAGCATGACCTGGATGAACACTACAAGTAATTATCTTTACGACGAGTTTTAATGTGCCATTTATAATCCAACCACTTTTGCGTTTCATGGTGAATTTGTTTCATTGTTTCTAGGATCCAATTATGCTCAGGAGCCAAGTGGTAGTCTAGATGCTCATGGTCAAAGACAATCTAGCTGCTGGAAACATCCCTCGTGAGATTACGGCGGCCTTGAGGGTTTTGAACAACTAAATATGCTTCTATGCAACGAGAACCGTCAGAATACTTCAAGCATCTTGTCATGTTTGGTTATGGATGGAAACTATAATTTTGGTTTTTGGGTATACAATATTTAATAACTATTTTGGAGTTTTGGTACTACTACAAGTTGGTTTTTTGTTATATTGTTGTCTTGGTAATTTCTGTCATTCGACGTCAATGATCACTGAGCCACATTTCATAGCTAAAAACAATCTCACCCACATTCATATCTTCTACCCTAAGAGGATTCAACCGCTCGACGACAAAGCAACTGATTCCGGCGATGGGTCTAGCTTCTCAAGCTTGAAATCGAAGCTTCACGTTCGGTTCCCGATCGCTGTTGCAATCGAGAGAGGATGAGGGAGAGATGCGCCATGATGCATCAAGGATAGAGGACGAGGGGAGAGGTGGCATGAGTAGACTATGCACATATCGATCTTAAAAGGAGAACCACAATATGTTCCTGTGTTCATGTGATTGAACAGGGCAGACCATCTGGGCTATTTCTTCACAAAGCAAAGAAATAAATCCTAACGCATGTGATCAAGATATCTAAATAATTGCTGGGCAAATGCATGATTGTTGTCAATAATTGCTGGTATTACTAATTTCCATATTTTTGAATTTTTTACAAGGTAGGGGTTATGCGTTATATTTTACATTTGTTGTCAATGTATTTTTTATGTAATATTATGTCACTACTATATAACACTGATTTTTAGCGTAGATATCCATGAAGCCAGCCTCATGACACTTGACGAAACACGTGTACGTCAATGGTGTTGTTCAAGCTAGGAACAATGGAGGCTAGAAGTATCTATGTACACAAGTGCACAATTTGTCTTAGATATAAAAATGTATGAATGCTTTGCATGCATCATTTTGTTGCCAATTGTCACATTATGAAGTGTTTGACTAATATATATTTGATGACCAAACTGTCAATAATGGACTTCAAATGGTAACCTGTCTACTCTCATTTGAGCTACACGTATGTACAGAGATTCAGTGTAGGTTCAAATTTTTTAATATACAGTGCAGCACAAAAAGGAAAATACGTTTACCTTGACAGATGCTATCGCATGCTATCATGGATTATGACATTCCAAATATAATATAATTAATTTTGTACATGGAATCAAGTACTGCCGTATGCCCGTGCGTTGTGTTTCTTTCTACACACGGAAACAATAGTTCTTCAAGTGGTGCGGGCTTTTGATCGTGGTGAGGAGGACAAAAACAGAAGAAGAAAAAATGTTGTTTTTCTTTATATTTCTCGAACGCCCGTGTTTGACGTATATTTGGGAAATAAATTAATTGTTTCTTACTATATATCTGGAGGCAAAGTTTGGAAAGGAGACACAGCCGGGCCATATATATGAGTGTCGGAGGGGAATCGTCCGGCACCAGGTCCGATTTAACTTTCCTTATAAACAAATCCGATTAAGGGAATATTAATGGCCACACTAGGAAACCCATTAAACATATGGTAGGCCGGACCGGGAGATTGGACACTATAACGTTTTGGAAGGAAATGGCTTAATGGATAATTATAGTTCTAATTGGCATATCCTGGCCGGGAGGAATCGTGGGCATGTTCTCGGAAGGTGGCCCATATCCTTCCGTAATTACAATATTCCATAACAAAAACTATAGGAAAACATGGAATAAAATTATTTTGGTTGCATGCTCCACCCGGCAGATGTATCAACGCCGGATTATATATTTCCTAATTTATGTCTCCTTTCCAAACTTTGCCTCCAGATATATAGTAAGAAACAATTAATTTATTTCCCAAATATACGCCAAACACGCGTTCGAGAAATATAAAGAAACACAACATTTTTCTTCTTCTGTTTTGTCCTCCTCACCACGATCAAAAAGCCCGCACCACTTGAAGAACTATTGTTTCCGTGTAGAAAGAAACACAACGCACGGGCATACGGCAGTACTTGATTCCATGTACAAAATTAATTATATTATATTTGGAATGTCATAATCCATGATAGCATGCCATAGCATCTGTCAAGGTAAACGTATTTTCCTTTTTGTGCTGCACTGTATATTAAAAAATTTGAACCTACACTGAATCCATGATAGTACTCCTTAATGGACGACTTGGTGAATAGTCGCTTGGTCAATTTTCGCTGGTTTTTTTTCGTCATACTCCCACCGCCGGTTTTTTTCGTCATCGAACTCCGGTTTATTTTCGTCATCGTATCGATTACAACTGTGATCGATCCCTCGTTCACACAGATCTGACTCCGCCGCCGCCAGATCGCACGCCAGATCCACCAGTACACCCAGACCGCGTCGGATCCATCCCATCGCAAACGAACTTGCACGATGCGGCCAATCCATCCTTTGGCCGTAGCACTTGCAGGAGGCGGCGGCGATCTGTTGGATCCGGCGTGGACATGGGGCCGCGATCCATTGTTAGCGTTAGCGGCGATCACGAACCCGATCCGACGACGACGACGATCACGCTGGGTCTCAACCGTCGCTGCTCCTCTTTCGATCAGAGTAGTGCAAGTTCATACACTCAATAATAATTCTCAGGAGTCGGTGATCTGGTGTGGGATCGCTTTAGGAGACTGGGCCACGTGATGCCGTGATACCCTTCTGGATGCGCCCATGATCCATCTTTTGCTGTAAGTATTGCAACTCCTGCTCTTTACCTGAAACATGGTAGTTTATTTTCGTTGGTGACTATCTTTCTTTGAAACATGGTAGGCCAAACAGCACTTATAAATTTGCATATTTGAGTTGGTTGATTGTGCTTACTTGTCTTGCTTATACTTGAAGCTGACGAAGTTCAAATCGTGGAGCATGGTATGGCAGGCCCAATATCTGAAATGGGCAACAGTGACTTCATTAAACATATCTTTAGCTTATCTGAAATTTGCATATTCCCAGTTCATCAGATTTGGCGGTAGTAAGACACATAATTGTTTCCGTAAAGATATAATGATCCACGATTAATACGCTATTTAGTTCAATATCTTTCCATAAAGTGCGGAGAAAATATATGGCAGTTCTAAAAACTTTAAGAAACCAACGTTACTAAGTAAAAAAAGTGGAAAATAACATGTGCTCAAGCCAAGCCGGGAGCAATGCAAGGGACACTATAATTATTAAATTTCTGCAATAAGAAATAACCTGTTACATTTAGCTTGGCTTTTCAAAAATAGCAAATGAAGGTATAAGTTTTCATAAGTAGCTTCATAGTCCAGACTCACAAGTGAGTAAATGAGCATATCATACCGATGTACGAGAGAATGCATAAGCAGCCTGTCCGATTAGCATAGTCTCCAAGTTCTCTCCAAGGTCACAAACGAAAGTGCATGAAACAACAAAATATATCAAACAATTAAGAAGCTGTTTGGTAACATAAAACCTCCCAACACGGAGGCCAGGAGTTGGATAACAAAACAAACTAAGATCATTAAGCATGATAAACAAGTACAGTTCATAAGCCTTTGTTAATATTATGAAGACCTTGCTTGCAGGTTAGTATGGGGAATCCACAAAGCAAAAGCTGCGAAACATACAATGATTCGGGTGAAACAAGAGGTAAATCTTTGACTAAAAAAATCCTACATGTCAAGCTATATCCCGATTGTGATTTCCTTAATTGTCGTTGTTTCAGATAATTTTGATTCGACAAATGATGGTGAGACCAATGCGCGGATCCATTTATGACATTTGGATTGTCAATTTACCTATATTTAATAATATTTATTTTTCAAAATGGTTTCGCTTACTTGTATGAATGACACTCAGATGGGCTGACACTTGAACCGTCTGGACAATCATTTTTGTTCATAATGAACAAATGGGTACCGAAGTTGTTGGATACCGGATGGATGGGACAAACGTTGTTGATAATGGGCCTCTTAGTCCGGTATGATCTTTGTCGCGGATAGAGTACTCTTCATTTTGTTCTGTTAATTTCATCACTTCAATCTCAAGAGTTTGTATGAGCCATGGTCCGAGCCACTCCATACCTAAATGCAGACCATTGACCGGGTTGTTTCCCAACCCACCGATGGTGATATCACATGTGTTCAACGACCTCCGACCTGAACTCGTGTGAGCGAAAATCATATTGAAAAGGAGACCCGGCAATCTCGGTTAATCCTCATGCTTAGAGAGGTTGTGTTTAAGATGTTGAAAAACAGTCTAAGAACAATGTCATATTCTTTTGTTGTGTTACAGATTATTTCGATATGTCTCCTAATGATGGAGGAATACACATGTCCACTATGTCAACTACTCAAGTTATATCCCAAACCCTAACATCGATGCGAGCACATGACTCTTGGACCTTTCTACAGTGTCACCAAACAAACTAAAAAGGTATCTTAACTGATGAAAAAGGGAATGATAAACGCCAAGAGGCGAGCTACTTATCGGCGGAAGTTAGAGGAGGCAAAAAGAAACTTGATCATGAGAATCAAGCTCCGATCCGAACTCAGTGAGCAAAATACATATTGAAAGGGAGACCCGAATCTCGTTTATTTAGCAAGCTTATAGAGGTTGTGTTTCAAGATGGTCGAACAGTCTAAGAACAATCCAAATGTTGCTTTCGTTCTATTCGAGATGGTTTTTATGTGTCTCCTAATGATGGAGGAATACACTGGACTCTATGTCATCTGCTCAGTTTTATCCCAAACCCTTCCAACGTTCGAGCACATGACTACAAGATCTTTCGAGAATGCCACCAACCAAAGTAAAAAGGTATCTTAACTGATGAAAAAAGGGAGCAGATAAACGCCAAGAGGCAAGCTACTTATCGGCGGAAGAAAGAGGAGGAAGCAAAGAAACTTGATCATCAGAAGCAAGTTTGCGGGTCAACACCTGGTATAGTTGTTTGTTTTTTAATTAAAAAAATGTGCATTCCTGCTTTGACTACTCACACACCTTGATTGCACCTATTATAAAATAGTCGAAATACTTGTATGAACCAATTTCAGATCAGTCCATCATTGAACAAGCCGCGGTTTATGTTGTTCGTCAACCCACTAATGGTGATATCACATTTGTAGCGCGGCCTTCGAAATGAACTCAGGTTAGTGTAAAACTTAATGAGTATTCTCTACTCTTGGATAGCACCAAACTGACCCGTTATGATCACTTTGCCGGTTATTTTTGCATCAAGCGGGCACTCCGGCAACCTCATCAACGTTTGTGTCTCTCAGTTGTCTCGATGTGAGTTGGCGCGGCCGTATACGAGTCCAAACGGTATTACAAGATAGGTCTTTCGTTGTGAACCGTATCTATCTTATACAGCTTTGTGTTGCAGCTGTGCATTAACATACTAAGAACATTATCATTTTGCTTTCGGTTTGTTCCAGAAGCTCTAGATTTGACTCATATATATGGAGGAAAGCACGTCAACATTAATGCAACTCCTCAAGTTTTACCACAATCCGGTTCAACATCAGAGCACATGACTAAAGGATGTGTCGTGAGTGTCTCCGGACCATCTAAGAAAGTTATCTTGTCGATGAAAAAGGGAGCAACTAAATGCCAAGAGGCGTAGCTGCGTCTGGGAGGAAAAAAGAGGAGGAAGCGAGAATATGAGCAACATGGAAGTCAAACTGATCATTCAATATCTGGTATGGTTGTTTGGCTTTAAATGAAAACAATGTGTTATACATCATGTTGTTCTCTCACACCTTCATACATCTAATACCAGATGACAAGAAAGAGCTGATAAATGCCCGGAGGCGGGCAACCTATCTTAAGAACAAGGAAAATGTCGACATTAACAATGAAGAGCTGAAAGCTCCGGGGTAGATGGTAAACACGACGGCAAGCATCTCCATAGAAATGTGCTGCCGTTGACACCTCGAACACGACTATTTCTATATAACATGCCGGATGTGTGTTGAATATTCAACTGAGTTCATAATGTAATGATTATTATCTGAGATTCCGTCGAAGATGACACCGCAACCGTATATCGGTATGCAAAATAGACGACGGAGCGCTCTCGGTGATATCACTAATGGGGTGCAAGCTCACTCTATGCTCCTCGAAAACAATAGCCGAAAAAGGCGTCGAGGCGAACTACCGTGAAGCACAGATGATAACATTCCTGCCCTTACAGTTTCGAGTTAGAATGATTTTTATTTCAGCTACCTTATGATACTATATATATATTTCTAATGTTTTTCATAACATATTTTTAATAAGTAAGCATGTAACACAACTTCATATCACCTACATAAACTATTGGTACCTTTTGTATCAAGACTAATTAGCGTTTTGTGTGTTCTATAACCAGCCGACCCAACTAGGTCCACCTATACGTCGGTGTCACAAGATGAGGCGATTGCCTCATACCACTACAATCAGCAAATATATCATTCATGATAACCAACTACCTAGGAATCACAGTGGTACGCATGGCGTGGAACTAGCTTAACTCCCGATCAAGGAGAGCAATCAAACGCAGCGGGCCGAGAAAAATATCGGAAACATCTAGAGGGCGGAACGATCGATCTTGTAGAAAAAATAACACGCTGCGAGAATGGAGGGCATGCAGCAAAGAGAAGGGGGATTTAAGTGCTAAAAGAAAGGCAACATATGCTTCAAAAAAGAACACCCCATGCAAAGAATCCCTCGCACTCCCACGTCGTGACCTAGCAAACTTGTCCCAGACAAAACCCCTCTCTCGGTATTGAAGATGTTACATCGATGTTGACCCGCCGATGATCACGCCGAATTCCATTGGCAGTAGCAATGGTATGATAAATCTATTGTCACATTGTTGTGCTCATTCCCTTCAACCCTCATCTGACATGACATTGTCTATTGTCATCATCGTCTGTGATATAATGCAGACGACATTGATGGGTTCCGAGACTGCATCATGGGCGATGATACGACACCATCCGATTTTATGGATGACGAGTACTACATGTTTGGCGGGGAAGGTATTGTAAGCTATAAACTAATATTTCGTTGATCGTTATCATAATTATAGTTCTTAGTTAATAATGTTTCGAACATCATGTTTCAAAATATTCATGTAGGATCCGATAATGACCTCTCGGAGGATGACGAGGAAGCGAACGCTTACGCTATACCTAGCAAGGTTGATCCATTAGACTTTGTCTACACAAACATCCCGGACACCACACACATCCTGAATCTTGACACAAACTGCAAACATTGCCGGGCCGGAAAGTTTGTGTATGCAGAGATCGACGGTTTCTAACTGTCGCAATGGTCAAATCGAGCTTAAACAACCGGAACCAATCCCGAGCTGATGAGGCTATGGTCAAGCATGGATGCACGGACTCTAGACATTTTCGAGAGAACATACGCTTCTTCAACGGGCATTTCGCCTTCACAACCCTAGGTGTCAGCCTTGCTGAGAACTACACAAACATGAGGTCTGGGGTGTACACATTCCGGGCACATGGCACCATCGACCACAATGTGCATTCATTCGGGCCTAGCTCCCGTCTCGAGCATCTGCAGTTGTACTTCTATGATGATGACCCAACCATCACTCATCGTAAGGCGGCCACCAAGCAATTAGACCAGGATGTCGTGAAGAAGTTAGTAGACATACTCAAAGAAAACCCGTACTCGCAGCAATTTAGGAGTTTGGGTGCACACAAGGACAACCTCGATGATTACAGGATAGACCTAAACACCGATAAAAGGCTTGACCAAAGAAGATATAACAGACCCTTGTCATCTGAGGTCGCTGCAATTTGGGTTGAGGGCAGCGACATAGCAAAAAGGTTTGTGGGAGGATAACACTTTGTGGTAATAACAACGAAAGGCACGATATCGTGTGACCTCCGGAGCATATGACCCTTTATCTTATCCACTATTCTATCCAAGGGGAACTAGGTTGGCATCCGAAGCTACCTAAGCGTGGTGTTCTTTGGGAGGTTGTACAAAATCCTCAATTGGTCCACGATGATGATGAGGATGCAGTATGCCGTCTTCTTCCCATTTTTACGCAAATAATATTTTAATTGTCGATTATATCCTCATTTGGATAGTACTCAATCATGTGCAGAGGGCAACAGCCGGTTGTGCGTCTCTGTCAGAGACTACTACTGTTACATGCTGCAGACACGGCCTGCGATCTTTAATCCCATACTTTGTGGAGCACGCCTCTTGCAGCAATGGGCCGTCGACATGTACGTCAAGATTGAAAGTTGTCGGTTGAGGTGGTACAGGGAGAACCAGACGCATATTCGTGCCGACTTGTATAAAGGAGTTGTTGATGCGATCACATCGGGGGAGACACGAGCAAGCGCTGTTGGGGTAAGAATAGTTCTCTCTGGAACATACCCTGGTGGCAACCGCGACATGAAGAAGAGGCATATGGATGCCATGGCAATTATCCATACATACGGGAAGCCAGACATCTTCTTGACCATGACTTGCAATCCTAAATGGGAAGAGATAACGAAGGAGTTGCTGCACAGTCGACGGGCGCAAGACCGACCTGATCTTGTGGCTCGTGTGTTCTTCAGCAAACTAGAGGCTATGAAGGACATGTTGTTCAAGAAGCACATCCTTGGTGTTGTTGTCGCATATGTGTATGTTGTCGAGTTTCAAAAAAGAGGCCTCCCACACGCACATTTTTTGTTGATCATGGACTCAACGTATAAGCTTCTCGTCCCCGAGCAGTATGACCGTCTCATTTCCGCCGAGCTCCCAGACAAGCATAAGTATCCGAAATTGTATTCAATGGTGGTAAAACATATGATGCACGGACCATGCGGTGCTCTCAATCCGAAGAATGTTTGCATGCAAGAAAATGGATGCAAGTGCAGATACCCGCGGCCGTTCAATGAAAACACTGACGGGGAAGGACTCGTGCCCGGTTTATCGGCGTAGAGGCGATGGCGAGGAGTGCTAAGGTCCGAGGAAGATGTTGGACAACAGATGGGTTGTGCCTTATAACCCATACCTTCTGCGAATGTTCAATTGCCACATCAACGTTGAGGTATGCTCGAGCATAAAGGCCGTCAAATATCTTTACAAGTACATTTACAAGGGCCATGATAAGGCTTCTTTCAGCATCGACCAGCCCGGCAAAGAATGGTAACATTGATGAGATCAAGAGATACGTTGACGCAAGGTGGATCACACCTCCGGAGGCTATGTGGAGGATATTTGGCTTTCCACTTTGTGCCAATTACCCTCCTGTCTTGCGATTGCCTCTTCATCTCCCGAATATGCACAGGGTTGCACTCAATGCGCAGGCTGACTTGAAGAAGGTTGTCGCGTCAGAAAATGCATCGAAATCGATGTTAACGGAGTATTTCAAGGCTAACCAGGAACACCCTTGGGCTCGGACAATATTGTACAAAGATTTTCTGGGAAGCTTTACGTGGCAAAGGAAAACAAAGTGTTGGAGGCCGCGGGTGGGCGTTTCCAAATAGGTCGTATTGTCTCTGCCAATCCTGGCCGAGGGGAGCGATATTACCTGCGTGTTATGCTCAACCATGTTACCGGAAAAACATCCTTTCAGGACTTGCTCACCGTGGGACGGCCTGGTTTGTGATAGCTTTAGAGATCTTTGCTTTGAAAGGTTGGGACTCATCGAGGCGGACAAAGACGCTCGATTATTGTCTTCTTGAAGCGAGCGATGGGTGATGCCTTGTTCTCTTAGGAGGCTCTTCGCAACCATCTTGGTGCCTTTGCGAGCCAAAGCGGCGTGCAAGGTTTATGGGATAGACACGTCGAGCCTATGTCCGATGACTACCGTCGAACACGGGCGTCCCGAAAGAGGTTGAGCAAATGGTGTTGCTTGACATCGAGGGGTATGTTGCGATCCATGGGTAAAGACATAAGTGATTTTTCACTTACAAGCATCGATGATGCCTTTGACCCGACCGATGGAGAGGCGAGAGAGGTCATTGAGGAATCAACCATCGAGTTTGACGTAGATGACACAAAATTGGCATCTTCACTAAACTTTGAGCAGAAGGTGGCATCTGACGAGATACTAGCGGTGTTGAACTCGGTCTTGGGGTGTATTCTTTGTTGACGGCCCCGGCGGTCTGAGGAAGACCTACCTCTATAGAGGCGTTGCTACGCCAAGTTGAGGAGCGAGGGCAAGATTGCTATCGCCACCGCGACCTCGGTGTCGCCGCTTCTATCATGCTGGCGGGAGGACTGCGCACTCTAGGTTCAAGATACCATTGAGTTGTGACGACGAAGCCTCGTCAGCTTCTCCAAGCGAGTGGAACCGCCAAGCTACTAAGGATGGCATCGTTGATACTATGGGATGAGGCCGGCATGATTAAGCGACGGCGGTTGAGGCATTGGACAATAGCATGCGTGGCGTCATGGGAACACGCGACATACCCTTTGGAGGAAAGACTGTTGTCTTTGGCGGTGACTTTAGGCGGTGCTTCCGGTTGTCGAGAAGGGGTCGCGTGGCGGATAATTGATGCAACACTCCGGAGTTCTCATCTATGGAAGTGTATGCGGAAACTTCGACTCATCACCAACATGAGGGCTCATAATGACCACGTGGTTTGCAGATTACTTGCTTAGGATCGGAAATGGCACCGAGGAAGGCGGCGATCGAGGCAATATACTACTCCCGATGACATCATCTGCCGTCTACAAAGCGTCGTTGACGACCTAGAGAAGCTGATTGAACACGTGTTTCCGAGTCTAGATGACAACATGAGTGATTCAAATTACATGACATCTCGCGCAATCCTTTCCACAACCAATGACAACGTCGACAAGATAAACACACGCATGATAGAGCGTTTTCACGGAGATGAAGTAATTTACCATAGCTTTGGCAGTCTTTGAAGGCGATCCATATGGATACTATGCTCCTGAGTTTACGAGCGGATTAACTCCAAATGGTCTTCCTCCGCATGCACTCAAACTCAAGATGAACTGCCTGTCATCTTTGCTTAGGAACATTGATCCAGCTAATGGTTTGTGTAACAGGACCAGGCTTGTTGTCGAGGTTTTGAGAGGAACACCATTGGCGCAGAAATTGTGATTGGACAACACGCAGTAGGAGGGTTTTCCTTCCTAGAATACCTCTGTGCCCATCGACAACGACATGTTCCCATTCAAGTTTAAGAGGAAGCAGTTTCTGTAAGGCTTAGCTTTGCTATGACGATTAACAAGGCTCAACGTCGGACCATCCCGATTGTTGGTGTGTACCTACCTAATCCGGTGTTCTCACATGGTCAACTCTACGTCGCATTGTCGCGACGACCGCAAATAACAACATAAAGATCCTCATTGAGAAGGATAAGCCCGAAGGAGAAGGGCCGAAGCAGTCTAAGAATTCTAAAAAGCGCCAAAAGACCCATCTTGTGTCACGCTTACCTCCATGAAGAACATCGTTTACAAGGAAGTCCTTACAGGCTGATTTTTGTTTGTATTATATCTGATTGTTATGGAATTACGGTTAATTTGTTGAACCAATGGTACAAATTTTATCTATTGCAAAAATCCTTATATTTCTTAAGTAGCAACAATACTATATCATCGGTAGAGACATTGGTGCTCAGATTGATGTGTTGTTTTGCGTAAACATAATAAAAGCGTAGCAAGGTTGTAATTATTAATGGACAACATGAAGTAACCTAATGTAGTGTTATTGTTAAACAATTTCGGATATGTTCATGTATTAAAATAGATATGTTTTTTGAATATTTAATACACTTATAGCATTCATGTTCATGAAAATATAGTTTCTTGTCACGTGTGCTTAATTCGGGATATATGGTTTTATACAAAGGTTGATTTTTTCGATTTGTTGATATTGAACTGTAAATATGGCAATCCTTAAGACAAAATATTCAACTATAAAAATGGTAAAATATCTTCTACGTCCCCGTCAAGAGTTTTTATAAATAGAAAGAATCATCTACGTCTTAAAACGACTTGATATATTTGGCAGGCAATAAAAAGCATTAATAACGATTTGATAGATTTGGCAGGCAATAAATAACGATTTGATATATTTGGCGGGCAATAAAAAGCAGTTGGAGGCAATAAATCTAGCTGCCAAATATATGCTGCATCGACATCCTAATTGTCAAGACGCCTCAGCGACGATCACTCACGCCTATTGATCAGCGATGGAGCCTATCACGGAAACAATCCGCCGGCGACCCTGGATGCCGCTGCCCCCGACCCCAATGAGGCTGCCCTCCAGCTCCACGATGATGTGGTCGATCCCCAAGAAGATTTGCCCGCACCCCTGCATCTTCTGCCCCCACCAAGGCATTTCGTGGAAGATGCACTCGAATATATATTCGGCTTTATGAACGGCGTTCATGATGAGCGAACACTAGAGTAAGTTATGCTATTGTATGTTTATTTTCTAAAGAAATCTCATTAGAACTAGGTCGTATAGAGCAGACTCTGTTTGATATAGGAATATGATATAGCTCGATTTGTTAAATGTTTAGGCAGTTTTTTCGTTGCACATCTACCGTATGTAATGAATAACAAAATATTAATATTATTTGCAGTACAAATGTTGATAAACTTAATGTCCTTACTATTTTGTACAACAATTTAATTTTTTTTAACAGCCAGCAAACTTGGTATAAAGGGTGCTACCTAAATTTTCCTGCTATTAATTCCTAACAAATTAATATTGTTCTTACAGAGAAATCATTATCTAATTATAGCTTTTGCTAAAAGGTGCTGAAAAAATTTGCAGTCTCTATAGTTTATCAAAATATTACGTTCTGTTAATAGCTATTAGATTATCTAGAAAATGTTACCATATGAACAATTTATATATTAAAGAACCACTAATAGTGCCAACCATTTATATGTATTTTTACGTGCAGCTCAATCTGGATAAGAAGCGATACACCGTGCGGATCGAAATCAGCCTCGTGAAGCTGAAGGACACACTATTTGTAACGTCGGCAAGCCTACATCCCGAATGCTTCAATGTTGCTGTTCGTAAGCTTATGCGGCGCTGAAGTAGAGAGGCATGCAGGCACCAACATGGTTGGAGGAAAACATTATTTTGACTTGCAGTTTCATGCTCAATCCACGAGCTCTAAGGAATTCATGGATGCCGCAAGGGCAGCGCACCTCAACGCTGATCAACAATGTTGTTCTACAACCCTTTCCAAGATATGATGTGTTCAACTCCACAATTGTAAGAGTCTTTACTTCCTAACTTATTTTTCTTTCACGATAGCAATTAACCTGTGTTGACCTTCTTTAGTATCTACTTGATTTGTCTATCCCGGATTCATCGTATGGTCTACTTGTGGTCAATCGGATGAGGAGAAGGGTTATCGTATTTAATCCATCACTAGGCGTGCGACAAGTGGGAAATATCACTAACAACAAAGAGATGATGAAGGAGACCACTATTTTGAAGCAAGAACTCAATGAAGTGTTGCAGGCTAGGGTCCTTGGATGGAACACCGAACTCATGGATTGGCGACAAGACAACATGTCATTCAATTTTCGGCGGTAATTTAATAAATTTTTCAGATGAATAAGATTCAGTATGTAGAAATCTCAAATTTTTATTCTGTTTGTGACAGCAAAGACTCGGGTTTCTTAGTTCTACAAGAGATGGCCCACCAGCTAGGTTCTTTGCGTAGCATGACCTGGATGAACACTACGATAATTATCTTTACGACGAGTTTTAATGTGCCATTTATAATCCAACCACTTTTATGCGTTTCATGGTGAATTTGTTTCATTGTTTCTAGGATCCAATTATGCTCGGGAGCCAAGTGGTAGTCCAGATGCTCATGGTCGAAGACAATCTAGCTGCTGGAAACATCCCTCGAGGAGATTACGGCGGCCTTGAGGGTTTTGAACAACTAAATATGCTTCTATGCAACGAGAACCGTCGAGAATACTTCAAGCATCTTGTCATGTTTGGTTATGGATGGAAACTATAATTTTGGTTTTTGGGTATACAATATTTAATAACTATTTTGGAGTTTTGGTACTACTACAAGTTGGTTTTCTTTGTTATATTGTTGTCTTGGTAATTTCTGTTTGTCGGCGTCAATGATCAACTGAGCCACATTTCATAGCTAAAAACAATCTCACCCACATTCATATCTTCTACCCTAAGAGGATTCAACCGCTCCGACGACAAAGCAACTGATTCCGGCGATGGGTCTAGCTTCTCAAGCTTGAAATCGAGCTTCACGTTCCGGTTCCCGATCAGTGTTGCAATCGAGAGAGGATGAGGGAGAGATGCGCCATGATGCATCAAGGATAGAGGACGAGGGGGAGAGGTGGCATGAGTAGACTATGCACATATCGATCTTAAAAAGGAGAACCACAATATGTTCCTGTGTTCATGTGATTGAACAGGGCAGACCATCTGGGCTATTTCTTCACAGCAAAGAAATAAATTCTAACGCATGTGATCAAGATATCTAAATAATTGCTGGGCAAATGCATGATTGTTGTCAATAATTGCTGGTATTACTAATTTCCATATTTTTGAATTTTTTTACAAGGTAGGGGTTGCGTTATATTTTACATTTGTTGTCAATGTATTTTTTATGTAATATTATGTCACTACTATATAACACTGATTTTTAGCGTAGATATCCATGAATCCAGCCTCATGACACTTGACGAAACACGTGTGTACGTCAATGGTGTTGTTCAAGCTAGGAACAATGGAGGCTAGAAGTATCTATGTACACAAGTGCACAATTTGTCTTAGATATAAAAATGTATGAATGCTTTGCATGCATCATTTTGTTATATTGTCACATTATGAAGTGTTTGACTAATATATATTTGATGACCAAACTGTCAATAATGGACTTCAAATGGTAACCCGTCTACTCTCATTTGAGCTACACGTATGTACAGAGATTCAGTGTAGGTTCAAATTTTTAATATACAGATGCATCACAAAAGGAAAATCGTTTACCTTGACAGATGCTATCGCATGCTATCATGGATTATGACATTCCAAATATAATATAATTAATTTTGTACATGGAATCAAGTACTGCCGTATGCCCGTGCGTTGTGTTTCTTTCTACACACGGAAACAATAGTTCTTCAAGTGGTGCGGGCTTTTTGATCGTGGTGAGGAGGACAAAAACAGAAGAAGAAAAAATGTTGTTTTTCTTTATATTTCTCGAACGCCCGTGTTTGACGTATATTTGGGAAATAAATTAATTGTTTCTTACTATATATCTGGAGGCAAAGTTTGGAAAGGAGACACAGCCGGGCCATATATATGAGTGTCGGAGGAATCGTCCGGCACCAGGTCCGATTAACTTTCCTTATAAACAAATCCGATTAAGGGAATATTAATGGCCACACTAGGAAACCCATTAAACGTATGGTAGGCCGGACCGGGAGATTGGACACTATAACGTTTTGGAAGGAAATGGCTTAATGGATAATTATAGTTCTAATTGGCATATCCTGGCCGGGAGGAATCGTGGGCATGTTCTCGGAAGGTGGCCCATATCCTTCCGTAATTACAATATTCCATAACAAAAACTATAGGAAAACATGGAATAAAATTATTTTGGTTGCATGCTCCACCCGGCAGATGTATCAACGCCGGATTATATATTTCCTAATTTATGTCTCCTTTCCAAACTTTGCCTCCAGATATATAGTAAGAAACAATTAATTTATTTCCCAAATATCGTCAAACACGGGCGTTAGAAATATAAAGAAACACAACATTTTTCTTCTTCTGTTTTTGTCCTCCTCACCACGATCAAAAGCCCGCACCACTTGAAGAACTATTGTTTCCGTGTGTAGAAAGAAACACAACGCACGGGCATACTGGCGATCTGATTCCATGTACAAAATTAATTATATTATATTTGGAATGTCATAATCCATGATAGCATGCGATAGCATCTGTCAAGGTAAACGTATTTTCCTTTTTGTGCTGCACTGTATATTAAAAAATTTGAACCTACACTGAATCCATGATAGTACTCCTTAATGGACGACTTGGTGAATAGTCGCTTGGTCAATTTTCGCTGGTTTTTTTTCGTCATACTCCCACCGCCGGTTTTTTTTCGTCATCGAACTCCGGTTTATTTTCGTCATCGTATCGATTACAACTGTGATCGATCCCTCGTTCACACAGATCTGACTCCGCCGCCGCCAGATCGCACGCCAGATCCACGGTACACCTGCATCGTCGGATCCATCCCATCGCAAGCGAACTTGCACGATCGGCCAATCCATCCTTTGGCGTAGCACTTGCAGGAGGCGGCGGCGATCTGTTGGATCCGGCGTGGACATGGGGCCGCGATCCCGCTGTTAGCGTTCGCCGGCGATCACGAACCCGATCCGACGACGACGACGATCACGCTGGGTCTCAACCGTCGCTGCTCCTCTTTCGATCAGAGTAGTGCAAGTTCATACACTCAATAATAATTCTCAGGAGTCGGTGATCTGGTGTGGGATCGCTTTAGGAGACTGGGCCACGTGATGCCGTGATACCCATACGGATGCGCCCATGATCCATCTTTTGCGTAAGTATTGCAACTCCTGCTCTTTACGAAACATGGTAGTTTATTTTCGTTGGTGACTATCTTTGTGAAACATGGTAGGCCAAACAGCACTTATAAATTTGCATATTTGAGTTGGTTGATTGTGCTTACTTGTCTTGCTTATACTTGAAGCCGAAGTTCAAATCGTGGAGCATGGTATGGCAGGCCCAATATCTGAAATGGGCAACAGTGACTTCATTAAACATATCTTTAGCTTATCTGAAATTTGCATATTCCAGTTCATCGATTTGGCGGTAGTAAGACACATAATTGTTTCGAGAAAGATATAATGATCCAAAGGTTATGCTATTTAGTTCAATATCTTTCCATAAAGTGCAGAGAAAATATATGGCAGTTCTAAAAACTTTAAGAAACCAACGTTACTAAGTAAAAAAGTGGAAAATAACATGTGCTCAAGCCAAGCGGGAGCAATGCAAGGGACACTATAATTATTAAATTTCTGCAATAAGAAATAACCTGTTACATTTAGCTTGGCTTTTCAAAAATAGCAAATGAAGGTATAAGTTTTCATAAGTAGCTTCATAGTCCAGACTCACGGTGAGTAAATGAGCATATCATACCGATGTACAGAGAATGCATAAGCAGCCTGTCCAGTTAGCATAGTCTCCAAGTTCTCTCCAAGGTCACAAGCGAAAGTGCATGAAACAACAAAATATATCAAACAATTAAGAAGCTGTTTGGTAACATAAAACCTCCCAACACGGAGGCCAGGAGTTGGATAACAAAACAAACTAAGATCATTAAGCATGATAAACAAGTACAGTTCATAAGCCTTTGTTAATATTATGAAGACCTTGCTTGCAGGTTAGTATGGGGAATCCACAAAGCAAAACTGCGAAACATACAACAGATTCGGGTGAAACAAGAGGTAAATCTTTGACTAAAAAATCCTACATGTCAAGCTATATCCCGATTGTGATTTCCTTAATTGTCGTTGTTTGAGATAATTTTGATTCGACAAATGATGGTGAGACCAATGCGGCGGATCCATTTATGACATTTGGATTGTCAATTTACCTATATTTAATAATATTTATTTTTCAAAATGGTTTCGCTTACTTGTATGAATGACACTCGAGATGGTGACACTTGAACCGTCTGGACAATCATTTTTGTTCATAATGAACAAATGGAGTACCAAGTTGTTGGATACCGGATGGATGGGACAAACGTTGTTGATAATGGGCCTCTTAGTCCGTGTATGATCTTTGTCTTGGATAGAGTACTCTTCATTTTGTTCTGTTAATTTCATCACTTCAATCTCGATGGTTTGTATGAGCCATGGTCCAGGCCACTCCATACCTAAATGCATCACGACCTGGTTGTTTCCCAACCCACTGATGGTGATATCACATGTGTTCAACGACCTCCCGACCTGAACTCAGGTGAGCGAAAATCATATTGAAAAGGAGACCCGGCAATCTCGGTTAATCCTCATGCTTAGAGAGGTTGTGTTTAAGATGTTGAAAAACAGTCTAAGAACAATGTCATATTCTTTTGTTGTGTTACAGATTATTTCGATATGTCTCCTAATGATGGAGGAATACACATGTCCACTATGTCAACTACTCAAGTTATATCCCAAACCCTAACATCGTATGCGAGCACATGACTCTGGACCTTTCTACGGTGTCACCAAACAAACTAAAAAGGTATCTTAACCGATGAAAAAGGGAATGATAAACGCCAAGAGGCGAGCTACTTATCGGCGGAAGTTAGAGGAGGCGACAAAGAAACTTGATCATGAGAATCAAGCTCCCGATCTGAACTCAGGTGAGCAAAATACATATTGAAAGGGAGACCCGGGAATCTCGTTTATTTAGCAAGCTTATAGAGGTTGTGTTTCAAGATGGTCAGGAACAGTCTAAGAACAATCCAAATGTTGCTTTCGTTCTATTCCAGATGGTTTTTATGTGTCTCCTAATGATGGAGGAATACACCTGGACTCTATGTCATCTGCTCAGGTTTTATCCCAAACCCTTCCAACGTTCGAGCACATGACTACAAGATCTTTCGAGAATGCCACCAACCAAAGTAAAAAAGGTATCTTGACTGATGAACAAAGGGAGCAGATAAACGCCAAGAGGCAAGCTACTTATCGGCGGAAGAAAGAGGAGGAAGCAAAGAAACTTGATCATCAGAAGCAAGTTTGCGGGTCAACACCGTATAGTTGTTTGTTTTTAATTAAAAAAATGTGCATTCCTGCTTTGACTACTCACACACCTTGATTGCACCTATTATAAAATAGTCGAAATACTTGTATGAACCAATTTCAGATCAGTCCATCATTGAACAAGCCGCAGTTTATGTTGTTCGTCAACCCACTAATGGTGATATCACATTTGTAGCGCGGCCTTCGAAATGAACTCAGGTTAGTGTAAAACTTAATGAGTATTCTCTACTCTTGGATAGCACCAAACTGACCCGTTATGATCACTTTGCCGGTTATTTTTGCATCAAGCGGGCACTCCGCAACCTCATCAACGTTTGTGTCTCGGTTGTCTCGATGTGAGTTGGCATGGCCGTAGTACGTAGTCCAAACGGTATTACAAGATAGGTCTTTCGTTGTGAACCGTATCTATCTTATACAGTTTGTGTTGCAGCTGTGCATTAACATACTAAGAACATTATCATTTTGCTTTCGGTTTGTTCCAGAAGCTCTAGATTTGACTCATATATATGGAGGAAAGCACGTCAACATTAATGCAACTCCTCAAGTTTTACCACAATCCGGTTCAACATCAGAGCACATGACTAAAGGATGTGTCGTGAGTGTCTCCAGACCATCTAAGAAAGTTATCTTGTCTGATGAAAAAAGGGAGCAACTAAATGCCAAGAGGCGCGCTGCGTACCGGAGGAAAAAAGAGGAGGAAGCAGAATATGAGCAACATGGAAGTCAAACTGATCATTCAATATCTGGTATGGTTGTTTGGCTTTAAATGAAAACAATGTGTTATACATCATGTTGTTCTCTCACACCTTCATACATCTAATACCAGATGACAAGAAAGAGCTGATAAATGCCCGGAGGCGGGCAACCTATCTTAAGAACAAGGAAAATGCTGACATTAACAATGAAGAGCTGAAAGCTCCGGGGGTAGATGGTAAACACGACGGCAAGCATCTCCATAGAAATGTGCCTGCCGTTGACACCTCGGGCACGACTATTTCTATATAACATGCCAGATGTGTGTTGAATATTCAGCCTGAGTTCATAACAGAATGATTATTATCTGAGATTCCGTCAGTATGACACCTGCAACCGTATATCAGGTATGCAAAATAGGCAACGGGCGCTCTCGGTGATATCACTAATGGGGTGCAAGCTCACTCTATGCTCCTCGAAAACAATAGCCAGAAAAAGGCGTCAGGGCGAACTACCGTGAAGCACAGAGATGATAACATTCCTGCCCTTACAGTTTCAGGTTAGAATGATTTTTATTTCAGCTACCTTATGATACTATATATATATTTCTAATGTTTTTCATAACATATTTTTAATAAGTAAGCATGTAACACAACTTCATATCACCTACATAAACTATTGGTACCTTTTGTATCAGTACTAATTAGCGTTTTGTGTGTTCTATAACCAGCCGACCCAACTAGGTCCACCTATACGTCAGTGTCACAAGATGAGGCAGTATTGCCTCATACCACTACAATCAGCAAATATATCATTCATGATAACCAACTACCTAGGAATCACAGTGGTACGCAGCGTGGAACTAGCTTAACTCCCGATCAAGGAGAGCAATCAAAGCAGCGGGCGAGAAAAATATCGGAAACATCTAGAGGACGGAACGATCGATCTTGTAGAAAAAATAACACGCTGCGAGAATGGAGGGCATGCAGCAAAGAGAAGGGGGATTTAAGTGCTAAAAGAAAGGCAACATATGCTTCAAAAAAGAACACCCCATGCAAAGAATCCCTCGCACTCCCACGTCCTGACCTAGCAAACTTGTCCCAGACAAAACCCCTCTCTCGGGGCGCTGAAGATGTTACATCTGATGTTGACCCGCCGATGATCACGCCGAATTCCATTGGCAGTAGCAATGGTATGATAAATCTATTGTCACATTGTTGTGCTCATTCCCTTCAACCCTCATCTGACATGACATTGTCTATTGTCATCATCGTCTGTGATATAATGCGCATTTACATTGATGGAGTTCGAGACTGCATCATGGGCGATGATACGACACCATCCGATTTTATGGATGGCCAGTACTACATGTTTGGCGGGGAAGGTATTGTAAGCTATAAACTAATATTTCGTTGATCGTTATCATAATTATAGTTCTTAGTTAATAATGTTTCGAACATCATGTTTCAAAATATTCATGTAGGATCCGATAATGACCTCTCGGAGGATGACGAGGAAGCGAACGCTTCGTCTGCTATACCTAGCAAGGTTGATCCATTAGACTTTGTCTACACAAACATCCCAGACACCACACACATCCTGAATCTTGACACAAACTGCAAACATTGCCAGGCCAGAAAGTTTGTGTCTGAGACTGACGGTTTCTATTGGCCGCAATGGTCAAATCGAGCTTAAACAACCGGAACCAATCCCGAGCTGATGAGGCTATGGTCAAGCATGGATGCAGACTCTAGACATTTTCGAGAGAACATACGCTTCTTCAACGGGCATTTCGCCTTCACAACCCTAGGCGTCAGCCTTGCTGAGAACTACACAAACATGAGGTCTGGGGTGTACACATTCCGGGCACATGGCACCATCGACCACAATGTGCATTCATTCGGGCCTAGCTCCCGTCTCGAGCATCTGCAGTTGTACTTCTATGATGATGACCCAACCATCACTCATCGTAAGGCGGCCACCAAGCAATTAGACCAGGATGTCGTGAAGAAGTTAGTAGACATACTCAAAGAAAACCCGTACTCGCAGCAATTTAGGAGTTTGGGTGCACACAAGGACAACCTCGATGATTACAGGATAGACCTAAACACCGATAAAAGGCTTGACCAAAGAAGATATAACAGACCGTTGTCATCTGAGGTCGCTGCAATTTGGGTTGAGGGCAGCGACATAGCAAAAAGGTTTGACCGGAGGATAACACTTTGTGGTAATAACAACGAAAGGCACAGTATACGTGTGACCTCCGAAGCATATGACCCTTTATCTTATCCACTATTCTATCCAAGGGGGGAACTAGGTTGGCATCCGAAGCTACCTAAACGTGGTGTTCTTTGGGAGGTTGTACAAAATCCTCAATTGGTCCACGATGATGATGAGGATGCAGGTATGCCGTCTTCTTCCCATTTTTCTGCAAATAATATTTTAATTGTCGATTATATCCTCATTTGGATAGTACTCAATCATGTGCAGAGGGCAACAGTCCGGTTGTGCGTCTCGCGGAGACTACTATCGTTACATGCTTGCAGAACCACGGCCTGCGATCTTTAATCCCATACTTTGTGGAGCACGCCTCTTGCAGCAATGGGCCGTCGACATGTACGTCAAGATTGAAAGTTGTCGGTTGAGGTGGTACAGTGAGAACCAGACGCATATTCGTGCCGACTTGTATAAAGGAGTTGTTGATGCGATCACATCGGGGGAGACACGAGCAAGCGCTGTTGGGGTAAGAATAGTTCTCCTGGAACATACCACCGTGGCAACCGCGACATGAAGAAGAGGCATATGGATGCCATGGCAATTGTCCATACATACGGGAAGCCAGACATCTTCTTGACCATGACTTGCAATCCTAAATGGGAAGAGATAACGAAGGAGTTGCTGCCTGGTCAGACGGCGCAAGACCGACCTGATCTTGTGGCTCGTGTGTTCTTCGGCAAACTAGAGGCTATGAAGGACATGTTGTTCAAGAAGCACATCCTTGGTGTTGTTGTCGCATATGTGTATGTTGTCGAGTTTCAAAAAAGAGGCCTCCCACACGCACATTTTTTGTTGATCATGGACTCAACGTATAAGCTTCTCGTCCCCGAGCAGTATGACCGTCTCATTTCCGCCGAGCTCCCAGACAAGCATAAGTATCCGGAATTGTATTCAATGGTGGTAAAACATATGATGCACGGACCATGCGGTGCTCTCAATCCGAAGAATGTTTGCATGCAAGAAAATGGATGCAAGTGCAGATACCATGGCCGTTCAATGAAAACACGGCCAGGGGAAGGACTCGTACCCAGTTTATCGACGTAGAGACGATGGCAGGAGTGCTAAGGTCCGAGGGAAGATGTTGGACAACAGATGGGTTGTGCCTTATAACCCATACCTTTTGCGGATGTTCAATTGCCACATCAACGTTGAGGTATGCTCGAGCATAAAGGCCGTCAAATATCTTTACAAGTACATTTACAAGGGCCATGATAAGGCTTCTTTCAGCATCGACCAGCCCGACAGCAATGGTAACATTGATGAGATCAAGAGATACGTTGACGCAAGGTGGATCACACCTCCGGAGGCTATGTGGAGGATATTTGGCTTTCCACTTTGTGCCAATTACCCTCCTGTCTTGCGATTGCCTCTTCATCTCCCGAATATGCACGAGGTTGCATTCAATGCGCAGCTGACTTGAAGAAGGTTGTCGCGTCGGAAAATGCATCGAAATCGATGTTAACGGAGTATTTCAAGGCTAACCAGGAACACCCTTGGGCTCGGACAATATTGTACAAAGATTTTCTGGGAAGCTTTACGTGGCAAAGGAAAACAAAGTGTTGGAGGCCGCGGGTGGAGCGTTTCCAAATAGATCGTATTGTCTCTGCCAATCCTGCTGAGGGGGAGCGATATTACCTGCGTGTTATGTTCAACCATGTTACCGGAAAAACATCCTTTCAGGACTTGCTCACCGTGGACGGCCTGGTTTGTGATAGCTTTAGAGATGCTGCTGATAGGTTGGGACTCTTCGAGGCAGACAGCTCGCTCGATGATTGTCTTACTGAAGCAGTGCAGTGGGTGATGCCTTGTTCTCTTAGGAGGCTCTTCGCAACCATCTTGGTGCACCGCGAGCCAAAGCGGCGTGCAAGGTTTATGGGATAGACACGTCGAGCCTATGTCTGATGACTACCGTCGAACACGGGCGTCCCCAAAAGAGGTTGAGCAAATGGTGTTGCTTGACATCAGGGGTATGTTGCAGTCCATGGGTAAAGACATAAGTGATTTTTCACTTCCAAGCATCGATGATGCCTTTGACCCGACCGATGGAGAGGCGAGAGAGGTCATTGAGGAATCAACCATCGAGTTTGACGTAGATGACACAAAATTGGCATCTTCACTAAACTTTGAGCAGAAGGTGGCATACGACGAGATACTAGCGGCTGTTGAACTCGGTCTTGGGGGTGTATTCTTTGTTGACGGCCCCGGCGGTACAGGGAAGACCTACCTCTATAGGGCGTTGCTCGCCAAGTTGAGGAGCGAGGGCAAGATTGCTATCGCCACCGCGACCTCGGTGTCGCCGCTTCTATCATGCTGGCGGGAGGATCGCGCACTCTAGGTTCAAGATACCATTGAGTTGTGACGACGAAGCCTCGTGCAGCTTCTCCAAGCGAGTGGAACCGCCAAGCTACTAAGGATGGCATCGTTGATACTATGGGATGAGGCCAGCATGATTAAACGACAGGCGGTTGAGGCATTGGACAATAGCATGCGTGACGTCATGGGAACACGCGACATACCCTTTGGAGGAAAGACTGTTGTCTTTGGCGGTGACTTTAGGCAGGTGCTTCCGGTTGTCAGAAGGGGGTCGCGTGGCGGATAATTGATGCAACACCGGAGTTCTCATCTATGGAAGTGTATGCGAAACTTCGACTCATCACCAACATGAGGGCTCATAATGACACGTGGTTTGCAGATTACTTGCTTAGGATCGGAAATGGCACCGAGGAAGCTGACGATCGTGGCAATATACTACTCCCCGATGACATCATGCTGCCGTCTACAAAGCGGCGCCGACGACCTAGAGAAGCTGATTGAACACGTGTTTCCGAGTCTAGATGACAACATGAGTGATTCAAATTACATGACATCTCGCGCAATCCTTTCCACAACCAATGACAACGTCGACAAGATAAACACACGCATGATAGAGCGTTTTCACGGAGATGAAGTAATTTACCATAGCTTTGGCCAGTCAAGACGATCCATATGGATACTATGCTCCTGAAGTTTACGAACGGATTAACTCCAAATGGTCTTCCTCCGCATGCACTCAAACTCAAGATGAACTGCCCTGTCATACCGCTTAGGAACATTGATCCAGCTAATGGTTTGTGTAACGGACCAGGCTTGTTGTCGAGGTTTTGAGAGGAACACCATTGACGCAGAAATTGTGATTGGACAACACGCAGGTAGGAGGGTTTTCCTTCCTAGAATACCTCTGTGCCCATCTGACAACGACATGTTCCCATTCAAGTTTAAGAGGAAGCAGTTTCCTGTAAGGCTTAGCTTTGCTATGACGATTAACAAGGCTCAACGTCAGACCATCCCGATTGTTGGTGTGTACCTACCTAATCCAGTGTTCTCACATGGTCAACTCTACGTCGCATTGTCGCGAGCGACCGCAAATAGCAACATAAAGATCCTCATTGAGAAGGATAAGCCGAAGGAGAAGGGCCGTAAGCAGTCTAAGAATTCTAAAAAGCGCAAAAAGACCCATCTTGTGTCACGCTTACCTCCATGAAGAACATCGTTTACAAGGAAGTCCTTACAGGCTGATTTTTGTTTGTATTATATCTGATTGTTATGGAATTACGGTTAATTTGTTGAACCAATGGTACAAATTTTATCTACTGCAAAAATCCTTATATTTCTTAAGTAGCAACAATACTATATCATCGGTAGAGACATTGGTGCTCAGATTGATGTGTTGTTTTATGAAACATAATAAAAGCGTAGCAAGGTTGTAATTATTAATGGACAACATGAAGTAACCTAATGTAGTGTTATTGTTAAACAATTTCGGATATGTTCATGTATTAAAATAGATATGTTTTTTGAATATTTAATACACTTATAGCATTCATGTTCATGAAAATATAGTTTCTTGTACGTGTGCTTAATTCGGGATATATGGTTTTATACAAAGGTTGATTTTTTCGATTTGTTGATATTGAACTGTAAATATGGCAATCCTTAAGACAAAATATTCAACTATAAAAAAGGTAAAAGATCTTCTACGTCCCCGTCAAGAGTTTTTATAAATAGAAAGAATCATCTACGTCTTAAAACGACTTGATATATTTGGCAGGCAATAAAAAGCATTAATAACGATTTGATAGATTTGGCAGGCAATAAATAACGATTTGATATATTTGGCGGGCAATAAAAAGCAGTTGGAGGCAATAAATCTAGCTGCCAAATATATGCTGCATCGACATCCTAATTGTCAAGACGCCTCAGCGAACGATCACTCACGCCTATTGATCAGCGATGGAGCCTATCACTGGAAACAATCCGCCGACCACGGATGCCGCTGCCCCGACCCCAATGAGGCTGCCCTCCAGCTCCACGATGATGTGGTCGATCCCCGTAAGATTTGCCCGCACCTGCATCTTCTGCCCCCACCAAGGCATTTCGTGGAAGATGCACTCGAATATATATTCGGCTTTATGAACGGCGTTCATGATGAGCGAACACTAGAGTAAGTTATGCTATTGTATGTTTATTTTCTCTAAAGAAATCTCATTAGAACTAGGTCGTATAGAGCAGACTCTGTTTGATATAGGAATATGATATAGCTCGATTTGTTAAATGTTTAGGCAGTTTTTTCGTTGCACATCTACCGTATGTAATGAATAACAAAATATTAATATTATTTGCAGTACAAATGTTGATAAACTTAATGTCCTTACTATTTTGTACAACAATTTAATTTTTTTTCAACAGCCAGCAAACTTGGTATAAAGGGTGCTACCTAAATTTTCCTGCTATTAATTCCTAACAAATTAATATTGTTCTTACAGAGAAATCATTATCTAATTATAGCTTTTGCTAAAAGGTGCTGAAAAAATTTGCAGTCTCTATAGTTTATCAAAATATTACGTTCTGTTAATAGCTATTAGATTATCTAGAAAATGTTACCATATGAACAATTTATATATTAAAGAACCACTAATAGTGCCAACCATTTATATGTATTTTTACGTGCAGCTCAATCTGGATAAGAAGCGATACACCGTGCGGATCGAAATCAGCCTCGTGAAGCTGAAGGACACACTATTTATAACGTCGGCAAGCCTACATCCCGAATGCTTCAATGTTGCTGTTCGTAGCTTGCGGCGCTGAAGTAGAGAGGCATGCAGGCACCAACATGGTTGGAGGAAAACATTATTTTGACTTGCAGTTTCATGCTCAATCACGAGCTCTAAGGAATTCATGGATGCCGCAAGGGCAGCGCACCTCAACGCTGATCAACAATGTTGTTCTACAACCCTTTCCAAGATATGATGTGTTCAACTCCACAATTGTAAGAGTCTTTACTTCCTAACTTATTTTTCTTTCCTGATAGCAATTAACCTGTGTTGACCTTCTTTAGTATCTACTTCCGTTGTCTATCCCGGATTAAATCGTATGGTCTACTTGTGGTCAATCGGATGAGGAGAAGGGTTATCGTATTTAATCCATCACTAGACGTCACGACAAGTGGGAAATATCACTAACAACAAAGAGATGATGAAGGAGACCACTATTTTGAAGCAAGAACTCAATGAAGTGTTGCAGGCTAGGGTCCTTGGATGGAACACCGAACTCATGGATTGGCGACAAGACAACATGTCATTCAATTTTCGGCGGTAATTTAATAAATTTTTCAGATGAATAAGATTCAGTATGTAGAAATCTCAAATTTTTATTCTGTTTGTGACAGCAAAGACTCGGGTTTCTTAGTTCTACAAGAGATGGCCCACCAGCTAGGTTCTTTGCGTAGCATGACCTGGATGAACACTACAAGAATTATCTTTCTGACGAGTTTTAATGTGCCATTTATAATCCAACCACTTTTGCGTTTCATGGTGAATTTGTTTCATTGTTTCTAGGATCCAATTATGCTCGGGAGCCAAGTGGTAGTCCAGATGCTCATGGTCAAAGACAATCTAGCTGCCGGAAACATCCCTCGTGAGATTACTGGCGGCCTTGAGGGTTTTGAACAACTAAATATGCTTCTATGCAACGAGAACCGTCGAGAATACTTCAAGCATCTTGTCATGTTGGGTTATGGATGGAAACTATAATTTTGGTTTTTGGGTATACAATATTTAATAACTATTTTGGAGTTTTGGTACTACTACAAGTTGGTTTTGCTGTTATATTGTTGTCTTGGTAATTTCTGTTTGTCTGACGTCAATGATCATCGAGCCACATTTCATAGCTAAAAAACAATCTCACCCACATTCATATCTTCTACCCTAAGAGGATTCAACCGCTCCGACGACAAAGCAACTGATTCCGGCGATGGGTCTAGCTTCTCAAGCTTGAAATCGAGCTTCACATTCCGGTTCCCGATCAGTGTTGCAATCGAGAGAGGATGAGGGAGAGATGCGCCATGATGCATCAAGGATAGAGGACGAGGGAGAGGTGGCATGAGTAGACTATGCACATATCGATCTTAAAAAGGAGAACCACAATATGTTCCTGTGCTCATGTGATTGAACAGGGCAGACCATCTGGGCTATTTCTTCACAGCAAAGAAATAAATCCTAACGCATGTGATCAAGATATCTAAATAATTGCTGGGCAAATGCATGATTGTTGTCAATAATTGCTGGTATTACTAATTTCCATATTTTTGAATTTTTTTACAAGGTAGGGGTTGCGTTATATTTTACATTTGTTGTCAATGTATTTTTATGTAATATTATGTCACTACTATATAACACTGATTTTTAGCGTAGATATCCATGAATCCAGCCTCATGACACTTGACGAAACACGTGCGTACGTCAATGGTGTTGTTCAAGCTAGGAACAATGGAGGCTAGAAGTATCTATATACACAAGTGCGCAATTTGTCTTAGATATAAAAATGTATGAATGCTTTGCATGCATCATTTTGTTGGCAATTGTCACATTATGAAGTGTTTGACTAATATATATTTGATGACCAAACTGTCAATAATGGACTTCAAATGGTAACCTGTCTACTCTCATTTGAGCTACACGTATGTACAGAGATTCAGTGTAGGTTCAAATTTTTTAATATACAGTGCAGCACAAAAGGAAAAATCGTTTACCTTGACAGATGCTATCGCATGCTGTCATGGATTATGACATTCCAAATATAATATAATTAATTTTGTACATGGAATCAAGTACTGCCGTATGCCCGTGCGTTGTGTTTCTTTCTACACACGGAAACAATAGTTCTTCAAGTGGTGCGGGCTTTTTGATCGTGGTGAGGAGGACAAAAACAGAAGAAGAAAAATGTTGTGTTTCTTTATATTTCTCGAGCATACGTGTTTGGCGTATATTTGGGAAATAAATTAATTGTTTCTTACTATATATCTGGAGGCAAAGTTTGGAAAGGAGACATAAATTAGGAAATATATAATCCGGCGTTGATACATCTGCCAGGTGGAGCATGCAACCAAAATAATTTTATTCCATGTTTTCCTATAGTTTTTGTTATAGAATATTGTAATTACGGAAGGATATGGGCCACCTTCCGAGAACATGCCCACGATTCCTCCCGGCCAGGATATGTCAATTAGAACTATAATTATCCATTAAGCCATTTCCTTCCAAAACGTTAGTGTCCAATCTCCCGGTCCGGCCTACCATACGTTCAATGGGTTTCCCAGTGTGGCCATTAATATTCCCATAATCGGATTTGTTTATAAGGAAAGTTAAATCGGACCTGGTGCCGGACGATTCCCCTCCGACACTCATATATATGGCCCGGCTGTGAGTCCACCGTCGTTACTGCCCCCTCGCCGCTTCGTCCCGGTGCTAACAGGACTTTCTGCCCGTGCCAATGGCTGCAATGCCGATTTTTAATGGAGTGAGCAGCGCGATCAGTACATATACAACTACGTCATGCTTTCCTCAGACGAGGAGCAGTTACAGTTTGTTCTGGAAGCCCTAAACTCTATCTATAATTTATTTGCAATTGTTAGCTGCAGATCAGTACCATTATATTATGCATTATCGGCTTCTTATTATTTTAAACCCGAGTACAAATCTGTTCTTTCACTTCCACGTCGATGAGTTGGTCACGTTCATAAGTTGTTGCATGCATGCACTGGTTAGGATCATGTGATCCTTTCTAAGTCCGATAAGGTTCTTAAGATCTAACGTAGTGGTTGCAAAAATCTGGTCATGCGCTAATATTATCCTTTTACATTACGCCATGTTAGTACCATCCACAGCATGTTATTTTAAACTTCAAATTTTCTATGAACTGTAGTATATTGCAACGGGTCCTGGTGCATGATACATGTACCATCTATAGATTTTATCATCAATGTAATAGGAACAAGTTGCAACCGAACATATCTTACGAAATAGTACTTATGTCCTCAAATGACACTACAACTCCAATTTTTAGGTACATACATTTCAGACCTTTCTAAAGTTTTGAAAAAATATACTATTGTTTGCCCACACATTGAAGTACATTATTTTTTTGATACCCTGATTTTATGATGCTGGTTTGTTTGCAGCACAATATGGATAAGGAGCCCTCGTCCATTCGTGATCGAGTTAAGTCTATGGACTATCCAAGACACCATGCGAGCTGATACATGGGTCAATCCGAGCTGCTCCGATCTTGCAAAGGCGTAGCTTAGTAGCGACGATACTGAGGAGAGCAGGAACATACTTTGTTGGCTCCACTCATATGTTTGATTTGCAATTCCATGGCCTAGCACGGGTGCTGAGTCGGACTAGCTTATGCCAAGCTGATCGCACCAACTTGTTGATTAACAATGTCATTATGCGGCCTTTGCGAAATACAACGTGCTCATGACCCCGTCCATGGTAAGGAATTTCCTTCTTAAAAGTTGGTGTGTATACTATCTGTTCACCACTAACTTTGTATACCTATTGCAGTACCTATTGCCGTTGTATTTGGTGGATTCCTCCTCGGCCTCCTTGCGATTAATATTGAAAATAGGAGGACTCTCCTGATTGATCATGCTAACGAGTCATTCCTAGGCCCAGAGGACTTTCATGACAAGGAACTTAAGAAGGAAGCCCTGATCGTTACGAAAGAATTTGCCGGTGTATTACCTTGAGGAGAGGCCTGGTTTGAATCCCCAACTCGTGGATTGGCCACAAGATAATACCTATATTACAGTCCCTTGGTAATAGTTTTAATTGGTCATGCACAATATAGCCTCACTGGTATAGGTTCTAACATATGGAGTTTTTTGTCACAGCCTGGACTCTGGATTCAAAATCCTCAGGAGATGGCTCACCAAGATGATACTCTCGGGCATAACATTTCCGGGACTTCGGTAGGTGCATATATAACAAGTTTCTCTCTTCCATATCATTGTTGAATATAAATTTATGTTCTTCCACTCACATAGGTTTGTTGTGCAATTCATTCTTCAACAATTTATTCCCTACATATATATATATAACAATTCATTTTTTTTATTTTCTAGGATTCAATACAGCCCAGAAAGAACTTGTTGGTCCAGATGCTGACGATCAAAGGCAATGAAGCAGCTGGAAACATCCCAGCTGAAATTACAGCAGCCTTGAGGTTTTTGGACGAATGACTATGGACTAATGCATATTGAAATGTCGCAGATATAATAAGCCAATAGAGCTTTGTTAGGAATCAAATATCAGATTTATCCTTTGGCCAATATGAATAATGTATTGGATTATATATATGTAAGGAATAAATGCTTCGATGGCACCCTCTAATTAAGTATTAAACTTCAATGTTGTCTGCCTTGTTTTGTTTCTATCTATATAATTTGGCTTCTATGTATATTTTCTCTACTACCTAAAAGAAAGCGTAAGGTTCCGTCTCCCGTCTTACGTTTGTCGAGCCCTCCCTTTTCTTGGCGTGATTGTTTTTCTTTTCACGTCCTCTCCCACGTTGGTTTTGTATGGAAACCCTGCTAAAAACCCGACGCTAATTGATTCCCCTATCCCATCTCCGATGTGGCCGTCATGAAGCCTCCCCAAAGGCAGATGGACGCGGGCTCTCCGTCCATGACCTCCCGCCAGCGATGCCCCAAGGTCAACGTTGCGCGACACCCAGGGATTCGCTGCTGCCGCCCGAAGCTATTATGCCCATGGTGTCGAGGAGGGGTGGGCGAGAGCTCTGTCCTCTGAGGGCTGCTGCCCGAAGCTATTATGCCCATGGTGTCTCGAGGAGGGGTGGGCGAGAGGTCTATCCTCCCGGGCTGCCGCTGCTAGGCTTGTCTTGTCAAGCGTAAGCAGTCGATCTGACGGCCACGCCTGCTTCTTCTCCTTCCCCTTCCCAGTTCATTATCCCCTACATCTTCTCCTTATTCTAGAGGTCAGTCGTGACTCGTAAGGGACTCTGAATTCTGAACATATATGTGCTTGTTGTGCTGCAGCCTGCGGGTTGGTTGAGGTGGGGTGTGGCAACTCGCGATGCGGTGAGGAGCTAATGCGGTAGCCGCGACAACGTCACCTCCATCAACCTCAGCGTGACCAATCTCCATCTTATTTTCACTTGGGAGTAGGTGCTGCGTTATCAATCTCACCCTTTCGTGTTCGTCTACACATGTCACTATCCCGGGCAAGTGACAACCTGGTAACGAGCATGGCTGAGAAAAGAATCTGGGAGGTACCATGTCAACCAAAAGTGCTGCAGTTCTTGTGAAGGCTAGCCCGTAAAAGATTAGATGAGGACGGCCCCGTTCATAAGATGCAAGGAAGTCAAGAAACTATGGAGAAGTTTAGAGCTAGAAGGACTACGTCCACATGTGTGGCTGCATGGATGCTAAAGAAGCACGTACTACTTTAGAATGGGAGATCAATGGGTGCTGGTTACTTGCATGCTATGGAGGTGGTGGAGCCGCCTGTAGAGAGCGGAAGCAAGCAGCGGATATTGGGCTTCGTAATCCCTTATATTACATACGAACCGGAAAAGCCAGCCGATACTTGGAGCGAGAGAGCATGGCGTAAACCAATGGGCGACGTCCTCGGAATCATTGTTGCTTTGGAGCCTTCCGTGAAGCGGCAATGATAGTGGCTGGGGTTTCTTATGAGGGATAATTGTGAGGACGTGGGATTAGGAGCTGATGCGATGGAACATGTGGCCGATTGCTATGCAGTGAGCGAGGCGTGCCTTTGAAGCTCTAGGTCCACATGCATGGGGAATGATGACTGCCCTTCGAATCGGACTGTCAATCGATGCAGGTATGTTTTGCCGCCCGAAAATGTGTGGTTTTTGGTTGTTTCGTTTGTATCTTATATAGAGTAAAATAGTTGTTTTTTTGTTATTTCATTTCTGTCTCATAACAAATTCAAAATAAAATAAAATATTAGAATGATGGACATATGAAATTGACCATTCAAGTAAAAATGTATGGTATTATAACGATGAACACATGAATTTGGTAGTTCCAATAAAATGTAGGAGATTGAAATATGGGGGGTTTAGATAAAGTAAATGCGGTGATGTTTGAGTTAAAGAAATTTACGGGAGAATCTTTATAGGGGAGTCCCCTATATAGAGATTTAGGGAAGATATGCTCCAAAAAAAAGAGATTTAGGGAAGATGTTGGACTTGCTCTAGCGACCCTATTTCCTCTCCTAATGCCCCACCCCAACCCACCCCTTGAACCCTATTCGTATGCGACATGCTCGGCATCTATGTCGGGATGGAGTGAGAAGGAGAGAGAGAGAGAGAGAGAGAGAGAGAGAGAGATACATATATAACTAGAGAGAGAGGGAGAGAGAGAGGAAAAGGTTTACGTGACGATTGGTATTGAACCACTAGAATACCAGGCGGTCGAGGAGCAGGTTTGTTGCTCCGGTGAACCGGAGGCATTTTGAAGGTAATAATCTTTTGAATGCCCATGCTGATCAGATGATCAAATGACATTTTCTGAAATATTTTCAAAGTTTAAAGAGTGATTGATGGTGGCATCCACTAGCTATGTTGGTTGTATATCTATCTTTCCTTATATCTAAATTTTATGGTTGTAGACCAGACAGTTTGGACCAGGTTTGCTCCAGGTGAACCTAAGTACTTTTGTGTTGGACCATGGCAGGTTCACAACATACTCAAAGTTCGGCAGTGATGTTTTCATACATTCCGTGCATCGCATCATATACTACCTCGTATAGTATAACTCCATCCTATACGAGGTTTTCTTCATCGGAAATAATCAGCTAGAGAATAGTCAACAAACATATGACGGTCATACAGGCACCATATACTACCTCGTATAGTATAACTCCATCCATACACGCACTGTTATACTATACGAGGTTTTCTTCGTCCGGCATCTGACAATAAACATACGTCCGGAAATAATCAGCTAGAGAATAGTCAATAAACATATGACGTTCATACGGCACGCATTACCTTGCATATATTCTTAAATTTTGTAGTTGTCCTTGATCTTGCTCTCTCACCGTTGCCTTTATTTCCAGCTAGCGAATAAACGCTGATTATCTTTTATGTGCTCCTGAATAGAGTAACAAAAATGAGAGAGGAATAGTTTTTCTTATTGATCTGTACCTACGATAAAAAGTAAAACCACGGTAACGATAGATATGTTAGTGTGCAGGCTGTGAATTTTAATGAGTTGCATACAAATCAATGATAACTTCATAATTTAATGAGTTACATTCACATGGGTGCCTCGGTGTAAAATACGTCCTCAAACCCGTTGCAAGTTGTGAGCAAGTTAGCTAAATTTAATACACATAAATTATATAGAAAGTTCATGTTTACCTCTTCAAATTGAACAATATTAAAAAGAATAAATATTTAAATAGACTAATTAGATATTTCGTTTTTATATGGGAAAATTTTATAAGAACTAATAAGTAACTTAGTGGCATGCAATCAATGATAAGTTATTTATTTAATTAATACAACAATTTAATTCTTTAGTAAGTTCTGATTTATGACATATTTTATAATTTATTAAGAGGTGTGCGTTTCATGAAAAAAGGAAAGATATATGCACCATACATAAGTACATATCTGAAAAAGGAAAGATATCTGTACCATACATAAGAATATATCTGAAAAAAGGAAAGATATCTGCTACCCAGCCTTCCCCTGCATGGCCTACCTATATATGTTAACCTCATGTGCCATCCATCATCCCCCTCCTTACTCTCCCTTCCCCCATCACAGATATCAAAGGATCAAAATACCCAGACTTCGAGGACAAATTCCTGAGGAGTACCTTCTGTAAGCAAGGGGCATCAAGAAGGCGACTTTCTCTAGGTATGCAAATTTCTGGATCTTTCTCTTCTGTAAAAGGGTAACATTTATTATATTAGGATCATGTTTGGTCAGGCATACCATCAAATTCCAAAAAAAACACACCAGTGGAGATAGTGCCATCTTATAAAAAGATCATAGCCAATACAATTGTCTGTAGATCTAATCAAGCAGTCCTATTAGGTGGGTGGCAACTGAATACAAACAGTTCTTTCAGATATTATAGGCTAACAGTCTATTCTGGACATCGCACGTGTGTCATACACCTAACTTTTGAAGTCATGACCATAGTTGACTGCCTAACTTTTTAATGAAAGCTCATATATATATATATATATATTTGAGCCAAAAACAAACAAATAACTTATTAAGTGTTTCAACATGCCAGAAAACAAACAAATATAATAGTACTGCTTGAAGATATATATCATCAGAGTCATAATATTAAGTCATTACATGTAATAGAAATTGCTTGAGGACAAAATGCTTCGATGGAATAGTCTAAAATTATTCACAATGGATATGTAATACTCTAATACCAACTATATCCCAACTATATCAAGATAGAACAAGTAATACAATGAATATAACAAATTGAGGACAGTGTCAAAGCACATCATCTGGACAAGCAAGCAATAAAAGCAAAGTTGGGCAGGAAGATCTGTTGCTTATTGATGCGGACGTAGAAGGTTGCATAGTCAAATTAAAATAAACTACAACTGGTCTTGAACAAAAAACTGTACAGAAGTCAAGGGAGTATACCAAGTTTAAAATGAAAAATGGGAATATACCAAGATTAAGCACACTTGATATGGATAAATGATGTTTATAAAAATACTAAAACTACGCTACCAATCCAAGAGGAATTGGAACATGCTTTACTCACAAATCATTGCCAGCATGTTATTTTCTTAACCATGGTAAGAAAATCAGGCAGAACTCCTAAAATTTGTTGTTCAACAAACCATCGGCAGGCCCTGAAAGTTTGTTGTGCATTTGCAAGAAAAGAACACCATTTCAAATTTGTAGTACTGTTTGATAGTCTGTTTCAGAAGTCCCAACAAAGGCAAAACTTCAGCTTGGCTTGCTTAATCATAGCTAATTATTGGTCTTTAAAATACATCCAGTCTTCAACAAAACAAGCTATAAAATAATTACGCGGTTGGCATCTATCAAGATAACATTTTACAATGACCTGTTTAGTATCAGCGACCCCATTGGCGCAGACGAACTTCGCCAAGCGTGCTCGCCATGCGTTCCTATTAGGCATCACATGTGTTCATTTATAAGCACCTACACAGGCAAAACAAAATGGTAGTACAGTTAGACAGCTACGGACACACTATATCTTCGACTCAAATAATGAATACTTGTTCTAGCACGCAGTGTGCTGTAAGGTGGCATGTCGAAAGGTTATGTGGAGATAATGTCATTTCACACTACCTATCACATGATAGTGTAGTGATTGACCCAATCAGATGCAACAGAAGTAGCTCATAAGACAAACATTACCATTATTTTAATACCCTCTAAATGGAATGACTTTATCTATTGTATTAAACTGTATGGTCCTACTCTACAACATTTGTAAAATACTTATAATTATGTGATGTAGGATCTATAACTAGCAGTTTATATAATCATGAGGATGCAAATTAGTACTTTCTATTTCATTTACATACATGTAAAATTCCACTTCATCCAAAAAATGATAAAGCCAAATTTATTAATGGCAGTGCTTCCTAATTTTACCCTCACAAAACACAATATGACATAATATATACTGAAATATGTAGTGCTGCAAACATTGCATTTTTATGGCAACATTGCATGGCCTCACCTTAAACCATCCATTGTTGTATGAAGAGCTTCATGACGCTTATGATTATTCCTCGGTTCAACCTCCAGCTCCCTTTGCGATTGCACCTTCAATCTGTTGTGATGATCTGAAAGAATAAGCAACTCATTTGAGGCCATTGTAACCTACTTTTGATGTTGGTTGCACATGAAAACAACTTGATCGGTGCAACTATAACTATTGCATGGAGAATACAGGAGAAAAATAATCAAACATGTCCTCATTTACTATATTAGCGAGATATTTGATAATATCAAGTTTACAACAATATGTAAATTAGCACTCTTGCAATCTATTTCAGTCACAGAAAATCACACAGACCTTGCTTATCCTTCTTCTCCTATACGTAGCTCATACCGTGGACGGCCATTTTAACCATCGTGTGTGTATCGTCCATAGTTTGTCGCCGCCCACAGACTTCTCCTAAAAATAATAGTAGCAGAACACGCTCACAATACCAAGCACATACATTTTTCTATCTCCCTCTACATCTCACTCTCTCTTTTCCTACAACTAATAGTAGCAGTACACGCTCACATAGCTAGCCACAAATTACAGCAAAACGCGGACCCGGGGACATGTTTGGGTCCTATGCACGAGGATGGGCCGTTTGTCTCACCTTGGCGGAAGTGGTGGGGGTTGCGGAAGACGGCGGAGTGGTAGACTATGAATACCACAGATGCACCACCGTGACCCGACCTCGTGGTGGTGCTTCTTGCCGGTGATGTGCACCACAGGCTGCACCACCGTTGTCGTGCCTTGGCCGTCGTTTAGCCGTCTTCGCCCTGGCCCTCCCTGCGGCCGTGCCACCGCCTCATAGAACAATGAGGAGGAGATCAGGTTAGGGAAGCAACAAATGGAAGAAGTAGAGGAGGAATCGTTCGGATCGGCGTACCATGGCTTGTGGCATTGCGGATCGAGGCACCCCGCCGGATCGAGCAAGGATCTCATGGGAGACCAGCACCGCCGAGTTCGCCCTGGCCCTCGTGGTGGTGCTTCTTGCCGGCGATGTGGACCACAGGCTGCACCACCGTTGTCGTGCCTTGGCCGTCGTTTAGCCGTCTTCGCCCTGGCCCTCCCTGTGCGGCCGTGCCACGACGCCTCGATAGAACAGCGAGGAGGAGATCAGGTTAGGGAAGCAACAAATGGAAGAAGTAGAGGAGGGAAGCGTTCGGATCGGCTTACCGTGGCTTCTGGCGTTGCAGATCGAGGCACCCCGCTTCGGATCTAGGCAAGGAACTCGCCGGAGACCAGCACCGCCGCGTCTCCGAACGGCGTCCAGATCCAACACCCGCGCCTGGTCGATGTGCCCGTGCTCGTCAACTTCCCTCGCATTACCGGGCGCCGGAGAGTGGTGCGGTTGTTGGCGGAGTCGTGGTGGTTGCGAGCTTGGCGACGTTCGCGACGATGCGGCTGGGGGAGGTGAGCGGGTTAGATGTGCGAGAGTGGAGAGGAGATGGGAGGGACTGATGCGGCAAGAGCGGGCGGAGGAGCGCGGCCTGCAGCTCGTGGACGGCGACTGGCGATGCGGCGATGCGGCGGCGGAGGGGAAAGGGGTAGTTGAAGTGAGTGGAGTGAGGACTGAATGGGATAAGGTGAACGGGGCGGGGTAGGTGTGCCGTCGTGAGGAGGTGTCGTCGCGTGGGGAGGCTGGGCCGTCGGCTGTGATGCACTTTTTGCAGGCTGGCCCGGCTTGTTTTAACTGTGTAATCTGTGGATAAAAATCAACTATGCATATATATATAAACTATACATACTTCACAAAATCAATAAAAGTGTATAATAATATACATGGTTAATACAAATATACATTTTTATACTTATTAAATAAACCAAGGGCATCACAAAAAATAGAAGGGGGTAGATAACAGAAAACTCAAATATACTTTGTTAAGGAAGGTTTGTTTGCATGTTTTATTTTCTTTTGTTTGACATATTTCCACAACCTACATAAATAATTTAAATAATTTTCAAATGATTACTTACTTATATAAGAACATTATGTTTAGTTGTTTTTCCCAAAATTTCATATGGTATGACATTCATTTAAACAACATATATTTCTAATAATACCAATTAGGTTTATTTTTTGCATACAAATAGTTGTGTTAGTTTCACTTTTACTTTTATTATATATTGTATATATTTAAATGCTGTAGTAGGGAATATTATTTATATTTCATCATATACATTTCATCATGATATAGTGGTTATTAGTGCTGCGATGATTTTTTAATTATTTTTATACATCAGAAAATAACATGTATATTTACATTATACATACCTAACAAAATGTACAAATTTGTAAATATATATATATATATATAATAAATATTTAAAAAGAGTAGGAAAAACAAATATACTTTGGTAATGTTGTTTTGTTTGTTTTAGTTTATGTTTGAAAAATTACGCTATGCTATACAATTAATTAAAAATAAATTAAGCAATTTCAGACCCTACTTACTTATATATAAACATTATAGTTTGTTGTTTACCCTAAAATGTTGTGTTAGTAAAATGATTTTTAATATTTATTTTTCTAATAAATTCAAATGCTTCATCACTTTATTTCTTTCTTTTCTGCTTCTGTTGGAAATATGCCCTAGAGGCAATAATAAATTAGTTATTATTATATTTCCGTGTTCATGATAATCGTTTATTATCCATGCTATAATTGTATTGATAGGAAACTCAATACATGTGTGGGTACATCGACAACACCATGTCCCTAGTAAGCCTCTAGTTGACTAGCTCGTTGATCAATAGATGGTTACGGTTTCCTAACCATGGACATTGGATGTCATTGATAACGGATCACATCATTAGGAGAATGATGTGATGGACAAGACCCAATCCTAAGCCTAGCACAAAGATCGTAGTTCGTATGCTAAAGCTTTTCTAATGTCAAGTATCATTTCCTTAGACCATGAGATTGTGCAACTCCGGATACCGTAGGAATGCTTTGGGTGTACCAAAGCGTCACAACGTAATCGGGTGACTATAAAGGTGCATTACAGGTATCTCCGAAAGTGTCATTGGGTTGGCACGAATCGAGACTGGATTTGTCACTCCGTGTAAGCGGAGAGGTATCTCTGGGCCCACTCGGTAGGACATCATCATAATGTGCACAATGTGACCAAGGGGTTGATCACGGGATGATGTGTTACGGAACGAGTAAAGAGACTTGCGATAACGAGATTGAACAAGGTATCGGGATACCGACGATCGAATCTCGGGCAAGTACAATACCGCTAGACAAAGGGAATTGTATACGGGATCGATTGAGTCCTTGACATCGTGGTTCATTCGATGAGATCATCGTGGAACATGTGGGAGCCAACATGGGTATCCAGATCCCGCTGTTGGTTATTGACGGAGAACGTCTCGGTCATGTCTACATGTCTCCCGAACCCGTAGGGTCTACACATAAGGTTCGATGGCGCTAGGGTTATAAAGGAAGTTTGTATGTGGTTACCGAATGTTGTTGAGTCCCGGATGAGATCCCGGACGTCACGAGGAGTTCCGGAATGGTCCGGAGGTAAAGATTTACATATGGGAAGTCCTATTTTGGTCGCCGGAAAAGTTTCGCACTTTATCGGTATTGTCTGGATCGCCGAAAGGGGTCCGGGGTCCACCGGGGTCCACCTGCCCGGGGGCCACATGGGCTGTCGGGGTGCGCCTTGGCCTATATGGGCCAAGGGCACCAGCCCCAAGAGGCCCATGCGCCAAGATATAAGAAAAAGGAAGAGTCCTCAAGGGGAAGGCACCTCAGGGGTGCCTTGGGGAGGATGGACTCCTCCCCTCCTTGGCCGCACCCCTTCCTTGGAGGAAGGGGCAAGGCTGCGCCTCCCCTCTCCCTTGCCCCTATATAGTGGAGGGAGGGAGGGCATCCACACACACAGGCCCTGGCGCCTCCCTCCCTCCCGTGACACCTCCTCCTCTCCCGTGGGTGCTTGGCGAAGCCTGCCAGATTGCCACGCTCCTCCACCACCACGCCACGTTGTGCTGCTGTTGGATGGAGTCTTCCTCAACCTCTCCCTCTCTCCTTGCTGGATCAAGGCATGGGAGACGTCACCGGCTGTACGTGTGTTGAACGCGGAGGTGCCGTCCGATTCGGCACTCGGATCTCCGGTGATTTGGATCACGGCAATCTGACTCCTTCAACCCCGTTCTCATGAACGCTTCGCTTAGAGATCTACAAGGGTATGTAGATGCACTCTCCTTCCCTCGTTGCTAGTTTCTCCATAGATAGATCTTGGTGACACGTGGGAAAATTTTGAATTTCTGCTACGTTTCCCCAACAAAGTGGCATCATGAGCTAGGTCTATTGCGTAGATTCTTTGCACGAGTAGAACACAAAGTAGTTGTGGGCGTTGATTTTGTTCAATATGCTTAACGTTACTAGTCCAATCTTGTTTCGACGGTATTGTGGGATGAAGCGGCCCGGACCGACCTTACACGTACTCTTACGTGAGACAGGTTCCACCGGCGACATGCACTTGGTGCATAAGGTGGCTAGCGGGTGCCGATCTCTCCACTTTAGTCGGAACGGATTCGATGAAAAGGGTCCTTATGAAGGGTAAATAGCAATTGGCATATCACGTTGTGGTTTTGCGTAGGTAAGAAAGCGTTCTTGCTAGAAACCCAAAGCAGCCACGTAAAACATGCAAACAACAATTAGAGGGCGTCTAACTTGTTTTTTGCGAGGGTATGCTATGTGATGTGATATGGCCAAGAAGTATGTGATGAATGATATGTGATGTATGAGCTTGATCATGTTCTTGTAATAGGATTCACGACTTGCATGTCGATGAGTATGACAACCGGCGAGAATATAGGAGTTGTCTTTATTTATTGTATGACCTGCGTGTCATTGAACAACGCCATGTAATTACTTTACTTTATTGCTAACCGTAGACATAGTAGTAGAAGTAATAAGTTGGCGAGACAACTTCATGGAGACACGATGATGGAGATCATGATGATGGAGATCATGGTGTCATGCCGGTGACAATGATGATCATGGAGCCCGAAGATGGAGATCAAAAGGAGCAATATGATATTGGCCATATCATGTCACTACTATATAATTGCATGTGATGTTTATTATGTTTATGCATCTTGTTTACTTAGAACGACGGTAGTAAATAAGATGATCCCTTACACAAATTTCAAGAAGTGTTCTCCCCACTGTGCACCGTTACTCTGGTTCGTAACTTCTAAGCACCACGTGATGATCGGGTGTGATGGATTCTTACGTTCACATACAACGGGTGTAAGACAGATTTACACAGCAAAAACACTTGGGGTTAACTTGACGAGCCTAGCATGTACGAGACATGGCCTCGGGAACACAGAGACCGAAAGGTCGAGCATGAGTCGTATAGTAGATACGATCAACATGAAGATGTTCACCGATGTTGACTAGACCGTCTCACGTGATGATCGGACCACGGCTTAGTTGACTCGGATCATGTAATCACTTAGATGACCAGAGGGATGTCTATCTGAGTGGGAGTTCATAAGATGAACTTAATTATCTTGAACATAGTCAAAAGACTTTTTGCAAATTATGTCGTAAGCTCGCGCTTTAGTTCCACTGTTTAGATATGTTCCTAGAGAAAATATAGTTGAAAGTTGAAAGTAGCGATTATGCGGACAGAAGAAGGCTTATGTCCTTAATGCACCGCTCAGTGTGCTGAACCTCAAACGTCGTTTGTGGATGTTGCGAACATCGGACATACACGTTTTGATAACTACGTGATAGTTCAGTTAAATGGTTTAGAGTAGAGGCACCAAAGACGTTTTCGAAACGTCGCTGAACATATGAGATGTTTCGAGGTCTGAAATTGGGATTTCAGGCTTGTGCCCACGTCAAAAGGTATAAGACCTCCGACGATTTTCTTAGCCTACAAACTAAGGGAGAAAAGCTCAATCGTTGAGCTTGTGCTCAGATTGTCTGAAAGTGCAGCGATCACTTGAATCGAGTGGGAGTTGATCTTCCGGATGAGATAGTGATGTTTCTCCAAAGTCATTGCCACCAAGCTGCTAGAGCTTCGTGATGAACTATAACATATCGGGGATGTATATGATGATCCTTGAGGTATTCACGATGTTTGACACCGCGAAAGTAGAAATCAAGAAGGAGCATCAATTGTTGATGGTTGGTGAAACCACTAGTTTCAAGAAGGGCAAGGGCAAGAAGGACACTTCATGAAGCGGCAAATCGATTCTTTGCTCGGTGAATAAACCCAAGGTTGAACCCAAACCCGATACTAAGTGCTTCTGTAATAAGGGGAACAGCCACTGGAGCAACATTACCCCAGATACTTGGTAGATAAGAAGGCTGACAAGGTCGAAAGAAGTATATTGGATATACATTATGTTAATGTGTACTTTACTAGTACTCCTAGTAGCACCAGGGTATTAGATACGGTTCGGTTGCTAAGTGTTAGTAACTCGAAATAAAAGCTACGGCATAAACGGAGACTAGCTAAAGGAGAGGCTGACGATATGTGTTGGAAGTGTTTCCAATTTTGATGTGATCAAACATCGCACGCTCCCTCTACCATCAAGATTAGTATTAAACCAGAATAATTATCATTTGGTGTTTGCGTTGAGCATAGACATGATTGGATTATGTCTATCACAATACGGTTATTCATTTAAGGAGAATAATGGTTACTCTATTTATTTGAATAATACCTTCGATGGTCTTGCACCTAAATAAATGGTTTATTGAATCTCGATCGTAGTGATACACATTTTCATGCCAAAAGTATAAGATAGTAATGATAGTACCACTTACATGTGGCACTGCCATGTAAGTCATATTGGTGTAAAACGCATGAAGAAGCTCCATGTTGATGGAACTTTGTACTCAATAGTTTTGAAAAGTTTGAGACATGCAAACCATGTCTATTGGTGTATACGCATGATGAAACTCCATGCGGATGGATCGTTTGGACTCACTTGATTTTGAATCACTTGAGATATGCAAAACATACCACATGGGCAAGATGACCGAAAAGCCTCGGTTTGATAAGATGGAACAAGATAGCAACTTGTTGGAAGTAACACATTTTGATGTGTGCATTCCAATGAGTCTTTGAGGCATGCAAATGAATATCGTTATGTTCGACTTCACGGATGATTCGAGTAGATGTTGAGTATATTTACTTGATGAAGCACAAGTCTGAATTATTGAATGGTTCAAGTAATTTCAGTGAAGTTGAAGATCATCGTGACAAGAGGATGGAATGTCTATGATATGATCATAGAGATGAATATCTGAGTTCTGAGTTTTGGCACACAATTAAGACATTGTGCAAATTGTTTCACAATTAATACCGCCTGGAACACCATAGTGTGATGGTGTGTCCGAACATCATAGTTGCACCCTATCAGATATGGTGCGTACCATGATGTCTCTTATCGAATTACCACTATCGTTCATGGGTTAGGCATTATAGACAACCGCACTCACTTTAATAGGGCACCACGTAATTCCGTTGAGATGACGCCGTATGAACTGTGGTTTAGAGAAACCTAAGCTGTCATTTCTTAAAAGTTTGGGGCTGCGACGCTTATGTGGAAAAGTTTCAGGTTGATAAGCTCGAACCCAAAGCGGACAAATGCATCTTCATAGGACACCCAAAACAGTTGGGTATACCTCCTAATTCAGATCCGGAAGCAATAGGGATTGTTTCTTGAATCGGGTCCTTTCTCGAGGAAAAGTTCGTCTCGAAAAGTTGAGTGGGAGGATGGTGGAGACTGGATGAGGTTATTGAACCATCACTTCAACTAGAGTGTAGCAGGGCACAGGAAGTTGTTCCTGTGGCACCTACACCAATTGAAGTAGAAGCTTATGATAGTGATCATGAAGTTTCGGATCAAGTCACTACCGAACCTCGTAGGGCGACAAGGACGCAGCGTCTTTGCTTGAGTGAATGCGGTGATCCTGTCTTGATAAACCTACGAGCTATGGAGAAGCGATGGTGGGCCCAAATTCCGACAAATGGTTAGAGGCCATGAAATCCGAGATAGTATCCATATATCAGAACAAAGCATGGACTTTGGTGGACTTGCCCGATGATCGGCAAGCCATTGAGATGAATGGATCTTTAAGAAGAAGACGGACGTGGACGGTAATGTCACCGTCTATGAAGCTCGACTTGTGACGAAGAGTTTTTCACAAGTTTAAGGAGTTGACTACGATGAGATTTTCTCATCCGTAGCGATGCTTAAGTCCGTCGGAATCATGTTAGCATAAGCTGCATTTATGAAATCTGGCAGATGGATGTCAAAATGAGTTTCCTTACCGGTTTTTGTAAGGAAAGGTTGTATGTGATACAATCGTAAAGCTTTGTCGATCCTAAGGATGCTAAAAGGTATGCTAGCACCAGCGATCCTTCTAAGGACCGGAGTAAGCATCTCGGAGTTGGAATATGCACTTTGATAAGATGATCAAAGATTTTGGGTTTATACAAAGTTTATAAGAAACTTGTATTTCCAAAGAAGTGAGTGGGAGCACTATGGAATTTCTGATAACAATATGTTGTTGACATATTGATGATCAGAAATGATGTAGAATTTCTAGAAAGCATATAGGGATGTTTGAAAAGTGTTTTTCAATGAAAAACCTGGATTAAGCTACTTGAACATTGAGCTTCAAGATCTATAAGGATAGATCAAAAATGCTTAATGGTACTTTCAAATAAGCATATACCTTGACATGATCTTGAAAGTGTTCAAGATGGATCAGTCAAAGAAGGAGTTCTTGCCTGAGATGTAAGGTATGAAGTTAAGACTTAAAGCTCGACCACGGCAGAAAAGAGAGAAAGGGCGAAGGTCGTCCCCTATGCTTCGGACATAGGCTCTATAGTATGCTATCTTTGTGTACCGCACCGAAGTGTGCCTTGCCATGAGTCGATCAAGGGTACAAGAATGATCCAGAATGGATCATTGGACAATGATCAAAATTGTCCTTGGAGTTAATAAGGACATGTTTCTCGATTATGGAGGTGATAAAGAGTTCGCGTAAAGGGTTACGTCGATGCAAGCTTTAACACCTATCCGAAGTGACTCTCGAGTAGCAAACCGGATACGTATAGTGGAGCAACCATTTGGAATAGCTTCAAGTGGAGCGTGGAAGCGACATTTATAATATGACCGGAAATTTGCAAAGCACACACGGATCTGAAAGGTTCGGACCCGTTGACTAAAACTCCGTTGACTAAAACCTCTCTACTTAAGCAAAACATGATCAAACCTCGAGAACTCATTGAGTCTAAATCGCATGATGATGTGAACTAGTTCTACGCACACTAGTAAACTCTTTGGGTGTTGGTCACATGGCGATGTGACCTATCGATGTTAATCACATGGCGATGTGAACTAGATTATTGACTCTAGTGCAAGTGGGAGACTGTTGGAAATATGCCCTAGAGGCAATAATAAATTAGTTATTATTATATTTCCGTGTTCATGATAATCGTTTATTATCCATGCTATAATTGTATTGATAGGAAACTCAATACATGTGTGGGTACATAGACAACACCATGTCCCTAGTAAGCCTCTAGTTGACTAGCTCGTTGATCAATAGATGGTTACGGTTTCCTAACCATGGACATTGGATGTCATTGATAACGGGATCACATCATTAGGAGAATGATGTGATGGACAAGACAATCCTAAGCCTAGCACAAAGATCGTAGTTCGTATGCTAAAGCTTTTCTAATGTCAAGTATCATTTCCTTAGACCATGAGATTGTGCAACTCCGGATACCGTAGGAATGCTTTGGGTGTACCAAAGCGTCCACAACGTAACTGGGTGACTATAAAGGTGCATTACGGTATCTCCGAAAGTGTCTGCATTGGGTTGGCACGAATCGAGGCTGGATTTGTCACTCCGTGTAAGCGGAGAGGTATCTCTGGGCCCACTCGGTAGGACATCATCATAATGTGCACAATGTGACCAAGGGGTTGATCACGGGATGATGTGTTACGGAACGAGTAAAGAGACTTGCCGATAGCTTGAGATTGAACAAGGTATCGGGATACCGACGATCGAATCTCGGGCAAGTACAATACCGCTAGACAAAGGGAATTGTATACGGGATCGATTGAGTCCTTGACATCGTGGTTCATCCGATGAGATCATCGTGGAACATGTGGGAGCCAACATGGGTATCCAGATCCCGCTGTTGGTTATTGACCGGAGAACGTCTCGGTCATGTCTACATGTCTCCCGAACCCGTAGGGTCTACACATAAGGTTCGATGGCGCTAGGGTTATAAAGGAAGTTTGTATGTGGTTACCGAATGTTGTTGAGTCCGGATGAGATCCCGGACGTCACGAGGAGTTCGGAATGGTCCGGAGGTAAAGATTTACATATGGGAAGTCCTATTTTGGTCGTAGGAAAAGTTTCGCACTTTATCGGTATTGTCTGGGACTGCCGAAAGGGGTCCGGGGTCCACCGGGGCGTCCACCTGCCCCGGGGGGCCACATGGGCTGTAGGGGGTGCGCCTTGGCCTATATGGGCCAAGGGCACCAGCCCCAAGAGGCCCATGCGCCAAGATATAAGAAAAGGAAGAGTCCTCAAGGGGAAGGCACCTCCGAGGTGCCTTGGGAGGATGGACTCCTCCCCTCCTTGGCCGCACCCCTTCCTTGGAGGAAGGGGCAAGGCGCCTCCCCCTCTCCTTGCCCCTATATATAGTGGAGGGAGGAGGGCATCCACACCGAGCCCTCTGGCGCCTCCCTCCCTCCCGTGACACCTCCTCCTCTCCCGTAGGTGCTTGGCGAAGCCTGCGGGATTGCCACGCTCCTCCACCACCACCACGTTGTGCTGCTGTTGGATGGAGTCTTCCTCAACCTCTCCCTCTCTCCTTGCTGGATCAAGGCATGGGAGACGCCACCGGCTGTACGTGTGTTGAACGCGGAGGTGCCGTCCGTTCGGCACTTTCGGATCTCCGGTGATTTGGATCACGACAATCTGACTCCTTCAACCCCGTTCTCATGAACGCTTCCGCTTAGAGATCTACAAGGGTATGTAGATGCACTCTCCTTCCCTCGTTGCTAGTTTCTCCATAGATAGATCTTGGTGACACGTAGGAAAATTTTGAATTTCTGCTACGTTCCCCAACAGCTTCATCACTTTATTTCCCGAAAATATATAGAAATATGAAAAAGCGAACAAATTTTTCAAACACATGTTTTTTTAATTTTGAGAAGAAAATTTTATACAAATAAAATTTTTGCAAAAATTGAACAGTTTATTGACCACAAACAGTTTTTGAATATTTGAACAACATTGAAAAGGAGATCCATTTTTAAAAATGAACAATTTTTGAAATGTGAACAGTTCTTTACAAGCACAAACATTTTTAAAATTTTCAGAACAAACTTTGAAAATCGTAACCTTTTAAAAAATCCATAATATTTTCATAAACGTGAACAATTATTTAAGATATGAACATTGTATTAAATGTTTTAGTAGGAAATATAATACAAAAAAGAGCCAGTGGTTTCTAATAATATTTATTTAAACAACATTTATTGCATACGAATAAGTTGTGTTACATATAATTCTAATAATATCAAATTGGTTTATTATATACTACATATAATAATATGAAGCAGTCGGAAATATCATTTACACTTCATCATGGTATACTTGTTTTTAATGCTGGGATGATTTTTATTGTAATTTTTTTTGTACATCAAAATGATATTAAACAAAAAAATGTAATTATTGATTTGTAATTAAACAAAATTCTATATATATAAACATGGTTCATGAAAATAAATATCTGTATGCTTGTTACATATATTATTAGAAATCACAAAAAAAAATAGATGAAACAAATAAACTTTGTTAATGTTGGGTTGTTTGTTTTAGTTTATGTTTGTCAATTTTCCATAGCCTATCATTTAATTGTAAATAGTTTAAGCATTTTCAAACGCCTACTAATTTATATGAACATTACAGATTGTTGTTTTCCCCGAATTGTTCTGTTTGTAAAATGATTTAAGCAGCATTTTTTTCTAATATAACCAAATGCTTTTCTTATTATCAGATAAAACAGTTATTTTATTTTCAGATACAGTTGTATTATATATTATATATAGTTTTATCATGTATTAAAAAATATTAAATATATTTTAGCATAGATATAAATTGATGGATTTCGACTTACGCACTGATGCAACGATGACAGACCGCACTGAAACACTGCGAGAAGAGGTGCATATAACTAACCTTACTCTGTATCTATATTATATACGATAAAATGAATGGTGTATTTATATTTCTGTTTTTTCAGAATATAGTATACATGGATGATGACTCTGGATATGCACGGAAAGAATCCATTGAGGGTTCAGATGCAATGTCGCTGCAAGGGGCCGGAAAATCACAACATAATCACGTCAAGAGGTTATATCTCATAATAAACCAAAAAAGGATGCTAATTTACATGTTATCCCACAAGGTATTTTTTATATTATTATCAACATTTTTTTGTGATGTTGTCTTTTCTATTCAACTAATTTGGCTTTTATTGTTTACTAAGCTGGCTCACTTTTTTATAAATTTCATAGACTATGTTTGTACCCATAGAGATATTACAGTCATCGAATCAATCAAGTCTGCCCCTAAGAATACCCAGTTTGTGGACATTGGAGATGCCTTGTTAGCAAAAGACGATTTGGAATGCCTTATTAAAAATGACATGTTCTTACATGACGGTGTAAGACCAATTGCAGAATCTTTGATTATATATAATGTCATAATTTATAAATATAACCTAAATATTATTTACAGGTAATAAATGCTTACATATATTGCATGCTTGCTCACGAGCATCTACAAAACAGGGCGGGTGAAAAGGTACATATTATTAGCACGTTTGTATCGGGCCAGATAAAAGAAGGCGGGAAAGAGACATAGACCCATCAAAATATAAATGCGCGTAAATGCGTCATGTTAATAGTTATCTACAACAAGATATGGTTAGTTTTTGTCTCGTAATCCATGCATATAATTATGTATTGTTTTATTTAGTTCATATGTTTAATGATTTATTAATAACTATATCTAATCGTGATTGTGACTTGTATCTTATTTACACCAGTTGTTCATCCCGATTAACACGCGGGCTACCATTGGTATCTAGCAGTTGCCAACGCGAAAAATCGAGAGATCCAAGTATTGGACTCACTTGGTGAGAATGTCAAACGCAATGACCTTGCTACTACGGTAACTATCTATTTCTTTTATCATCTTAGCATTTATTTTGTTTGACTTCATCATTAACATTTCTCATATATATTTATAAAAGTTATTAGGGCTCGAGAAATGGCTGAAACTTGCAGAGCATAGTCCGGAGTTTATCAAAAGTCATAAGTGGCCTGATCTCAATGTTACAAAATGGACGGTTGTAGAGCAAATTCAGGAGGCAATACAAACCGATGGGTAAGCACTTCTTTCAATAGTTTGTTTTTGATTCATCTGTGATATTCTAAAGCATTATTTTATAATATTATAGCGTATCATGTGGATTGTTCATGCTAAACTATATGGAATACTGGACACCACATGGACTGTCAGACCAGTTTACGCAGGTATTTTAGTTTTATACTTTAACTCATAATGCTTTATCAAAAAATCTTTTAAATATTTTTGTATTTTTTTGTAGGAGGATATGAAACATTTTCGACAAAAATTAGCAATTATTTTGCTTGATTCAGAGCTTAATAAGTTAAAAGGTTGTCCCAATTCTGATCTTGAGATACTGGATGATCCATCTGACGTGGTCGAAGAGAAACGTCCCGCCCCAATCACTATCATTCTTACGGACCAACGTGAAATACTTGCCGGCCTCTGTAAATACATCGTGTCGATTAATGATGCCGGATCTTTGGAGTAAGTATCATGTATCAATATTTAATGTGCGGATATATATTATTGTTCTTCTTACCATCCAAATTACAGGAAGGTATGGGTCCGGAGCTCCACCCGATCCAATGAGCTTAAGTCTTAAGAAACTTCAGTTCATACTTAACATGGAGCAGCCCATGGACAATGATTGCTTCAACACCGCCGTGCTTATGCCGGCATGTGACGAGGGAGTATTGTTCACAGACCCTCCTATACACTACATGGATCTACGATTTTGTGTAAGTTACTGTAACTCTTCATTCTAGGTGTCATTATTATCAAGATGTTGAAACATTATTATTTTTCTTTTACTTAGTCCATGCTGCTAGAGTCAACACGAGGTCGGAAGTTTTGTGAGAAGGAAACTATCCAGGGCGTTGGCAACATTATTTGATAGCTGGCACAGGATGGAGACCGACATATCATCTTGCAATAAGGTAAATGAAATAATTTGACCATTGTAATCATGATTTGTTTTAGTTTCTAATATCTCAACTTGTAGATTTATCTTCCCTATGCATCCATCGGCCGATACATCCTGTACATCATCGACAAAGAGGCACGTCGTCTATATATTATGGATCCTATTCAATCATCACAATCGTCAGAGGATAAAAACTTGAGGCATTCACTGAAATTAAAAAGTTTTTCAAGGGATTTCAAAGAAGCACTCGAAATAAAGCTGCCTGGGTGGAATTTTGATATATCTAAATGGCATTGTTTATTTCCGGCCGGTGTTCCAACGAGTATAGATGGGTAATGAATTCGTAACAAGAATATTTACTTTTGTTATCATTATATTATTTATAATATTAATTGTAAGTTTTCCAGGAATGTCTCTGGCTATCTTGTTTTTCATTTTATGCTCTGGTGGAACGGTAAAGAATTGGTCAAGCCGGTTTGCACGGTGAGTATTGTGGGTTACATGTTTTAAGACCTTCTCCGTGAATTTTTCATACAAACTACATTTATTTTTCCTGCAGGATGGGTATGAATTGAGGAAGCATTTTTATTATACTTGCTAAAACATCACGGGAATGAAGCTAGAGTAGACTTTCCTGATATTGTGAAAGAATTTCTCAAGCGCATCATCTAGATATTAATATTTTTGTAATAGATGTTAAGTTGTAACATCACTCAGCTTGTGACATTGCAATAATGGACTTCAGTTTGTGTTATATTGTTTGTATGTGTGGATTTTAACATGTAACTCTGATAAACTATTTCAAGAGCCCGTGGCAACGCACGGGCACTCTACTAGTTATTACTAGTACAAATGCCCGTGCGTTGCAACGGGAAAAAAGTTGATATGTATTCAATTGTGTGCAAAACACATATGTTGTTCATGAAAACTGTGCGTGCAAACAATCTCGTATGTCGCAATGTATATTATAAAATAAATTTCAGAGTTTGTTTAGTACTCGATAGTTTACCTACCGTCATGCACAATTCGCTTTGCTCCCTCACCTTTAGTTTGGTGTGAAACTTGTAGCATGCAATATTGATCCTTGAAAACAGAAATTGATACGATTTATATTTACATGTGACACTGACCTATAAAGTTTTCACCGTATTATCGATCAAATATAAGCCACTTTCATATATTTTGCACAAGCAATTGAGAAATAAAATTATTATTGTATTTGGATCAAAATCTACTACCTTTGCTTCCCAAGAAAAAACTTCCTTCTAAATGCATAATTATTACTGCACATGATTCTCAATATGAGCAAATCTTTGTATAAATCTATGCAAAACCAAATCACTAAGTTACTCGCCAAGATACACAATGCAATTTCAAACCAGCAAATGAAATATAAATTTGTAGAACTTGCTTAATGGAAGATACTCGGATTCCCCAACATTTGTTCAGCTGCTATGAAACTAGGTCCTTCTATGTCTTGCATATTCCATAATAGGGGCTGTTCTAGTCGTGTATCTGTCTTTTGGTGAACAAATTGAACTTATATTCAAGAACCAGCCACGTCAGCACCGGCTACTGGGTGCTATGCATGCATGTGGTCCTGGGCTACCGCTCGCGTACGTCTCAAGTATGCTCGTACCGGCCACGTCAGCTTAGGACCTACTGCAAGCTTATCAAGTAGCTCGCCGGCGTCAAAGTCTCCAGTCCATAACCTAAGATTTTGCCCCATTCCAATCTCACCATGGGCAGCTACAGAGTGACCGATAGCGAGTTCTACATCAACGGTGCCGTTGTCATCGGCTACACCCATTTGCTTGCAGAAGATGGCGTTAGTCGTAGCTTGACTCAAGGTTCTCCCCGCAGGAGGCATGGCGGAGGGGCGAGCCCTGTCTATGTCCGAAGGTGCTCCTAGCGTGCACGCCCGCCAATGGATGCGCTCGTGGCGCACTACTGCGGGCATGCGCTGCTGTGCTGGCGACGACGGTCGGAGATGGCAAACGCCGGCGCACTTCTGGGTGCCACCGAACAAGAAGCGATCTGGCGTCCACCGTCTATGCTGCGTATCAAAGTCGCTTTGCCTAGTGGCTGATTTTGTCGGTGCCGGAGAAGCGCAGCCATGTTATCGAGGACTTAATTACGTGTAGGCTTACATTCACCCCTGCTCTGGGCATGGTTGATGGCAGTGGCGAGTTCTGAACTTGGGCATGTCCTTGTTATGTTAACCGTAGGTGCTATGTATGTCCGGTTAGTGAACTTGGCTGTCAGCTATTTGGTAAATTATATCTGTAGCTCCTTTGTTAGTTATGTAATCTAAGGCGTGCATTGAGAACTATGATAATGTCAGTGGTTGTGTTGGAAGGTTCTGTAATATCAAGTGTTGTCCTGACCGATCCTTGTGTACACGCACGTGAAGTTCACTTTGTACAGTACCTTTTTTTAGGAAACTTTTGTACAATACCTGAAGCAATAATTTGACCATACATGTGATTTAATTTATCATGCTTTTTAAGTTATAATATCTCAGCCATAGACAATAATTTGGCCATACACGTGATTTAATTTATCTGCAAACTTTTCTAGAATTACAAGATCACTTATTTAGGTCAAGTTTGTATGCCTTATACATTAAAAATTCCCTCCTTCATCCAATGCAAAGAGAGCTTTAGAAAACACAGGAACTAAGAAACTTATTAGTTGATCCCTTAAAATATCTAGGGTATATATTTACCCCCCTACTCATTACTGCCTCTACTTGTACGGATGACATGAAATCATTTGAGAACTTATGTGCCTCTTGCATTCTATAGTAACAGTGCAAATAAATCCGATGGCTTAATTCCATTCCATTCCTGGCCTTCTTTAATTTATTCTCTCACACCCCCATCAATGGCCATGTAGAATTCCTTTCCTTCCTGGCTTATTCATTCCATATATTTACTTAATTTCCTTCCTGGCTTATTTCATGCCATATGCAAGATCTCTCCCATCTTTTAATTCCTTTCTTTTCTTGTGCATGGCCTTCTCTCTTCCTTCCTTTAATTCCTTTCCTCCGTGATTCGGTCATGGCACCGAATGACTATATTTTCTTTCCTTCATAACTCAGGAAATGAAGATTTTTCTCTTACTTCCTTTCCTCGCGCTCCTCCTCCTTTTGATTCTTTATTAGGTGGCTTATCGGTTTCAACTCGGAAACATATAAAAGTTGCTGGAACTTGATCAAAAGGAGCGAGGTGGGACAATTTATAGCGAAACGACCTGTTTCCTATCACATACTATGACATAGCTGAGTTGGCTCCCATGATCGATCTATACATGACAGCGAGGTCTCGGGTTCGAGTTCCCCACGGGCTTATTTTTTCGTTGCTCCTCCATTGATTTAAAAAAAAAATGAGAGGAGGCCTACCTCAGAGAAAAAAAAAATGAGAGGAGGCCTACCTCAGAGAAAATTGTACGTGTATGGGCTGGACTAAAGCAGGCCCAAGTCTGCCATCGTGCTATCACGGAGGCAAAAACGAACTGTTCCGTTAGTACCACATCGGTTAATTCCAAAACATAATCGTAAAAGCGTATTACGACTGGGCCTACCTCAGAGAAAAAAAAATGAGAGGAGGCCTACCTCAGAGAAAATTGTACGTGTATGGGCTGGACTAAAGCAGGCCCAAGTCTGCCATCGTGCTATCACGGAGGCAAAAACGAACTGTTCCGTTAGTACCACATCGGTTAATTCCAAAACATAATCATAAAAGCGTATTACGACTGGGCGAAAGCGTATTGTGACGGTGAAACCGACAAACTCAATCCGTGCTTTATTATTAGGGAGAGATTAGGGAGAGACTAGCAAAAGAGCCCGTGCGTTGCAACGGGAGAAAAAAAATCATATTCTTCAATGGTTATGACCACATTCTTTTCACATCTCATCTCATGATTTTTAAATTTTATTTACAAATGCAAGAAAATGTACCCTTTTTCAAATTTATTCCCAAACTAAAGCAATGTTCACATTTTTGAAAAAATATCTTGGTTGTCAAAAAAATTGATAATTCAAAGAATTATTCTGAATTTCAAGAAACGTTTTCTAAAAGACATACTATAATATTTCGATCTAACCCAGCAATTAATTCTTCAAAATTCACGCTCATGTCGTAAAAATGTTGCAACAAACATGTTCAACTGAACTGTGTTTGGCACTGGATCAACTCATAAACTAACTTATAAACTGAAAAGTAGGATGCTTTTGTTGTCTTAAGGAAATACATATGGAAAACATCACAAACTCACATAGCTACATGAAAATTGTAGCTTTGTACTTACCTAGCTCATCTATGGATCTCACTGATGCCAAGTATATATAGGTTTGCATTGTATTGTAGAGTTTTTCTTTGAAGCATATATAGGAGACTTGTATACTAATACACACGTCCATGCAACCTTCGCTTGGCCCTGTCTGCTCATGCAGGTTAGAATTATTTTTTCATGCATAAATTGGGATTTCTTCTTATCAGACACTTCAATTGGGCTCTTGTCATCGCCGCGAAGTCTCACCCAGTTGGCACTGCAGTTGAAGCACATAAAAGCCAAAACTTGTATGTAAATATATGTTAAGTAAAAGGAAGTGATTCCCACAACCCATGTTTTCTAACATATTTATGGGCATCCAAGATATTATGTCTGTCCATCAAGAAGATATGCATGGATAGATATCTTCATAGGCCGGAGCAGCAGCAATAATGTAGGATTACTGAGCGAATACGTTCTTCGATGCAATATTCAGTCAAAGATTTGTCATCACCAATTAGGGAGAATCATAAGACGTGCAAAGTGCTAGTCTGCTACTTACTTTCATCCATCCCTGCATGCTGCTGCTGCTGCTGCATCCTGCATGAAAAGCCATCACCTCACCAGGATGTAGTTCACGCTCGTCTACAGCTCATAGCAAGGTTAGAACATGAAAATTGGGATCAACGCTCTTCTACCTGCTTGGGAAGTATATGAGAAAAAGGAAAGCTGGAACAACGTTCAGAGTCACAGGCCACTCCACTACACCAAGCACACGACTCTATCTCTGATTCACAATGTTGTGTGAACCTCGACCTCGATCAACATACCTTGGTGGTGCCATTGATAGGCGATGGAGTGGTAAACAGAGACGCTTCTTCTCGCGCCACCCATGGCTCCCGAACACCTTAAGCACCGCACCATGACGAACAGCGAGAACGTAAATGCGCAACGGCCAATGAAGGGAGCAATGAGTGGAGGATGATCGATGCATGAGGTTGGGAGGCGGCGACCTACTGATGATCGGTGCCGGTAGAGAAGAGCCCGATCAAGGTTGACGGACGCGCTAGGCGGGAGCGGGAGAGTCCAGCGGGGGCGGCGCTGAGCGGAGGAGACGGTCGGCGGACAAATCTCATGGGGTGAACGGGTACTGGTAGAGCTCGATCTGGAGTGAAGTCCAGCGGCGTTCTTGGGACCTTTGCCGCCATTGCGATCTATCACAAGAGACGATCCAGCTCTGGAGCCGATCGAGTCAAGGAGGACGTGAGCAAGGTAACAAACATACGCATCGTGAGAGATCAAGGAAGTCATGCACACGACTTCGGGCAACACTGTGGCCGATCTCGATCGGGAGGAAGACCAAGGACGCCCATCGTGCTTCCTCGGACTCAGCGCTGCTCTTCCTCGATGCGAGGTCTCGGCGTCTCGCCTAGGTATAGGAGAGCACGTGATCCCAGGCATCGTATATATGGGAGGGTTAGGAAGGTTCAACTGGAAGTCCTAATCGTGAGTTTCTTTGTTTTCTTATGTAATTGGTTTTCTAGTAGTAGTACATGACTTTGACACGACACGTAAGTTTTATTGAACCAAGTTCGTGCAATGAAGAAAACAAAAAAAAGGAATAAGGAATAAGAACCGCGACCGGGCAAAGAATAAAAGAAGGTAACATGTATTTGTACACAAGTGAGTTGGTGTCCTAGTGGTTAGTGCACCTGCAATCTCCACGTAGAGATCCTGAGTTCGAACCCTGCCGGCGCATTCACCTTTTTTGCTTGGGTTTAAAAAATAAAGGAAAAACGGGCCGGCCCAATTACAAGCGCGCCAGTTGGCGAATCGACGCAAGATTCGCCTCATTGAATTACCGAGACAGAAATTTAGTACCACATCGAATATGTTTCAAATTTAAACTGAAAGCGTAAAATCACGGGAAGAAAGCGTATTGTGACAGTGAACCCGGAGACCCAATCCGTGCTTTATTATTAGGGAGAGACTAGCACAAACGCCCGTGCGTTGCATCGGGTGAAAAAACCCACACTTCCCTAACCCAATTGCTCAAGACCCCCTTTCATTCCACGACACAACGCCAAGCATGATGGGATGAATAAACTCTTTGAAATCGGCTGCCGTGAAAATATATACTGTAGAAAAAATATGCATGTATTTCGGTTTTCAGTTCATTTGTATTCACTCCACAGGTATGTCACAAAAGCTTTAGTTGGTGTGGTGGCTAGCTTGTCGGGTGAATAAAGTGGAAGTCCACAGTTTGAATCCCAGGCGGCTCGCTTTTTTCTTTTTATGCATTTGTCGCCCGACCTCTCGCGCGAGGTCAATCCAAATAGGGATTTTTATTATAGCGTTATGAGCGCACAATTTGAGGCCGTGTAGTCGGGCAATGGCACCAAATCTCCACAACAAAAACACATATAGTAGAACTTAACTAAAAATCGATGGCCAATGATTGACCTGGATGATCAGGAAATTAAATCTACATAGCGCAAATCAAAAGAGATCATTAATCTTCTTAATGTAAGGCTGTTCTAATAATCAATTAACGCACGACAACCGATCAAGAACAGTTAACTCATTATGTACAGAGCCAAGACCCCTGCTTGCTCCGGCAGCAATTACCAATAAAGATCACGGCCCCATCCATCAGTATGAATATATAGGACCGTAAAAAGATCTATCAAGATCCACCGTACCAAGAGCTTGCATGTAGCATTGGGCATATGAATTTTTACATCCAGTGGCACCTCAAAAGTCAAGAGTATGCACCCAATACTGACTGCACAAGATACTATGAATTTCAGAGTGCATGTCATGTACAGAACATGGCACCACACAAAAATTCAGAGAAAGAAAATTATCAGGAACATGGCAGCACTTGGGTCGCATGCAGAAATTCAGAAAACAACCTAATTAATAGGCAACACATAATTTAGAAATTCAGAGTAGGGTTGCGCACAGAGTTAGAGAGAACGTGGTTACTCCAATTTGTTAACTCCAATTAGCCTACAACCAAAAGAGGCAAACACAACCATGAGAGATTAGGACGGGGCGCCATGGGTGATGAGAGAGGGGAGGGGTGGACGTGCAATGTTCAAAGGGTCGTGGAGCGGTCAGGTCGAGCAGGCTGTACCTTGCCGTCTTGAGTGCGCAAACTGGGGAAGGGGAGTGCCTGAAGTGCGGCTCCACTGCGGGGGCGTCGGGGCGGCTCCAGTCAACGGCCCCGTCAGAGGCGGCGCCGGGCGCCAACATGACCGCGACGCTTCACGCCTGGGAAGTCGATGCGGCACCGACGAAGCGCTTTAGCGTCGAGCGGCCAAACCGGACCTCGGCGTCGGGGCTCACCAGTGCTGCCGACATCGTCAAGAAGATGGGATCCGGCGGGCACCGGCTCGCGCGCCAGGCGTAAGCGTGGGAGGCGTTGGAGGTGGCCACGAGCGGGGATAGCGAGGCGGCAATGGCGGGCGGTGAAGAGCAAAGGCGAGGAGCAAGACGAGGATCGAAAGCGTAGGGGGCGAGCTGCTGTCTCCGTGGCTCAAAGCGGCCGAGGTGTTGAGGAAGAGGAAGCCGAGGTCGCCGGAGGACGGTCCACCCTGGACGCCGGGACCAAGGTTGCCGCTGAGTTCGCATCTTCGTCCTCATGGTGGGTTGGGGACGACGGCGGTAGTCGGGATTAGGGGCGGAGACTGGGGTTTGCGTCCGTCCGTTCGGGTGTGAGAATTGTTTTTTCCCCATTATACTAACTTAAATCTAGAGCGCGGGTTAACTACCAAAGACTTCAGGGATTTTTTTGTAAAAACGCCACGACGGTGAACCCGGAGACCCAATCTGTGCTTTATTATTATTAGGGAGAGACTAGCAAAAGAGCCCCGTGCGTTGCAACGGGAGAGAAAACATAACACACGCTCTTGACTCAACAACCATCACTCAAGCTAAATAGGTCCATCTCCTTTATTTTTGCGAGGCATCATATTTATGTTGCCGCTTATCCTCCTTCTCATCCTCGCCAGCGATGGCCTCGGTGTTCACACAAAACAATAAAAAATGTGTGTTGAATATGGTTAATCCTAAGGCGTTCTCTCTCCCTCTCCTCTCCCTCTCCCCCCCCCCCTCTCTCTCTCTCTCTCTCGCTATCTCGCTATCTCTCACTCTCGCGGTGAGAAATCTGTTGTTTTCCCCTGCGACATTTTTCAGAGGTATGCATGTGTAGTTATCGATGTTTTCTTTTCCTTATATGGTTATAGTGGGGTGTTTATTTGCAATCTGGATCGCCGCCGGTATGAAAAAAAAAACAGATCTTGCGCTATAAATTATAAATTTGCTTCCATAACAATATTTTAGAAATATTTAACAGGTAAAATTAACATCATATTTAGATTCCACACATTTTTCTAATAAAATTTCATATATAATATGTTAAAATCAAAGTTACGGTTTAAAAGATACAGATAATTTAGAAAATTATTTGGTTTAACTCAAATATATTCCAAAATAATATTTAAAAATATCTAACGGGTAAAAATAATCTCATATTCATATTCTACATATTTTTCTAATTAAATTTCATATATAACATGTTCAAATCGGAGTTACGGTTTAAAAGATATGGATGATTTTAAAAAGCATTTGTTTGACTTAAATATGATTCGCGCGGATGAATTACCTAAAACATCAGGGGGGGTTTCAAAAAATGTAAAATAACGATTAGGGTGTGACATAAATCCGAACGGCGGGTTGATTTCAAAAAAAGAAAGGGACTTTTATGTAAAATGCAATGACGGACGAAGGAAACCCAATTTACTTTATTATTAGGTAAAGATTATTATTATTATTATTATTATTATCATTATTATTATTATTATTAGGGAAAGATTAGGGAGAGATAAACAAATTTTAGAATTGTTCAATTTTTTTTACCATTTTTTCATTTGTACTGTTCGTACGGCACGCCTGGACCCATGTTCCATAAATCCGTGCTCTTACTAGACACCGCTAGTCTGCTCTGCTTCCAATTGTGTGACTCTTCACCGTACCAGAGACATTCCAATTTCAACATTGCACCCAACGTTTCATAAAAGTTTTCCATCACATATTGCATATGCATCCACTTCTTCCTGCCACCGTTTACCAGGTTGACAAATCTCCTACCTTATTGCACCCTTGCTACTCCACAACTTCACATCCACCTCCCACCTGGACAACTAAGGTCTGAGTTGAATCCATTAAAAGCCCTAAGGACCCTAAAAACAACTCTAGCAGACCTGTAAAATCCCGACCCGCAAAACGTATTTACAGTTTGATGCAGACCTCGTTTGCGGGTCGAAAACATGCGCAACCGAACAGAAACCGTATATGAAACTGCATAATTTGAAAAAAAGTTTCGCTGGAGAAATTGCAACCATAGTAGTTCATCACATACTACATATACTACATAATCAAACACTAACTCATTACAAACCCTAGTTCATACTACATATTACATTCACTACTAGTACTAGAGAGGGTGGGGATCTCACGGCGGCGAGCTCGCGGCCATGGACGACGCGGTGGAGGAGCTCAATCCTCCTCGTCGGAGCTGCCGAGGTCGATGTACTTACCTTCGCTCCTCGCGGATGCGCCGCCACTCGTCGTCCTTCTCCTTGGCGGCAAGGTTCGCCGCGACTGCCTGCTGGAACACGAGGTCGTCGAGCTCCTCCTGGTGGCGCCGGCGCTCCGCCTCCTCGCACAAGCTGCGTTCGGCAATGGCGGCCGCGACCGCGTCGTCATCGGCGACGAAGTCCTCGGGCCCGACGACATCGCGGCGCACAATCTCCTTGGGCTCCTGCTTGACGGCGACGACCTCGATCTCCTCCGGCTTCTACGACCACTCCCTCTTCACGGGGAGAAGGCTCGCGCCGGAAGAGGAAGAGCTCGCATCGTGGGAAGATCTCGCGCCGGAGGACGAGCCCGCGACGGAGGAGGGCGTACGCCCATGCCGACGGTCGTATTCCTCCATCTCGCGGACGCGGAAGCTCGCCGGCGGCGAGAGGCCCCGGTTCGTTCACTTCCTCGCCCCGCGCTTCCTCGCACCGTCTGAGCGGACAGGCCGCTCGCACTCGGGGTCGCCGCCGCCGCCGGATCTACTCCCGGAGCCGCCGCCGGAGCTCCACATGCGGCCCCACATGGCGGCTGGAGGCGAAATGCGGCTCAGGGACGACGAGAAATGTGAGGAGTGGAGTGGGGAATTGCGGAGAGACGCATCGGCGGGGAGAATTCGACCCGCAAATGCACCATGAGCCTGTAAATATATCTTGGTCGGGGCGGTTTTATGGACATGATAAAAATTTACGGGCCGGGCGAGTATACGGGCTCTGCTCTGGACAAAAAATTGGGCCGAGCCCGTATACTCGCCGGAATTCTGCGGGCTTGCCACTTTTGCGGGGTCTGTTAGAGTTGCTCTAAGCTTCTCATAGGATGTCGACGACTGGAAAGAATATCAGTGACATTGGCACGGGGGTTGGCGCTAATGGTAGGAAGTCACGTGAGAAAGATATCTATAGTTCACATTGTAATTGATTAGGCCGATGCAAGTCTGCAACATCACTAACGAAATAGGGAGAGAAACATAGATTTGATCGACGCAAATCCGTAAACAAAAATATTATGGCTCTTCAGTTGTGTTGTGGGAGTCTTACTTTTATAGTCCTTTCTTGAAAAAACAACAATTGAATATAGGGTAAACTGTTAAAACAACTTATAACTCAATAAAACTTGATTGGCGGCTAATGAGTTACTGTAATCCATCGCAATGATTAATGTAGTGATGTGAAATTTCAAATGCTATGCTGGTAAAGAAATCGGCCATGGTGTTTGTTGTGAAAGAAATTAGTCAGAGTAGTAGAACGCCCGTGCGTTGCCACGGACTTTAAGAAAAAACTATTCACGAAAAATAACCGAGAACAATGCTATCTCAGGTAATACACATCTTTTCTTTTAACAATCAGCTCAAAAAAATTATGTTTTTTCCCTCGAATTGGTTGTGTTTTATTCATTCATCTTGTCACGACCCGAGTGCAAAATACAACCTGGCGAACGCTTGGTTGCGTATGTCGCGAGCATGTGGTGACCGTCGTCCATGTTGGCAAGCATTGGTCGGCCATGTCACTGAGGGCCTATTGGCAGTCGCCAAAGTCGGCAAGAGTCCGTTGGTCGTCCTCACCTGCTAGCGCTTTCAAATTGATTCAGCGTGATTAATTGTCTGCCTAATTAATTAATTAATTAATACATACCTAATTAATTACATGTCTAATTATATACCGGACTAATTACTAATCAGAAAAAAAATACAAACACACCGATCATATAGTTGTTTCAATTAAAAAAATGTGTGTCGACCAATATGTAATATGATTTCTATTTATTTAGCAGACTTCTCTATTTCTTCAAAATAAAAGTGAAGCATAAGAGTTTATCTATTTCTTCAAAATAAAACCACCGTCGTGCTCTAAAAAGATATAAGTGAAGCACTAGAGCAAATAACAAATTACTTAGAAAGATATAAGTGAAGATCAATGAGTAGTCGAATAATTATGTAACTATGTGAAGACTTTCTAACATTTAAGAATTTCAGATCTTAATATTTTATTCAAACAGCAAGCAAAACAAAATAAAACAGGATGACGCTCCAAGCAAAACACATATCATGTGATGAATAAAAATATAGCTCCAAGTAAAGTTACCGATGAACGAAGACGAAAGAGGGGATGCCCAAGCTTAGGCTCTTGGTTGTCCTTGAATATTACCTTGGTGTGCCTTGGGAATCCCCAAGCTTAGGCTCTTGCCACTCTTTATTTCATAGTCCATCGAATCTTTACCCAAAACTTGAAAACTTCACAACACAAAACTCAACAGAAAACTCGTAAGCTCCGTTAGTATAAGAAAATAAACCACCACTTAGGTACTGTTGTGAACTCATTCTAAATTCATATTGGTGTAATATCTACTGTATTCCAACTTCCCTGTGGTTCATACCCTTCGATACTACTCATAGATTCATCAAAATAAGCAAACAACACATAGAAAACAGAATCTGTCAAAAACAGAACAGTCTGTAGTAATCTGTAACTCTCAAATACTTATGTAACTAAAAAATTATACAAAATTAGGAAAACCTGAGAAATTTGTGTACCAATCCAGATAAAAAATAATCAGATCAAAATAACGTCTCTGTTAATTATCAAAACTAATTTACTGGGTGCAAAAGTTTCTGATTTTCAGCAGGATCAACACAACTATCACCGTAAGCTATCCTAAAGGTCTTACTTGACACTTTATTGAAACAAAAGTTATAAAACATGATTACTACAGTAGCATAATCATGTTAAAACACAAAAACATTAAAGGTAAATATTGGGTTGTCTCCCAACAAGCGCTTTTCTTTAATGCTTTTTTAGCTAGACATGATGATGACAATGATGCTCACATTTAGGACAGTATAACCGCACCGAATCCCAGCCCTCTCACACATTTGAAGATTTTGGCCATTAGATCAAGAATCTGGGTCATCCTGACCGTCTGATCTTCCGCTTCTCGCTAACTGGGCCGCTGTCCTAAGGAGCTGCTACTCCGATGGAAAAAACGGCAGCCTCTGGTTAATTGGGCCTGTTTACCGCTCGGAGCCCATTCAATCCCAGCAAGCCCGCGAGCACATCCCATCTCCTTTCGTCTCTCTCTCCCCGACCTCCGACCATACCCCATATTCGCGTCGCCGCCGCCGTCGCCGTCGCCACGACGTCCCTCTCTCGCACGAGCAAAGAAGGCACCCCCGCCAAAAACCAGTACGCGTCTTCTCTCGTTCCCCTGCTCTCTACCTTACTTAGATCGATTTCCCCCAGGATGCCACAAGCGACGGAGAAGGGTGCCGCCACTGGATCCACCACTCTACCTCTTCCCTGGTGCTAATCCAAGTTTTCCCCATGGATTCAGCCCAACTCACTAATTCCCGGCTTGCAGATCAGCGCGAACAGGAATTGAAGGTCTGTCTCCTGCTGCGGCGAGGGAGATTGGGATGGAGCCGCCGCCGCCAGCGTTCCCCGCCACTCTGGTTCCCCAACAACTTTGCAACTCCGTGGTATTTCTCCTCTACTCCTCACCCGATGCCTCCTTCTTTCTCTCAGCTGTGATTTCTACGTGTTGTGCTTGTACTCTCCTAGATGATTTTGAGGAGGAAACTCCCCTTCTTGATAAAGTATGATGTGACCGAATCAAGAACTTCACTATTTTTGGTCCAATCTATCACTATGGTTCTTTATCGACCCAAGAGGTGATGGCTGGGTAGTGAAAGTGATTATGAGCAAAGGAGCGTGATCCTTACACCTCTTGCTTGGATGGATACATGTTGATCTATTTTTCTGTGGCTTTCTACTTCACGATCGTCTCGGGCATGAGACCAGCTGGCTGGGGCTTAGTATTTTTCCTAGCTTGAAATGAATGGAAGGCCGAAGAATGAATTAGTAAATTATTGTGGTAGTCACGATGACATCTGGCTAGAGGTAACTGGGTGCAAGTGCAATTTATTACGTAGTTTATTTCAGACGAAATCCATATTATTTATAAGGACCAACAAAAATGATGGCATCATATATAGACAATTGCTGGGTAAAGTAAGGAATCATGAATAGACTACCAACTTCTTTTATATGAAGTACAAATAATCACTAGAGGAGATCTATGGATCGTATAGAGCAAATCAAATACTTCCTCCGTCCCAAAATTCTTGTCTTAGATTTGTCTAAATATGGATGTAGCAAGCCACGTTTTAGTATTAGATACATCCGTATCTAGACAAATTTAAGACAAGAATTTTGGGACGGAGGGAGTATATGGTAGAAACAACGAAGAAACGGAACTTCAGAAATATCTAGCAGTCCATGGAAGAAACACAAGAAGATAGATTATGCCTTTAACTTAAATGATGTAGCAAAGCAAAAGACTTTCTCTATATCTTTCTGAATGCTTGCCTTTTCTTCAAGTGATGTCGTCATTCATAACACATTTGGCTTGTGTTCAGAGTACTGATAGAACTCTCCTGTCAGAAACATGGTGAGGACAAACCCAACGATTTCAGAAGCACTATAAAGGGAAGTGTTGAGCATAAAAAGGTAATCTACTGTAGTGGTTATGTTTTTTTTGGAGTGGGTGATATGTTTTTCTTCTTAGGAACCCGCTGTAGTGTAATGCCATGAGAATGCGTGTAAAAATTATATCATAATATACTCTTTATATTGCATCATTAGTTTAGTGCTGACTTCCTGTTTTTTTCCATCGGATTTAGCAAAAGCTCGATGATGATGATTGCTATGCATCCACCGAAATAACTAAAATTTTCATTGATTCAGTAGCTGATGTTGTGGCAAGAATAATTACTTGTCGCATTTCTTTCATATAGTTAAGTTTGTAATGCATGACCAAGTGCGGCTCCATTTACCTTCTGCCATCCTTATGATGTCGTAGAATTACCATGAAGGAAGGGGGCGGCCAAGGTGTCTCTCAGTGAGCATTGGCTCGCCGATCCTCTTGTCCTCTTACCCAAAGCGTGATTTGACTCTTGTGGACCGCTTCAAAGTTTCCTCTGGAAAAGCAGTTCTGCATAATTTCTGGCCAGGAATCAGGAAGTGCGGTGCAGACCGAATTAGAAACGAGATCTTGCAGTTGTAATATAGGGGGTTGTGTCAGAGGCCTTGGAAGAGGTGTTGTCTTCATAGGCTTGGCCTGGTTACAGTGGTCAGAACACTAGGACAACCCGAGAAATATAAAAGACATCATTTAAATGATCAGTATCTGATTTGAGTATGTGAAATGAAGTAGAAGTTAAGTGTTCCACTGAAAATAAAAATGAGATACTTTATGCTTATTTAAAGATATTTCTATTATTCCACCAAATTCCATCTAAGGTAGTCTATTTAGCTGACTAAATCCTTATGTATGGTATTTAGTACTTGATTTCCTGACTAATTGAAATCCTTGTTAGCACTCTTCTCATGTGAGGCACTCCACAAGAAATTCCTAAGTGCACCGAGAAGGACTAATTCTTCTTTGTTTCTGAACATGGTGGCCCTTTTGGTAGAGAGTCCTAAGATTTCATTAATGCAACATCAGGTTATATCTCCTGTTATTATGCAACATACATTGTTGTGTATGTTGTCATAGAAGCCAATTTGGATATGTAAACCTTGCTTTTTCCTGAGTATATATGAGATTTCATTGATTATTGACTAATATATGGCTAGGTTTGCACAACTATAATATGTTCCATGTGCCCATATATATTTACAAAAACCCGTATCATTTAATGTATAAATAGATGGGCGCGGCAACGCGCGCGATCAATGATCTAGTAAAAAATAAAAATTGAAACATAACGGGAGCATCATGAAGCATATGACTAGCACATTTAAGCCTAACTCACTTCCTATGCATAGGGATTTTGTGAGCAAACAACTTATGAAAACAATAATCAACTAGCATAGCAAGGCAAAACAAGCATAACTTTAAAACTTTAATCACACAGAGAGGAAACTTGATATTATTGCAATTCCTACAAGCATATATTCCTCCCTCATAATAATTTTCAGTAGCATCATGAATGAATTCAACAATATAACTATCACATAAAGCATTCTTTTCATGAGCCACAAGCATAGAATTTTCATTACTCTCCACATAAGTAAATTTCTTCTCATGAATAGTAGTGGGAGCAAACTCAACAAAATAACTATCATGTGAAACAATATCCAATTGAAAATTAAAATCATGATGACAAGTTTCATGGTTATATTTATTCTTTATAGCATACTTGTCATCACAATAATCATCATAAATAGGAGGCATGCTTTCATCATAATAAATTTGCTCATCAAAACTTGAGGGACTAAAAATATCATATTCATCAAACATAGCATCCCCAAGCTTGTGGCTTTGCATATCATTGGCATCATGGATATTCAAGGAATTCGTACTAACAACATTGCAATCATGCTCATCATTCAAATATTTAGTGCCAAACATTTTAATGCATTCTTCCTCTAGCAATTGACCACACTTATCGGAATCCTTATTTTCACGGAAGACATTAAAAAGATGAAGCATATGAGGCACCCTCAATTCCATTTTTTGTAGTTTTCTTTTATAAACTAAAATAGTGATAAAACAAGAAACTAAAATATTCGATTGCAAGATCTAAAGATATACCTTCAAGCACTCACTTCCTCGGCAACGGCGCTAGAAAAGAGCTTAGTTGACGGGATGTTAGTGCCGCTTACCTAGCCTCCCCGGCAACGGCGCCAGAAAAGAGCTTGATGTCTACTACGCAACCTTCTCCTTGTAGACGTTGTTGGGCCTCCAAGTGCAGAGGTTTGTAGGACAGTAAAAAATTTCTCTCAAGTGGATGACCTAAGGTTTATCAATCCGTGGGAGGCGTAGGATGAAGATGGTCTCTCTCGAGCAAACCTGCAACCAAATAACAAAGAGTCTCTTGTGTCCCCAACACACCCAATACAATGGTGAATTGTATAGGTCCACTAGTTCGGCGAAGAGATGGTGATACAAGTGCAATATGAATGGTAGATATGAGTATTTTTAATCTGAAAATATAAAAGCAGCAAGGTAACAAGTGGTAAAAGTGAGCGTAAACAGTATTGCAATGCTGGGAAACAAGGCCTAGGGTTCATACTTTCACTAGTGCAAATTCTCTCAACAATAATAACATAATTGGATCATATAACTATCCCACAACATGCAACAAAGAGTCACTCCAAAGTCACTAATAGCGGAGAAGAAACGAAGAGATTATTGTAGGGTACGAAACCACCTCAAAGTTATTCTTTCTGATCGATCTATTCAAGAGTCCTTAGTAAAATAACACGAAGCTATTCTTTTCGTTCAAACTATCCTAGAGTTCGTACTAGAATAACACCTTAAGACACAAATCAACCAAAACCCTAATGTCACCTAGATACTCCAATGTCACCTCAAGTATCCGTGGGCATGATTATACGATATGCATCACACAATCTCAGATTCATCTATTCAACCAACACAAAGAACTTCAAAGAGTGCCCCAAAGTTTCTACCGGAGAATCAAGACGAAAACGTGTGCCAACCCCTATGCATAAGTTCACAAGGTCACTGAACCCACAAGTTGATCACCAAAACATACATCAAGTGAATCACGTGAATATCCCATTGCCATCACAGATAAGCACATGCAAGACATACATCAAGTGTTCTCAAATCCTTAAAGACTCAATCCGATAAGATAACTTCAAAGGTAAACTCAATCCATTACAAGAGAGTAGAGGGGGAGAAACATCATAAGATCCAACTATAATAGAAAAGCTCGCGGTACATCAAGATCGTGCCATATCAAGAACACGAGAGAGAGAGATCAAACACATAGCTCTTTGGTACATACCCTCGGCCCCGAGGGTGAACTACTCCCTCCTTGTCATGGAGAGCGCCGGGATGATGAAGATGGCCACCGGTGATGAATCCCCCCTCCGGCAGGGTGCCGGAACAGGGCCCCGATTGGTTTTTGGTGGCTATAGAGGCTTGTGGCGGCGGAACTCCCGATCTAGGTTTCTTTTCGGGGTTTTTTGTATTTATAGGAATTTTTGGCGTCGGTCTCACGTCAGGGGGGTCTCTGAGTCGTCCACGAGATAGAGGGGTACGCCCAGGGGGGTAGGGCGCACCCTCCACCCTCGTGGACAGCCCGGGACTCTTCTGGCCCAACTCTTTTGCTCCGGGGGCTTCTTTTGGTCCATAAAAATCATCAAAAATTGGCACGTCAATTGGACTCTGTTTGGTATTCCTTTTCTGTAAAACTCAAAAACAAGGAAAAAAACAGAAACTGGCACTGGGCTCTAAGTTAATAGGTTAGTCCCAAAAATCATATAAACTAGCATATAAATGCATATATAACATCCAAGGTTGATAATATAATAGCATGGAACAATCAAAAATTATAGATACGTTGGAGACGTATCATACACCACGTCCATTAAAAGTTCAAGGACAACTCAAGAGTGAGATGTCGCGTCATGAGCATGTGACTTCATGAAGCACCTTGGTTGATGTACTTGCGAGCTGCTCCATTGTGATCACACACGTTGTTGACATAAACACATCTCTACTATTAAAGGGCAGTCCGAAGGCCAACTAAACCAGATTTAAATTGAAGCCTACAAACATTCTCTTGGATTAAAAATATCTGTACTATTAAAGTGACTGCTAATTAACCTGATCCGTATATATCCTGCAACTTGAATTGCCCATGACATAACAGAATGTTATACGAAATGTCACAATGGAGGACAGCGGTGTTACATGTGTTAAACATGCTATGGTGCACCCGGCGCATGAGGTAGTTAGGATAGATAGATAGATATAGATTATTTTCCTTTCTCTCCAAGTTCTATCTCTTCCTTGAATATCTCTCTCTCTTATGTAATCTCAACAATGTATGCGCTATGGTTGGGAGGTGCGCCCCAACTCTATATAATACGGACCCGTCGGCCTCAACGGGCTAAGACGTTTCCAGCTATCGCACATGGTAGTCAGAGCCATCCTTTTCCCATCTAAGCTCCATACGAACTCCATCTAGCGCTAGCCATGTCTTCCTCCTCCGGCGCCTTCCAGACCAGCCTCAATGCCCAGGTTACCGAGAAGCTGACGCGCACAAACTATGTGCTATGGCGCATGCAAGTCATTCCACAGCTGCGTGGCGCCGGTGTCTCCGGCTATGTCGACGACACTCAGCTGGAGATGGCGAGACTCCTCGTCACCACCAAGGACGGCAAGGAGACTTCATCGCCCAACCCTCTCCACCCAATCTGGGTCAGGGAGGATCTGCAGGTTCTTGGATACCTGCTGAACAATCTGACGCGGGCGCGCTCTGGACGATGCTCGCCGGCATGTTCTCCTCGCAGTCCGCCAGCCGCATCAACAACATCTGAACCTCCCTCATCAACACACAGAAGGGCAACCTCTCCGTCGCCTCCTACTTTGCCGCCATGCGCGGCTACGCTGATGAGCCAGCCGCCGCGGGCAAGGCGATCCCCGACGACGAACTCGCCTCCTACATCATCCACGGGCTCGACACCGACTACCAGCCCCTGGTCTCTGCCCTCGACGCTCCCGTCACCAAGTTAACCCTTGATGAACTCTTTGCCATGCTATCCAACTTCGATCAACGCATGGCTCACTTCCAAGGATTTGGCGGCGTCGGCTTCAAATCTTCTGCCAACATGGCCACTCGCAGGCGGGGTGGCGGCTCCCGATCGCGGGGCTCATCTCTCAACAAGGGCAGGTCTGGCGCCGGAAACCATGGCGCCACACCACCCCAATCTGGTGGCAGTGGTCGCCATGGACGCGGCGCTGGTGGCGGCGGCAGAAACCACCCGGACGCTCCCCGATGCCAGATCTGCGGCAAGCCCGGGCACACAGTGAAGGATTGCTGGTATAGGTATGAGGAGGACGACTACAACTCGCAAGATGAGGAGAAAGTCACGGTGGCGGCCAATGGCTCCTATGGCGTCGACAGCGGAGCCACCAACCACATCACCAACGAGCTCTAGAAGGTCACTATGAAGGAGAAATACCACGGCAAGGATCAAATCCACACTGCCAGCGGAGAAGGTATGAGTATACATCACTTTGGTCACTCAATATTTCATACCCCTCATCGCAACATTCATCTTAGAATTTTTTGGATGTTCCTAGTGCCAACAAAAGTCTTCTTTCTGTCCATCGAATTGCCCTTGACAATCATGTCTTTCTCGAATTTCACCCTTACTTCTTTTTGATCAAGGATCAGGCAACGAGGACAATTCTCTATTGAGGTAGATGCATTGGCGGCCTCTATTCGTCGATTCCAGAGTTTCGAAGACAAAATAAACAAGCTTGTGGTGTTATCAAGCTTTCATCCACATGTTGGCATGATCGTTTAGGACATGCTTCTTTTTCTTTAGTTGAAAGGTTACTTAGGAAAAATAAACTCCCGTTTGTTGGTGAGCGTCATAATGAAACAATTTGTGATTCATGTCAAAGAGCTAAAAGTCATCGGTTGCCTTACCCAATTTCTACCAGTATTTCTACCAAACCATTATAGTTGATTTTTTCTGATGTTTGGGGCCCTGCTCCCACTTCTGTTGGTAGACACAACTATTATGTCAACTTTATCGATGAATATAGTAAATTCTCCTGGATATATCTCTTAAAGAAACGATCTGATGCGTTTCAAGTTTTCAAAAAATTTCAAGCTCTAGTTGAACGAAAGTTTGACAGTAAAATCATTGTTATCCAATCCGACTGGGGAGGGGAGTACAAAAAGTTGAACTCTTTCTTCCAGACACTTGGTATCTCACACCACGTGGCATGCCCTCATGCTCACCAGCAAAATGGGTCAGCTGAACGAAAGCATCGGCGCATTGTTGAAGTTGGCCTTGCTCTTTTGGCAGGCGCCTCCATGCCTCTTAAATTTTGGGATGAAGCGTTTCTCACTGCCGTTCCTATAATAAGCATGCTACCTAGTCGTGTCATTAATCATGAAACTCCTGTAGAAAGGCTTGTTCACACAAAACCAGACTATAAGTCTCTTCGTGTCTTTGGGTGTGCCTGTTGGCCCAACCTACGTCCCTACAATAATCGCGAACTCATGTTCCGATTAAAACAGTGTGTGTTCCTTGGCTATAGTGCTCAGCATAAGGGGTCAAGTGCCTGGATGTCTCCACGGGACGTGTTTACATATCCCGTGATGTAGTCTTTGATGAAACTAAATTTCCTTTCGCTGATCTTCACCCTAATGCCGGCGCACTTCTTCGAGAAGAAATTCTTCTCTTGCCACCTCATCTCACTAGCTTTGATCAAGGGGGACAAAATATTGATGATCATTTGTTGACTAACTCATCTAATGGCATGCATGAGTCCTGTGTCAATGAAACAGGAGAAAACTGCGAAGAAAACGAAGCAAACGGTGCAAAATTCAGGCTATATCCCATGTGTCCCGTGGCAGGAGACAGATCCGCCTCGGGATCGGTAGCGACGCAGGCGATCAGATCCGCCTCGGGATCGCTAACAGCGCAGGAGGATGGATCCTCCTTGGGATCAGCCACCGCAGAGGGGACAGGCGCAGGTGCATGCGCTCCTGCGCCGGACTCACGCCATGACGTCTCCGCGCCTAACACGCGGGTTTCTCCGAATGGAGCGCGGTACGGTGCCCAACCGGTCACGTACAAGCGGCGAGACTCGGCACACGCCAGGGAGGGCGCGAACCCAGTGGGTCCCCCCACGAGCGGTCGGCCGACCGGCGCGCGCGCAGAGGCGTGGGGCTCAGGATTCTCTGCGCTAACCGTAGACGCGACGCTTCAGCCGTTGGCCATAGAAGATCCGGCCAACCCTGCGGGCGCTGGAGCTGCTGCCTCGACAGGATCCTCCTTGGGATTAGTTGCAGTTGCAGCTGATGATCCTGCATAGCTCCCTGGATCCTCTGCGGCTACGGATTCTGCTGCTCCACCATCACGACGTACACGGCTGCAACAAGGGGTAACTCAACCCGTAAATTACAAACATATGACTAAATATGGTTTAGTCTATTACATAGGAGAACCAGATGAGCCCAAAACCCTTGATGCAACACTTTGTGATGATAAATGGAAGAAGGCAATGAATGAGGAGTACATGGCACTAAAGAAAAACAAAACATGGCACCTAGTTCCACCACAGCAAGGTAAAAATTTAATTGATTGCAAGTGGGTATTCATAATTAAGAGGAGATCTGATGGAACCATTGACCGCTATAAGGCTAGGCTCGTTGCAAAAGGCTTCAAACAGCGATATGGCATAAACTATGAGATACCTTTAGTCCTGTGGTAAAAGCTGCCACTATTCATCTTGTTTTGTCTATTATTGTTTCCACAGGTTGGAGTCTCAGGGAGCTTGATGTACATAACACGTTTCTCCATGGTGTTCTGGAAGAGGATGTGTACATGAAACAACCTCCTGGGTTTGAAAGTAAGAATACTCCCTCTTATGTGTGCAAGCTTGATAAAGCTCTGTATGGATTAAAGCAAGCTCCAAGGGCATGGTACTCTCGTCTCTATCACAAGATGCAAAAACTTGGATTTGTTCCCTCTAAATCAGACACATCATTATTTATTTATAACAGATCCAATACATGCATATTTGTTCTCATCTATGTTGATGATATGATTGTGACGAGCTCATCTGATGAAGCAATCAGAGGTCTCTTAAAAGACTTGAGTGCAGAGTTTGCGGTAAAGGATCTCGGAGACTTGCACTTCTTTCTTGGGATTGAGGTAAAGGAGCATCAGAATGGACTTCTTCTCTCTCAAGCAAAATATGCAGCTGATCTAGTTAAAAGGGCAGGATTGCAAGGTTGTAAATCCTCGCTCACTCCATTATCCAGCTCAAAAAAATTGTCTCTTGCAGAAGGTAAACCTTTGAGTCAGGAAGGTAGCACAAAATATAGAAGCCTCGTAGGAGCTCTTAAATATCTAACTCTTACCAGGCCCGATCTATCTTTTGCTGTCAACAAAGTCTACCAATTTTTGCATGCACCTACTGATGTTCACTTCACAACTGCCAAGCGTATAGTCAGATATGTTAAACACACTCTCAATATAGGTCTAAATTTCAGCAAGTCATCTTCTACCCTGGTTAGTGCCTTTTCTGATTCTAACTGGGCAGGATGCCTGGATGACATGCACTCAACAGGTGGCTTTGCAGTCTTTTTTGGGCCTAACTTAATATCATGGTGTGCACACAAACAGGCTACTATATCTAGGTCGAGTACTGAGGCAGAGTACAAAGCATTAGCAAATGCTACAACTGAAATCATATGGGTTCAGTCTATGTTGAAAGAGCTTGGGGTGAAGAGTAAACAAGCTCCATGTCTGTGGTGTGACAACCTTGGAGCCAATTATCTTTCTGCTAATCCTGTGTTCCATGCCAGAACAAAGCACATAGAGATATACTTTCATTTTGTCAGAGAGAGAGTTGCTCAAAAGCAACTTGACATTCGGTTTGTGCATTCAAAGGATCAGATTGCAGATGGATTTACAAAGCCTTTTCCCACAAGGAGTTTTGAAGAATTCAAGCATAATCTCAACTTAATGAAGCTGTGATTAAGGGAGGGTGTTAAACATGCTATGGTGCACCCGGCGCATGAGGTAGTTAGGATAGATAGATAGATAGAGATAGATTATTTTCCTTTCTCTCCAAGTTCTATCTCTTCCTTGAATATCTCTCTCTCTTATGTAATCTCAACAATGTATGCGCTATGGTTGGGAGTGCGCCCCAACTCTATATAACACGAACCCGTCGGCCTCAACAGGCTAAGACGTTTCCAGCTATCTCACAACATGGAGCTCTTTATAATGTTCTATCACAATCAAATCTCTACTGTGTATTTGTCATATGAGTATTTTACAATTTTTTGTGAACTTTAAATTGTTATTAACAGTCACTTTTGCTTTCTTATATATCTTCAAATAGACCTCAGCACTCATCAGAGACATTTATTTTTATTTCTCACAAATATATTCAGGAGGTTTAACTTACATGTAGCCACTGCAAAAGATGCATTATTAGAACAGACGTATATATATACCTTGTTGGATTGCATATCTAGCCGTGATATATATGTATGCACATTCAATTATTTGACATCTTGCCATGTGGTTCCCATTTTCTCTTATTTTAATCTTCATGCAAAGGCATGAGATTGAGTACATGAGTGTTGTTTGCAGATATTGTTAAAGTTTGACTATTCAAATATATGAATCTTTTGTACGATGGAAGTTGCATGTGTTGAATTATTGGCGTCTTTTTATATTTTTATAAATATTGCTCTCTTAAAAAAAGTACTTGCCTAGTCATACATGATTGAGAAGAACGGACAAATACAAAAAATACAGTCATGTGTTGTATGCCCTCATACCTTACATGGTTGACGATCTGGCCATTGACTGGTGCTAGAAGATCTCCCACTCTTACAGCATGCCAAGGCTCCTCTTGTGGCTCTCAAAGATCTCAAATAGCTCTAGCTGGTATTCGCCACCTTGCTCATTATTGCAGAAGTCAACGGCATCGTCTCTTGATGCATATGGTTCAACTGTGTCAATTTACAACATCTTTGGATCGATTAAATCTCTACTGAAGAACATCAAGTGGCATGAAACAATCATGGTCATCTTCAGAGAAAATATACGCAAGCGGCAATGAAAGTTGTACATACCTTTAATTCACAAGCGGCAAAATGGGAGGTGCGCGTGCTCTGATGCTATGTCGACATTCTCCTCTATGCAAATCAAACAATTCAAGTGATATATTTCCTTGTACATGTGTGTAATTAATCAATCTAAGGACTAAATCTTGTTGTAGCCTTGCGAGTGGAGATGCGTCAAATCCTGAAAAATCATCAAGTCCTTTTTTACGATTGAGCAAGTCTAACCGAATAGAAGACAAAAAAAATGCATTTGCTATGCTTCCTCTTTCAACTAAAAGGGCGACTTGACTCAATCAAATGTCCACACATGCTAATTTAAAGGCTTAAAAACGGACATGGAGTAACTGCACACGAGCTCATATGTGCTCGATATCGTACGCGTTCGTTAGTGCGTGGGGATGTGGGAATTTTTTTTATACGGTGCGGTTAGGACTGCGGGAAAATGCCTGGTGTACGAGAATACGTACGTGTCAGACCTGGGCAGTGGGCCAGTTCACGGGCGGCCGTCCAGCGGTGACGGGCTGAGCCGTGGAGCAGAATCGCAGAAGTCCGTCTGATCCGTGGCTCAGAAAATTCGCTTTCCGTCGAAGGACGGCAGCCGCGACTTGAATGCAAGCACAGGTTCCCCAGCGCCGCAGCCATTTCCATTAAGAGGGAGAGCAGGAGGGAGGGGAAGAACAGGTGACCGACGAGCCATGGAGTTCCTATGAAATCCGCAGTTATGCCGCTCCGATGCGATTTTTTTCCAGCTTACTATGCGATTTGAAGTGTGTAGGTGAGACGGCTGAGTCCTCTTTGCTTTCTGTGCCACAGATCCACTCTGATTGACTCTAAGAAAAGACCCATTCTGATTGAGGAGGCGGAGAGAGTCTATTGCCGGAAGGTTCGCCGGCGGATGGAATGAGGCGAACGGTGATGGAGGGGACGCTGCAGGAGGGCACGGGTTTGAGCAGCGATGGGCGGATCTTGCGGGGCATCAGGAACGGCGGCAATGAGCGGCGAAGGGCAAATCGCAGCTCGGGGCAGGCGGGAGCAGTAAGAAGGGACAACTCGTCGACGGGGAAGATGAATCCCCAGGCTCCTGGGTGAAATAAGAAGTGAGGAAATGGGGTTAAATTTGAACACTGTTATTGAGACTTTCACGCTATGTATGGTCTTGCATTCTTGCTTGATTTATTTTCCGGTAGAAATTGATGGTGTGATACGAATTGGTGTGATTGGTGGTTGGTTTGTATTGCTAGTTTAATTTGCCAGTCATGTAGTATCTATGGTGTTACAATGGATCAATGTGAAAGGATGACTGTTTACAGCTGCTATGAATAATTTTAAGAATCGAATTTTAATCTGTCATGCATTGTTGCTTCTGTTTTGTCTGCTAGTAATCCATGGTTTAATGTATCAGTTCTCGTAGTCTTAGCTGTAAATTGTTGTTGGTGGATTAAAATGGTTCACAGAATCCTCTGTAATCCATTTCAGGTTGCAAATTGGTGCCTCTGCCCCAAGCGGGGCACCTTGCCCAATCCGTGTCAGCGCCTTTGTGAAGGCAGTGAGGGTGTTCGTAGAAAACCTGACTAGAAATGTTTTCACTCCAATGCTGGGTACTCCCTCCGTCCGAAAATACTTGTCATCAAAATGGACAAAAAAGAATGCATCTAGAACTAAACTACATCTAAATACATCCCTTTTTATTCATTTTGATGACAAGTATTTCCGGACGGAGGGAGTACTACTTTTGACTCGGTGGGTGAAGCATATGATTTCTACAACTTGTATTCCAGGGAGAAGGGATTTGAGATTAGATATGAGCAAAGCCAAGTGCATGTAGGAAATTGTCTACGGATGCTCGGTAAGGAAAGCCATGTTCCATAGTAGTCTGTGTGTTCTTAGGCATCGAATTAGATTCAGATTATGTGAAGCGTGAGAATTTTGAAGAGATTGAATATGTTTCCAGGGGAAAACCCGTGTCGAAAACACAAGGTCCTGTCGGTGTGAATGCCCAGTGCTGATAAGGCTGTTACGGACAGAGGACAATGAGTGGTATATCGCAGAGCATCGGGAGAGTCATAACCATTTGCTTTCCCCCAATTTCGGTGAGACAATCCATTGGCCATCTCACATGCACATTGATGGTACAGTAGAGACCTAATAAAGCAGTTGCAGCTGAATAATGTGAACCTTGCAAAGGTGACACAGTAGGCAGTTGTTTTGGATCAATGGAAATGTTCCGTTCACGAAGAGGTCTTTGCATAATCTGTGTTGCAAGATTAGCAGTGAACAATCAGATGATGTTGTAAGGAGATGATGGAGATCTTTGCACAAATTGGAGCGAAGGACCTGCTTTTCACATACAGAGTTCAGGTTGACAAAGAGGGCAGGATCAAGAACCTCATCTATGTAAGGAGCAGCAGGCTGCAGTACACATTTTTCGGCCACGTGGGAACATTTGACACTACATACACGGCAAATTTGTATGACATGCCTTTCAGCCTATTAGTTGATGTCAATAATCATTTTCAGAATGTGATCCTGGCTTGAGTGCTTGTCCGTGATGAAACCGCCGAGAGGTTTGAATGAGTTTTCTCTGGATTTCTTAGAATGATGGGTGGAGCTGTGCCAAAAAACTATACTAACGGGTAAGTTTTGACAGGCTTGAAATTTATGATAGATGTTGAGTTTTCTCAAAATCATCGTGACTGATGGATGTTCAGTTTTGTGTGCTTCACATATCAGAATCGGGCTATGGAACTGGCTATCAAGAGCATAATGTCGGATACTACACACCGCTGGTGTAAGTAGTACGTGCTTAAAAAGGCAAAGGAGTCGTTGGGCCCATTGTAAACCAAAAAAAAGTGAATTCAGAGTTCCACAAGGTGGTCAATCACATGCTCACGGTAGACGAATTTGAGAAAGGCTGGGAATTATTGCTTGATAAGTACAAGTTGAGGTCACATCCGTACATGACGCAGCTCTTTGAGATCAGGCACAAAATGGGCGGAGCCGTATTTCGAAGGCGTGTTTTGTGCCAAAATGACGAGCGCGCAAAGGAGTGAAAGTGTGAACCATATGTTAAAGAATTATGTGCCTCCAGGATGTCCAATGCATATGTTTGTTCAGAAGTATATGAGTCTACTCTTTGACAGAGAATTGGAAGAGAACTATGAGGAGAAGCGAACAAGAATTGTGAGTATTATTTAAGTATGCATTTGTTAATAGTTATATATTACGTTCGGGCGTGTAATTATGACATTAACTGGTTGATCTGGTTTGTATTTCAGGGTAACCCTTTGATGAGAGCAAACTTGGCAGTTGAAAGGCACACCGGCAAGATATATACGAGGGCCATGTTTGAGCAATTTGGGCATATATTGCACGAGTGTGGAGCATACCAAGTTGGAAGAGATTGAGAAACATAAGTTGTATGTTGCAATACACGACGAGGCTGAGAAAAGAGAAAACTGGTGCAGGGTGTCCTCCGCGGTAAAAATGCTGGACGGAAGTAACGAGTTTGAATGCGAATGCGGGTAGTTTGAACACACTGGGCTGCTGTGCAGCCATGTGTTGAAGGTGAGCATACTTGTTTGCCATGGTTTGTTCACAAACTTCGCTTCACTTTTGTGAACTGTATGTGGTTCATTTCAATGTAGAAGTTGATGTGTTGTGCTTCAGCCTTCAGGTTCTGGACTTCGTCCGAGCTAAAGAAATCTCAGCTAAGCATATAATAAAATGCTGGGCAAATGATGCTCGAGGTATATTGCCAGTGGATCTGCCTGCCAATGGTGCAACGAGCGAGGCCTGGCTGCTGATGAAGCAATTAGGCCTGCCATGAGCGCTAACGGGCAAATCTGCGAGGTAGATGTGGTGGTTAATCAGAGACGTGAGAGCTCGCCACAGGCTTCAGAAATGTCGACCGGGAGGATGAACCCTCAAGCACCAGGTGCGTTTTTCGTGGGCAGCAAATCTATTTTTTGTTCACTGAGATATGTGCAGGTTGGCTGCTTGTGTGTGTATGATGTTAAAATTAGTCGATGCTGACAGGTGGTAGTTACAGAAGCAAAAACGGGGAATAGAAAAATGCTCTAGATTAGTTCAGTTATTGCAGCTGCTGAAGCACAATGCAGGAGACATGTCTTAGTTTACATGGCAAAAGTTTGGAGAAAAAATGATCAATAAATTAAAATACTTTGGGATTTTGTTGTCTGGAACTGTGGTGAATTCATTCAGCTAGTGCACGTGCCGAAATGCAGTGCAATAGATGTGTTTTAGTCGTTCCTTAGGAAATCAAGAAAAGCATTGGATGGGAAAATGTTTGCAGAGAGAACTGAAATATGGATTAAATTTTGGGTAAATGTTGCCAGGGAAAAAATTATATAGTGAGCAGAATGCTGTGAGGAAGTTTTTAATGTTAGAAATAAGTGTTACTGGTCAAAAAGAACTGTGGTTTAAAATACGTCGAGATTTTTTTGCAGGTGGATGTTGCCAGAGAACTGAATTAGGGATCAAACCGTGGAACGAGCAGACTGCTGTTGGGTGCTTGTATAACGGCTACAGTGTCAATGTTGAAATACTTAGTCTAGTGTGGGGTGTGTTCAACGATATTGGTAACATTTAAGACTGGCAAGTTGTTACTGTTAGAAATGATTGTTTCAGGGTAATTGTTGACGTTAAAAAATTGTTGTTTATGTGAGCTTTGATGTACATATAACGATTGTAGAGGGTTAGTGTGTGCTGGGCTGAATAACATTTGGAAAGAATTAAGTCTGTTAATTGTTATGCATTAAAAATCATTTTTTCAAGGTCTGGATAGGTTTGTCAGAAGAGGAGGATGAATCATGCATACTGAAAGGTGCTGGGGAACGTGGAATTAAATTGGCGTCAGTACAGCGTTGGTACACAATAGGAGACGAGCCGTGGCCCATGTCGTCAATCTCTTTTGTGCGAGCGGAGGCTTAACTGGAGCGGTGACATTTAATAGCTGACAGTGGTGGGCCTGTGTGCAGTGAAAGATAGATATACGCGACCAAATACAGGGTCCTATACTGCTGTTGGTGCGAATCAAGAGGAGAACCATCGATGAGGATAACGAGCACATATGTGCTCGGGCACAGATAGGCACTTTCCCTTAAAAACTCTCTATTCTACTAAAAATCACAAGAATAATGGAGAAACATATAGGACACAGATGTATATCTAGAAGGGGATTGCAGCCTTGTGTGAAGCTCAGATCTAAAACCACTCTCAGCTTAGACATATCTTACTTATAGTGTTCTGATCCAAAAGAGGAAAACATGATCAATTAATTTCCAAAAATAAGCAAGGCTAAAAGGAGCCCATTAGTACTGAAAGGTTGATCTAATCACTATGTCAACTACTAATACAAATTTCGAACAGTAAAAGCAACCATTATGTGGTAGAAACGGACAATACTATTTGATCATTGAATGATTTGCAGACTCGGATTATAGTGTCAAATACAAGTTATAGGATATCCCTCCATTTAAAACATTTCCCAAAAAACATTCAGCTATCTTCTCTAGGCTCTGAAATATCAATATGAACTAAATGACTTAAGCTGCAGGTAGGAGGAAGCCTACTTGTCTTTAATCTAGGGAAAATACATACCTAGTTGACAGTATTGTCGATCAGTTATCTAGCAACCCTATAGTCACAATATTAGTGTTTAGTTCTATTACTTCAGGTAAGGTTTTCCATTGAGCATCTAACTGTAATTTTGGGAACATAATTATTGGGGCCGCCAAAATTGGTGAGGCTGTAAACAGTGAACTAAAAAAGACAAGGTCAGAAAAATCTTAATAACATCCTTCATTTGTTTAGCATATTTATAAAGGTGGTGATTAGAGTTTGTCAGAACCTTAGAAGATGATTTAGATTCTTAGACTCAAATATCTATGTTTGTGGGAAACAACTACTCCCTCTCTCCCAAAATAAGTGTCACTGAAGTTGTGCTAAATCATTGACACTTATTTTGGGATGGAGAGATTAAACACACAATAGTAACAGAAGAAGTTTTTTTTCTGTCCGATGATAATAGCTTTCAGTTTCACAAATGTAGAAACTAAGACATACAAAAATCCAGCGTTCAAAAATTTATGTAATCTAAAAAACATGAAGATATTTCACAAGTAAAAACATGAAGGTACACACAACAACTCAAAAAAAATCCCTAGACCAACACTAAATAAATGGGTGACTGGCAGAAGGCCGTTGAGGCATCAGATAAACCTATTTTGCTATTGCACAATATGGATAGCAGTAGCAGGCAGACTTCGCACAACTGGAACCTGCTTGTCATGGAGGGTGCTTGTGCTACCTGAACCAGCTCCACCCGTTGGAGGACTTGTTATAGTAAGTGTGATCGACCGCACGTCAGGCCTCTAGGAACATCAGGTTCTCCTCCTTGAGCGCCGGCGCTGCTTGGGTCGGTTAAAATAATGAATCAACGAGAATCAAAGTGCACGTCAATATGAACCCTTGGCTAGCTCGCGTTGCTTCTTCATTACGGAACATGGCCTGGAATCCAGGACTTTTCAAACTCATCTTCTTTTGGCAGTGATTCCTTGCACAACTCCTTCCTCCACGGGGTCATCGGTCATGTGAGCTCGGGTAGTAGCAGCTGACCCAGAAAATGCACGACAGGAGAAGCACACATGTATCTGTATGGCAATTGGCAAGACATTCACCAAGATATAACAGAACAAAAGTTTTGTAGTTCATCTCAAGGAAAACGGCATGGCTTGAGATTTATTACCGCAATGGGATGGTGTGGTAGACGAAGACCAAGGACAGGGGTGGCCAAGCCTTTGCGTCCGTCCAGATGCACGTGGACCACCACAGGGCGGGTCTGGCTGGATCTGGTTGGAGCAAGCGGCGGAGACCTTCAAGTGCAGCCACCGACGGCGGCAACCGCCGCACGCCCCTCCTCCTCGAGACCTGACCATGGATCAACGAATCTCAAGGACACCCTTGGTCGGGATACAAGGACACGGGCACCGGCCGCCGTACACGCGGGAAGATGGATAGCGCCACACCCCCTACCTTGACCGATCACTGATGTAGAGGGGGTCAACTACGGCCGGATCTGGAGCATCGGCAGGTGGCAAGGCTGAGGCAGTCGTGGCACCGATGAAGACCCATGGCGGGGCATCCTTGCAAGGGAGGCTGAAAGGACATGCGGTGCCCCATGTGTGGTTTTGGTAATTGATGACATTCTCTATGGACTAATGGTTGCATTGAGTTATATTTGAAGGATTTGTCCATAGGCATATCTTGAAGTACATGTGTTAGTTTCAAGGAGTTTATGAGTTGACCAACATCCTATTAAGGAATTCTCCAAAGATTGGTCATGTGAGTGTTGAGCTTATTGCAAGCATGTCTTGGAGAAGAAGATTGTGTGATCATTCATGTCTACCTTCAAGACATCATCCAAATGAAGAGAGTTGGAAAGATTCAAGGTTGATCAAGACTAAGTCAAGAGTGAATCAAGTTGATCAACACACAAAGTGTACAAGATGTACCGAGGGATCAAGTGATCCCATGGAATGGTAAGCATTGTCCATTACGCTTTTTGTGCTAACTCATGGTCTACGTGAGAGTTCTATGTGGGGTTAGGTATGTTTCCATGGGCTTGCGTCAAGAGGAAGATATCATACAACCCTTGGAGAGGATGACATCAAATGGTGATCGTCATCAAGATTACGGTGTGCAAGTTCAAGTGGAGCATCATGAAGAGATCACACCCTTGATGCTTTCCGTCCATTGTGGTGACAATGCACTTGTGAAGATGTGCCAAGGAGTGGCTCACCCATAGTGGAATATGGGGGAGCAATATACTAGTCTTCATCAAGCTAGCACAATCAAGTTGAGGAGGTCAAGATCTTCATCATCTAGCTCAAATGGAGTATGCTCAAGGCAAAGGTTTGTTCTTTATAGGTTTTCTATTTTACCGGTCTCATGGTGTTAGTTGGGAGACCGGATTATAGGATCGATAGTCGTACTATCAAGGGGGGCTCTCGAGTGAGTAGCTTGATCGTATCGTTCGGTGAGAGCTCAAAACTTTGCATCCTTGGCATCATATTTCTTGATTCTTGTTTGGCTTTTCTCTTTCTAAGATTTTAGAGCTTGTGGTTATCTTCGTGACAAGCTCTAGTTCATCGAAAACAGATTTCCTTTGCATCTTCTTTTGCGTTTTCGGTGTTGGAGTTTTTGGTCTTATTTGAGAAAGGATTCTCACCATTTTATTTTGGGTATTTTCTCAATTTCTATTTCTTGATATTTCTATCAATATTGTGTTAGTACTTGTCTTTAGCTTTCCAACAAACTTGGTTTCATCAAATTCGGAGTTCGTTTGCAAAAGTTGTGGTCGTTTCAATTTACCGGTTCCCGCTTCTCTCTACCTAGTGCGGGTGCCCGGGGTCCTTGACCCCCGGGTACCCGGGGTCACCCGAGACTCTCCTTAGTGACCTCTATGACCAGTCCGAGTGCCCGGGGTCTCGCCCCCCCGGGTGCCCGGGGTCTTCCGGGGCGTTTCCCCACCTCCTCTGATCACCCCGGGTGCCCGGGGTCTTGGACCCGGGTGCCCAGGCTCCTCTACCACCTCCTCTTGGCCCCCTCCGGGTGCCCAGGGTTGAGACCTCCGGGTGCCCGCCCCCCTGATCTGTTGCTTTCCTTGTGTGTCCGGGTGCCTGGCATTTTGTCCCCGGGTGCCCGGGGTTGTGTGGTATTTTTCTCTGTTGGGTACGGGTGCCCGGACCCCTTTTGTCCGGGTGCCCGGGGTGGCGGCTGTGTGCAACGGCCACATTTTTCTTAGGGATATTTATACCCCCTTCTTCCACCTCCAACCCCATTTTGCTTGCAAGCTTCCCCCCCACCATTGTTGATCTCTTGGAGCTTTCTATGTCTCAATCCTCCCATGGATTCTTGCTAGTTTTTGGGGGAAAGGAGAGAGGAGATCTAGATCCACATTTCCACCAATCACTTTCTCCTTTATGTGAGGGGAACCCCTGGATCTAGATCTTGGAGTTCTTGGTGTTCTCCTTCTTGTTCTTTCTCTCATTTTCCTCCCTAGCATTAGTTGCTTTGGTGGGATTTGGGAGAGAAGGACTTGGGCACTCCATGTGCTCTTGCCATTGCATTTGGTGCATCGGTTTGAGTTCTCCACGGTGATACGTGGAAGTTACAAGTTGAGAAGCTTATTACTCTTGGGTGCTTGGTACCCTTGAGCTTGTTCCTCTTGGGTGCTTGAGCGCCTTAGACGGTTGGTGGTGTTCGGAGCTCAATCATTGTGGTGTAAAGCTCCGGGCAAGTGTCGGGGTCTCCAATTAGGTTGTGGAGATCGCCCCGAGCAATTTGATCTGCACGGTGACCGCCCCAAGGGTTGCCAAAGTGTACGGGTTCGGTGACCGCCCCAAGGGTTGTCATTTATGCAGGTTCGGTGACCGCCCTCAAGGGTCCCTTAGTGGAATCACGACATCTTGCATTGTGCGAGGGTGTGAGGAGATTACGGTGGCCCTAGTGGCTTCTTGGGGAGCATTGTGCCTCCACACCGCTCCAAACGGAGGTTAGCATCCGCAAGGGTGTGAACTTCGGGATACATCATTGTCTCCGCGTGCCTCGGTTATCTCTTACCCGAGCCCTTCACTTATGCACTTTACTTTGTGATAGCCATATTGTTTCTTGTCATATATCTTGCTATCACTTAGTTGTTTATCTTGCTTAGCATAAGTTGTTGGTTCCATAGATGAGCCTAGTTGTTGTAGGTTTTGTTCTTGACAAATTAACTGCTAGGTTTATTCCGCATTTGTTCAAGCCTAAACCATAATTATTTTAAAGCGCCTATTCCCCCCTCTAGGCGACATCATCGATCTTTCAATTGGTATCAGAGCCTCATCTATCTTTGTTAGGCTTAACTGCCTAGAGAGTAAAGATGTCGACTAGGGGATTAGGATTCTCTGACACTCTTTGTTTTGATGGCACAAATTTTGATGTTTGGGTAATTCGCTGAAGGAAATATGCCCTAGAGGCAATAATAAAGTTATTATTTATTTCCTTATTTCATGACAAATGTGTATTATTCATGCTAGAATTGTATTAACCGGAAACATAATACACGTGTGAATACATAGACAAAATAGTGTCACTAGTATGCCTCTACTTGACTAGCTCGTTAATGAAAGATGGTTAAGGTTTCCTAACCATAGACATGAGTTGTAATTTGATAAACGGGATCACATCATTAGGAGAATGATGTGATTGACTTGACCCATTCATTAGCTTAGCACTTGATCGTTTCAGTTCTTGCTATTGCTTTCTTCATGACTTATACATGTTCCTATGACTATGAGATTATGTAACTCCCGATTATCGGAGGAACACTTTGTGTGCTACCAAACGTCACAACGTAACTGGGTGTTATAAAGGTGCTCTACAGGTGTTTCCGATGGTGCTTGTTTAGTTGGCATAGATCAAGATTAGGATTTGTCACTCCGATTATCGGAGAGGTATCTTTGGGCCCTCTCGGTAATGCACATCACTATAAGCCTTGCAAGCAATGTGACTAATGAGTTAGTTGCGGGATGATGTATTATAGAACGAGTAAAGAAACTTGCCGGTAACGAGATTGAGCTAGGTATTGAGATACCGACGATCAAATCTCGGGCAAGTAACATACCGATGACAAAGGGAACAACATATGTTGTTATGCGGTTTGATCGATAAATATCTTCGTAGAATATGTAGGAGCCAATATGAGCATCCAGGTTCCGCTATTGGTTATTGACCGGAGACGTGTCTCGGTCATGTCTACATAGTTCTCGAACCCGTAGGGTCCGCATGCTTAACGTTCGGTGTCGATCGGTATTATGAGTTTATGTGTTTTGATGTCCCGAAGGTAGTTCGGAGTCCCGGATATGATCACGGACATGACGAGGAGTCTTGAAATGGTCGAGACATAAAGATCGAAATATTGGATGACTATGTTTGGACTTCGGAAGTGTTTTGGGAAAATTCGGGCATATACCAGAGTACCGGGGGGTTACCGGACCCCTCGAGGAGTATAATGGGCCTATTGGGCCCTAGTGGAGAAGAGGAGGGGCGGCCAAAGCAGGGCCGCGCACCCCTTCCCCTCTAGTACGAATTGGACAAGGAGGGGGGGCGGCGCCCCCCTTTCCTTCCCCCCTCTCTCCTCCTTCCCCCTTCTCCTACTCCTACTTGGAAAGGAGGAGTCCTACTCCCGGTGGGAGTAGGACTCACCCCTTGGCGCGCCCTCCTCCTGGCCGGCCGCCTCCCCCTTAGCTCCTTTATATACGGGGGCGGGGGGTACCCCAAGACACACAAGTTGATCATTGATCTTTAGCCGTGTGCGGTGCCCCCCTCCACTATAATCCACCTCGGTCATATCATATCGGTGCTTAGGGGAAGCCCTGCGTCGGTAGCTTCATCAACACCGTCATCACACCGTCGTGCTGACGGAACTCTCCCTCGAAGCTCTACTAGATCGTGAGTTCGTGGGACGTCACCGAGCTGAACGTGTGCAGATCACGGAGGTGTCGTACATTCGGTACTTGGATCGGTCGATCTTGAAGACGTACGACTACATCAACCGCATTGTCATTACGCTTTCTGTTGGGGAACGTAGTAATTTCAAAAATTTTCCTACGCACACGCAAGGATCATGGTGATGCATAGCAACGAGAGGGAAGAGTGTTGTCTACGTACCCTCGTAGACCGAAGCGGAAGCGATCACAACGTAGAGGAAGTAGTCGTACGTTCTCCTCGCGATCCAACCGATCCCAGCGCCGTTACTCCGGCGCCTCCGAAGTTCTTGGCACACGCTCAGCTCGATGACGCCTCCTCGGCTCCGATCCAGCAAAGCTCCGGGGAGAGAGAGTTCCACAAGACGACGGGCGTGGTGGCGATCTTGATGTTCTACCGACGCAGGCTTCGCCTAAGCACCGCTACGATATGACCGAGGTGGAATATGGTGGAGGGGGCACCGCACACGGCTAAGGAACGATCTCAAGGATCAACTTGTGTGTTCTAGGGTGCCCCCCGCCTGTGATATAAAGGAGCAAGGGGAGGGCCGGCCGCCCTAGGAGGCGCGCCAGGAGGGGGAGTCCTCCTCCCAGTGGGAGTAGGACTCCCTTTCCTAGTCCAACTAGGAAGGAGGAAGGGGAAGGAAAGAGAGGAGAGGAAGAGGGAAAGGGGCCGCCTCCTCCTTGTCCAATTCGGACTCCCCATGGGGGCGCGCCACCTCCGGTGCGGCCCTCTCTCTCCCTCTTGGCCCAATAAGGCCCATTACTTCCCGGGGTTCCGTAACCCTCCCAAGACTCCGGTTTTCTCCGAAACTTCCGAACCTTTCCGTGTCCGAATATAGCCGTCCAATATATCAATCTTTATGTCTCGATCATTTCGAGACTCCTCGCCATGTCCATGATCACATCCGGGACTCCGAACTCCTTCGGTACATCAAAATATACAAACTCATAATATAACCGCCATCGAAACCTTAAGCGTGCGGACCCTACGGTTCGAGAATAATGTAGACATGACCGAGACATCGCCTCCGTCAATAACCAATAGCGGGACCTGGATGTCCATATTGGCTCCTACATATTCTACGAAGATCTTTATCGGTCGCATCGCATAACAACATACGTTGTTCCCTTTGTCATCGGTATGTTACTTGCCCGAGATTCGATCGCCGGTATCCAATACCTAGTTCAATCTCAAGCATCGCAAGTCTCTTTACTCGTTCCGTAATACATCATCTTACAGCTAACTCATTAGTTGTAATGCTTGCAAGGCTTGGTGATGTGCATTACCGAGAGGGCCCAGAGATACCTCTCCGACAATCGGAGTGACAAATCCTAATCTCGAAATACGCCAACCCAACATCTGCCTTTGGAGACACCTGTAGTACTCCTTTATAATCACCCAGTTACGTTGTGACGCTTGGTAGTACCTAAAGTGTTCCTCCGTAAACGGAGTTGCATATTCTCATAGTTACAGAACATGCATAAGTCATGGATAAAAGCAATAGCAACATACTAAACGATCGGGTGCTAAGCTAATGGAATGGGTCATGTCAATCAGATCATTCAACCAATGATGTGACCTTGTTAATCAAATGACAACTCCTTTGTCTATGGTTAGGAAACTTAACCATCTTTGATTAACAAGCTAGTCTAGTAGAGGCATACTAGTGACACTGCTTGTCTATGTATTCACACATGTATTATGTTTCCGGTTAATACAATTCTAGCATGAATAATAAACATTTATCATGAAATAAGGAAATAAATAATAACTTTATTATTGCCTCTAGGGCATATTTCCTTCATCTCCCACTTGTACTAGAGTCAATAATCTAGATTACATAGTAATGATTCTAACACCCATGGAGTCTTGGTGCCGATCATGTTTTGCTCGTGGAAGAGGCTTAGTCAACGGGTCTGCTACATTCAGATCCGTATGTATCTTGCAAATCTCTATGTCTCCCACCGACTAAGTCCCGGATGGAATTGAAGCGTCTCTTAATGTGTTTGGTTCTCTTGTGAAATCTGGATTCCTTTGCTAAAGCAATTGCTCCAGATTGTCACAAAAGATTTTCATTGGACCCGATGCACTAGGTATGACACCTAGATCGGATATGAACTCCTTCATCCGCACTCCTTCATTAGCTGCTTCGAGCTGCTATGTATTCTCGCTTCACATGTAGATCCCGCCACGACGCTTTGTTTAGAACTGCACCAACCGACAGCTCCTCCGCTTAGTGTAAATACGTATCCGGTTTGCGATTTAGAATCGTCTGATCGCTGTCAAAGCTTGCATCAACGTAACTGCCACGATGAGCTCTTTGTCACCTCCATATACGAGAAACATATCCTTAGTCCTTTTCGTGTATTTCAGGATGTTCTTGACCGCTGTCCAAAGGATCCACTCTGGATTACTTTGGTACCTCCTGCTAAGCTTATAGCAAGGCACACATCAGGTCTGGTACACAGCATTGCATACATGATAGAGCCTATGACCGAGGCATAGGGAACATCTTTCATTTTCTCTCTATCTTCATGCGGTGGTCGGGCATTGAGTCTGACTCAACTTCACACCTTGTAACACAGGCAAGAACCCTTTCTTTGCTTGATCCATTTTGAACTTTTCAAAATTTTGTCAAGGTATGTGCTTTGTGAAAGTCCAATTAAGCGTCTTGATCTATCTCTATAGATTTTGATGCCCAATATGTAAGCAGCTTCACCGAGGTCCTTCATCGAAAAACTCTTATTCAAGTATCCCTTTATGCTATTCAGAATTTCATATCATTTCCGATTAGTAATATGTCATCTACATATAATATCGTAAATGCTACAGAGCTCCCACTCACTTTCTTGTAAATACAAAGGCTTCTCCAAAAGTCTCAGATAAACCCAAATGCTTTGATCACACTATCAAAGCGTTTATTCCAACTCCGAGATGCTTGCACCAGTCCATAAATGGATCGCTGGAGCTTGCACACTTTGTTAGCTCCCTTTGGATCGATAAAACCTTCTGGTTGCATCATATACAACTCTTCTTCCGTAAAACCATTCAGAATGCGTCTTTACATCCATTTGCCAAATTTCATAATCATAAAATGCAGCAATTGCTAACATGATTCGGACAGACTTAAGCATCGCTACGGGTGAGAAGGTCTCATCGTAGTCAATTCCTTGAACTTGTCGAAAACCCTTTGCGACAAGTCGAGCTTTGTAGACAGTAATATTACCGTCGGCCAGTCTTCTTCTTGAAGATCCACTTGTTTTCTATTGCTTGCCGACCCTCGGGCAAGTCAACCAAAGTCCATACTTTGTTTTCATACATGGATCCCATCTCAGATTTCATGGCCTCAAGCCATTTTATGGAATCTGGGCTCACCATCGCTTCTTCATAGTTCGTAGGTTCATCATGATCTAGTAGCATGACTTCCGAACAGGATTACCGTACCACTCAGTGCGGATTTTACTCTGGTTGATCTACGAGGTTCAGAGTAACTTGATCTCAAGTTTCATGATCAACATCATCAACTTCCTCACTATTTGGTGTAGATGTCGCAGAAACCGTTTCGTGATAAACTACTTTCAAATAAGGGAGAAGGTACAATTACCTCATCAAGTTCTACTTTTCTCCCACTCACTTCTTTCGAGAGAAACTCCTTCTCTAGAAAGGATCCATTCTTAGCAACAAATGTCTTGCCTTCGGATCTGTGATAGAAGGTGTACCCAATCGCCTCCTTTGGGTATCCTATGAAGACACATTTCTCCGATTTAGGTTCGATCTTATCAGGTTGAAGCTTTTTCACATAAGCATCGCATCCCCAAAATTTAAGAAACGACAACTTTGGTTTCTTGCTAAACCATAGTTCATAAGGTGTCGTCTCAACGGATTTTGATGGTGTTCTATTCAGCGTGAATGCGGCCGTCTCAAGAGCATAACCCCAAAACGATAGCGGTAAATCAGAAGAGACATCATAGATCGCACCATATCTAGTAAAGTGCGACACGACTCTCGGACACACCATTGCGCTGTGGTGTTCCGGGTGGCGTGAGTTGCGAAACTATTCCGCATTGTTTCAAATGTAGACCAAACTCGTAACTCAAATATTCGCCTCCACGATCAGATCGTAGAAACTTTATTTTCTTATTACGATGATTTTCAACTTCACTCTGAAATTCTTTGAACTTTTCAAATGTTTCAGACTTATGTTTCATTAAGTAGATATACCCATATCCGCTTAAATCATCTGTGAAGGTGAGAAAATAACGATATCCGCCATTTAGCCTCAACATTCATTGGACCACATACATCTGTATGTATGATTTCCAACAAATCTGTTGCTCTCTCCATAGTACCGAGAACGGGTTTTAGTCATCTTGCCCATGAGGCACGGTTCGCAAGTGCCAAGTGATTCATAATCAAGTGACTCCAAAAGTCCATCAAGATGGAGTTTCTTCATGCGCTTTATACCGATATGACCTAAACGGCAAGCCACAAATAAGTCGCACTATCATTATCAACTCTGCATCTTTTGGTTTCAACATTATGAATATGTGTATCACTACTATCGAGATTCATTAAAATAGACCACTCTTCAAGGGTGCATGACCATAAAAGATATTATTCATATAAATAGAACAACCATTATTCTCTGATTTAAATGAATAACCGTCTCGCATCAAACAAGATCCAGATATAATGTTCATGCTCAACGCCGCACCAAATAACAATTATTTAGGTCTAAAACTAATCCGAAGGTAGATGTAGAGGTAGCGTGCCGACCGCGATCACATCGACTTTGGAACCATTTCCCACGCCGCATTGTCACCTCGTCCTTTGCCGTTGTTCGCAATCCATAGTCCCCTGCTTCGAGTTGCAAATATTAGCAATGTAACCGTGATCAAATACCTGTGTGCTATCGCGAGCTCTAGTAAGGTACACATCAATAACATGTATATCACATATACCTTTGTTCACTTTGCCATCCTTCTTATCCGCCAAATACTTGGGGCAGTTCCGCTTCCAAAGGACTACCGCTTGCGGTAGAAGCACTCAGTTTCATGTTTAGGTCCGGACTTGGGTTTCTTCTCCGAGCAAAGCAACTTGTTTGCTGTTCTTCTTGAAGTTCCCCTTCTTCTCCCCTTTGCCTTTCTTCTTGAAACTAGTGGTCTTATTGACCATCAACACTTGATGCTCCTTCTTGATTTCTACCTCCGCAGCCTTTAGCATTGCGAAGAGCTCGTGCATAGTCTTTACTAACCCTTGCATATTATAGTTCATCACGAAGCCTTTGTAGCTTGGTGGCGGTGATTGAAGAATTCTGTCAATGACACAATCATCCGGAAGATCAACTCCCGCTTGAGTCAAGTGATTGTAATACCCGGACATTCCGAGTATGTGCTCACCGACAGACCCATTCTCTTCCATCTTGCAGCTATAGAACTTATTGGAGACTTCATATCTCTCAATCCGCATTCTGTTGAAATATCAACTTCAACTCCTGGAACATCTCATATGCTCCATGATGTTCAAAACGTCGTTGAAGACCCGGTTCTAAGCCGTAAAGCATGGCACATCGAACTATAGAGTAGTCATCACTTTTGCTCGCCAGACGTTCTTAACGTCGCTCGGTTGCATCAAGAAGAAGCTGGCACCTAGCGGTGCATCCAGACGTAACTCTTCTCAGGCAAGAATGAGGATAATCCTCGTGTTACGGACCCAGTCCGTGTAATTGCTACCATCATATTTCAACTTTGCTTTCTCAAGGAACGCATTAAAATTCAACGGAACAACAGACGAGCCATCTATCTATAAATGTACATAGACAAGCAAGATACTATCAGTACTAAGTTCATGATAAATTTAAGTTCAATTAATCATATTACTTAAGAACTCCCACTTAGACGTACATCTCTCTAGTCATCTAAGTGATCACGTGATCCAAATCAACTAAACCATAACCGATCATCACGTGAGATGGAGTAGTTTTCAATGGTGAACATCTTATGTTGATCATATCTACTATATGATTCACGCCGACCTTTCGGTCTCCGTGTTCCGAGGCCATATCTCGCATATGCTAGGCTCGTCAAGTATAACTGAGTATTCTGCGTGTGCAAAACTGGCTTGCACCCGTTGTAGATGGACGAGAGCTTATCACACCCGATCATCACGTGGTGTCTCTAAGACGATTTAACTTTGGCAACGGTGCATACTCGTGGAGAACACTACTTGATAATTTTAGTGAGAGATCATCTTAAAATGCTACCGTCAATCAAAGCGTAATAAGATGCATAAAGGATAAACATCACATGCAGTCAATATAAGTGATATGATATGGCCATCATCATCTTGTGCTTGTGATCTCCATCTCGGCACCGTCGTGATCACCATCGCCACCGGCGCGACACCTTGATCTCCATCGCAGCATCGTTGTCGTTACGCCCATCTATTGCTTCTACGACTATCGCTACCGCTTAGTGATAAAGTAAAGCAATTACAGTATGCGTTGCATTTCATACAATAAAGCGACAACCATATGGCTCCAGCTAGTTGCCGATAACTTCGTTACAAAACATGATCATCTCATACAATAAAATATAGCATCACGTCTTGACCATATCACATCATTAACATGCCCGCAAAAACAAGTTAGACGTCCTCTACTTTGTTGTTGCAAATTTTACGTGGCTGCTACGGGCTTAAGCAAGAACCAATCTCACCTACGCATCAAGACCACAACGATACTTCGTCAAATAGACTCCGCTTTTAACCTTCTCAAGGACCGGGCGTAGCCACACTCGGTTCAACTAAAGTGAGAGAGACAGACACCCGCCAGCCACCTTTAAGCACGAGTGCTCAGAACGGTGAAACCAGTCTCGCGTAAGCGCACGCTGGCGTAATGTCGGTCCGGCCGCTTCATCTCACAATACCGCTGAACCAAAGTATGACATGCTGGTAGGCGATGACTTGTATCGCCCACAAATCACTTGTGTTCTACTCGTGCAAAACATCAAACCATAAAAACCTAGGCTCGGATGCCACTGTTGGGGAACGTAGTAATTTCAAAAAATTTCCTACGCACACGCAAGGATCATGGTGATGCATAGCAACGAGAGGGAAGAGTGTTGTCTACGCACTCGTGAGACCAAGCGGAAGCGATCACAACGTAGAGGAAGTAGTCGACGCTCTCCTCGCGATCCAACCGATCCCAGCGCCATACTCCGGCGCCTCGAAGTTCTTGGCACACGCTCAGCTCGATGACGCTCCTCGGGCTCCGATCCAGCAAAGCTCGGGAGAGAGAGTTCCACAAGACGACGGCGTGCAGGACGATCTTGATGTTCTACTCGACGCAGGCTTCGCCTAAGCACCGCCACGATATGACCGAGGTGGAATATGGTGGAGGGGGCACCAGACACGGCTAAGGAACGATCTCAAGGATCAACTTGTGTGTTCTAGGGTGCCCCCCTGCCCCCTGATATAAAGGAGCAAGGGGGAGGGCCGGCCGGCCCTAGGAGGCGCGCCAAGGGAGGGGGGAGTCCTCCTCCTAGTGGGAGTAGGACTCCCCTTTCCTAGTCCAACTAGGAAGGAGGAAGGGGGAAGGAAAGAGAGGGAGAGGAAGAGGGAAAGGGGGGCCGCGCCCCCCCCCTCCTTGTCCAATTCGGACTCCCCATGGGGGGGGGCGCCACCTCCTGGTGCGGCCCTCTCTCTCCCCTCTTGGCCCAATAAGGCCCATTACTTCCCCGGGGGGTTCCGGTAACCCCTCCGGCACTCCGGTTTTCTCCGGAAACTTCCGGAACCTTTCCTGTCCGAATATAGCCGTCCAATATATCAATCTTTATGTCTCGATCATTTCGAGACTCCTCGTCATGTCCATGATCACATCCGGGACTCCGAACTCCTTCGGTACATCAAAATATACAAACTCATAATATAACCGTCATCGAAACCTTAAGCGTGCGGACCCTACGGTTCGAGAATAATGTAGACATGACCGAGACACGTCTCCAAATAATAACCAATAGCGGGACCTGGATGTCCATATTGGCTCCTACATATTCTACGAAGATCTTTATCGGTCGGACCGCATAACAACATACGTTGTTCCCTTTGTCATCGGTATGTTACTTGCCCGAGATTCGATCGTCGGTATCCAATACCTAGTTCAATCTCAAGCATCGGCAAGTCTCTTTACTCGTTCGTAATACATCATCTCACAGCTAACTCATTAGTTGTAATGCTTGCAAGGCTTGGTGATGTGCATTACCGAGAGGGCCCAGAGATACCTCTCCAACAATCGGAGTGACAAATCCTAATCTCAAATACGCCAACCCAACATCCGCCTTTGGAGACACCTGTAGTACTCCTTTATAATCACCCGATTACGCCAGACGCTTGGTAGTACCCAAAGTGTTCCTCCGTAAACGGAGTTGCATATTCTCATAGTTACAGGAACATGCATAAGTCATGGATAAAAGCAATAGCAACATACTAAACGATCGGGTGCTAAGCTAATGGAATGGGTCATGTCAATCAGATCATTCAACCAATGATGTGACCTTGTTAATCAAATGACAACTCCTTTGTCTATGGTTAGGAAACTTAACCATCTTTGATTAACAAGCTAGTCTAGTAGAGGCATACTAGTGACACTGTTTGTCTATGTATTCACACATGTATTATGTTTCCGGTTAATACAATTCTAGCATGAATAATAAACATTTATCATGAAACAAGGAAATAAATAATAACTCTATTATTGCCTCTAGGGCATATTTCCTTCACTTCCGCTTACGGTCCATGAGGGTACGTGGACGACACTCTCCCCTCTTATTGCTATGCATCACCATGATCTTGCATGTGCGTAGGAATTTGTATGAAATTACTGCGTTCCCCAACAGTGGTATCAGAGCCAAGTTTATGTGTAGATGTTATATGCACGAGTAGAACACAAGTGAGTTGTGGGCGATACAAGTCATACTGCTTACCAGCAGGTTGATACGTCCATTTTGCATCATGCTTTTATATCGATATTTATTGCATTATGGGTTGTTATTACACGTTATGTCACAATACTTAAGGCTATTCTCTCTTATTACACGTTATGATGAAGAGGGAGAATGCCGGCAGCTGGAATTCTGGCTGGAAAAGGAGCAAATATTTGAAACCTATTCTGCACAACTCCAAAAGTCCTAAAACTCCACGAAAGTCATTTTTGGAATTAATAAGAATTACTGAGCAAAGAAAGTACCAGAGGGGCCCCACACCTTGTCCACGAGGGTGGGGGTCGCCTCACCGGGCGCGCCCACATTGTGGGCCCTCGTGGCCTCCGGTGCCCATCTTCCGCTATATGAAGGCTTTTACCTCGAAAAATCATAAGCAAGCTTATGGGACGAAACTCCGCCGCCACGAGGCGGGACCTTGGCGGAACTAATCTAGGGCTCCATGAGCTGTTCTCGGGAAACTTCCGGAGGGGGAAATCATCACCATCGTCATCACCAATGATCCTCTCATCGGGAGGGGGTCAATCTTCATCAACATCTTCACTAGCACCATCTCCTCTCAAAACCCTAGTTCATCTCTTGTATCCAATCTTGTATCAAAACCACAAATTGATACCTGTGGGTTGCTAGTAGTGTTGATTACTCCTTGTAGTTGATGCTAATTGGTTTACTTGGTGGAAGATCATATGTTCAGATCCTTAATGCATATTAATACTCCTTTGATCATGAACATGAATATGCTTTGTGAGTAGTTACGCTTGTTCCTGAGGACATGGGTGCATTCTTGCTACTAGTAGTCATGTGAATTTGGTATTCATTCGATATTTTGATGAGATGTATGTTGTCTCTCCTCTAGTGGTGTTATGTGAACGTCGACTACATGACACTTCACCATTATTTGGGCCTAGAGGAAGGCATTGGGAAGTAATAAGTAGATGATGGGTTGCTAGAGTGACAGAAGCTTAAACCCTAGTTTATGCGTTGCTTCGTGAGGGGCTGATTTGGATCCACTAGTTTCATGCTATGGTTAGGTTTACCTTAATACTTCTTTTGTAGTTGCGGATGCTTGCAATAGGGGTTAATCATAAGTGGGATGGTTGTCCAAGAAAGGGCAGTACCCAAGCACCGGTCCACCCACATATCAAATTATCAAAGTACCGAACGCGAATCATATGAGCGTGATGAAAACTAGCTTGACGATAATTCCCATGTGTCCTCGGGAGCGCTTTTCTCATTATAAGAATTTTTCCAGGCTTGTCCTTTGCTACAAAAAGGATTGGGCCACCTTGCTGCACTTTATTTACTTTCATTGCTTGTTACCCGTTACAAATTATCCTATCACAAAACTATCTGTTACCTTCAATTTCAAAGGTTTGCAGAGAATACCTTCTCGAAACCGCTTGTCATTTCCTTTTGCTCCTCGTTGGGTTCGACACTCTTACTTATCGAAAGGACTACGATAGATCCCCTGTACTTGTGGGTCATCAAGACTCTTTTCTGGCGCCGTTGCCGGGGAGTGAAGCGAGCTTGCAAGTATTCTCGATGATGTTGTTAAGAGGAAGGTCTTCCCTTTATCTTTGAAGGGAGACACATTAACATGGTATAGGCTATGTGATGATATGGGATCTTGGAATTATAAACGATTGAAGTTGGAATTTCACCAGAAGTTCTATCCTATGCATCTTGTTCATCGTGATCGTAATTACATATATAATTTCTAGCCTCGTGAAGGAGAAAGCATCGCTCAAGCTTGGGGGAGGCTTAAGTCAATGTTATATTCATGCCCCAATCATGAGCTCTTAAGAGAAATGATTATTCAAAAATTTTATGCTCGGCTTTCTCTCAATGATCGCACCATGCTTGATACTTCCTGTGCTGGTTCTTATATGCTGAAGACTACTGAATTCAAGTGGGATTTATTGGAAGGAATTAAACGCAACTCTGAAGATTGGGGTTCCGACGATGGTAAGGAGTCAGGTATGACACCTAAGTTTGATTGTGTTAAATCTTTTATGGATACCGATGCTTTTCGTGGATTTAGCGCTAAATATGGACTTGACTCGAGATAGTAGCTTCTTTTGTGAATCTTTTGTTGCTCACGTTGATCTCCCTAAGGAGAAGTGGTTTAAATATGATCCTCCCATCAAGTAAAAGTAGTTGCACCTATTATAGTTGAAGAAAAGACTATCACTTATAATGATCCTATTGTTCCTACTACTTATGTTGAGAAACCACCTTTTCCTGTTAGGATAAAGGATCATGCTAAAGCTTCAACCGTGGTTCATAAGAGTAATACTAGAACTTATACACCTCCTGAGCAAATTAAAGTTGAACCTAGTATTGCTATAGTTAAAGATCTCTTGGCTGATAATATAGATGGGCATGTTATTTACTTCTGTGGTGAAACTGCTAATATTGCTAAACCCGATGCTAAGATACATAGACCCGTTGTAGGCATGCCTGTTATTTCTGTTAAAATAGGAGATCATTGTTATCATGGCTTATGTGATATGGGTGCTAGTGCTAGTGCAATACCTCATTCCTTATATGAAGAAATTATGCATGATATCACACCCGCTGAGTTAGAAGATATTGATGTTACTATTAAGCTTGCCAATAGAGATACTATTTCACCAGTTGGGATTGTTAGAGATGTTCAAGTCTTGTGTGGGAAGGTTAAATATCCTGCTGATTTTCTTGTTCTTGGTTCCCCATAAGATGACTTTTGTCCCATTATATTTGTTAGACCCTTCTTGAATACTGTTAATGCTAGGATTGATTGTGAAAAGGATGTTGTTACAATTGGCTTAGGGGATATGTCTCATGAGTTTAATTTTGCTAAGTTTCGTAGACAACCCCACGATAAAGAATTGCCTAGTAAGGATGAAATTATTGGTCTTGCTTCTATTGTCGTGCCTCCTACTGATCCGTTAGAACAATATTTGCTAGACCATGAAAATGATATGTTTATGAAGGAAAGAAGGGAAATAGATGAAGTATTCCTTCAACAGGGTCCTATTATGAAACACAACTTACCTGTTGAAATCCTAGGGGATCCCCCTCCACCCAAGGGTGATCCCATGTTTGAGCTCAAACCTTTACCTGATAATCTTAAATATGCTTATCTTGATGAAAAGAAGATATATCCTGTTATTATTAGTTCTAACCTTTCAGAGCAAAAAGAGGAAAGATTATTGAAAACTCTGAAGAAGCACCGTGCTGCTATTGGATATACTCTGGATGATCTTAATGGCATTAGTCCCACTCTATGCTAACATAAAATTAAATTGGACGAAGGCTCCAAACCAGCTAGAGATCCTCAACGACGGTTAAATCCTAAAATGAAAGAAGTGGTAAGAAAGGAGATACTAAAGCTCCTTGAGGCAGGTATAATTTATCCCGTTGCTGATAGTGATTGGGTAAGTCCTGTCCATTGCGTCCCTAAGAAGGGAGGTATTACTGTTGTTCCTAATGATAAAGATGAATTGATCCCACAAACTAAATAAAGCTACTAAGAAAGATCATTACCCTTTACCTTTTATTGATCAAATGCTAGAAAGACTATCAAAACATACACATTTCTGCTTTCTAGATGGTTACTCTGATTTCTCTCAAATACCTGTGTCAGCGGAGGATCAATCAAAAACTACTTTTACTTGCCCTTTCGGTACTTTTGCTTATAGACGTATGCCTTTTGGTTTATGTAATGCACCTGCTACCTTTCAAAGATGCATGCTGGCTATATTCTCTGACCTCTGTGAAAAGATTTGTGAGGTATTCATGGATGACTTCTCCGTTTATGGATCCTCTTTTGATGATTGCTTGAGCAACCTTGATTGAGTTTTGCAGAGATGCGAAGACACTAGTCTCGTCTTGAATTGGGAAAAGTGTCACTTAATGGTTAATGAAGGCATTGTCTTGGGGCATAAAATTTCTGCAGAAGTTGATAAAGCTAAAGTTGATGCTATTGAAAAGATGCCATGTCCCAAGGACATTAAAGGTATAAGAAGTTTCCTTTGTCATGCCGGTTTTTATAGGAGGTTCATTAAGGAATTTTCTAAAATCTCTAGGCCTCTGACTAATGCAAAAAGATATTCCTTTTGTCTTTGATGATGATTGTGTAGAAGCATTTGAAATACTTAAGAAAGCTTTGATCACTGCACCTATTGTCCAGCCACCCGATTGGAATTTACCCTTCGAAATTATGTGTGATGCTAGTGATTATGCTGTAGGTGCTGTTCTAGGGCAAAGAGTTGATAAGAAATTAAATGTTATCCAATATGCTAGTAAAACTCTTGATACTGCCCAGAGAAATTATGCTACTACTGAAAAATAATTCTTAGCAATTGTATTTGCTTGTGATAAGTTTAGACCTTATATTATTGATTCTAAAGTAACTATTCACACTGACCATGCTGCTATTAAATATTTTATGGAAAAGAAAGATGCTAAGCCTAGACTTATTAGATGGGTTCTCTTGCTCCAAGAATTTGATTTGCATATTATTGATAGAAAGGGAGCTGAGAACCCCGTTGCAGACAACTTGTCTAGGTTAGAGAATGTTCTTGATGACCCACTACCTATTGATGATAGCTTTCCTGATGAACAATTAGCGGTCATTAATGCTTCTCGCACTGCTCCATGGTATGCTGATTATGCTAATTACATTGTTGCTAAATTTATACTGCCTAGTTTCACATACCAGCAAAAGAAAAAGTTCTTTTATGATTTAAGACATTACTTCTGGGATGACCCACACCTTTATAAAGAAGGAGTAGATGGTGTTATTAGACGTTGTGTACCTGCGCATGAACAGGAACAGATCCTACGCAAGTGTCACTCCGAACCATATGGAGGACACCACGTTGGAGATAGAACTGCACATAAGGTATTGCAATCCATTTTTTATTGGCCTACTCTCTTCAAAGATGCTCGCAAGTTTGTCTTGTCTTGTGATGAATGTCAAAGAATTGGTAATATTAGTAGACATCAAGAAATGCCTATGAATTCTTCTCTTGTTATTGAACCATTTGATGTTTGGGGCTTTGATTATATGGGACCTTTTCCTACCTCTAATGGATACACACATATTTTAGTTGCTGTTGATTACGTTACTAAGTGGGTAGAAGCTATTCCAACTAGTAGTGCTGATCATAACACCTTTATTAAGATGCTTAAAGAAGTTATTTTTTCGAGGTTTGGAGTCCCTAGATATCTTATGACTGATGGTGGTTCACATTTTATTCATGGTGCTTTTCATAAAATGCTTGCTAAGTATGATGTTAATCATAGAATTGCATCTCCTTATCACCCACAGTCTAGCGGCCAAGTAGAGTTGAGCAATAGAGAGCTCAAATTAATTTTGCATAAGACTGTTAATAGATCTAGAAAGAATTGGTCCAAAAAACATGATGATGCATTATGGGCCTATAGAACTACATATAAAAATCCTATGGGTATGTCTCCGTATAAGATGGTTTATGGAAAAGCATGTCACTTACCTCTCGAACTTGAACATAAAGCATATTGGGCTATTAAAGAGCTCAACTATGACTTCAAACTTGCCGGTGAGAAGAGGTTATTTGACATTAGCTAACTTGATGAATGGAGAACCCAAGCCTATGAGAATGCCAAGATGTTCAAAGAAAAAGTTAAAAGATGACATGACAAAAGAATACAAAAACGTGAGTTTAACGTAGGTGATTATGTGATGCTATTCAACTCTCGTTTAAGATTTTTTGCAGGAAAACTTCTCTCTAAGTGGGAAGGTCCTTACGTTATGGAGGAGGTCTATCGTTCCGGTGCCATAAAAATCAACAACTTCAAAGGCACAAATCTAAAGGTGGTGAATGCTACGTCTTGAGCTTGCGTTGGTTTTCCTTCAAGAGGAAAGGGTGATGCAGCAATAGTAGTGTAAGTATTTCCCTCAGTTTTTGAGAACCAATGTATCAATCCAGTAGGAGGCTCCTCAAAATTCCCAAGCACCTACACAAACAAACAAAGAACTCGCAACTAACGCAATAAAGGGGTTGTGAATCCTTTCATGGCCACTTGCGAAAGTGAGATCTAATAGAGATAGTATGATAAGATAAATATATTTTTGGTATTTTATAATATAGATGCAAAAAGTAAAGATGCAAAAATGTAGATTGGAAACAAATATGATAAGAGATAGACCCGGGGGCCATAGGTTTCACTAGTGGCTTCTCTCAAGATAGCATAAGTATTACGGTGGGTGAACAAATTACTGTCGAGCAATTGATAGAAAAGCGAATAATTATGAGATTATCTAGGCATGATCATGTATATAGGCATCACGTCCGTGACAAGTAGACCGACTCACCGCATCTACTACTATTACTCCACACATCGACCGACTCCTGCCTGCATCTAGATTATTAAGTTCATAAGAACAGAGTAACGCATTAAGCAAGATGACGTGATGTAGAGGGACAAACTCAAGCAATATGATATAAACCCCATCTTTTTATCCTCGATGGCAACAATACAATACGTGCCTTGCAACCCTTTCTGTCACTGGGTAAGGACACCGCAAGATTCAACCCAAAGCTAAGCACTTCTCCCATGGCAAAAAGATCAATCTAGTAGGCCAAACCAAACTGATAATTCGAAGAGACTTGCTAAGATAACTCAATCATACATAAAAGAATTCAGAGAAGATTCAAATATTATTCATAGATAAACTAGATCATAAACCCACAATTCATCGATCTCGACAAACACACCGCAAAAAGAGTTTACATCGAATAGATCTCCACAAGAGAGGGGGAGAACATTGTATTGAGATCCAAAAAGAGAGAAGAAGCCATCTAGCTAATAACTATGGGCCCGCAGGTCTGTGGTAAACTACTCACAACTCATCGGAGGGGCTATGGTGTTGATGTAGAAGCCCTCCATGGTTGACTCCCTCTCCGGCAGAGCGCCGACGAAGGCTCCAAGAGATCTCGCGGATACAGAAGGTTACAGCGGTGGAAATTGTGTTTCGTTGGCTCCCTGGATGTTTTTGGGGTACGTAGGCTTATATAGGAGGAAGAAGTACGTCGGTGGACGCCCGAGGGGCCCACGAGACAGGGGGCTGCACCCTATAGGGGGGGGGCGCCTTCCTATCTCGTGGAGGCCTCGGCTGCTTCTTGACTTGCACTCCAAGTCCTCTGGATCACGTTCGTTCCAAAAATCACGCTCCCGAAGGTTTCATTCCGTTTGGACTCCGTTTGATATTCCTTTTCTTCGAAATACTGAAATAGGAAAAAAAACAGCAATACGGGCTGTGCCTCCGGTAAGTAGGTTAGTCCCAAAAATGATATAAATGTGTAAAATAAAGCCCATAAACATCCAAAAGGGGTAATATAATAGCATGGAACAATAAAAAATTATAGATACATTGGAGACGTATCAGTGAACGGTCAAAGAATCAAACATTATATCTCAGGTAATCCCATAAATATTGAAACTAATATTATTGAAACCGTAACCCCGGAGGAATACATAAGGGACACTTTCCGTAACGCTTGCAGACTCGAAAAGGAATAGGTATGTGGTACGGTAGGTAAACAGACTCCAAAACAATTCTAATGGCATTTTTTCTTCGTTTTGGAATATTTAAGAATTTTGGAAAGCAAGAAGTAATCCGGGAAGGACACGAGGTTTCCACGAGGGTGGAGGGCGCCCCCTGAGGGAGTCCTGGAATAGGGGGTATCCGGACAGCCGGACTATATACTTTGGCCGGACTGTTGGACCGTGAAGATACAAGACTCAAGACTTCGTCCCGTGTTCGGGTGGGACTCTCCTTTGCGTGGAAGACAAGCTTGGCGATCCGGATGTTAGATCTCCTTCTTTATAACCGACTCTGTGTAACCCTAGCCTCCTCCGGTGTCTATATAAACCGGAGGGTTTAGTCCGTAGGACAAGAACAATCATAATCATCATAGGCTAGCTCCTAGGGTTTAGCCTCTACGATCTCGTGGCAGATCAACTCTTGTAATACTCATATCATCAAGATCAATCAAGCAGGAAGTAGGGTATTACCTCCATCGAGAGGGCCCGAACCTTGGTAAAACATCGTGTCCCTGCCTCCTGTTACCATTAGCCTTAGACGCACAGTTTGGGACCCCCTACCCGAGATCCGCCGGTTTTGACACCGACATTGGTGCTTTCATTGGGAGTTCCTCTGTGTCGTCGCGGCAAGGCTCGATGGCTCCTTCAAACATCAACAACGGCGTGGTCCAGGGTGAGACTTTTCTCCCCGGACAGATCTTCGTGTTCGGCGGCTTCACACTGCGGGCCAATTCGCTTGGCCATCTGGAGCAGATCGACAACTACACCCCTGGCCTTCAGGTCCGGTTCGTAAAATTAAACTACACGGCCGATGTCCGCGAAGAATTGATCTTCGATGGATTCAGGCCTATGCCAGGAGCGTCGAACTGTCACGACGAGCACGGCTTAGACCAGCTGTCAGACAATACTCGGGATATCGCACCTGCAATAGCTCTGGACCTAAATCCGGGGCAGATCGCGTCGTCCGAGGATGGGTGGATGGACCCCGCCACGGATGCCGCATACTCATCAGCGGTAGAGCCGAACACGGACTCCACCCCCAAGGAAGCCTGTGTCACCGGACCCCCGAACTTGTGTCCGGCTGTAGGTTCCAAACCGCGCACACCCGAGCCCACCGAATCCGGTTGGGCTCCGGTAATGGAGTTCACCGCAGCGGATATCTTTCAGCACTCGCCCTTCGGCGACATGCTGAATTCATTAAGGTCTCTCTCTTTGTCAGGAGACTCTTGGCCGAACTATGTCCGGCTCGAGTGGGAAGCAGGAAACGAGGAAATTCGTTGCCCACCCACCACCCACTTCATTGCCACTATCGACGATTTTACCGACGTGCTTGACTTCGACCCCGATGACATTGACGGTGTGGAAGATGATGCAGGAGAAGAACAAGAATCACCGCCCACGAGGCGCTGGATAGCCACCTCCTCGTATGATATATATATATATATATATATATATATATATATATATATATATATATATATATATATATATATATATATATATATGGTGGACACTTCCAGAGAAACCAATGGCGATGAGGCAACAGAGGATAACCCCTTACGGAAGAAACCAAAGCATGGGCGTCGTTGGCGCCGCTCCAAGCCCCGCCACAGCAATACCGGCACAGGAGACGAAAACAATCTAGATGGTGCCGAAGACGAATACAATCCCGATCAGCCTGCCTTCGAGCAGGCCAAACAGGAAGACAGGCAGATTAGCCCAGATGAACAGGCAACAGACGGATACTCGGAGGAAGATAACCACACGCCTCCCTCCGAAGACGAGGTGAGCCTCGACGACGATGAATTCGGCGTGCCTGAGGTTCCCATAGAGCAGGTTCGCTTCAAGCGGCGGCTCATGGCCACTGCAAGAAGCCTGAAAAAGAAGCAGCAGCAGCTCCAAGTTGACCAAGATCTGCTCACAGATAGATGGACTAAGGTCCTGGCAGCCGAGGAATACGGACTCGACCGCCCCACCAAAGGGTACCCAAAGCACAATTTGCTACCTCAACTTGAGAAGGAGGTCCTAAAGCCCACACCCCGATGCCAATACGCAGGAAACACGAGGCAGCATCCATAAACCACGACGCAACAGACATAAGCGTCACAAAAATAATGGTGACGCCCAAGTCGGTGTTGGATTCCGTGGCTCCCAGTCCGGTCAGCGGAAAGAGAACAATACAGGCCCATCCGGCCCGGGCAGCATACTCGACCAACCATGTCAAATTCATGGTACCCCTGGAAGGGCAGCCAATCATACCAATAGAGAATGCCGGATCTTCAAAACAAAACGGCCGGTCGTTCGCCGGAAACAATAAAAAGGGGTCTCAAAGTTATGAAGACAACGAGGAGCCCAGACCATCAAACATTATGAGGTAAAAGAAAAATACTCCCCAAACCAACAAGGGAACGCATGTGTACTCCTTGGGATGCCGACTCAACAATACAAGTCACCCCACAGTACAAAAATACGGCCGATCATCTCCGATCACACGGACCGTCCAGCCAATTTCAACCATGGCAATTCAATTGCACTTACCATCGACCCAACAGTTGGTGGGTTCCGCCTCACGCAAACCCTATTGGCATAAACAGCAACCCAAACTTGCTGCACCAAGACACAGTTCACCAGATAGGTATTGATCGCTCGAGGATCAAACCCACTAAAAACATCTTCTCAAAGATGTCATTGCAGGTGTAAAGGCCAAGTTTTACAGGCCCACCACCCTGGAGGTTGTCTTCGGATCACCAAACAAACACCATACCGAAGAGTAAGTCTTCGGCATCGTCCCCTTATACAGTAACTATCATATACTACCGGGACGAACCGCATTGGCTCGACTCAACGCGGTACCACACCATGCCAAACCCACGTGACATAGTCACAATTATGGGCAAGGCCGAACTCCACCCCAACACTGGAAAGTATACCGTCGCTGAGGCAGCGAGTTGTGCCTTTCTATCGAACCTCGATTCGACAGCCAACCCCCCGAAGACCAACAAAGGAGTCCGAGCTACTTTACGGCATGATAGCCCGGCTCGACCAGGCTCCGATCAAGCACCCGCGGTTCAACCACCCTATGACACGCAAAATGCCTCTAAGCATTTTTCTTTATAGGCTCACTTTTGTGCAGAACAGGACTGGCAACATGGAATCAGCTCGGACGCACAAAGAGGGAATACACAAGTATGCCCCAGGAAGACAGTCCGGATACACTTCGAATCCGCACATAGCTTCCTCCCGTCCGGTCGCAACAGGTTCCGCCAGTATACCTCCTTTCATAGCATAAACCATACTTATATGCATAGACGTGTCACTCCACTATAACACGTAGAACTATATGACACTTACCGGCCGTCATTCCTCATTGACGCCTTTTTCATCATAACGACACTCGCACATAGTGTCATGCCTCACTATGCCAGGGGCTTCATTGTCCTCATAATATGGCAACAAAGTCCGGCCACCCTCTCGGTCGCCCGGCACCCCGAACTTATAGCACCATATGCATTAGCTCCGAATCATGTCTTGGGTCATTAGTTGGGTTTGCCCAGCTCCCATGTTTTGGTACCTTACGTTCCGCTCCATCGGCTAAGGTAGCGCTGGGAGAACAACTGCGATTGTGTCCCAGTTCTTCCGGACAAGCACCTCAGTAGAGAAAGCTGAAAACTGACTGTCATGATACGGCGAGAGCTGGTCAGCTGTTCGAGAGGTTGTAAAATCTTTAAAGATTTATTCCGCATAATGCCATAACAAATGCAGAGTGCGATGGATCGGTCTTCCGATCAGGCGCTGTTAGAGCCCTTCGTACGGTCTTCCGAACACCAGGGGCTGCGCCTACCATACTCAAATTCGTACGGCTAAGTGAGAGTGATAAAGCCCTATAGTCTGATTGCCTGGTTCGCTGTGATGAACACCTCCTTCAAGGACCCAAAAATGGGATAAAGAGTGTCCAGGTATGTCTCGAACACCCTTGTACTTTCTACGTGGGAGCGGAAGCCAACTCTCAGGATTCACATATATCAAACGGCCGCACAGGAAGAAAAAACTTTCATATAACAGGCAATAAATAATAACAGTGCCAGTGTCCCGCATTACAAAGGACAGCATGACTGCCTTCAGGGAAATATAATGTCTTTGGTACATTGTTCCGCCACAAGGCGGGCTCCTTTCAGGACACCATCGTAATATAATTCGGGCTTGCGGTGCTCCTTACCCTCCGGTGGTCCCTTAGTCATCAGCTTTTCAGCATCAAGCTTCCCCCAGTGCACCTTCGCACGGGCAAATGCCATGCGTGCACCTTCTATACAGACCGACCGCTTAATGACTTCGAGCCGAGGGCAAGCACCAACAATCCGCTTCACGAGTCCGAAGTAACTGCTTGGAATTGGCTCAGCGGGCCACAGCCGGACAACTAAGTCCTTCATGGCTAGTTCGTCTGGTGCGATTCGATCACTTTTCATTTGATCGACAAAGGGCACCGGATAATTCGGCCAACATCACGACCGAATGCTTTTCCACAGACTTCTTCTCCTCAGCCTAGTAGAATTGAGCAGCATCAGATATGCTGCGTGGCAGGTCCGCAAACGCCCCTGGAGAAACAAGAATTCAATTTGTCACTTTGAATTTCTCCTGTTACTATATACAAATCGCTTTGAGTAAAAAAGCCTTACCAGCCGCAATCCTCCTTGCCTCCTGAATGTCCTTTAGAGCACCTCGGGCTTCCTCCCGAACATCATTTGCGGCTTGGAGAGCTTGGGCGAGTTCGGATTCTTTCCCTGCTAGACTCTGCTCCAAGGTCTCACTCTTCTTCACGGCCTCCTGGAGCTCTCGTTCAGCTTCAATGACCCTGGCCTCGTGCTTCTCGCGAAGAGCTTGCTCCGCGGCGGCCTTCTTGTTGGCTTCGGCCACAACCTTCTTCAGCGCCTCAATTTCGGCATTTGCTCCTAGAGCGCACAATACAAATGATTTCATCAGGCACAACTACTCATTTGTGCTTAACTTATCGCAGGTTTCGACATACCTTGCTTGTCCTCCAACTGCTTCTTCACTCGGCCAAGTTCTTCTTCGGCCCGCTCCAGACTCTGCTTTAGTCCAGACACTTCTGCAGTATGAGAGGCGGTCGTCGCTACAGACGCCTGTTTTCAAACAAAGAGATATACGTCATTAACTAAGTCTCTTGCGAAGCGGAAATTTGATCCCTTGTCCGGTTCTCTCCCTTTCACCGGACAGTGCATTAGGGGCTACCGTTCATACTATGACAATCTTCAAAGGTTTCTAAAAACATACCTCAAAGCATTTTATAAGGCTAATGCAGGATTCATTCAGTCCGCTCTCAGCGGACTGAATCTTGTCAATCACCGCACCCATAAGGGCACGATGTTCATCAACGATGGACGCATTCTTTAGCGTTGTCAATAGGCCGCCCTGCAGCTCTGATTGGACAGAGGTTGCCGGCGGAGCGGGATTGGCTCCTTCCATCAAGGGGGGCTGCCTGCTTGGTCCTGGAGTTTCAAAGGTCTCCAGGACCGTGTCCAGCTGCGGGCCGAATCTAAAATCGCCCCCGCCGTCGACGTTCATGGGAACCGTTGTTCTGCAGTATCCGCCCCTGCAGGTGTGCCTCCTGGTCTCACTGAGATGACACCTCGGTGTCATGCCCAAGCTTCGGGGAAGGGGCCTTCGGAGACGTCTCGCTCTCCAAGGCATCTGAGCTCAGCGGATCCTCCGATGAGGACTGTTCGGCGCGAGACCTCGCCGGGCTGCACAAAGTATGGCGCAAGTTAAAATATTGCACCTTAGTAATCCTGGGCGCTTAGGCGTGTTTGGATTTTGTGTACTCATGATTTTACCAGGGGCTGGGTGTAACATCCCAAAATTCTAAATTTTGGAATGTTATATTAGATAAATAACTATGCTTGTTGTCTGATTGTTTGTTTGATTGATTGAGTGAAATTGAGTGGAATTTGAAACTTTTGAAAGTTGGATGAGAGGGAATAAAAATGACTTTCCCAAAACTATCCCTTTTGCCCTTTTGGATCTCAATGAATTCAATTCCATTCCAACACCAAAACCCTAGAGTGAAGATGAAATGACTTCTTCCATTTGAAATGAAAAGGGTTTTGAAAAGATTTGAATTTCATTTGAGAATATTTCAAATTCAAAGCTTTATGCAACTCAATGATTTTCATGAGGGAAGATAAAATGACTTCTTCAATTATATGAAATATGAGTTGGAAGTTAAAAGAATCAAATTGAAAGTCATTTGAAAGTGCCTTGAAAACCCCTTTCAAATTTGAGTTTTATTTGGAATTTTGAAAAATGAATTTTATAAAGTTTGGATTTTGCCTCTGGAAAAATGTTCAAATGATAGGGAATATTCCCCTGATCATTTTGATATATATATGTCCTATATAAAATATTTATATTTATATTATTTTCTCTCCCTAATTATTCAAAAAAAATTTAGAAAAAAGAAAAGCCCTGGCGCTGCCAGACTGCCCAGCAACCAACCGAGCCAGCAACTGACCCAACCCAATGAGCCGGCCGACCGAGCCACTTGAAACCCTCTCGCCTCGGACAACCGACCACGCGCCTCCCCTCCGCTCACCGACGGGTGGCCCCACCCGTCACCTTCCCTCGCCCGCCAAAATCAAGGCCGCTGGAGATCCCGCGATCTCCGGGATCCCCGATCTCCTCGCGGATATTTCCCTACCCAAGTCGTACCCGCCTATTTATACCCCCGACCTCATTCCCCTCGCCCCTCGACCCTCTCCTCCCCTCCATACGCCGCCCGGAGCAACCGAGCGCCGCCGCCGCCATTAACCCCGCACTCGCCGCCCCAGCCCTCCCCGAGCTCACCCGACTCCACCAACCGGACCCCCTCGTCGCGCCGCGCTCGCCGGACCTCTCCGCCGACGCCCCCGACCACCGGAGTCGCCGGAGCACTCGCCGCCCGAGCCGCTGCCGCTGCTGCCGACCGGTAAGTCACCGAGCTCCCCGCCGTCCGATCTAATTTCAACGGCGTAGATTAGAACCCCCAAAGGGGTATGGTTTATTAGGTTTAGGTTTAGTGAACCGGTTTTTATTCCGGTTTATTTTGGTTTTAGTTAGGTTAGTTTAGACCAGGCCGAAGCGGTTTATTACCACGTCATGAAGTTTAGTTATATTACGCCAAGCGTTATATAGGCCCATTAGCCGTTTTCTTTATTTTTCGTTTTCTGTATTAACAGAATAGTTTCAGATTTGAAAAATTCATATCTTTTAATTTACTTAATATTTTTAAGTGATTCTTTTTTTGTTGGTTTGCAAATTTCTTATAGTTCCTGTAGAAAATATAATTAGCCATGTTAAAATTATTTAAAATTGCCTTATTCTAGATTTAGACAGAATAGTAATTCTGCCATAAAAAGAGTTAGGAAAATTATTTTTAGTGATTCTTTTTGCCACAACTTTGTTTTGACATTGCCTAACCGTAGGAATTTATTTGGGCATTTTAGGATCAATAAAAAATTAGTTTTAACCAGAATCATGTTATTCTTAATTAATTACCTAGCTACTGTTTTCCTATTGTTTTAATTAGCAAATAAATTTATTTTTCCTATGTGATAGATTATTCTAGGTTAGTTTCTGTCACTTTAGAGCATGAACTATTATTTATAATAAATAAAACTTTTATTTTATTTTTCCTACTAGAATTTGCTTTAGGCCTAATAGGAGTTTTATAATAGATTTTTAAGGTGATTCTTTTTGCTCCTAGTTGCTTGATGAATTCTTTTCTGTTAGGTAGCATAAACCCATGCTTAGGTTCTGTTAAGAAAATTTTTGTAGTGCAAAACTATTTCTTGATTGTTGTTGGATATGGGAAAACTTTGAGTTGGATTTCTTTGATTTTTTCTTTGGGTTTTTGTTCAAGTGCTTTGTGTGTTATGTTAGCATGCTATTATGTTAAGTGGTCATATGTTGTATGCTTATTATGATTGTTGTTTGTCTCGGTAGAATTTCCGAGTGCAAGCTTGCTACCACGAGTCCCTAGTTTTCAAGATCGTCGCCAAGGCAAGTTCACTTTGACCATGCTTTCATACCTATGTTTATTGCATTTAGTGGCATCTTTGCAACCACCCCTCAAGAGTGTTATTGAATCCTTGTAGTTGAGTAGTATGCATGAGGTAGGAACCCATCACCCTGTTACCAAGCCGGGACGTTATTTGTTTTAATGCTACGCTATAGTAGACGGGGTTTGGTATGAGTGCTCGAGGAGTGGTGTGAGAATGGAGGATTTATGTCAATGACGACAACACCATGATGAAATCTGCAAGGACTGCACCTTCAAGGCCTCAAGACTTCAAGACTCGAGACAAGAATTCAATACACACTCTTTGGGTGAAGGATTTGCTGACGGGCACCTGGAGAAACCAAAGTGGTTGGCGGGATGCATGGAGAAGCGCCATGACATCTTGCGGAAAGCTTCACCTGCACTCAAAGAGACGGAAGAATACTTCATGCCCGGAAGCTTACCTGCAACCGCAAGTCACTATGGGCTCGCTTGGTTGACCTTAGTGGTGAATCTGGCTGGGGACGGTGCTAGCGGATGTAGAACTACGGTAGGATTGGATGAGCACCGGACAAAGGGTCGAGGAACTCTTCGGAAGACCATGTTTCGATCATCTTGTTCTCAAACACCCCGAAGTGCGAGAACGTAAAGAGAGGGATCGAATCTTGCGGGTAAAGTGTACAAACCTCTGCAGAGGGTTTAAACCTAATCGATTAGCCGTGTCCCGATTACGGACAATTTGAGCCTCTGGACTTGGATCTATCTCTAACTCTCAACACCGGACTGATAACTTAATTGTGGGCAACTTATGATGATTTGGGATATGAGACATCGGTTGGCGGAACCATGTCATGGTAGAAAACTCCATAGTACAGACTTCATTTATTCCTTTGATGTAGGGAAAATAAATCCGCTTTTACATAAACAAAACTCAGACCACGAGCCACAAAGGCATACCGCATATAGTATAGTTTATCATCTGCTTCTCTTATTGTGATCTTGCCGGTACAGTCAATGTAATCGACCTACACGGCTGTAACGTATCATGTTGCGTATATTTCCTCGACGAGTAAGAGTTACGATACAGGTTACGGTCTACACTCAACTGCCGATGGCGTTGATGGGACTCCACACCCGCTTGATTGTTTCATTTGAGTATTATGAGGTATATATCAATTTTACGTTATTTATACATGTGATTGCACTTTGATATATACATTGATGTACTGTGTGTGTGCCAGCATACTGATCCAGGGATGGCACGGATACACAGAGGCTTGACCGTCTGAGGTCGGGTCGCTACAGATATGGTAGCAGAGCACATGTTGGTGTAGGACGTGACCCTAGAAAATGACTTAGTAATATGAAGACCCCAATAGGAATGACCTTTGTTTGTACTACTCTCGTAACACCTGATTTCTTTTACTGAACCTTCCTTATTTCAAACTATAGATGGAGAGCTACATTCTGAACAAAAGAGAACACTACGAGAAGGTTCTTGGAGGCCCCTTCCTTGTGGAGCTAGTCAGTCACTGAAGTTACCGATACACGAGATCAAGGCAACTAAGAGGACGTCTAGATCGTGGGGAGTCAAGACCCAAGTTTTTGGTCGTAATGAAGACCCCAAGACGGAAGACATCAGCTTCTGAACTATAAATGGTGACTGTGATATGGGCATCAACACTGCCGTCCATGATGCTATTGCACGTTTATGCTATCGTCATCGTCTGCACTAAACCCACACTTCTTTGGAAGGATTGGATGGCAGAAGTTTGATGGAGCAACTATTGCCTTGACGGAATCGCAAAAGATGAAGTTCTCCCCACTTTTAGTGTACAATCAGGATCTAGAACAATACGTCAAGAATCTTGGATGGACCTCCTGGAAGCCCTGTTTGACAATGAAGCACTACGAGAAGAGGTCAAGACTCGAGGTCAAGGTAAACAAGCTGGAGGAGGAGAACCTCGAGATCTCGAGAATGCGTCGAGAACTGAAAAGCAGCAGGACCATGTCTCATGCCAAGGACGTTGAAATCCGAGCTCAAGGAACAACTTCAGACATACAGTGGTCGTCACAAGAAACTCCGCGTCGACAGGAAAATCTAGCGAGAAAAACTGGAGGAGATCAAGTCCACACGTAAGAAGCCCCGGTGGGGACAATGATCAAGTTCCTAATAAATTAGCTTAGTAGTATCCCACCATGAGAGAAATAAAGATGAACGCCTTCTCGATTTAAGTATCGACCATACCAATTTATGTGGGTGGTGATCTTTGTAGAATTGATTGAAAAATGAATGCTTGGTTGCTATTTTTGTGTGTTTTGAATGGTTGGATAGATGCGATATTCGTGAGGCTTGTATTTATTTCAACCATGAGAGACGTAAGTTACGGAAGAATGGTAGAAGGCCTTCATATGGGAAAAGCATCAGGAATTGGAAACTCCCGAGCATTGAAGACCTGAAGAAATGAGGACTTAGAAACGAAACCATAGTAGAACTGCCCATTACAAACGGTACTTTTGAGCTAGGATTCTTTTGTTGATGAGTGGGTATTTGCTTTATCTTTCTATCTCAACCAGACCCCGAAATCTTGAACCCATGGACAACTGAACACCAAACTCTTCTGGAGACAATTGCAATTTCCCCATGGAGATACATTCCTTGTTCTGAGCACCCCTCTTATCCTACACATGCAGATGACAACCCTTTATGAGTCCTTCCTTAAAGGTCCTGAAACGATCATGACCCTGACAAGTGATCATGATTACCCGAAGATCCTGAAAGACATGATGAAGCATATTCACCTTGAAGGAGATGCAGTCTACAAAGGCTACCCCTTCATGCAAAGGAGTGGAACTTTGGTATGTGGAGGTACACCTCCACCGTTCAAAAGGAGTTTGCCCAAAGATGATGGGGCAGTACTTTTCATCTCACGTGTGCCACAAGCAACTTTCTTCGATGCTGTTCGTGAAGCAGCCATGGAAGCCATACGCGGATCGGAGAAATACTTGAAGCAAGACTCCGTTATACTCAGAATCCCTAAGAGAAGTGCATGCGTAAATGGTGGAAGTAAAGCTCAAGGCCACCACGATGAAGCGTAAGATTGAAGATTTCAAGGCGCATGTCGCACTATTCCAAAGAAGACTAAAGAATCCTCGAGGAGGATAAATAAATAAAGTTGGAAGTAATGCCCCACCATACCAAATCATGTGGGTGGCAGCATTTGTAACAAAGTACTTTTTGGAATTTGGATTCACAAAAAATGGTTAAGGATGTAATAAAAGATCGATATGAAAATAATGAGATTTATGGATAAACTAGTGCATTCTTTTGGTGTCGTAGTACTCCGTAAAGCCACATGATCAATGAAGAAAGAAATGTGTTATTCATGACGGTCCATAGAAGGAGGCTGGACAAAATAAGTTGGAATTTTGTATGATCGTCACCACAAGGGTATGAAGAAACAAAGTACTACTTGATTTAAAGGAGGTGTAATATGGAACAAGAGAGTTACTCCAAGGATGAGTTAAAGCTGCACTAGTGTTGAAGTGGGCCATAACCCACAGGCCCAGGATTTTGAAAAAGAACGGATGTAACCTTGATAAAGGAATAAATTTGGAAGAATCAGTGATCCAATCAGCATACGTTTCAGAGGAGGTTACGCAAAAACCTGAGAGTGGTGAAGTAACGATATATGTTTTGTTTGGCTTGTTGAACCAAAGGATTTACTCGAACCCAGTTCGAGAACAAGAGAAATTCTGCAATGCTTGTGAGTATGCCCAAGTGTTAGAATACGTGATTCGATATTTACGTATGTGGTAATGATTCAAATGCACGGGATGGATTGGCCCCATACCGGAGACTTCTATCATGAACTATCATATGTTGATGGAAAATCGAGAGCCTCGAAAACCTTAGAAGAGTGTCGACGCCGATAAGCCATAAAACCATAGAATGGTAGGACGATGGAACCCCTTTACAGCAACCGTTGCCAATCGTAGATCATACGGTGAGGTTCAACCTGCAGACCCGTTTTCTGCAGGAGAAACCATTAATGGTAGACCACCATGAGTATTTCGATAGTTGTCTAGAATGGACACAGACCTATCGCCTAAGACGATCCAGTCTTGGACGAACTTCAACTTTGACGAACCGACCCAAGATTTGGAGGAAAACCCTATGCTTCTGACAGAAGAGCGTTAATGGAGGAGCTATTGTAAGATATGTGAAGGGACATACATTGTCGGCACTCCAGAGGAATCTGAGTTTATTGGGACCGTAACCTTGTTTTAAGTGTGGTAGCACCCCGACCTTCCGACCAAACGTTTGCTAGCAGACCCCAACCCCTAACCCTTTCTTGTTAGCCTCTTCAATCTCGAGGACGAGATTCATTTTAAGTGTGTAGGTTTGTAACATCCCAAAATTCTAAATTTTGGAATGTTATATTAGATAAATAACTATGCTTGTTGTCTGATTGTTTGTTTGATTGATTGAGTGAAATTGAGTGGAATTTGAAACTTTTGAAAGTTGGATGAGAGGGAATAAAATGACTTTCCCAAAACTATCCCTTTTGCCCTTTTTGGATCTCAATGAATTCAATTACATTCCAACACCAAAACCCTAGAGTGAAGATGAAATGACTTCTTCCATTTGAAATGAAAAGGGTTTTGAAAAGATTTGAATTTCATTTGAGAATATTTCAAATTCAAAGCTTTATGCAACTCAATGATTTTCATGAGGGAAGATAAAATGACTTCTTCAATTATATGAAATATGAGTTGGAAGTTAAAAAGAATCAAATTGAAAGTCATTTGAAAGTGCCTTGAAAACCCTTTCAAATTTGAGTTTTATTTGGAATTTTTGAAAAATGAATTTTATAAAGTTTGGATTTTGCCTCTGGAAAAATGTTCAAATGATAGGAATATTCCCTGATCATTTTGATATATATATGTCCTATATAAAATATTTATATTTATATTATTTTCTCTCCCTAATTATTCAAAAAATTTAGAAAAAGAAAAGCCCTGGCGCGGCCAATAACCAGCCCAGCCAACACCAGGCCCGGCCAGCCAGGCAATAACCGGCCAGCAATGAGCCGGCCGAGCCCGCCCGAAACCCTCTCGCCTCGGCCAACCGACGCAGACTCCCCTCCCGCTCAGCGGGTGGCCCTCACCCGTCACCTTCCCTCGCCCACGCCAAATCACGCCGCCGCCGGAGATCCCATGATCTCGGGATCCCCGATCTCCTCGCGGATCTTTCCCTCGCCCAAGTCGTACCCGCCTATTTATACCCCCGACCTCATTCCCCCCTCGCCTCGCCCGACCCTTTCCTCCTCCATAACGCCACGAGCAACTGAGCGCCGCCGCCCGCCATTAACCCTTTTCTCGCCCAGCCCTCCCCGAGCTCACCCGACTCCACCAACCGGACCCCCTCGTCGCGCCGCGCTCGCCGGACCTCTCCGTCGACGCCCCCGACCACCGGAGTCACCGGAGCACTCGCCGCCCGAGCCGTCGCCTGCGCCGACGGTAAGTCACCGAGCTCCCCGCCGTCCGCTCTAATTTCAACGCGTGAGATTAGAACTCAAGGGGTATGGTTTATTAGGTTTAGGTTTAGTGAACCGGTTTTATTCGGTTTATTTTGGTTTTAGTTAGGTTAGTTTAGACCGGGCGAAACGGTTTATTACCACGTCGTAGTTTAGTTATATTACGCTGCGTTATATAGGCCCATTAGCCGCTTTTTCTTTATTTTTCGTTTTCTGTTTTAACAGAATAGTTTCAGATTTGAAAAATTCATATCTTTTAATTTACTTAATATTTTTAAGTGATTATTTTTTATTGGTTTGAAAATTTCTTATAGTTTCTGTAGAAAATATAATTAGCCATGTTAAAATTACTTAAAATTGCCTTATTCTAGATTTAGACAGAATAGTAATTCTGCCATAAAAAGAGTTAGGAAAATTATTTTTTAGTGATTCTTTTTGCCACAACTTTGTTTTGACATTGCCTAACCGTAGGAACTTATTTGGGAATTTTAGGATCAATAAAAAAATTAGTTTTAACCAGAATCATGTTATTCTTAATTAATTACCTAGCTACTGTTTTCCTATTGTTTTAATTAGCAAATAAATTTATTTTTCCTATGTGATAGATTATTCTAGGTTAGTTTCTGTCACTTTAGAGCATGAACTATTATTTATAATAAATAAAACTTTTATTTTATTTTTCCTACTAGAATTTGCTTTAGGCCTAATAGGAGTTTTATAATAGATTTTTAAGGTGATTCTTTTGCTCCTAGTTGCTTGATGAATTCTTTTCTGTTAGGTAGCATAAACCCATGCTTAGGTTCTGTTAAGAAAATTTTTGTAGTGCAAAACTATTTCTTGATTGTTGTTGGATATGGGAAAACTTTGAGTTGGATTTCTTTGAGTTTTTCTTTGGGTTTTGGTTCAAGTGCTTTATGTGTTATGTTAGCACGCTATTATGTTAAGTGGTCATATGTTGTATGCTTATTATGATTGTTGTTTGTCTCGGTAGAATTTCCGGAGTGAGAAGCTTGCTACCACGAGTCCCTAGTTTTCGAAGATCGTCAGCAAGGCAAGTTCACTTTGACCATGCTTTCATACCTATGTTTATTGCATTTAGTGGCATCTTTGCAACCACCCCTCAGTAGTGTTATTGAATCCTTGTAGTTGAGTAGTATGCATGAGGTAGGAACCCATCACCCCTGTTACCAAGCCCGGACGTTATTTGTTTTAATGCTACGCTATAGTAGACGGGGTTTGGTATGAGTGCTCAGGAGTGGTGTGAGAATGGAGAATTTATGTCAATGACGACAACACCATGATGAAATCTGCAAGGATCTGCACCTTCAAGGCCTCAAGACTTCAAGACTCGAGACAAGAATTCAATACACACTCATCGGGTGAAGGATTTGTTGACGGGCACCTGGAGAAACCAGTGGTTGGCGGGATGCATGGAGAAGCGCCATGACATCTTGCGGAAAGCTTCACCCAGACTCAAAGAGACGGAAGAATACTTCATGCCCGGAAGCTTACCTGTGCAACCACAAGTCACTATGGGCTCTGGCTTGGTTGACCTTAGTGGTGAATCTGGCTGGGACGGTGCTAACAGATGTAGAACTACGGTAGGATTGGATGAGCACCGGACAGTGGTCAGAGGAACTCTTCGGAAGACCATTTTTCGGTCATCTTGTTCTCAAACACCACGAAGTGCGAGAACGTAAAGAGAGGGATCGAATCTTGCGGGTAAAGTGTACAAACCTCTGCAGAGGGTTTAAACCTAATCGATTAGCCGTGTCCCCGATTTGACAATTTGAGCATCTGGACTTGGATCTATCTCGGAACTCTCAACACCGGACATATAACTTAATTGTGGGCAACTTATGATGATTTGGGATATGAGACATCGGTTGGCGGAACCATGTCATGGTAGAAAACTCCATAGTACAGACTTCATTTATTCCTTTGATGTAGGGAAAATAAATCCGCTTTTACATAAACAAAACTCAGACACGAGCCACAAAGCCATACCGCATATAGTATAGTTTATCATCTGTTTTCTCTTATTGTGATCTTGCGGTACATTCAATGTACCGACCTACACGGCTGCAACGTATCATGTTGCGTATATTTCCTCGACGAGTAAGAGTTACGATACAGGGGTTACGGTCTACACTCAACCTGCCGATGGCGTTGATGGGACTCCACACCCGTTTGATTGTTTCCGCTGAGTATTATGAGGTATATATCAGTTTTACGTTATTTATACATGTGATTGCACTTTGATATATACATTGATGTACTGTGTGTGCCAGCATACTGATCCAGGGATCGCACGGATACACAGAGGCTTGACCGTCTGAGGTCGGGTCGCTACACTGGGCCCTGGGATCCCACTCCGGGCTGCTATTGGTAGTCGTGGTGGACGCCTCTAGAAGGGGATTTTTCCCCTCTTCGGCGATTCGGCCTCCAAGGATGAGGAGGCCGTCCTTTTCTTCCCTCCCCCCGTGGAGGACTCGTCTTCTTCCTCCTCCTCTTCATCTTCGGAGGAAGGATGGGCATTGGAGTCTTTGGATTTTGTGTCCGAAGCACCGCGGCAGCGGAGGCCGCTCCAGGTCTCCTTGGCCTCCTTAAAGGCCTCTTTCTTCGGCGCCTTGTAAGGCGCTGGGACCAGCATCTTCGTCAGAAGAGGTCCTCCCGGTTCCTCCGGCAGCGGGGCCGGACAATGTATCCGCCCCACTTTCTTCGTCCATTCCTGAGATAATTGCGGAAAGCATGATAAAGCGTATCCCTCGGGATATGCCGACTAAACATGGATAGACAGAACATAGCGATAACTTACCGGACTTGCGGAGCGGGAGAGTTGATACCCGCGGTCCTCGGCGCAGCCCGGCCACGGTTTGCCGGACTTGAAGAGCACCTTCCAAATATCCTTGTGTGAGGAGCCGTAGAGCTCCCGCAGGGTCTGGTGCTCGGCCGGGTCATATTCCCACAAATTACAGGCCTGGTGCTGGCAAGGGAGAACCAGGCGAACTAACATCACCTGGACTACTTTGACGAGTTTGACAACCTTGTCTACTACGCCCTTGACGCGTGTTTGGAGCACCGACAGCTCATCAGATGAGGACCAGTTCAGGCCCTTCTTGGGCCATGACGTGAGCCGCAGGGGGGCTCCGGATCTGAATTCGGGAGCAGCGGCCCACTTTTTACCGCTGCTCGATGATGTAGAACCACCTTTGCTGCCACTCCTTGTGGAATCATCAAGGTGCCCGTCGGCCATGTGACCTTGGGCATCTTGCTCACCATGGCGCCGCCGCACTCAGCGTGCTCGCCGTTCACCACCTTGGGCTTCACATTGAAGATCTTCAGCCATAAGCCGAAGTGGGGCGAAATACGGAGAAAGGCCTCACACACGACGATAAACGTCGAGATGTTAAGGAAAGAATTAGGGGACAGATCATGAAAATCAATCCCGTAATAATACATGACACCGCGAACAAATGGGTGAAGGGTAAACCTGAGCCCGCGGACAAAATGAGGAAGGAACACGACCCTCTCGTGGGGCTCTGGATTAGGGACAATCTGTCCCGCCGTCGGAAGATGGTGGCCGATTTTCTTGGCCAGGTACCCGGCCTCTCGAAGATTTTTAATATCCTTCTCCGGGACGGTAGAGGCCATCCATTTGCCTCCTGCTCCGGATCTGGACATCTTCGGAGAACCTCTTTTTGGTGGAGAAGACGAGTACTTGGGCGCTAGGGCTCAAGCGAAGGGGAATGGACGAGTGAAAGGAAAAGGCGTGGGTAAAGAAGAAGAGGCCTTATCTCTTTATAGAGGCCACAAAAACTTTTGCGCCTCCCTACCTGCCCCCTGGGACCTGCTCGTTCCCCACTCGCCGCGATTGGCGGTACGGTTGGGCTACCCGCACCCGTATTGATGAAGGTCCTGTGATAAAGGGGTCACGATCTCTGCCTCGACAAGGCACGCCCAGGAAACCGCCTCGCTATATGCGCAGTAGCTGGATGGGAAAGCGGTTTGAATGATGACTCAACCATGGTGTGATGTCACGTTATCTAAAGTTGTCAGCAGATTATATTTGTGGGATATCGTTCTCCCTGCAGTGGCATGTGAAAACCGTCTTGCAGAGCCGGACACGATTCCAGTGCTCAAGATTTACTTTGGAGTATTCGAAGATGGAACCCGCCTTGCAATGCCGAAGACAAACTGCGCGCCGGACTCATCTTCATTGAAGCCTGGTTCATGGGCTACTGAGGGAGTCCTGGATTAGGGGGTATCCGGACAGCCGGACTATATACTTTGGCCGGACTGTTGGACCGTGAAGATACAAGACTCAAGACTTCGTCCCGTGTCTGGGTGGGACTCTCCTTTGCGTGGAAGACAAGTTTGGTGATCCGGATGTTAGATCTCCTTCTTTGTAACCGACTCTGTGTAACCCTAGCCTCCTCCGGTGTCTATATAAACCGGAGGGTTTAGTCCGTAGGACAAGAACAATCATAATCATCATAGGCTAGCTCCTAGGGTTTAGCCTCTACGATCTCGTGGTAGATCAACTCTTGTAATACTCATATCATCAAGATCAATCAATTAGGAAGTAGGGTATTACCTCCATCGAGAGGGCCCAACCTGGGTAAAACATCGTGTCCCCTGCCTCCTGTTACCATTAGCCTTAGACGCACAGTTCGGGACCCCCTACCCGAGATCCACCGGTTTTGACACCGACACCCCCCCACTGGGCGCGCCCCCTGTCTCGTGGGAACCTCCTATGCCTCCCGGACTCCCTTTTCTTGCACGTTACTTCTCTTGGTCGGTAAAAATTCATTATATAATCTCCCGAAGGTTTTGACCACCGTATCACGCAAATATCCTCTGTTTTGTTTCGAGCTGTTTTTCTGACAGATCTAGAGCACCATGATGTCTCCAAGCGCTCCCAAGGACAAGTTTTTCGAGAGGGTTATCAACCCCTATCTTGCAGAGGTGCTGCAACACCCTCAAACCATTGAGATGCGTGAGGGGGTACTGCACATCCGCTATGTGGAGGGACCAAGGCGTACCGGAAGCGTGGAGACAAAGCTCGAAGCTATGGAGCAACAAGTTTTCAAGTGCCAAGGTATGGTGGAGCGTGGACTCAACGCCAACCAGATGATGATCGCTGAATTCACCAACAACCACAAGCTAGACGCCAAGAACATTGGGGATACCATCTTCAAGCTTCATGAGAAAATTGAGCACCTCCAAGCCCTGATCTATGACCTGCAAAACCAAAACTGTGAGTATGAATATAGATTCAAGAGGATGAGTTTGGCTACAGACTTGAGGATCCCGGAGACTCGATCATCCTTCTATGATGGTGAGCCTATGCCTTGGAAGATGGACGACAAGCCTACATCATCAACAACTCCTTCTTCACCACCTCCGAGGACATAATCACATGGGTATGGGCACTCCCCTTGGCAACTGCCAAGCTTGGGGGAGGTGCCCCGGTATCGTATCACCATCACACTCCTATCTTTATCATTTTACTTAGTTTGATCCTTTTGGTAATATCTTGATCTAGTAGAATAAAGTTTTGGTATGATTTAGTTTTGAGTTTTGCTTTTTGATCCCTCTATGTAATCGAGTCCGTGAGCTATATAATAAAGATTACCGTTGAGTCAAGGGCTTTGCTATCTTGCTATGATCTTGAGAAAATAGAAAGAATAAAAAGAATAAAAGAGTTCATATTGATCTTATGGATACTAATGACTTCACATATAAAGAGTATGAGGCATAAAAGTTGTTGAGAGTTGACAAACATAGTTTTGGTCATCGTTGCAATTAATAGGAAGTAATAAAGAAAGAGAGGTTTTCACATATAAATATACTATCTTGGACATCTTTTATAATTGTGAGCACTCATTAAGTATGACGTGCTAAAGAGTTGATGTTGGACAAGGAAGACAACATACTGGTTTATGTTTTCTCACATCTCAGTTAAAGTATATTGTCATGGATCATTCAAACATGTTGAGCTTGCCTTTCCCTCTCCTGCTAGCCAAATTCCTTGCACCAAGTAGAGATACTACTTGTGCTTCCAAATATCCCCAAACCCAGTTTTGCCATGAGAGTACACCTTACCTACCTACGGATTGAGTAAGATCCTTCAAGTAAGTTGTCATGTTGCAAGCAATAAAAATTGCTCTCTAAATATGTATGACTTACTAGTGCGGAGAAAATAAGCTTTATACGATCGTGTGATATGGAAGTAATAAAAGCAACGGACTGCATAATAAAGGTTCATATCACAAGTGGCAATATAAAGTGACGTTCTTTTGCATTAAGATTTTGTGCATCCAACCCTAAAAGCACATGACAACCTCTTCTTGCCTCTGCGAAGGGCCTATCTTTAACTTTATGCCTTTACATTACGCAAGAGTCAAGGTGATCTTCACCTTCCCTTTTTCATTTTATCATTTGGCAAGCACCTCGTGTTGGAAAGATCCTGATATATATATCCAATTGGATGTAAGTTAGCATGAACTATTATTGTTGACATCACCCAAAGGTGAATACGTTGGGAGGCAACATTATAAGCCCCTATCTTTCTCAGTGTCCGATTAAAACTCCATAACAATAAGTATTGCGTGAGTGTTAGCAATTGTAGAAGACTATATGATAGTTGAGTATGTGGACTTGCTGAAAAGCTCTATTCTTGACTCTTTCCGATGTTATGATAAATTGCAATTGCTTAAATGACTGAGATTATAGTTTGTTAGTTCTCAATGAAGTTTCTGAACCATACTTGACATTGTGAGTAGATTGTTACTTAAGCATAAGGAATCATATGACAAAATCTATATATGTTGCTGTTATAAGAATGATCATGATGCCCTCATGTCCGTATCTTATATTTATCGACACCTTTATCCCTAAACATGTGGGCATATTTCTCGATTTCGGCTTCCGCTTGAGGACAAGCGAGGTCTAAGCTTGGGGGAGTTGATACGTCCATTTTGCATCATGCTTTTATATCGATATTTATTGCATTATGGGCTGTTATTACACGTTATGTCACAATACTTATGGCTATTATCTCTTATTTTACAAGGTTTATCATGAAGAGGGAGAATGCCGACAGCTGGAGTTCTTGCTAGAAAAGGAGCAAATATTGGAAACCTATTCTGCACAGCTCCAAAAGTCCTGAAACTCCACGAAAGTCATTTTTGGAATTAATAAGAATTATTGAGCAAAGAAAGTACCAGAGGGGGACCACACCCTGTCCACGAGGGTGCCCCCCCTACTGGGTGCGCCCCCCTGTTTCGTGGGCCCCTGGTGGACCTCCGGTGCCCATCTTCTGCTATATGAAGGCTTTTACCCTGGAAAAAAAAATCATAAGCAAGCTTACGGGACGAAACTCCGCCGCCACGAGGCGAAACCTTGGCGGAACCAATCTAGGGCTCCATGAGCTGTTCGCTGCGGAAACTTCCCTCCGGGAGGAAATCATCACCATCGTCATCACCAACGATCCTCTCATCGGAGGGGTCAATCTCCATCAACATCTTCACCAGCACCATCTCCTCTCAAAACCCTAGTTCATCTCTGGTATCCAATCTTGTATCAAAACCACAAATTGGTACCTGGGTTGCTAGTAGTGTTGATTACTCCTTGTAGTTGATGCTAATTGGTTTACTTGGTGGAAGATCATATGTTCAGATCCTTAATGCATATTAATACTCCTCTGATCATGAACATGAATATGCTTTGTGAGTAGTTACATTTGTTCCTGAGGGCATGGGTGAAGTCTTGCTATTAGTAGTCATGTGAATTTGGTATTCGTTTGATATTTTGATGAGATGTATGTTGTCTCTCCTCTAGTGGTGTTATGTGAACGTCAACTACATGACACTTCACTATTATTTGGTCCTAGAGGAAGGCATTGGGAAGTAATAAGTATATGATGGGTTGCTAGAGTGACAGAAGCTTAAACCCTAGTTTATGTCGTTTCGTAAGGGGCTGATTTGGATCCACTAGTTTCATGCTATGGTTAGGTTTACCTTAATACTTCTTTTGTAGTTGCGGATGCTTGCAATAGGGGTTAATCATAAGTGGGATGCTTGTCCAAGAAAGGGCAGTACCCAAGCACCGGTCCACCCACATATCAAATTATCAAAGTACCGAACACGAATCATATGAGCGTGATGAAAACTAGCTTGATGATAATTCCCATGTGTCCTCGGGAGCGCTTTTCCCATTATAAGAATTTGTCCAGGCTTGTCCTTTGCTACAAAATGGATTGGGCCACCTTTCTGCACTTTATTTACTTTCATTGCTTGTTACCCGTTACAAATTATCCTATCACAAAACTATCTGTTACCTACAATTTCAGTGCTTGCACAGAATACCTTACTGAAAACCGCTTGTCATATCCTTCTGCTCCTCGTTGGGTTCGACACTCTTACTTATCAAAAGGACTACGATAGATCCCCTATACTTGTGGGTCATCACATGTCATACTTTGGTTCGGCGGTGTTGGATGAAGCGGCCCGGACCGACATTACACGTACGCTTACGCGTTACTGGTTCTACCGATGTGCTTTGCACATAGGTGGCTGGCGGGTGTCAGTTTCTCCAACTTTAGTTGAACCGAGTGTGGCTACGCCCGGTCCTTGTTGAAGGTTAAAACATCACTAACTTGACGAAATATCGTTGTGGTTTTGATGCGTAGGTAAGAACGGTTCTTGCTCAGCCCGTAGCTGCCACGTAAAACTTGCAACAACAAAGTAGAGGACGTCTAACTTGTTTCTGCTGGGCATATTGTGATGTGATATGGTCAAGACATGATGCTAAATTTTATTGTATAAGATGATCATGTTTTGTAACAGAGTTATCGGCAACCGACAGGAGCCATATGGTTGTCGTTTTATTGTATGCAATACAATCGCCCTGTAATTGCTTTACTTTATCACTAAGCAGTAGCGATAGTCGTAGAAGCAATAGTTGGCGAGACGACAACGATGCTACGATGGAGATCAAGGTGTCGCGCCGGTGACGATGGTGATCATGACAGTGCTTTGGAGATGTAGATCAAAGGCACAAGTTGATGATGGCCATATCATATCACTTATATTGATTGCATGTGATGTTTATCTTTTATGCATCTTATTCTGCTTTGATTGACGGTAGCATTATAAGATGATCTCTCACTAAATTTCAAGGTATAAGTGTTCTCCTGAGCACGCACCGCTATGAAAGTTCTTCGTGCCGAGACACCACGTGATGATCGGGTGTGATAAGCTCTACGTTCAAATACAACGGGTGTAAGACAATTTTGCACATGCAGAATACTCAGGTTAAACTTGACGAGCCTAGCATATGCAGATATGGCCTTGGGACACTAAGACCGAAAGGTCGAGCGTGAATCATATAGTAGATATGATCAACATAGTGTTGTTCACCATTGAAAACTACTCCATCTCACGTGATGATCGGACATGGTTTAGTTGATTTGGATCACTTGATCACTTAGATGATTAGATGGATGTCTATCTAAGTGGGAGTTCTTAAGTAATATGATTAATTGAACTTTAATTTATCATGAACTTAGTACCTGATAGTATTTTTGCTTGTCTATGTTGTTGTAGATAGATGGCCCATGCTGTTGTTCCGCTGAATTTTTATGCGCTTCTTGAGAAAGCAAAGTTGAAAGATGCTGGTATTAATTACACAGATTGGGTCCGTAACTTGAGGATTATCCTCAAGGTCGCATGTAAGAATTACATCCTGGAAGCACCGCTGGGTGCCAGTGCTCGCTGCAGATGCAATCGCAGACGTTGTGAACGTCTGGCGAGCAAAGTCGATGACTACTCGATAGTTCGATTGTGCCATGCTTTACGAGTTAGAACCGACTTCAATGATGTTTTGAACGTCATGGAGCATATGAGATGTTCCAGGAGTTGAAGTTAATATTTCCAAAGAAATGCCCGGATTGAGAGATATGAAGTCTCCAATAAGTTCTATAGCTGCAAGATGGAGGAGAATAGTTCTGTCAGTGAACATATACTCAAAATGTCTGGGTATAATAATCACTTGACTCAACTGGGAGTTAATCTTCCTGATGATAATGTCATTGACAGAATTCTTCAATCACTGCCACCAAGCTACAAGAGCTTCGTGATGAACTATAATATGCAAGGGATGGAAAAGACCATTCCTTAGCTCTTCGCGATGCTAAAGGCTGCGGAGGTAGAAATCAAGAAGGTGCATCAAGTGTTGATGGTCAACAAGACCACCAGTTTCAAGAAAAAGGGTAAAGGGAAGAAGAAGGGGAACTTCAAGAAGAACGACAAACAAGTTGCCGCTTAGGAGAAGAAACCCAAGTCTGGACCTAAACCTGAGACTAAGTGCTTCTACTGCAAATAGGCTGGTCATTGGAAGCGGAACTACCCCAAGTATTTGGCGGATAAGAAGGATGGCAAGGTGAACAAAGGTATATGTGATATACATGTTATTGATGTGTACCTTACTAATGCTCGCAAGAGCACCTGGTATTTCATATGGTTACATTGCTAATATTTGCAACTCGAAACACGGAATACGGATTAAGCAAAGATTGGCTAAGGACAAGGTGAAGATGCGCGTGGGAAATGGTTCCAAAGTCGATGTGATCGCGGTCGGCACGCTACCTCTACAGCTACCTTCGGGATTAGTTTTAGACCTGAATAATTGTTATTTGGTGCCAGCGTTGAGCATGAACATTATATCTGGATCTTGTTTGATGCGAGACGGTTATTCATTTAAATCGGAGAATAATGGTTGTTCTATTTATATGAGTAATATCTTTTATGGTCATGCACCCTTGAAGAGTGGTCTATTTATATTAAATCTCGATAGTAGTGATACACATATTCATAATATTGAAACCAAAATATGTAGAGTTGATAATGATAGTGCAACTTATTTGTGGCACTGCCGTTTAGGTCATATTGGTGTAAAGCGCATGAAGAAACTCCATACTGATGGACTTTTTGAATCACCTGATTATGAATCACTTGGTACTTGTAACCATGCCTCATGGGCAAGATGACTAAAACGCCGTTCTCCGGAACAATGGAGCGAGCAACAAATTTGTTGGAGATCATACATCTTGTATGTGGTCCGATGACTGTTGAGGCTCGCGGCCGGTATCGTTATTTTCTCACCTTCACAGATGATTTGAGCAGATATGGGTATATCTACTTAATGAAACATAAGTCTGAAACATTTGAAAAGTTCAAAGAATTTTAGAGTGAAGTGGAAAATCATCGTAACAAGAAAATAAAGTTTCTACGATATGATCGTGGAGGAGAATATTTGAGTTACGAGTTTGGTCTTCATTTGAAACAATGCGGAATAGTTTCGCAACTCACGCCACCCGGAACACCACATCATAATGGTGTGTCTGAATGTCATAATTGTACTGGTGCGATCTATGATGTCTCTTACCGATTTACCGCTATCTTTTTGGGGTTATGCTTTAGAGACGGCTGCATTCACGTTAAATAGGGCACCATCAAAATCCGTTGAGACGATGCCTTATGAACTGTGGTTTGGCAAGAAACCAAAGTTGTCGTTTCTTAAAGTTTGGGGCTGCGATGCTTATGTGAAAAAGCTTCAACCTAATAAGATCGAACCCAAATCAGAGAAATGTGTCTTCATAGGATACCCGAAGGAGACTATTGGGTACACCTTCTATCACAGATCCAAAGGCAAGACATTTGTTGCTAAATTTGGATCCTTTCTAGAGAAGGAGTTTCTCTCGAAAGAAGTGAGTGGGAGGAAAGTAGAACTTGATGAGGTAATCGTACTGCTCCCTTATTGGAAAGTAGTTCATCACAGAAACCGGTTCCTGTGATGCCTACACCAATTAGTGAGGAAGCTAATGATATTGATCATGAAACTTCAGATCAAGTTACTACCGAACCTCGTAGGTCAACCATAGTAAGATCCGCACCAGAGTGGTACGGTAATCCTATTCTGGAGGTCATGTTACTTGACCATGGCGAACCTATGAACTATGAGGAAGCGATGGTGAACCCAGATTCCACAAAATAGCTTGAGGCCATGAAATCTGAGATGGGATCCATGTATGAGAACAAAGTGTGGACTTTGGTTGACTTGCCTGATGATCGACAAGCCATAGAGAATAAATGGATCAAGAAGAAGACTGACGCTGACGGTAATGTTACTGTCTACAAATCGCGACTTGTTGCGAAAGGTTTTCGACAAGTTCAAGGGGTTGACTACGATGAGACTTTCTCACCCGTAGCGATGCTTAAGTCTGTCCGAATCATGTTAGAAATTGCCGCATTTTATGATTATGAAATTTGGCGAATGGATGTCAAAACTGCATTCCTGAATGGATTTCTGGAAGAAGAGTTGTATATGATGCAACCAGAAGGTTTTGTCGATCCGAAAGGTGCTAACAAAGTGTGCAAGCTCCAAATGATCCATTTATGGACTGGTGCAAGCCTCTCGGAGTTGGAATAAACGTTTTGATAGTGTGATCAAAGCATATGGTTTTATACAGACTTTTGGAGAAGCCAGTATTTACAAGAAAGTGACTGGGAGCTCTGTAGCATTTCTAATACTATATCTGGATGACATATTGTTGATTGGAAAAGATAGAGAATTTCTGGATAGCATAAAAGGATACTTGAATAAGAGTTTTTCAATGAAAGACCTCGGTGAATCTGCTTACATATTGGGCATCAAGATCTGTAGAGATAGATCAAGTCGTTAAATTGGACTTTCACAAAGCACATACCTTGACAAAGTTTCAAAAAAGTTCAAAATGGATCAAGCAAAGAAAGGGTTCTTGCCTGTGTTACAAGGTGTAAAGTTGAGTCAGACTCAATGCCCGACCACTGTAGAAGATAGAGAGAAAATGAAAAATGTTCCCTATGCTTCAGCCATAGGCTCTATCATGTATGCAATATTGTGTACCAGACCGGATGTGTGCCTTGCTATTAGTTTAGCAGGGAGGTACCAAAGTAATCTAGGAGTGGATCACTGGATAGCGGTCAAGAACATCTTGAAGTACCTAAAAAGGACTAAGGATATGTTTCTTGTTTATGGAGGTGACAAAGAGCTCATCGTAAATGGTTACCTCGATGCAAGCTTTGAAATTGATCCGGACGATTCTAAATCACAAACCGGATACATGTTTATATTGAACGGTGGAGCTGTCAGTTGGTGCAGTTCTAAACAAAGAGTCATGGAGGGATCTACGCGTGAAGCGGAGTACATAGCTGCTTCGGAAGCAGCAAATGAAGGAGTCTGGATGAAGGAGTTCATATCCGATCTAGGTGTCATACCTAGTGCATTGGGTCCAATGAAAATCTTTTGTGACAATACTGGTGCAATTGCCTTGGCAAAGGAATCCAGATTTCACAAAAGAACCAAGCACATCAAGAGACGCTTCAATTCCATCCGTGACCAATTCTAGGTGGGAGATATAGAGATTAGCAAGATACATACGGATCTGAATGTTGCAAACCCGTTGACTAAGTCTCTCTCTCTTGAGCAAAACATGATCAGCACCAAGACTCCATGGGTGTTAGAATCATTACTGTGTAATCTAGATTATTGACTCTAGTGCAAGTGGGAGACTGAAGGAAATATGCCCTAGAGGCAATAATAAAGTTATTATTTATTTCCTTATTTCATGATAAATGTTTATTATTCATGCTAGAATTGTATTAACGGGAAACATAGTACATGTGTGAATACATAGACAAAATAGTGTCACTAGTATGCCTCTACTTGACTATCTCGTTAATCAAAGATGGTTAAGGTTTCCTAACCATAGACATGAGTTGTCATTTGATAAACGGGATCATATCATTAGGAGAATGATGTTATTGACTTGACCCATTCAGTTAGCTTAGCACTTGATCGTTTTAGTTCACTGCTATTGCTTTCTTCATGACTTATACATGTTCCTATGACTATGAGATTATGCAACTCCCGACATCGGAGGAACACTTTGTGTGCTACCAAACGTCACAACGAATCGGGTGATTATAAAGGTGCTCTACAGGTGTTTCCGATGGTGCTTGTTGAGTTGGCATAGATCGAGATTAGGATTTGTCACTCCGATTATCGGAGAGGTATCTCTGGGCCCTCTCGATAATGCACATCACTATAAGCCTTGCAAGCAATGTGACTAATGAGTTAGTTGCGGGATGATGTATTATAGAATGAGTAAAGAGACTTGCCGGTAACGAGATTGAGCTAGGTATTGAGATACCGATGATCAAATCTCGGGCAAGTAACATACCGATGACAAAGGGAACAACGTATGTTGTTATGCGATTTGACAGATAAATATCTTCGTAGAATATGTAGGAGCCAATATAAGCATCCAGGTTCCGCTATTGGTTATTGACCGAAGACGTGTCTCAGTCATGTCTACATAGTTCTCGAACCCGTAGGGTCCGCACGCTTAACGTTCGGTGACGATCGATATTATGAGTTTATGTGTTTTGATGTACTGAAGGTAGTTCGGAGTCCCGGATATCATCACGGACATGACGAGGAGTCTCGAAATGGTCGAGACATAAAGATCGATATATTGGATGACTATGTTTGGACTTCAGAAGTGTTCCGGGCAAGTTCGGGCATATACCGGAGTACCGGGGGGTTACTGGAACCACCCGAGGAGTTTAATGGGCCTATTGGGCCCTAGTGGAGAAGAGGAGGGGCAGCCAAGGCAGGGCCACGCGCCCCATCCCCCTCTAGTCCGAATTGGACAAGGAGGGGGGGCGCCCCCTTTCCTTCCCCATCTCTCCTCCTTCCCCGATGGGAGTAGGACTCCCCCCTTGGCGCGCCCTCCTCCTGGCCGGCCGCCTCCCGCCTAGCTCCTTTATATACGGGGGCGGGGGGTACCCCAAGACACACAAGTTGATCATTGATCTTTAGCCGTGTGCGGTGCCCCCTCCACCATAATCCACCTCGGTCATATCGTAGCGGTGCTTAGGCGAAGCCCTACGTCGGTAGCTTCATCAACACCGTCATCACGCCGTCGTGCTAACGGAACTCTCCCTCGAAGCTCTACTGGATCGTGAGTTTGTGGGACGTCACTGAGCTGAACATGTGCAGATCGCGGAGGTGCCTTACGTACGGTACTTGGATCGGTCGATCGTGAAGACGTACGTCTACATCAACCGCGTTGTCATAACGCTTCCACTTACGGCTATGAGGGTACATGGACGACACTCTCCCCTATTGTTGCTATGCATCACCATGATCTTGCGTGTGCGTAGGATTTTTTTTGAAATTACTGCGTTCCCCAACATTCGCATGCTTAATCTCTTTCGGGTCATGGACCCAAATTTAGAGCGAATTGTAGATATGTGTCGGCGTCCTGGGAACGGGGTCCCCAGACTTGCCTGCCTGCGGCTTGCGGCGTGGCTCATGTGGTGGCCCAGTACGGCCCATCTTCATCAACGCAAGACTCAAGACCCTCGCGAGGGGCCAAGCCTCGCGGGGCGGACGACACAAAGCTTCCTCAGGAGCGGCCTCGCCAGGCAGGCTCACGAGGAGGCTGAGAGATCAAGGCAGGGGTACCTCGCGAGGTGCCCGTGACGCAAGCCGTGACGATCGAGACCAGGCGGGCGCCGGCCCGTGTAGTGTCCTTGTTTCCTCTTTGGTGCAAAGGGGGCAAGCGTAGGCGTGGAGCACCGAGGCATCAGGCAAAGGTTGCCATTTAAGTGCAACGAGACCAAGACCAGCAGAGCGGCATGATGGAGGTCACCATGGAGCCCAATACGGTGTCATCAACAGTGCCTTTGGCAGCCAAAGACCAACTTTAGTCAGGATAACTTGTACTAAATGTTCCCCTTCAAAATGGCCAGTTGTTGGCGCCCTTCCCGCTCAATATTTGGGAAGAGGACCAGGGCCTCTATAAATAGGGCTAGCCACCACAGAAGGGGGAGATCTGATCGAGTCATCATCAGATAGGGAGGCGATCGAGCTCATCCAAGTAGTTCATCGCACCAACCTAAGAATACCTCTCGCGAGGCTGTTCATCCTTTGTACTGTTCATCATCAGCCCCTGAGGCAATCCACCACACCACACACTGGAGTAGGGTATTACACCACAACGGTGGCCCGAACCAGTATAAATCTTGTGTCCCACGTGTTGTTCATCGTTTTAGCTTAGATTCTTGCGAGGCAATCAGACGTGGATAGGTAGGGGGAAGATCTTCGCGCGCACCCCAGAGTTCGAACCTTAAGGGGTGCGCCGGAATCTCCCTTCTGCCGTCCTGCGTTCCGCTGCCTCACCGCCTCCATGTCCGGCGACCCGACGGCCAACTCCGACCGCTGGGCGGCATGGCCTGCCCATGCCGTGCCGCCTGCCCAAGGTGACCTCAACCCCGCACCTCAGGCAGCCCGCGCCCCGCAGAGCACTGCGGGGCGCGGGCGACGCGATCAGGCGTCGCCTGCCCTCACTCCATGGCAAGTACAATCGGCAGCGAGGGCCTCAAGCCATGCTGCGGCCACGACACCGCACACCCGATGGGAGCATGCGAACATGAAGGCCGCGCTCACAGTGGCACGAGAGCTGCTGCGGTGCCGACTGCAAGAAAGCGGCCGTGATGTGCTGCTGGAATGCGTCGCCGAGCTCTCGGATGCCGTTGCTTCAGGGGCACCCCCATTCTGCATCCAGCTTCCAACCCAGGCCCTGGGCGGATCACGAGGCGGGCCAATCCGTGCCCGCGCGCCCCCGGGCGCACCTCAAGGCTTCATCAACACCAGCTTGGCCATTAGCGCCGGGCGACAAGCTGCGCCGGCACCGCCCCTGGTAAGCGAGGGCATGCGCATCACTGCCTACGGCCCTAGCGGGCCGCCGCCCTACCGTCCCCAAGATGGAGCTTCAAGTCGAGCTGCATGGCGCGCGGAGCACTACGGCGAGGCCTTTGGGGTGGTGACCCCGAAGGCCTATGTGCCTCACATGGTGGATCAAGGGTACGCACTGGAAGAGGACCACGGCTTGTTCCTCGGGCCAGGCTAGGAGGAAGAGGCGCCAGAAGCCACGCTCTTTCAGGAGCCTCACGGAAGCCTCGACAACCATGCCGGCGGCAGCAACTACCGGGTACAACTAATTCCTCAGGAGCAAGCTTATGCTAACCATGGGTCGCAGGAGGTTCAGGTCGCAGCAGCGGATGGTTGCCCCAGTGCAACAGCCTCCCTCCCCTCAGGAGGAGGGCACTGGGGGCAGCAGGAGAGGGGCCGGGAGCCAGGCTCCTCCCCACGGCATGCGGAGCAAGGCGTTCTTCGGAGGTAGGCCCTCTGCCGGGGAGGTGCCCCAGGGCCTACCCCCGGCAGAGGACCCGTGGTCGTCGGGGGAACCGCTGGCGTCCCCTTTTCCCCATTGGTGTCATCCTGGTTTCTGGTTACCGTCGATTGTGGTCAAGGGTGGCGCAAGGCGGGGCCCTCATCTGGCGATATGAAGCAAGGCCAGTACCTATGAAGAAGGCCCAGTGCCTGTGAAGCTCGCCGCCCGTGACACTCTCACGCGACCTTTTGCTTTTTGCTTCCTTTCCTGCGAACAAGCTTTCTCGTTTCGGATTTAAGTTGAAGTCGAATTTGTGTTTGCGTATGCGGGGAGGGGTGTCGTGTCTTATTCGTGTGCTTTCTCGTGCTCCGATTTCTGTTCAAATTGGAATTCACACTAGCTGCCTCCCTCTCACGAGCCCCTCATGAGTAGGGCAGGGCCTAGCATGTGCACCCCCCGTCCCGCGGCCGGCGTTCGCTCCAGCCAGGCTCTCGCCGCATGGACAAACGGGACCCTCATGAGGCCCTCGGATGGACACTGCGAGCCCACTCGAGGCTCGCCAAGACAAAGGTAAACCCACGACAACCTACTCATCGCGAAAATCATGGCATCATGCAGGCACCCATCCGGCCGATCTTGACAACACATAGGCAACAATCTTTTTACATGAGGGGCTTCCCCTCCCAAAATGCCCTCACAACCTTTAGGGCCACGCCCGAGTCTCTTCCTGCGCAGGACAAACAACAGGGGGAAGCGCGGGATCAATCGGACATGTCGCCATCAAGCGTCCCCTGTATGCCCCCAGGCGTCATTGCACCGCCGTCATTGTCGCCGGCCTCCCCATCACCGTTGTTGGCACCGTCTTCACCACCGTTCACCACGTCGCCTTCGTCAGCAGCAACGATCACCCTGTCATCATTAGAAGTGAAAGCCTGGACGAGTGCATCTACACTGTCCTCCACCCACCGCGCTAAGTCGCCTCGGACGGCCTCACGCACCGCGGGGATGGCGGCGTCGAAGTCGAAGAGGGGTTCGATGTTTTGGAGATGGCTGAAGACGCGGGAGAATGCCCTCGCGAGCAAGCCGAGGTTCCATTCCTCCACCAGCTGGCGAGACCTCTCAGAGTGGTTCTCCAGATGCGTCACCACGTCAGTGAAGAATTGGAGATTGCCGGCGTAGTTGGTCGCATGCGGCTCCTCAGCGGCCGCCTCGTGATGTCTACTACACAACCTTCTTCTTGTAGACGTTGTTGGGCCTGCAAGTGCACAGGTTTGTAGGACAGTAGCAAATTTCCCGCAAGTGGATGACCTAAGGTTTATCAATCCGTGGGAGGCGTAGGATGAAGATGGTCTCTCTCAAGCAACCCTGCAACCAAATAACAAAGAGTCTCTTGTGTCCCCAACACACCCAATACAATGGCAAATTGTATAGGTGCACTAGTTCGGTGAAGAGATGGTGATACAAGTGCAAAATAGATAGTAGATAAAGGTTTTTGTAAACTGAAATAATAAAAACAGCAAGGTAACTAAAGGTAAAAGTGAGCGTAAACGGTATTGCAATGATAGGAAACAAGGCCTAGGGTTCATACTTTCACTAGTGCAAGTTCTCTCAACAATAATAACATAGATAGATCATATAACAAGCCCTCAACATGCAACAAAGAGTCACTCCAAAGACACTAATAGTGGAGAACAAACATAGAGATTATGGTAGGGTACGAAACCACCTCAAAGTTATTCTTTCGGATCAATCTATAAAAGAGTTCGTACTAGAATAACACCTTAAGACACAAATCAACCAAAACCCTAATGTCACCTAGATACTCCATTGTCACCTCAAGTATCCGTGGGCATGATTATACGATATGCATCACACAATCTCAGATTCATCCAACCAACACAAAGTACTTCAAAGAGTGCCCCAAAGTTTCTACCGGAGAGTCAAGAACGTGTGCCAACCCCTATGCATAGGTTCCCAATGTCACGAAACCCGCAAGTTGAACACCAAAACATACATCAAGTGGCACATGATATCCCATTGTCAACACAGATAATCACGGCAAGACATACATCAAGTGTTCTTATAAAGACTCAATCCGATAAGATAACTTCAAAGGGGAAACTCAATTCATCACAAGAGAGTAGAGGGGGAGAAACATCATATGATCCAACTACAATAGCAAAGCTCGGGATACATCAAGATCGTGCCATAGATGGAACACGAGAGAGAACACGAGAGAGAGAGAGAGATCAAACACATAGCTACTGGTACATACCCTCAGCCCCGAGGGTGAACTACTCCCTCCTTGTCATGGATAGCACCGGGATGATGAAGATGGCCACCGGTGATGGGATCCCCCTCCGACAGGGTGTCGGAACGGGCTTCCGAGAGGTTTTTGGTGGCTACAGAGGCTTGCGGCGGCGGAACTCCCGATCTATTTTCTGTTCTGGAAGTTTTACGATGCGTAGGTATATATGGGTGCAGGGGGTACGTCGGTGGAGCTACGGGGGCTGTCGTGGTTTTGTCACGGCAGATGTCCTCGTGCAAGGACTTAGTCGTGGAGCCATCGCAACTAGGAAGCTTAAAGGGGTTAATCGGGACAAAGGACACGAGAGGTTTTATACTAGTTCAGCCCCTTACGGTGAAGGAAGGCCTACGTCTAGTTGGGTTGGTATTGCTTGATGTTTCGATGACCAGGGAGCGAGATACGCTATGCCCAGCTCTCGATGGTTTGTTTCTTTCCCCAAGCCGCCAGCAGGTCGTCCCCTTATATACACGGGTTGACGCCTTGTGGCTTACAGAGTCCCGGCCGGCTCATAAACAGTGTCCGGCTCGGTGACTAGTTAAATCTACCTTATGATACAAGTCATGTCATCATGGCGGTTTACTATAACGGGCCTTAAGTCGCCTGTGGGCCTTAGCCCTTTATTGAGTCGCCATCTTCATGCCTTGGTCTTGGGCTTCCTCTGATGAGTCTTCTTTGTGTAAACCGGCCCCTCCTGGGCGGCTTACACAAATAGTTATATCCCCAACATTAGGCCCCAGATTGATTTGAACCTGTTCATGTCAATCTTAAGATGCCTTAAGAAATAAATCTTTAGTCTTTGACTGTATGGAGAGCTTTCTTTAACCCGCCATGACGTCATCTTCTGGATCCGTTTTAACCCGGCGTGACGTCATCCTGTCCTTAATTCATTTTCTATTCCATCGTACCCTTCAATGGATCTCTGCTTTTATTTAACTGTTCCGAGAATCGAGGCGTCGGGGCTACTGGATAGTAACTCTTATCTCCTCGTTTCCCGCGCCGTCTCGGTTATCCTCACCTTATAAATAACCGTGACTTAGGTCTTTCATTTTCCTCCTTCCAGTCACCTTATTCCTCTCCTCTCTGGCACTCGAGCTCCGCCGCCGCCGCCGTCGAAACCCTCATCTTCATCAACTCTGGGCGCTGCATCAGCCTGACTCGGACAAGAAAACAGCGGCGGACCTCCGCATTTCAAGCTTATTCGTGGGTTCCTCTCCCTTCCCTTCTTTGGATCTGGATCGGAGCTTGCCCGAGTTCGTCGGCGTTCATCACTGCCCGACACGAACCCTCGCCAGTTCGCACCTCCACAGCCTGCTTAGATCGTAAAATTTGTACAAAACTGCTGCGTTAGTTGTTTGCATTGATCTGACATAGAAATAGATCTCATTTTTCTTATTTGGAAACCTCCCTTGAATGCATGAACTTCTCTGCTCTGTTTTTAGGTCTAGAAAAATTTCTTTTCAGAACAGTAGTTTGATCCAAAATAATAGCTGTCATCTGTAAAACTTGTTTCTATCACCCGGAAAGCTTCTTCTGGTAAATGCCCTTACAACTGTCGAAGTGTCCGGTTTAAATAAGTGACACTGAACTGTAAGCCTTGCCTTCTTCTCATAACTTGAAGAATTTTGAATCGCTCTTGATATTTGTAGCGGCTTAAATATTGTTTGCACAATCACCCTTATATCATTAGGCCCCTTCTTTAAGCCGCTACTTTAAATAATTCAGATGTCTCCCCGGGTTAAAGTTGAACCGGAACTTTCTTATCTTGTCGTAGGCCAACTGATGTCATGGCACCTAAGGCGGCCAAGACCCTCAGAACTCTGCAATTGGGTCCCATCCACGATTCATGAGTAAACTTGCTGAGTTCGTGAAATCTGGCCAACTGCCAAAAAAGGAGGTCATGTCTTATCGCGCCCCTGATCCGTCTGAAGAGAAGCCTCAACCGAAGGAAGGGGAGGTGATAGTTTTCACAGACCACATGAACCGGGGATTTGCCCCTCCCGGCTCAAAATTCTTCAGGGAAGTTTTAAATTTCTTTGACCTTAGACCTCAAGACATCGGACCCAATTCCGTGTCAAATCTTTGCAATTTTCAAGTCTTCTGCGAGGTGTACCTGGGAGAGGAGCCAAGTCTGCTTTTGTTTAGAGAACTTTTTTACTTGAACCGGCAGAATGAACGTGCCAACGGGCCTAGTCTTGAACTTGGCGGCATCTCAATCCAGCGACGGAGGGATTGTCTTTTCCCTTATGCCGAGCTGCCGAGTCACCCAAAAGATTGGAACCAGACATGGTTCTATTGTCAAGACACTTCACCGGCTGACGAATAGCCTCTGCCCGGCTTTCGCGCCCTGCACCTTGAGTCCAACCATCAACTGGCGGATAAACTGAGCGCTAATGAACGTATACCTCTCAATCCCTCCATCAAGAAGATTAAGGCTCTTTTGGGAAATGGTTTAAATGGCATCGATCTGGTCCGAGTCTGGGTCACTTGGCGAATACTCCCATTACGCCGCCGATCCGGCTTAATGTGTACTTATACAGGCGAAAGGGACGATCCAATGCGTCGTGATCCGGAGGACTTACCGGATGATGTGATAGATGCTACAGTCCAGTCACTATTGAAGGAGGGCACTGTAACCAGTAACGCCTTCGGGTTACTTCCCTTCTGTAAGAAGAAACCGGCTCCTGCCGTAAGTTACCAATCTTAATAAATATTCCTTAACATGTTTACCTCCCTTGTACTTATAATTCTTTATTTTTCTCCACAGGCCAATGACGATTTCTGGAAGGTCAAATATGACCATGAGGCTGCCAAACAAGCCAGGGCAGCCAAGAAGGCTGAAAGGAAAGCCGCCAAAACGGGAACTCCAAGAAAAAAGAAACCCAGCGCCTCTGATATGTTTAAATTGGATGACTCTTTTTCGGATGTTGAAGAGGTAACCTTTTTCGATTTTCTTTAACTCCTTTGCCATTATTTTACTGACATCCGATCCTTTCAGGGGGATACTGGAAACAGTCAAGCAGCTGGCGAAGAGGTAACTATAATTTCCTCCGACTCAGAGCCTTTGCCAACACAAAAAATCCAAAGGGTGACCCGGAAAGTAAGGTTTTCACACCCTCTAGCTTACCAAGATCCTCAATTTCTTTTGAAGCAACAACAACTTGAGAACCGGAGGCAAACTCGGGTCACTCAAGACGCAGATCTCTCCTCCGGCTTACCCGATATAACTAGGAAGCGCCGGACCGAGGTTATCTCCAATTTACGTACTGTTTATCCTTTGGCGGGTTTAATTCGTCAACCTCTCAATTCATCTGACTCCAATTACCAGGATACCTCTCCGTCTTCCGGTGAGTCGATGCAATCAAACATGCCGGCTTTTAAAACAGCTCCCGGGTAATGCAACCTTTCTTACTTTAAGCTTTTTCATACTTACTCGTTGGTACTCATCCTTCCACTTTGACTGACAGTCTGCAAGTGAAGCCTAGCAAAAGGGCCAAAAAGAATATTTCGTCCCGAGACCCGGTGATCACTGAACCGGCAACTGACGCATCCGCTCCTGATAGCTCAACTCATCAGCCACCGCCTGAACCGGCTATCGATATTCCTGTGTCAGCCTCAGACCCGCCTGCAGAAGACGTTGTCCTTGATTCTGATAAGCCGGAAACTCCTAGTCCGGTCAAGACGACTGAACCAGAAGTTGAATTTTTGAGAAGCCAATATGTTGAACCGAGCCGACCTACTGTCCTTCCTCAATGCACTGCTAAGGAGGAGTTTTCCCAAAATCAGAAAACCAAACAGGTCATCACCGATTATACTCACCTAAGCATTGGTGATATAGTATCGGGTTATCTGAACCAAGTGCATAATACTCGTGACCTGGAAATTGACATGGTGAAGCAAATACAACATAAATCTGAGGTATGACTTTAGCTTTTTCCTGAACCTTACTTACTATATTAGCCCCCAAGTCTACTACTTATGAATGAATATGCTGTAGACTTAAAAAGTATTCTTACTGCTAGTTTGTCCGGCTTAAATTGAATATGTTTAACTCGATGATAGCATGAAACTTTGAAATTGGGTTACACATTACCCCCCAAGTGTCAAGTGCCTTTACTTGTAAAGTGCTTGAGACTTAATATATATATATGACTCGGCAAAATAGTGCAAAAAATTCTTTAAGCATACATTAGCCCCCAAGTGCCAAGTATCTTTACTTGTAAAGTATTTGGGACTTGAATATGATCTAACCATGATTCTTACCATAACCTGTTGCTTAATACAGGCCACCATAAGTCAATTTGAGGCGGAGATTGCTGAACTGAAGAGCCAGTTGAAAACCCAAGAGCTCGAAGCTCAGAAAGCCAACAACAAGTTTGAATTCAGTGTCTCTGAACAAGAGAAGCTGAAGAAAAACTTTGAATCGGAGAAGAAAACTTGGGTTGATGAAAGGGCTTCACTGGTGACCCGGGCTGAGACAGCAGAAGCATCTCTTGGTGAGGCAATTGCCGAGCTATCCGGCTTAAAGCGCCAGATATATCAAATGGTCTCAGCAATCTTCGGCAAGTTATTATGTATAATCTTGAATTTCGCAATGGTTCCTTTGATGTCTATTTTAATTGTTAACTCCGGTTCACCTTATATGTATAAACACAGGCCCCAGGAGCACGAACCTCAAGCAGAATATGCTGATGAAGCTTAAGGCTGTGTACACTCTGGTGGAACAAATATACACCGGGTCCCAAAGTGCCACAGCCCATCGTGGCTTTATCAAACGACGCTCCCTATCTCCTGCAAGATGTGCTCAAACGGCTTGCCGTGTTACCTCAGCGGATTCAGGAGCTAAGACGGGCCTCTGCCAGAACCGGGGCCATAGCCGCCTTAAGCCGGGCCAAGGAGCTGCTTCCAGAGTTAGATCTGGCAGACGTGGCTCTTGGATATCCCAGCTTGAAGGAAGACGGCTCCGCCTTTGATGAATCAGATTTTGCCGCCTGCGTGAGAGTCGTACGACCTGTGGCCACCCTCATTGGTAATGATATTGACCTTGCCAAATATCAGCCGGGTTACGACGACGAGAACCAGAGGATTCCAACTCCGCATTATGATGATGTCAGCCTGATCCCTCCAACTCGTAAGCATACCTTTGCTCCTGAAGTTGACCCGGCCAATTTAATAGATGACGAAGCTGAATTTGAAGCTTTAAGCGGCATCGACTGGACCTCGTCAACCTTCCGTGACAAAGCAGCGCATAAAGAGGCGGAGAAGGGTAACCCGGAATCGTCAAGCCAGCCGGAGGAATGAGCCGCCAGATGTATTATCACTTTTGCAAAACAATGCTTCACCTTTTAGACTCGGGGAGTCTTGTAATAGGATAGAAAGAACTCCTTAACACCTGTCATGCCCTTGCGCATGTTTATGGTGCTTATTTCATTGTAAGCCGCCATTTATTTTGCCGGTTTATGTGAACCATGTATTTCCTTGATAGTTTAACTTGCTTTGGTTTACCCTGCACATAAAAAATTTCTCGGCGGTTTATTGAATCAAGGGGTTATGAAATATTGATAACCCGGAACCTGACCAAAAGACCACATGTATAAACCGGCTCATGATTAATTAAAAGATAATCATAATAGTATACCTGTGACTTTAATAACATCTCCGGCTCATATAAGTTTTTACCTGGCACTTTTTAGGACCTAAGGTGATCATCATAAAGTCGGAAAGATCAAAAAACCATCTCCTCAAGAAGGCTTCAATGACAGTTAAAATAACCATACTTATAAACAATGTTCACAGGCTCCTGATTCGAATACGATCAGAGAACCGCTCCAAAGGGATTAAGCTAAGATTCGAATATGATCATATAGCCCCCAGTGGCTTTGGCGATGCCGATCAAATGGGTATCGACAGCTATGTTCTCTTTGGTTCGAATACGACCTATGTTTGAACAGGAAGCCCCCAAGTGAACATGAGAGTTGTTTAATAACGCTGATTCAAATACGATCCACGTCAGACCCAAAGGGGTTAAGCTATGATTCAAATATGATCAAGAAGCCCCCAAGTGGGTTTGGCAGTATGCCGATCAAGTGGGTATCGACAACTATGTTCTCTTTGGTTCGAATACGACCTATGTTTGAACAGGAAGCCCCCAAGTGACCATGGCTAGATTCAGGTATGATCATAAGCCGGACCAAAGGGAAAGCCCGATTCATATATGATCCGCTCCCTATTGGTTGTTTCCACCACCTGGTAAAGAAGACACATAAACCTTGTAGGGTGGAAAGGAAGGAGGTCCTGCTTTATTGCTTTATATAATATATACATTGCAAAGAAGGAAAAACAAATATACTCTGAGAGCCTGCGGCTTAAGTATAGTAGGGCCGGAGATGCGCGATGTTCCACGGCCGGCGGGTCTCTTCCTCCGACTTACGTGAGTCTTTATGCTCTCGAATATCGATGAGGTAATATGACCTGTTGTTGAGATTCTTGCTGACCACAAAGGGTCCTTCCCAAGGAGGGGATAGCTTGTGCATATCAGATTGATCCTGGATGAGCCGGAGCACCAAATCGCCTTCCTGAAAGGTTCTGCTCCTAACTCGGCGGTTGTGATAGCAGCGCAGGTCTTGCTGGTAAATCGCCGAACGGGCTATTGCCAAGTCTCGCTCTTCGTCCAACAAGTCAAGTGCATCCTGACGAGCCTTTTCGTTATCCGCCTCAACATAAGCCGCCACACGGGGTGAGTCGTGCTGGATATCACTTGGCAAAACTGCCTCTGCTCCATAAACCATGAAGAAAGGTGTGTACCCCGTAGATCTGTTAGGCGTAGTGTTGATGCTCCATAACACAGAGGGTAACTCCTCCACCCAACAACACGGAGTACGCTGTAAGGGGACCAAGAGCCGGGGTTTGATACCTTTCAGGATCTCTTGATTAGCTCTCTCTGCTTGACCATTGGATTGAGGATGAGCAACGGCCGAAACGTCAAGCCGGATATGTTCTCTTTGACAAAACTCTTCCATGGCACCCTTAGAGAGATTAGTGCCATTATCCGTTTTGATGCTATGTGGAAAACCAAAACGAAAGATCACCTTTTTCATGAACTGAACCGCCGTGGCTGCATCACACTTACTGACCGGCTCTGCTTCAACCCACTTGGTAAACTTGTCCACTGCCACCGAGATGTGTCTTTTGTCCTTAGACCTTTTGAAAGGTCCAATCATGTCCAGCCCCGGACATAAGCGGCCAAGTGATTGGGATCATCCTCAATTCTTGAGCCGGCACATGAGCCCGTCGTGAGAACTTTTGACAACCATCACATTTACTGACCAGATCCTCCGCATCGGCATGAGCCGTCAGCCAATAGAAACCATGACGAAAAGCCTTGGCTACAAGCGATTTTGACCCGTCATGATGGCCACAATCTCCTTCATGGATCTCACGAAGTATTTCTTGGCCTTCTGCGGGTGACACACAGCGTTGAAACGCCCCCGTGACGCTGAGGTGATGCAACTCGCCGTTAACAATCGTCATGGATTTGGAGCGCCTAATAATTTGTCTTGCCAAGGTCTCATCCTCCGGCAACTTCCCGGGTCATATAAGCCATGTAAGGCACCGTCCAATCCGGGATAACATGAAGAGCCGCCACCAGCTGTGCCTCTGGGTCTGGCACTACTAACTCCTCCTCGGTAGGTACCTTGACAGAAGGGTTATGTAACACATCGAGAAAGGTATTGGGCGGCACCGGCTTACGTTGGGAGCCCAACCGGCTTAAAGCATCAGCCGCCTCATTCTTCCTTCGATCAATGTGCTCCACTTGATAACCCGTGAAGTGACCAGCCACAGCATCTACCGCACAACGATAAGCCACCATAAGGGGGTCTTTGGAATCCCACTTTCCTGACACTTGTTGAGTCACAAGATCTGAGTCGCCCAAGCATCGTACCCGGCTTAAGTTCATCTCCTTAGCCATCCGGAGACCATGGAGTAAAGCCTCATATTCAGCTGCATTGTTAGTACATGGAAACATAAGCCGGAGTACATACCAAAATTTGTCACCTCGAGGGGAAGTTAACACCACTCCAGCCCCCGAGCCTTCTAGCTGCCTGGACCCGTCAAAGTGAATCGTCCAATATGTGTTATCCGGCCTTTCCTCAAGGGCCTGTAGCTCTGTCCAATCATTGATAAAGTCCACCAAGGCCTGAGACTTAATAGCAGTACGTGGCATGTACTTCAAGCCATGAGGCCCAAGCTCAATGGCCCACTTGGCGACTCGTCTTGTGGCTTCCCTGTTCTGGATGATGTCTCCCAAGGGGGCAGAACTTACCACAGTTATAGGATGACCTTGGAAATACTGCTTCAGCTTCCGGCTTGCCATAAACACCCCATAAACAAGTTTCTGCCAATGTGGATACCTTTGCTTGGACTCTATCAGCACCTCACTGATATAATAAACTGGCCGCTGAACCGGATGCTCCTTGCCAGCCTCCTTGCGCTCCACCACGATGGCAACACTGACGGCTCGTGAATTTGCAGCCACATATAACAACAAAGGCTCTTTGTCAATCAGAGCCGCGAATCGGGCGGCTCGCATAATTGTCTCTTTAAGTCTTCAAAAGCAGCATCGCCGCCTCACCTGCATAAAGGTGTCGGCTTTTCTTCATCATCTCGATACAACGGGAGGGCCTTCTCACCGAGCCGACTTATGAACCGACTTAAAGCGGCAACATGACCCGCCGATCATTTGAACATCATTGATGCACGCCGGTTTAGCCAGAGAGGTAATTGCCTTGATCTTCTCTGGGTTAGCTTCAATGCCCCTGTTCTAGACCAGGAATCCCAAAAGTTTACCTGCAGGCACACCAAACACACACTTGTCCGGGTTAAGCATCATCTTATAGACCCGGAGATTGTCAAAGGTCTCCTTTAAGTCAGATATCAAAGTTTCCTTCTCTCTGGACTTCACCACAATATCATCCACATAAGCATGAACATTGCGCCCAATCTGATTGTGGAGACAATTCTGTACACACCGCTGATAAGTCGCCTGAGCACTCTTGAGTCCAAACGGCATTGATACATAGCAGAAGGCTCCAAACGGAGTAATGAAAGCCATCTTCTCCTGGTCCTTAACTGCCATTTTGATCTGATGATAACCAGAGTAAGCATCCAAAAAGCTCAAACGCTCGCAACCCGCCGTAGCATCAATGATTTGATCAATACGGGGTAAAGAAAAGGGATCAGCCGGACAAGCCTTATTTAAGTCCGTGTAATCCACACACATCCGCCAGGTGCCATTCTTCTTGAGTACAAGCATCGGGTTAGCCAACCACTCCGGGTGAAAAACTTCTATGATAAACCCGGCCGCTAAGAGCCGGGCGACCTCTTCCCCAATAGCCTTCCGCCTTTCCTCATTAAACCGTCGCAGAAATTGCCTGACCGACTTATACTTTGGATCAATATTAAGGGTGTGCTCAGCGAGTTCTCTCGGGACACCCGGCATGTCAGAAGGTTTCCATGCAAAGATGTCCCGGTTCTCACGGATGAACTCGATGAGCGCGCTTTCCTATTTGGGATCCAAATTCGTACTGATGCTGAACTGTTTGGAAGAGTCACCTGGGGTAAAGTCAACCAGCTTCGTCTCGGCGGCCGATTTAAACTTCAACGCGGAGTCTTGCTCTGTAGTTGGCTTCTTCATAGAGGTCATATCTGCTGGGTCAACATTATTTTGATAAAACTTCAGCTCTTCTTCTGCAGACACAGACTCAGCATAAGCCGCATCCCCTTCTTCACATTCCAGGGCTACCTTTCGACTCCCATGCACAGCGATGGTGCCTTTGTAACCCGGCATCTTAAGCTGCAGATATACATAACACGGTCGCGCCATGAACTTGGCATAAGCCGGCCGCCCAAACAGAGCATGATACGGGCTCTTGATCCTGACTACCTCAAACGTCAATTTCTCAGCCCTGGAATCATATTCATCTCCAAAGGCAACTTCCAACTCAATCTTACCAACTGGATATGCCGATTTGCCAGGCACCACTCCATGAAAGACAGTGTTGGACGTCCTGTAACATCCCAAATTTTGGAATGTTAATATAATTAATTGAATTGTTTGTTTGTTTGCTTGAGTGAATTAAACTTGAGTGAAATTTGAACCTTTTCAAAAACTTTTGAATGAGAGGGAATAAAATGACTTTCCCTTCTCCGGTAAATTCAAATTCATCCTATTAAAATCAATGAGAGAAGATGACATGACTTCTTCAACTATAAAGAATTTGAACGGAGTTTTGCAATTTAATTCTTTCAAATATTTGCACTTGCTTCTCTATTTTTCTTCCCCAGAAATACCCGAAAAATAAATTCTTGCAAGCAAGAAAGAGCGGAGGAAAATGACCCTCCAAAATCAGGGCATTTTTGAAAATATTTGAGCCAAGAAAAACCAAAGTTTTTATTTAAAATTATTTGCAAAAAGAAATAAAGCCTTTAGGGATTTTCTGAAAAACATTTTTTAAGTTTTTATTTTGGCCGTGGAATAATGCTCATCATCTACATTTTATTTTTCTGATAATTTTAGTATATAAAAACTCTTTATTCGAATTAATTTGATTTCCTTTTTATTGTTTTAGTTTCCTAATTTTAAAAATAGGAATGGAATCGTTTTATTAGGAAAAACCTGCTGGCCCATTAAGCACTTTCCTATTCTAGCCCAACAAGAGATCATCTCCTTCCTCTGTTTCCTCTCACGTTCTGAAGCTTTCCATATCCATGGAGACAGGAATCTCCACCTTCCCGATCTCCCTCGTCTTTCCATCCCATCGCCTCCCGAGACCGCCTATAAAACCCCTCCTCTCCTCGTTCCATTTTCCCATCACCACGCCCCTCCTGCCCGTAGCCACCTCGCCACTGTCCTCCTTTTCCTGCCTAGAAACGCTCACCAGGAGCTCTCCCAGGAGCCCGACGCCAGGAGTGAGCAGCACCTGAGGGCGCCCAGCGCCACCTCCCCAAGCGCCGACCCCCACCCTCGCCGGCGACCTCGCCCCCTCGCCGGAGCAGCCCTCCACATCGCCATCTCCTTCCTGCCATCTCTGCCTCACGTACAGGTAACTCCGTTTTCGTTTTTCAGATTTATTTCCGTAACAGATTTAGTTCCGTTCTTGTTTAGCTTATAACTTTTGATCTAGAAGTCCAATGATGCTGATTCTTTTTGCGTTAGATCACAATTTTCTTGTAGTTTCCAAAAATATATTATTTGACTATGTTTGGATTTATAAAAATTGAGTTAGATCAGATTTGAATTAAAGCTTGTTTTGCTTATTCCGGGAGTTTAAAAATAGATTTTAATTAATTCTTTTTGCTCCTGGTCTCTAGGACCTTTGTTTATCCAGTAGTATTTAGTATTTTATTTTCAGGTTAATTTAAATTAGGTTTTTAGCAAAACAGTACTGTTTTAATATTAGTTCTGTTTTAGCTTTTTATTTATTGTTTTTATTAGTTTTAAATTATTTCTTTTTGTCACTTTTGACAAAATTAGTTGTGTTTCTGTTAGACAACAGGAGAAAATTTATTTTTACTTAAAAAAAATTTATTTTCCTTAGTTTTGTATGAAACCTTCTATAGGTCATAGTTAGAGTTTTATAAAAGCTTTTTATTTGTTTTTTTTTGCAAATAAAATTTTATGGAAAAAAAATACTTTCTGTTAAATTAGTTATTTTACATTTTATTTTCTGTTAATTTATTAGTTTAGTATTTTAATTGTTGTTAAGTTTTTACTTACGGCAAAACTATATTAGATGTTTGTAGCAAAGTCATAGATCTTCGTTAGTAGTTTTTCTTTGTAGTTTTATTTGAAGTTTCTTTTGATTTTGTTTGAGTTTTATTATCGATTTTCCTTCCTGTTTTGATTGTTATTTCGAAGTGCTAAAATTGTTTGCTAGGATGTTTGCTTATGTGAATGCTATGTTTGACTATATAGATTTTCAACGGAGTGACGATTAGTTCTACCAAGTCATTTTCTCGACAGCGTTGTTATCTTCATCAAGTATTACCGAGCAAGTTCACTTTGACCATGCTTTCATACCTATGTTTTTATTGCACTTAGTGGCATCTTTGAAACCACCCCTCAGTAGTGTTATTGAAATTCTTGTAGTTGAGTAGTATGCATGAGGTAGGAACCCATCACCCTGTTACCAAGCCCGGGACGTTATTTATTCTAATGCTACGCTGTAGTAGACGGGGTTTGGTATGAGTGCTCAAGAGTGGTGTGAGAATGGAGGATCTACGTCAATAACGACAACACCATGATGAAAGCTGCAAGGACTGCATCTTCAAGGCCTCAAGACTTCAAGACTCGAGACAAGAATTCAAGACACACTCTTTGGGTGAAGGACGGTTGTGGGCACCCTGGAGAAACCAGTGGTTGGCGGGATGCATGGAGAAGCGCCATGACATCTTGCGGAAAGCTTCACCCAGACTCAAAGAGACGGAAGAATACTTCATGCCCTAAGCTTACCTGTGCAACCGCAAGTCATTATGGGCTCGCTTGGTTGACCTTAGTTGTGACTCTGGCTGGGGCGGTACTAGCAGATGTAGAACTACGGTAGGATGGGATGAGTACCGGACGGTGGTCGAGGAACTCTTTGGAAGACCATGTTTGGTCATCTTGTTCTCAAACACTCAAGTGCGAGAACGTAAAGAGAGGGATCGAATCTTGCGGGTAAAGTGTACAAACCTCTGCAGAGGGTTTAAACCTAATCGATTAGCCGTGTCCCCGATTACGGACAATTTGAGCATCCGGACTTGGATCTATCTCGAACTCTCAACACCGGATTGATAACTTAATTGTGGGCAACATATGATGATTTTGGGCTATGAGACATCGGTTGGCGGAACCATGTCATGATAGAAAACTCCATAGTACAGACTTCATTTATTCCTTTGATGTAAGGAAAATAAAATCAGCTTTTACGCAAACAAAACTCAGATACAGAGCCACAAAGCCAAATTGCATATAGTATAGTTTTACCATCTGTTTATTCATGTTGTGATCTTGCCGGTACATTCAATGTAATGACATACACGGCTGCAACGTATCATGTTGCAGATATTTCCTCGACGAGTAAGAGTTACGATCTGTGGTTACGGTCTACACTCAACCTGCCGATGGCATTGATGGGACTCCACACCCGGTTGATTGTTTCCGCTGAGTATTATGAGGTCTATATCATTTTACGTTATTTATACATGTGAGTGCACTTTGATATATACATTGATGTACTGTGTGTGCCAACATCTTGATCCGAGGATGGCACAGATACACGTAGGCTTGACTGTGAGGTCGGGTCGCCACAGAGATGGTATCGAGCACATGTTGACCGTAGGACGTGACCCTAGAAACCGGAAAAGCCCTTAGGACAGGATATCTCAAAAACTTTATTTACAAAAAGACTCTTACTTCTCATCTTTTCTGAATTTATCAAATAGACCCTCTCACCTCAAATAGTTAGAATATACCCCTTATCCTTTGATCACCCGGAGGATCAACTGAAGCCGCTCCAAGAAAGATATCGGACAGTTGATGACCTCTTCAAAGTAACAAGGATTTCACCATGCATTAGAAGAGTTGAAGCTGCAACAATTGAAGACTCCGAAGACTAGAAGAATTTGAAGAATCTGAAGAATTATTTGACCTTTAGAAGACCAAACACCAGTTACACACTTACGTTAGATGCGGCGACTTGTGAGCTGTCATTTGTTTGATGTTTTCCGACAGCCACAAAGTAAAACCCGTTTTTTCAAAAACTATTGTTTGTATTCTGTGTATCCCTCCCCACCTCTCTCCTATCTCATCCCAAAACCCTTGGACCCAATAGATGATAAAGGAAGACGGTCTGCTATTCTCTGGACCGATGACTCAGTTGGAGGCGAGCTATGGATTCAAAACATGGAGGATCAATTTAGAAAAAATTGATTCCAAGGAAGTATGAGGTTCAATATGCTCTTGATTGCTTTACGTAAAGTGCTGCAACCTGGTGGAAAATGCATCAAGCCATACAAGGATTTAATGGAGCAAGAACTTGGGAGGAATTCAAAAAGACCTGTTGAGATCACGCCTTATTCGGAAGCACTATGATAACCCGAAGAAGAAACCTTGTGCCTGCAATATTTATGGAGAAATAGGACACACCAATGAAGAACACAAGGATGGATGCCCTTATTGTGAGGAAAATCACCCAGAGGAAGAATGCCCGGCCCAAGGGCAGGTTACTTGTTTCTTGTGTGAAGGAACCACTCACTACCCGACTCTGTCACATTTACCCCATGGTGCAACAAACTATTCAGGAGCAGGAAGAAGGAATGAAAGAAGCGCCCGAGAAGTTATGAAAGAACCTGTGATGAAGGAATGTGTTGAAGACCCCGATGGAGAAGGCCTAATCAGATTCTACTCGAACGCTTGTTATTCATGTGGAGAAGAAGGGCATTATTCCCAGATTGCACCAAGGAAAGAGAAGAATATCTGGAGACTTCCCCACAGCAGTAAGTGAAGTTTGACCTCGAAATAGAATCCCTGAACATTACGTAGAAATCCGGGAAGTGGAAACGAAGGCATCCCTGAACAACCCAATTTCTCAGAGAGAAGGACCTAAGTCATATCACTTGTTACAGGTGCAAGGATTTAGGTCATTTCGCTAGTAAATGCCCGTAAAAGAAGCCAAGAATCCAAGGAGCCGCATAATCACAAAGAAGCCCCGAGACATGTCGGAAGTCATTTGTTTTCGCTGCAAGGAGGCAGGACATTATGCTATTAAATGTCCCGACAAGATGAAAGCTGAAGTTGAGTAGTTGGAATTTTGATATGGATAATAAGAGTAGTAGAAAGCAATTTCATTTTCATAAGCTCAATGAGTTGAGTTATGTAATAGATTACCCCGAGATTGTAATAGTTCATGACTCAATAAAGTTGAAATGTCACATGCTGAAAAGCTTTAAGGAGTTGTCATATTTTATCTTGGAAATTAATATTCTTGATGAACATGGAAGAAGGTGAGTTGTGATGCATAAACAGGAAATTGGAAATTGAGTTTGAAGTTTTGTTTGGATGATATGAATGTGTGCCCCAGAGATAAGTACCTTACTCGAGCATCATTTCTGTTTCACAAACTGCAGATGACGACACTTTACGAGTCTTTCCTTAAAGGTCTGAAACGATCATGACCCCGACAAGTGATCATGATTACCGAAGATCCTGAAGGACATGATGAAGCATATTCACCTTGAAGGAGATGCAGTCTACAAAGGCTACCCTTCATGCAAAAGGGAGTGGAACTTTGGTATGTGGAGGTACACCTCCACCGTTTGAAAGGAGTTTGCCCAAAGAGGATGGGGCATTACTTTTTCATCTCACGTGTGCCACAAGCAACTTTCTTCGATGTTGTTCGTGAAACAGCTATGGAAGCCATACGCCAGATCGGAGAAATACTTGAAGCAAGACTCCGTTATACTCAGGAATACCTAAGCGAAGTGCATGCAGAGATGATGTTGACGAAGCTCAAGACCACCATGATGAAAAAGAAGATTGAAGATTTCAAGGCTCATGTCGCACAATTCTAGTGGGATCAAGAATCCTCGAGGAGGATAAATAAATAAAGTTGGAAGTAATGTCCACCATACCAAACCATGTGGGTGGCAGCATTTGTAACAAGTACTTTTTAGAATTTGGATTTACGAAAATGGTTAAGGATGTAATGAAAGATTGATATGAGATTAATGAGATTTTATGGATAAACTTGTGCACTTCTTTTGGTCATAGTACTCTATAAAGCCACAGGATCAATGAAGAAAGAAACGTGTTATTCATGACGGCCATAGAAGGAAGCTGGACAAAATAAGTTGGAGTTTTGTTTTGATATGATGGTATGAAGAAACAGAGTACTACTGGATTTAAGGAGGTGTAACAAGAGAGTTACTCCAAGGATGAGTTAAATCTGCACTAGTGTTGAAGTGGGCCATAACCCACAGGCCCAAGATTTTGAGAAGGAACCGTTGTAACCTCGATAAAGGAATAAATTTGGAAGAATCAGTGATCCAATCAGCATAAGTTTCGTAGGAGGTTACGCAAAAACCTGAGAGTGGTGAAGTAACGATAGATGTTTTGTTTGGCTTGCAGAAACCATGGAATTACTCAAACCAGTTCGAGAACAAGTGCAATTCTACAATGCTTGTGAGTATGCCCAAGTGTTAGAATACGTGATTCGATATTTACATATGTGGTAATGATTCAAATGCAGGATGGATTGGCCCCCATACCGGAGACTTCTATCATGAACTATCATATGTTGATGGAAAATCGTAGAGCCTTGAAAACCTTAGAAGAGTGTCGACGCGATAAGCCATAAAACCATAAAATGGTAGGACGATGGAACCCCATTACAGCAACCGTTGCCAAACGTAGGTTATAGGGTGAGGTTCAACCTGCACCCGTTTTCTGCAGGAGAAAACCATAAATTGTAGACCACCATGAGTGTTTCGATAGTTGTTTAGAATGGACACAGACCCATCAGCTAAGAAGATCCGGTCTCGGACGAACTTCAACTTTGACGAACCGACCCAAGCTTTTGAGGAAAACTCGTGCTTCGGAAAGAGCTTTAATGAAGGAGCTATTGTAAGATATGTGAAGAGACATACATTGTCAGCCCTCCAGAGGAAATATCTGAGTTTATTGGAACCATGACCTTGTTTTTAAGTGTGGTAGCACACCTGACCTTTCTGACCAAGACATTTGCTAGAAGACCCCAACCCCTAACCATTTCTTGCTAGCCTCTTCGAATCTCGAGGACGAGATTCATTTTAAGTGTGGTAGGTTTGTAACATCCCAAATTTTGGAATGTTAATATAATTAATTGAATTGTTTGTTTGTTTGCTTGAGTGAATTAAACTTGAGTGAAATTTGAACCTTTTCAAAAACTTTTGAATGAGAGGGAATAAAATGACTTTCCCTTCTCCGTAAATTCAAATTCATCCTATTAAAATCAATGAGAGAAGATGACATGACTTCTTCAACTATAAAGAATTTGAACGGAGTTTTGCAATTTAATTCTTTCAAATATTTGCACTTGCTTCTCTATTTTTCTTCCCGAGAAATACCCGAAAAATAAATTCTTGCAAGCAAGAAAGAGCGGAGGAAAATGACCCTCCAAAATCAGGGGCATTTTTGAAAATATTTGAGCCAAGAAAAACCAAAGTTTTTATTTAAAATTATTTGCAAAAAGAAATAAAGCCTTTAGGGATTTTCTGAAAACATTTTTTTAAGTTTTTATTTTGGCCGTGGAATAATGCTCATCATCTACATTTTATTTTTCTGATAATTTTAGTATATAAAAACTCTTTATTCCGAATTAATTTGATTTCCTTTTTATTGTTTTAGTTTCCTAATTTTAAAAATAGGAATGGAATCGTTTTATTAGGAAAAACCTGCTGGCCCATTAAGCACTTTCCTATTCTAGCCCAACAAGAGATCATCTCCTTCCTCTGTTTCCTCTCACGTTCTGAAGCTTTCCATATCCATGGAGACAGAATCTCCACCTTCCCGATCTCCCTCGTCTTTCCATCCCATCGCCTCCCGAGACCGCCTATAAAACCCCCTCCCTCTCCTCGCTCCATTTTCCCATCACCACGCCCCTCCCTGCCCGTAGCCACCTCGCCACCGTCCTCCTTTTCCTGCCTAGAACGCTCACCAGAGCTCTCCCAGAGCCCGGCGCCAGGAGTGAGCAGCACCTGAGGCGCCCAGCGCCACCTCCCCAAGCGCCGACCCCACCCTCGCCGGCGACCTCGCCCCCTCGCCGGAGCAGCCCTCCACATCGCCATCTCCTTCCTGCCATCTCTGCCTCACGTACAGGTAACTCCGTTTTCGTTTTTCAGATTTATTTCCGTAACAGATTTAGTTCCGTTCTTGTTTAGCTTATAACTTTTGATCTAGAAGTCCAATGATGCTGATTCTTTTTGCGTTAGATCACAATTTTCTTGTAGTTTCCAAAAATATATTATTTGACTATGTTTGGATTTATAAAAATTGAGTTAGATCAGATTTGAATTAAAGCTTGTTTTGCTTATTCCGGGAGTTTAAAATAGATTTTAATTAATTCTTTTTGCTCCTGGTCTCTAGGACCTTTGTTTATCCAGTAGTATTTAGTATTTTATTTTCAGGTTAATTTAAATTAGGTTTTTAGCAAAACAGTACTGTTTTAATATTAGTTCTGTTTTAGCTTTTTATTTATTGTTTTTATTAGTTTTAAATTATTTCTTTTTGTCACTTTTGACAAAATGAGTTGTGTTTCTGTTAGACAACAGGAGAAAATTTATTTTTACTTAAAAAAATTTATTTTCCTTAGTTTTGTATGAAACCTTCTATAGGTCATAGTTAGAGTTTTATAAAAGCTTTTTATTTGTTTCTTTTTGCAAATAAAATTTTATGGAAAAAAATACTTTCTGTTAAATTAGTTATTTTACATTTTATTTTCTGTTAATTTATTAGTTTAGTATTTTAATTGTTGTTAAGTTTTTACTTACGGCAAAACTATATTAGATGTTTGTAGCAAAGTCATAGATCTTCGTTAGTAGTTTTTCTTTGTAGTTTTATTTGAAGTTTCTTTTGATTTTGTTTGAGTTTTATTATCGATTTTCCTTCCTGTTTTGATTGTTATTTCGAAAGTGCTAAAATTGTTTGCTAGGATGTTTGCTTATGTGAATGCTATGTTTGACTATATAGATTTTCAACGGAGTGACGATTAGTTCTACCAAGTCATTTTCTCGACAGCGTTGTTATCTTCATCAATTATTACCATGCAAGTTCACTTTGACCATGCTTTCATACCTATGTTTTTATTGCACTTAGTGGCATCTTTGAAACCACCCCTCAGTAGTGTTATTGAAATTCTTGTAGTTGAGTAGTATGCATGAGGTAGGAACCCATCACCCTGTTACCAAGCCCGGACGTTATTTATTCTAATGCTACGCTGTAGTAGACGGGTTTGGTATGAGTGCTCAAGAGTGGTGTGAGAATGGAGGATCTACGTCAATAACGACAACACCATGATGAAAGCTGCAAGGACTGCATCTTCAAGGCCTCAAGACTTCAAGACTCGAGACAAGAATTCAGTACACACTCTTTGGGTGAAGGACGGTTGACGGGCACCTGGAGAAACCAGTGGTTGGCCGGGATGCATGGAGAAGCGCCATGACATCTTGCGGAAAGCTTCACCCAGACTCAAAGAGACGGAAGAATACTTCATGCCCTAAGCTTACCTGCAACCGCAAGTCATTATGGGCTCGCTTGGTTGACCTTAGTTGTGACTCTGGCTGGGACGGTACTAGCAGATGTAGAACTACGGTAGGATGGGATGAGTACGGACGGTGGTCGAGGAACTCTTTGGAAGACCATGTTTCGGTCATCTTGTTCTCAAACACTCTGAAGTGCGAGAACGTAAAGAGAGGGATCGAATCTTGCGGGTAAAGTGTACAAACCTCTGCAGAGGGTTTAAACCTAATCGATTAGCCGTGTCCCGATTACGGACAATTTGAGCATCCGGACTTGGATCTATCTCGAACTCTCAACACCGGATTGATAACTTAATTGTGGGCAACATATGATGATTTTGGGCTATGAGACATCGGTTGGCGGAACCATGTCATGATAGAAAACTCCATAGTACAGACTTCATTTATTCCTTTGATGTAGGGAAAATAAAATCAGCTTTTACGCAAACAAAACTCGAATCTGAGCCACAAAGCCAAATTGCATATAGTATAGTTTTACCATCTGTTTATTCATGTTGTGATCTTGCGGTACATTCAATGTACTGACCTACACGGCTGCAACGTATCATGTTGCGTATATTTACTCGACGAGTAAGAGTTACGATACAGAGGTTACGGTCTACACTCAACTTTGCCGATGGCGTTGATGGGACTCCACACCCGCTTGATTGTTTCACTGAGTATTATGAGGTATATATCATTTTACGTTATTTATACATGTGATTGCACTTTGATATATACATTGATGTACTGTGTGTGCCAGCATACTGATCCAGGGATGGCACAGATACACAGAGGCTTGACCGTCTGAGGTCGGGTCGCTACACGTCCTCAGGTCCTTATCAGTCAACCCCATGCGGCGAAAGGTCTCGTAATAGAGAATATTGATGCCGCTTCCTCCGTCCATGAGTACCTTAGTGAATTTGTATCCACCAACCTGAGGAGCCACCACCAAGGCAAACTGATCCGGGTTATCAACCCGGAAAGGGTGATCTTCCCTGCTCCATATGATAGGCTGCTCTAACCACCTTAAATAACGGGGAACCGCCGGCTCAACCGAATTCACGGCCATCTTATGGATCTTCTGGTCACGTTTGCACAAATTAGTGGTGAACACATGGTATTGCCCACCACTTAGCTATTTCGGATGGCTCTGATAACCTGATTGCTGCTGCTGCTGTCCCCCTTGACCGGGTTGTTGCTGATTATAACCACCTTGACCTCCCTGAAAGCCGGAACCTGAGCCGCCACCCGGGCCATGGGAACCACCGGCCCCTGAGCCGCCGCCCGACCCATGATGGCCATCAAACATGTTGGAATTCTTGAAAGCTTTCATGATTGCGAGTCCTTCCACAAGTGGGTGGCGGGACGTTCCCGAGTGCCGTGTCTCGGACAAGGCTCATTGAGAAGCTGCTCAAGAGATGGGCTTGAGCCGCCAGATCGAGGGGGCGGTCTTCCCTTACGCTTCTGGTTGTTACCTTGCGCACTGGCATTGGCCACAAACTCCGGGTTACCATCTGCCTTACGCTTGTTCCCCCCTTGACTGGCCGGGTTATGCTGCTGACCCTTGCCATTGCCGTTCTTCTTTCCTTTCCCTGTCTTTTCCTCCTCAGACGCGGGGTCATCGGTAGTGTCAGAATCGGCGTATTTGACCAAAGCTGCCATCAGCGTGCCCATATCATTGCAATCACGCTTAAGGCGCCCCGGCTATTGCTTCAACGGCACAAAGAGACAATTCTGATGGAGCATAAGTACTGCAGAGCCGGCATCCATCTTATCAGATGAGTGTATGATTTCCTTGACCCGGCGCACCCAATGAGTTGTGGACTCACCCTCCTCCTGCTTGCAATTTGTCAAGTCCACAATTGACATCGACTGCTTGCAAGTGTCCTTGAAGTTCTGGATAAACCGGGCCTTCGGCTCTGCCCATGAACTGATGGAATTGGGAGGCAAGCTTTTTAACCAAGACCGGGCCGTTCCATCTAACATCATGGTGAAATACTTAGCCATTGCTGCGTCGCTGACCTCTAGTAACTCCATGGCCATCTCGTAACTTTCAATCCATGCTCCTGGCTGTAAGTCGGCCGTGTAATTCAGAACCTTTCGAGGTCCCTTGAAATCCTTAGGCAGACGTACATCCCGCAGAGCCGGCACCAGACAAGGGACTCCACCGGTTCTAGTGGCCACTCCTACTCCAATGGAAGTCGTCAGATACTCTGGGAAAGTCGGTTCATACGCCGTCTGCTGAGCCGCTAATTGAGCCGCCCATTCATCCTGCTGACGCAATCGGTCCTGTACCGGGTTATAACCACCGGGTTGGTTATGGCGTTGGGCGTTGCTTGACAAAGCTTCCGACTCCATGTGTCTGCTGTAACTCGGGCTCCGATTCTGGCGAGGTGGCGCTATCCAGGGCGGGGGAGTTGAATGAATCCTGTCCCGGCTGTAAGAATAGGTCTCCTGTTGAGCCAGGGCTCTCTGAAGGAGCTCTCTGACCCTTCAGGTTTCCACTGCCGTCGGGTCGTCACCTTCCATAGGAAGAGCCGCCAAACGTGCTGAAGCTGCGATTAAGTTCTCCATGGGGTTGGAAAAATGACCCAGTGGGATCGGCACATAACGCGGCGGTGGCATGCTCACGTGAGGCGGTACCGTATCCCGAGTCTGAGCCGGTCCTCCAGCTCCGGGTGTCATAAACTGACTGGCTTCGGGTGGGTTGCTAGGACCAGCACCGGGTGTCGTAAAAAGATTTCGAGGATCATAAACCAGAGGCAGATGGGACTGGGCCTTCTGATGTCTCCTACTCATGACCTCATTAGATGCATTCAGACTCATATTAAGCTGGAAAGCCTCTAACTGGAGCCGCTGTGCCCGTGCGTCCAAAGCCGCCCGCTCCGTAGCTAATCTGGTATCCTCAGCCACCAAGGCCTCCTTGGCTAGGGCTATCTCCTCATGTACCTGTGCTACCGCTGCATCATGCTCATCTTTGTCTGCAGGGATAACCGTGGCAGTTAACAGGGCCGTAAGTTTGTCCATGAGATCCATCAGCACCTGAGCCGGTGGGCGCATGGGGCCACCTGCCCCGGCTGCTCCTAATCCGGACGTGATCGCCGCGGCTGCTGTAGAGTTTGAACCGGGCTGAGTTCCAGCCATGAAGACTCCTGCCCAGCTTGGCGGTCCGTAGAGATCCGGACTACCAGAGTCGTCAGAACAGCCCCCAAGCATGCCCTGTTGGATTTGATATAAAGAATCTGTTGAACCGGCGGACGCCTCATCATCCGATGGGACAGCCATCTCACCATTACCGTTAGCCTCTTCAGAAAGTTCTTCTCCGTGGATACAGCCCACGAAGGCACGCTTCATGACGGGTTGAGCTCGGGTGGGTCTCGCACGCTGAGCCGTCTCGACGAGGTCAGTGCAGTTGTCCGACTCAGGGCCCAGCTCTCCAATCCGGCCGATGAAAACGTGAATTCCGCCAAAGGGGACCCGGTACCCGTACTCAATTGAGTCGGCCTCGGGGCCCCAGCCTTCGTTGTCGATGTAGATTTTGCCGCGACGACTCTTGGTCATCCGGCCCACTGCGTATCCCTTGAGCCCTTTGAAACTGCCCTTCAAGAAATCAAATCCATCGTGCGCTGGCCCCACGGTGGGCGCCAACTGTCGTGGTTTTGTCACAGCAGATGTCCTCGTGCAAGGACTTAGTCGTGGAGCCATCGCAACTAGGAAGCTTAAAGGGGTTAATCGGGACAAAGGACACGAGAGGTCTTATACTAGTTCAGCCCCTTACGGTGAAGGAAGGCCTACGTCTAGTTGGGTTGGTATTGCTTGATGTTTCAATGACCAGGGAGCGAGATACGCTATGCCCGGCTCTCGATGGTTTGTTTCTTACCCCAAGCCGCCAGCAGGTCGTCCACTTATATACACGGGTTGATGCCCTGTGGCTTACAGAGTCCCGGCCGGCTCATAAACAGTGTCCGGCTCGGTGACTAGTTAAATCTACCTTATGATACAAGTCATGTCATCATGGCGGTTTACTATAACGGGCCTTAAGTCGCCTGTGGGCCTTAGCCCTTTATTGAGTCGCCATCTTCATGCATTGGTCTTGGGCTTCCTCTGATGAGTCTGAGTCTTCTTTGTGTAACCCGGCCCCTCCTGGGCGGCTTACACAAATAGTTATATCCCCAACAGGGCCCCCACGAGGCAGGGGGCGTGCCTGGGGGGGAAGGGCGCGCCCCCACCCTCGTGAGCACCTCCCGTATCTTTTGACGTGGGGTCCAAGTCCATCAGGTGGGTTTCCTTCCAAAAATAACTTCTCCAGTTGATTTCGTTCCGTTTTGACTCCGTATGATATTTCATTTCCTCGAAACACTGAAATAGGCATAAAACAGCAAATCTGGGCTGGGCCTCCGGTTAATAGGTTAGTCCCAAAAATAATATAAAAGTGGATAATAAAGCCCAATATTGCCTAAAACAGTAGATAAAGTAGCATGGAGCAATCAAAAATTATAGATACGTTGGAGACGTATCAAGCATCCCCAAGCTTAATTCTTGCTCGTCCTCGAGTAGGTAAATGATAGTAAAAAAGAATTTTTGATGCGGAGTGATACTTTGGCATAATTTCAATGTAAATCTTCTTAATTGTGATATGAATATTCAGATCCGAAAGATTCAAGACAAAAGTTCATATTGACATAAAAATAATAATACTTCAAGCATACTAATCAAAGCAATTATGTCTTCTCAAAATAGCATGGCAAAAGAAAGTTCATCCCTACAAAATCATATAGTTAGGCTATGCTTCATTTTCACACACAAAGATGTTCCCAACTTCTATACCCCGATGACAAGCCAAGCAATTGTTTCATACTTAAATAATCTCAAACTTTTTCAACCTTCACGCAATACATGAGCGTGAGCCATGGATATAGCACTATGGGTGGAATAGAATATGATGATGGGGATTGTGTGGAGAAGACAAAAAGGAGAAAGTCTCACATTGACGAGGATAATCAACGGGCTATGGAGATGCCCATCAATTGATGTCAACATGAGGAGTAGGGATTGCCATGCAACGGATGCACTAGAGCTATGAATGCTCAACAAAAGAAAACTAGTGGGTGTGCATCCAACTTGCTTGCACATGAAGACCTAGGGCATTTTGAGGAAGCCCATCATAGGAATATACAAGCCAAGTTCTATAATGAAAAATTCCCACTAGTATAGAAAGACAACTTATGAGACTCACTACATGAAGAACGAGGTGCTACTTTGAAGCACAATATATGAGACTCACTATATGAGGAACAAGGTGCTACTTTGAAGCACAAGTGTGGAAAAAAGAGATAGTAGCATTGCCCTTTTTTTGGGCCTTTCTTTTTTTATTTTGGCCTTTCTCTTTTTTTATTTGGGCAATGCTCTAATAATGATGATCATCACACTTCTATTGATTACAACATAAGGATTACAACTCGAAACTTAGAACAAGATATGACTCTATATGAATGCCTCTGGCGGTGTACTGGGATGGTGCAATGAATCAAGAGTGACATGTATGGAAAATAATGCATGGTGGCTTTGCCACAAATGCGATGTCAACTACATGATCATGCAATGGCAATATGACAAAAGTAATGTATGTAATGATGATGATGGTGGAAGTTGCATGGCAATATATCTCGGAATGGCTATGGAAATGCCATGATAGGTAGGTATGGTGGTTGTTTTGAGGAAGATATAAGGAGGTTTATGTGTGATAGAGCGTATCGTATCACGGGTTTGGATGCACCGCCAAGTTTGCACCAACTCTCAAGGTGAGAAAGGGCAATGCACGGCATCAAGAGGCTAGCAAAGGTGGAAAGGTGAGAGTGCGTATAATCCATGGACTCAACATTAGTCAAAAGAACTCATATACTTATTGCAAAAATTTAGAAGTCATCAAAAATCAAGTACTACGCGCATGCTCCTAGGGGGATAGATTGGTAGGAAAAGACCATCGCTCGTCCCCGACCGCCACTCATAAGGATGCACAAGCCAGGTACACTTCATGTTTCAAATTTGTTACACAACTTTAACCATACGTGCATGCTACGAGACTTGCAAACTTCAACACAAGCATTTCTCAAATTCACAATTACTCAACTAGCACGACTTTGATATTATCACCTCCATATCTCAAAACAATTATCAAGCATCAAACTTATCTTAGTATTCAACACACTCATAAGAAAGTTTCACATATATTGAATACCAAGTATATTAATATTAAGCAAATTACCATGCTATTAACGACTCTCAAAATAATATAAGTGAAGTATGAGAGTTCATCTATTTCTTCAAAATAAAACTACCACCATGCTATAAAAGATATAGGTGATGCACTAGAGCAAATGACAAACGATCTCCGAAAGATATAAGTGAAGGTCAATGAGTAGCTAAATAATTATGCAACTATACGAAGACTCTCTCATTAAAGAATTTCAGATCTTGATACTTTATTCAGACAGCAAGCAAAGCTAAATAAAACTACATTGCAAGGATAGCACAACTCATGTCAAGAAGCAAAAACTTAGGCTCAACCGATACTAACCGATAGTTGTTGAAGAAGAAAGGTGGGATGCCTACCGGGGCATCCCCAAGCTTATATGCTTGAGAATTCTTGAAATATTATCTTGGGGTGCCTTGGGTATCCCCAAGCTTGAACTTTTTTGTCTCCTTAATTCCTCTCATACCATGGTTTCTTCTTTTTATCAAAAAGCTTCATTCACAACAAACTCAACAAGAACTCGTGAGATAGGTTAGTATAAACCAATGCAAAACCTTATCATTTTCTACTGTAACAAATCACTAAAATTATTATTAAACATTGAATACTAAATGCCTCTGCATATTTAATACTCCTATCCTCAAATAGAATCATTAAACAAGTAAACATATGCAAACAATGCAACCATAACAGCAATCTGCCAAAACAGTACAGTCTGTAAAGAATGCAAGAGTCATCATACTTCCCTAACTCCAAAAATTATGAACTAAGATTCCCACTGTAATAAATTTATCAGAGCTCTGTATGCAAAAAGATTCAACATTATACCACTCTCTGACTTTTCTAGGGAATTTTTGCAACAGCGGTAAACTTTCTGTTTTCAACAGCAACATGTATACTAGCAAAATAAGCATGGCAAAGGCTATCCTTGACTTTTTTATTGAAACTAAAGATGCAAAACATTATTCTAACTAACAGAAAGCAAAAACTAACAAAAGGAAATGACGCTCCAAGCAAAACACATATCATGTGGTGAATAAAAATATAGCTCCAAGTAAAGTTACCGATGAACGAAGACGAAAGAGGGGATGCCTTCCTGGGCATCCCCAAGCTTAGGCTCTTGGTTATCCTTGAATATTACCTTTGGGTGCCTTGGGCATCCCCAAGATTAGGCTCTTGCCGCTCCTTGTTCCATAGTCCATCGAATCTTTACCCAAAACTTGAAAACTCCACAACACAAAACTCAACAGAAAACTCGTAAGCTACGTTAGTATAAGAAAATAAAACCACCACATTGGTACTGCAATTAACTCATTCTAAATTCATATTGGTGTAATATCTAATGTAGTCCAATTTCTCTATGGTTCATACCCTCCGATACTACTCATAGATTCACCAAAATAAGCAAACAACACATAGAAAACAGAATCTGTCAAAAACAGAACAGTCTGTAGTAATCTGTATCAAACGTATACTTCTGGAACTCCAAAAATCCTACCAAATTAGGAAGTCCTAATAAATTAGTGTATCAATCCAGAGCAAAAATAATCAGATCAGAAGCACGTTTCTGTGAATTAACAAAATTAAATTACTGGGTGCAAAAGTTTCTGATTTTCAGCAGGATCAACACAACTATCACCGTAAGCTATCCTAAAGGTCTTACTTGGCACTTTATTGAAACAAAAGCTATAAAACATGATTACTACAGTAGCATAATCATGTGGACACACAAAAACAGTAGGGATAAATATCGGGTTGTCTCCCAACAAGCGCTTTTCTTTAATGCCTTTCTAGCTAGGCATGATGATGACAATGATGCTCACATAAAAGATAAGAATTGAAACATAACGGGAGCATCATGAAGCATATGACTAGCACATTTAAGTCTAACCCACTTCCTATGCATAGGGATTTTGTGAGCAAACAACTTATGGGAACAATAATCAACTTGCATAGGAAGGTAAAACAAGCATAACTTCAAGATTTTCAACACATAGAGAGGAAACTTGATATTATTGCAATTCCTACAAGCATATATTCCTCCCTCATAATAATTTTCAGTAGCATCATGAATGAATTCAACAATATAACCAGCACCTAAATCATTGTTTTCATGATCTACTAGCATAGAAAATTTACTACTCTTCTCATAAGCAAAATTCTTCTCATGAATAGTAGTGGGAGCAAACTCAACAAAATAACTATAATATAATTTAAAATTAGGATCAAGATGACAAGTTTCATGTTTATCATTATTCTTTAAAGCATATGTGTCATCACAATAATTATCATAGATAGGAGGCATGCTTTCATCATAGTAAATTTGCTCATCAAAGCTTGGGGGACAAAAAATATCATCTTCATCAAACATAGCTTCCCCAAGCTTGTGGCTTTGCATATCATTAGCATCATGGATATTCAAGGAATTCATACTAACAACATTGCAATCTTGCTCATCATTCACATATTTCATGCCAAGAATTCTATGTAATTCTTCTTCTAGCACTTGAGCACAATTTTCCTTCCCATCATTTTCACGAAAGACATTAAAAAGGTGAAGCGTATGAGACAAACTCACTTCCAATTTTTTAATTTTCTTTTACAGACTAACTAGTGCTAAAACAAGAAACAAAAAGATTCGATTGCAAGATCTAAAGATATACCTTCAAGCCCTAACCTCCCCGGCAACGGCGCCAGAAAAGAGCTTGATGTCTACTACACAACCTTCTTCTTGTAGACGTTGTTGGGCCTGCAAGTGCACATGTTTGTAGGACAGTAGCAAATTTCCCTCAAGTGGATGACCTAAGGTTTATCAATCCATGGGAGGCGAGGGATGAAGATGGTCTCTCTCAAGCAACCCTGCAACCAAATAACAAAGAGTCTCTTGTGTCCCCAACACACCCAATACAATGGCAAATTGTATAGGTGCACTAGTTCGGCGAAGAGATGGTGATACAAGTGAAAAATAGATAGTAGATAAAGGTTTTTGTAAACTGAAATAATAAAAACAGCAAGGTAACTAAAGATAAAAGTGAGCGTAAACGGTATTGCAATGATAGGAAACAAGGCCTAGGGTTCATACTTTCACTAGTGCAAGTTCTCTCAACAATAATAACATAGATAGATCATATAACAAGCCCTCAACATGCAACAAAGAGTCACTCCAAAGCCACTAATAGTGGAGAACAAACGTAGAGATTATGGTAGGGTACGAAACCACCTCAAAGTTATTCTTTCGGATCAATCTATAAAAGAGTTCGTACTAGAATAACACCTTAAGACACAAATCAACCAAAACCCTAATGTCACCTAGATACTCCATTGTCACCTCAAGTATCCGTGGGCATGATTATACGATGTGCATCACACAATCTCAGATTCATCCAACCAACACAAAGTACTTCAAAGAGTGCCCCAAAGTTTCTACCGGAGAGTCAAGAACGTGTGCTAATGATGACCCACAAGTATAGGGGATCTATCGTAGTCCTTTCCATAAGTAAGAGTGTCGAACCCAACGAGGAGCAGAAGGAAATGATAAGCGGTTTTCAGCAAGGTATTCTCTGCAAGTACTGAAATAAGTAGTAACAGATAGTTTTGTGATAGGATAAATTGTAACGAGTAACAAGTAACAAAAGTAAATAAAGTGCAGCAAGGTGGCCCAATCCTTTTTGTAGCAAAGGACAAGCCTGAACAAACTCTTATAATAGGAAAAGCGCTCCCGAGGACACATGGGAATATCGTCAAGCTAGTTTTCATCACACTCATATGATTCGCGTTCGGTACTTTGATAATTTGATATGTGGGTGGACCGGTGCTTGGGTGCTGTTCTTACTTGAACAAGCATCTCACTTATGATTAACCTCTATTGCAAGCATCCACAACTACAACAAAAGTATTAAGGTAAACCTAACCATAGCATGAAACATATGGATCCAAATCAGCCCCTTACGAAGCAACGCATAAACTAGGATTTAAGCTTCTGTCACTCTAGCAACCCATCATCTACTTATTACTTCCCAATGCCTTCCTCTAGGCCCAAAGTGTTATGTAGTCGACGTTCACATAACATCACTAGAGGTTAGACAACATACATCTTATCAAAATATCGAACGAATACCAAATTCACATGACTACTAATAGCAAGACTTCTCCCTTGTCCTCAGGAAAAAACGTAACTACTCACAAAGCATATTCATGTTCATAATTAGAGGGGTAATAATGTGCATAAAGGATCTGAACATATGATCTTCCACCAAATAAACCAACTAGCATCAACTACAAGGAGTAATCAACACTACTAGCAACCTACTAGCACCAATCCCGGACTTGGAGACAAGAATTGGATACAAGAGATGAACTAGGGTTTGGATATGAGATGGTGCTGGTGAAGATGTTGATGGAGATTGCCCTCTCCCGATGAGAGGAGCGTTGGTGATGACGATGGTGATGATTTCCCCCTCCCGGAGGGAAGTGTCCCCAGCAGAACAGCTCTGCCGGAGCCCTAGATTGGTTCCGCCAAGGTTCCGCCTCGTGGCGGCGGAGTCTCGTCCCGAAAGGTTGCTTCTGATTTTTTTTCTCATCGAAAGACTTCATATAGGAGAAGATGGGCGTCGGAGAGCCACCAGGGGCCCCACGAGGTAGGGGCGCGCCAGGGGGAGGCACGCCCACCCTCGTGAGCGTGGTGTGGACCCCCGGCCTTCATCTTTGGCAATGATTTTTCTTTATTTATTTTAAGATATTCCGTGGAGTTTGTGGACTTTTGGAGTTGCGCAGAATAGGTCTCCAATATTTGCTCCTTTTCGGCCGAAATTCCAGCCGGATTCCCCTCTTCATGGTAAACCTTGTACATTAAGAGAGAATAGCCATAAGTATTGTGACATATCGTGAAATAACAGCCCATAATGCGATAAATATCGATATAAAAGCATGATGAAAAATGGACGTATCAACTCCCCCAAGCTTAGACCTCGCTTGTCCTCAAGAGAAAAGCCGATAACAATAAATATGTCCTGATGTTTAGAAGTAGAGGCGTCGATAAAAATAAAATACAGACATGAAGGCATCATGATTATTTTCATAACAGCAACATACATAGATTTGTCATATGATTACTTATGTTCAAGTGATGATCTTTTCACAAAGCCAAAGTATGAATCATAAACCTTATTGAGCACCAACAAATTATACCCTCAAGTCATTGAAGCAATTGCAATTTATCATAACATCGAAAAGAGTCTATGTCAGAGCTTAAAAGAAAGTCCACATATTCAACTATCACTTAGTCCTTCATAATTGCTAACACTCATGCAATACTTGTGGTTACGGAGTTTTAACCGGACACAGAGAAAGATAGGGGCTTGTAGTTTTGCCCCACAACCTTTTGCCTCAAGGGTAATGTCAACAATAATAATTCATGCTCCCTCACATCCAATTAGATATATATATATATATATATATATATATATATATATATATATATATATCATGTTCTTTCCAACATGCTGAGCTTGCCAAAGGATAAAATGAAAAAGGAAAGGTGAAGATCACCGTGACTCTTGCATAAAGTAGAGGATAATAATAAAAGATAGGCCCTTCGCAGAGGGAAGCAGAGGTTGCCATGCGCTTTTATGGTTGGATGCACAAAATTTTAATGCAAAAGAACGTCACTTTATATTGCCCCTTGTATGTGAACCTTTATTATGAAGTCCGTCGCTTTTATTGCGTCCACAACAAGTTCGTACAAAGCTTATTTCTCTGCACTAATAAGTCATGCATATTTAAAGAGCATTTTTATTGCTTGCACCGATGACAACTTACTTGAAGGATCTTACTCAATCCATTGGTAGATATGGTGGACTCTCATGGCTAAACTGGTTTAAGGGTATTTGGAAGCACAAGTAGTATCTCTACTTGGTGCTGAGAATTTGGCTAGCATGAGGGGGAAAGGCAAGCTCCACATGTTAGAGGAACCATGAAAACATACTTTATCTCAGATGTAAGAAAACATAACTCATTATGTTGTCTTCCTTGTCCAACATCAACTCTTTAGCATGTCATATTTTAATGAGTGCTCCCAATCATAAAAGATGTCAATGATAATATATCTATATGTGAAACCTCTCTCTCCTTATTACTTCCTATTAATTGCAACGATGACCAAAGCTATATTTGCCAACTCCCAACAACTTTTAATCATCATACTCTTTCTATGTGGAGTCATTACTTTCACTAAGATCAATATAAACTCTTTGTTTCTTTTTATTCTTTTCTTTATTCACCCAAGATCATGGCAAGGTAATCAAGCCCTTGACTCAACACTAATCTTTATTATATATAGCTCACGGACTCGATTGCATAGAGGGATCATAAAGCAAAACTCAAAACTAGATCGTGCCATGACTTTATTCTACTAAATCAAGATACTACTAATAGGATAGAACTAAGAAAAACGGTAAAGATAGGAGTTGTGATGGTGATACGATACCGGGCACCTCCCCAAGCTTGGCGGTTGCCAAGGGGAGTGCCCATACCCATGTGATTATATCTCCTTCTTTGTTGTTGGCGGTGGAGGTGTTGTTGATGATGGAAGCTTGTCGTCCACCTTCCATGGCATAGGCTCACCCTCATAGAAGGATGATCGAGTCTCCGGAATCCTCAAATCTGCAACGGAAATAGTTCGAAACGAAAACAGAGGATATTTGCGTGATACGGTCGTCAAAACCTTCGGGAGAATATATAATGAATTTTTTACCAACCAAAATACGTATCGTGCAAGAAAACGGAGTCCGGAGGGCACACGAGGTGCTCACGAGGTAGGGGGGCGCGATCAGGGGGGTAGGGCGCGCCCTCCACCCTCGTGGAGGCCTCGTGTCCTCCCCGGACTGCTACTTATTTTTCTATTTTTCTAAATGTTCCAAAACGGAGAAATATTGCTTTAAAAATTGTTTTGGGGTCGGCTTACTTACCGTACCACATACCTATTCCTTTTCGGAGTCTGGAACATTCTGGAAAGTGTCCCTTATGTATTCCTCCGGGGTTACGGTTTCAATAATATTGGTTTCAGCATTTATGGGATTACCTGAGATATAATGTTTGATTCTTTGACTGTTTACCACCTTCGGATTTGTCCCTGCGAAGTTGTTCATTTTTATGGCACCGGAACGATAGACCTCCTCGATAACATAAGGACCTTCCCATTTGGAGAGAAGTTTTCCTGCAAAAAATCTTAAACGGGAGTTGTATAGTAATACATAAACACCTACATTAAACTCGCGCTTTTGTATCCTTTTGTCATGCCATCTTTTAACTTTTTCTTTAAATAACTTGGCTTTTTCATAGGCTTGGGTTCTCCATTCATCAATTGAGCTAATATCAAATAACCTCTTCTCACCGGCAAGTTTGAAATCATAGTTGAGCTCTTTAATAGCCCAATATGCCTTATGTTCTAATTCGAGAGGTAACTGACATGCTTTTCCATAAACCATTTTATACGGAAACATAGCCATAGGATTCTTATATGCAGTTCTATAGGCCCATAACGCATCATCAAGTTTCTTGGACCAATTCTCTCTAGACCTATTAACAGTCTTTTGCAAAATTAATTTGAGCTCTCACTCAATTCTACTTGACCACTAGACTGCGGATGATATGGATATGCAATTCTATGATTAACGTCATATTTAGAAGGCATTTTAATGAAAGCACCATGAATAAAGTGTGAACTACCATCAGTCATTAAATATCTAGGGACTCCAAACGTCGGAAAAATAACTTCCTTAAGCATTTTAATAGAAGTGTTATGATCAGCACTACTAGTTGGAATAGCTTCTACCCACTTAGTAACGTAATCAACAGCAACTAAAATATGTGTATATCCATTAAAGGCAGGAAAAGGTCCCATATAATCAAAGCCCCAAACATCAAATGGTTCAATAACAAGTGAATAATTCATAGGCATTTCTTGACGTCTACTAATATTACCAATTCTTTGACATTCATCACAAGACAAAACAAACTTACGGGCATCCTTGAAGAGAGTAGGCCAATAAAAACCAGATTGCAATACCTTTTGTGCAGTTCTATCTCCAGCGCGGTGTCCTCCATAAGCTTCGGAGTGACACTTGCGTAGGATCTGTTCCTGTTCATGCTCAGGTACACAACGTCTAATAACACCATCTACTCCTTCTTTATAAAGATGTGGATCATCCCAAAAGTAATGTCTCAAATCATAAAATAACTTTTTCTTTTGTTGGTATGTGAAGCTAGGTGGTATAAATTTAGCAACAATATAATTAGCACAATCAGCATACCATGGAGTGCTGCAATAAGCTCTTATGACATTTAATTGTTCATCAAGAAAGCTATCATCAATAGGTATGGGTCATCAAGAACATTCTCTAACCTAGATAAGTTGTCTGCAACTGGGTTCTCAGCTCCTTTTCTATCAACAACATGCAAATCAAATTCTTGCAGCAAGAGAACCCATCTAATAAGTCTAGGTTTAGCATCTTTCTTTTCCATAAGATATTTAATAGCAGCATGATCGGTGTGAATAGTTACTTTAGAATCAACAATATAGGGTCTGAATTTATCACAGGCAAGCACAACTGCTAAGAGTTCCTTTTCAATAGTAGCATAATTTCTTTGAGCATTGTCTAGAGTCTTACTAGCATAATGGATAACATTTAATTTCTTATCAACTCTTTGCCCTAGAACAGCACCTACATCATAATCACTAGCATCACACATAATTTCAAAGGGTAAATTACAATCGTGTGGCTGAACAATAGGTGCGAGACTAATGCTTTCTTAAGTATTTCAAATGCTTCTACACAATCATCATCAAAGACAAATGGTACATATTTTTGTAATAAATTAGTCAGAGGACGAGAGATTTTTGAGAAGTCCTTAATGAACCTCCTATAAAATCCAGCGTGACCAAGGAAACTTCTTATACCTTTGATGTCCTTGGGACATGGCATCTTTTCAATAGCATCAACCTTGGCTTTATCAACTTCAATACCTCTTTTAGAAACTTTGTGCCCCAAGACAATACCTTCATTAACCATAAAGTGGCACTTTTCCCAATTCAAGACAAGATTAGTTTCTTCACATCTCTGCAAAACTCGATCAAGATTGCACAAGCAATCATCAAAAGAGGAACCATAGACGGAAAAGTCGTCCATGAAAATCTCACAAATCTTTTCACAAAAATCAGAGAATATAGCCATCATGCATCTTTGAAAGGTAGCAGGTGCATTACATAAACCAAAAGGCATACGTCTATAAGCAAAAGTACCAAAAGGGCATGTAAAAGTAGTCTTTGATTGATCTTTAGCCGACACAGGTATTTGAGAGAAACCAGAATAACCATCTAGAAAGCAATAATGTGTATGTTTGCATAATCTTTCTAGCATTTGATCAATAAAAGGTAAGGGGTAATGATATTTCTTAGTAGCTTTATTTAATTTGCGGAAATCAATTACCATCCTATAACCTGTGATAATTCTTTGCGGGATCAATTCATCTTTATCATTAGGGACAACAGTAATACCTCCCTTCTTAGGGACACAATGGACATGACTTACCCAATCGACTATCAAAGAACGGATAAATTATACCTGCCTTCAGAAGCTTGAGTATTTCTTTTCTTACCACTTCTTTCATTTTAGGATTCAAACATCGTTGAGGATCACAAATTGGTTTGGCATCAGCTTCCAAATTTATTTTATGTTGACATAGAGTGGGACTGATGCCCTTAAGATCATCCAGAGTATATCCAACAGCGGCACGATGCTTCTTCGGATTTTTCAATAATCTTTCTTCTTCATGCTCTGAAAGGTTAGCGCTAATAATAACAGGATATATTTTCTTTTCGTCAAGATAAGCATATTTAAGATTATCAGGCAACGGTTTGAGCTCAAACACGGGATCACCTTTCGGTGGAGGAGGATCCCCTAGGATTTCAACAGGCAAATTGTGTTGCAGAATAGGTTCCTATTTAAAGAATAGTTCATCTATTTCCCTTCTTTCATTCATGAACATCTCATTTTCATGGTCTAGCAAATAGTGTTCTAAAGGATCACTAGGAGGTACGGCAATAGAAGCAAGACCAATAATTTCATCCTTACTAGGCAATTCTTCCTCACGATGTTGTTTACTAAATTTAGAGAAATTAAACTCATGAACCATATCATCCAAGCCAACAGTAACAACATTCTTTTTGCAGTCTATCGTAGCATTAACAGTACTCAAGAAGGGTCTACCAAAAATAATGGGACAAAAGCTATCTTGTGGAGAACCAAGAACAAGGAAATTAGCGGGATATTTGGTTTTTCCACACAAGATTTCAACATCTCTAACAATTCCCATTGCAGATATAGTATCTCTATTGGCAAGTTTAATTGTAACATCAATATCTTCTAACTCAGCAGGTGCGATATCATGCATAATTTCTTTATATAAGTCAATGGGTATAACACTAGCACTAGCACCCATATCACATAAGACATGATAACAATGATCTCCTATTTTAACAGAAATAACAGGCACGCCTACCACAGGTCTATGTTTATCTCTATCACAGGGTTTAGCAATTCTAGCAGTTTCACCAGAGAATTGAATGACATGCCCATCAATATTATCAGACAAGGGATCTTTAACAATAGCAATATTAGGTTCTACTTTGACTTGCTCAGGAGGTGTATAAGTTCTAGTATTGCTTTTACGAACAACAGTTGAAGCTTTAGCATGATCCTTTACTCTAACAGGGAAAGGTGGTTTCTCAACATAAGAGGTGGGAACAATAGGATCATTATAAGTGATAGTCTCTTCTTCAACTTTAATAGGTGCAGCTACTTTTACTTCTATGGGAGGATGATATTTAAACCACTTCTCCTTGGGGAGATCAACATAAGTAGCAAAAGACTCACAGAAAGGAGCTACTATCTCAGAGTCAAGTCCATATTTAGTGCTAAACTTACGGAAAATATCGGTATCCATAAAAGATTTAACACAATCAAACTTAGGTGTCATACCTGACTCCTTACCTTCGTCAAGGTCCCAATCTTCAGAGTTGCATTTAATTCTATCCAATAAATTCCATATGAATTCAATAGTCTTCATCATAAAGGAGCCAGCACAAGAGGTGTCGAGCATGGTTTGATTATTATGAGAAAGCCGAGCATAAAAACTTTGCATAATTATTTCTCTTAGAAGCTCATGATTGGGGCATGAATATAACATTGATTTAAGCCTCCCCCAAGCTTGAGCGATGCTTTCTCCTTCGCGAGGCCAAAAATTATATATATAATTGCGATCACGATGAACAAGATGCATAGGATAATACTTTTGATGAAATTCCAATATCACTCTTTTATAGTTCCATGATCTCGTATCATCACATAGCCTATACCATGTCAATGTGTCTCCCTCAAAGATAAAGGGAAAGCCTTCTTCTTAACAACATCATCGGGTATACTTGCAAGCTTAAATAATCCACAAATATCATCCACATAGTGTAGATGCTCGTCGGGATGCTTTGTTCCATCTCTTGTAAAAGTATTAGCCAGCAGTTTTTCCATAATACCCGAAGGAAATTCAAAAGGAGTTTCATTTTCAATAGATTCAGTAGGTTGAGGAGCAACTCTTTGCTCTACTGGACGGGGTGAAGATACCCCGAACAAGCCCCTCAGAGATTCACTTTCCATAGTAACAAGTGACAGAAAATTTCAGCACACTATATAAATTTTCCTTACCAAATTCCACTTACAAAGGCGCTACACTCCCCGGCAACGGCGCCAGAAAAGAGTCTTGATGACCCACAAGTATAGGGGATCTATCGTAGTCCTTTCGATAAGTAAGAGTGTCGAACCCAACGAGGAGCAAGAGGAAATGGTAAGCGGTTTTCAACAAGGTATTCTCTGCAAATCTTGAAATAACTAGTAACAGATAGTTTTGTGATAGGATAAATTGTAACGAGTAACAAGTAACAAAAGTAAATAAAGTGCAGCAAGGTGGCCCAATCCTTTTTGTAGCAAAGGACAAGCCTGGACAAACTATTATAATAGGAAAAGCGCTCCCGAGGACACATGGGAATATCGTCAAGCTAGTTTTCATCACGCTCATATGATTCGTGTTCGGTACTTTGATAATTTGATATGTGGATGGACCGGTGCTTGGGTGCTGTTCTTACTTGAACAAGCATCCCACTTATGATTAACCTCTATTGCAAGCATCCACAACTACAACAAATGTATTAAGGTAAACCTAACCATAGCATGAAACATATGGATCCAAATCAGCCACTTACGAAGCAACGCATAAACTAGGGTTTAAGCTTCTGTCACTATAGCAACCCATCATCTACTTATTACTTCCCAATGCCTTCCTCTAGGCCCAAATAATGGTGAAGTGTTATGTAGTCAACGTTCACATAACACCACTAGAGGTTAGACAACATACATCTTATCAAAATATCGAACGAATACCAAATTCACATGACTACTAATAGCAAGACTTCTCCCTTGTCCTCAGGAACAAACGACTCACAAAGCATACTCATGTTCATAATCAGAGGGGTAATAATGTGCATAAAGGACCTGAACATATGATCTTCCACCAAATAAACCAACTAGCATCAACTACAAGGAGTAATCAACACTACTAGCAACCTACTAGCACCAATCCCGGACTTGGAGACAAGAATTGGATACAAGAGATGAACTAGGGTTTGGAGATGAGATGGTGCTGGTGAAGATGTTGATGGAGATTGCCCTCTCCCAATGAGAGGAGCGTTGGTGATGACGATGGTGATGATTTCCCCCTCCCGGAGGGAAGTGTCCCTGGCAGAACAGCTCTGCCGGAGCCCTAGATTGGTTCCGCCAAGGTTCCGCCTCGTGGCGGCGGAGTCTCATCCCGAAAGGTTGCCTTCTGATTTTTTTCTCATTGAAAGACTTCATATAGGAGAAGATGGGCGTCGGAGAGCCACCAGGGGGCCCACGAGGTAGGGAGGCGCGCCTGGGGAGGCGCCCCACCCTCGTGAGCGTGTGGACCCCGGCCTTCATCTTTGGCGATGATTTTTCTTTATTTATTTTAAGATATTCCGTGGAGTTTCAGGACTTTTGGAGTTGCGCAGAATAGGTCTCCAATATTTGCTCCTTTTCCAGCCAGAATTCCAGCTGCCGGCATTCCCCCTCTTCATGGTAAACCTTGTAAAATAAGAGAGAATAGCCATAAGTATTGTGACATATCGTGAAATAACAGCCCATAATGCGATAAATATCGATATAAAAGCATGATGCAAAATGGACGTATCAGCCAACCCCTATGCATAGGTTCCCAATGTCACGAAACCGGCAAGTTGATCACCAAAACATACATCAAGTGGCACATGATATCCCATTGTCACCACAGATAATCACGGCAATACATACATCAAGTGTTCTTATAAAGACTCAATCCGATAAGATAACTTCAAAGGGGAAACTCAATTCATCACAAGAGAGTAGAGGGGGAGAAACATCATAAGATCCAACTACAATAGCAAAGCTCGGGATACATCAAGATCGTGCCATAGATGGAACACGAGTGAGAACACGAGAGAGAGAGAGAGAGTGAGAGAGAGAGAGAGAGATCAAACACATAGCTACTGGTACATACCCTCAGCCCCGAGGGTGAACTACTCCCTCCTCGTCAAGGATAGCGCCGGGATGATGAAGATGGCCACGGTGATGGGATCCCCTCCTCGGCGGTGCCTGGAACACGCCCCGAGAGGTTTTGGTGGCTCAGAGGCTTGCGGCAGCGGAACTCCCGATCTATCTTACTGCTCTGGAAGTTTTACGATACGTAGGTATATATGCGTGCGAAGTGCGTCGGTGAAGCTTGAGGGCCCCACGAGGTAGGGGCGCGCCTGGGGGCGCCCCACCTCGTGAGAACCTCCCAGTATCTTCCGACGTGGGGTCCAAGTCCACCGTGTGGGTTTCCTTCCAAAATAACTTCTCTAGTTGATTTCGTTCCGTTTGACTCATGCGATATTCCTTTTCCTCGGAACACTGAAATAGGCATAAAACAACAAATATGGGCTGGGCCTCCGGTTAATAGGTTAGTCCCAAAAATAATATAAAAGTGGATAATAAAGCCCAATATTGCCTAAAACAGTAGATAAAGTAGCATGGAGCAATCAAAAAGTATAGATACGTTGGAGACGTATCACCTCGCAGATATTGCCCAAGGCCGTGTTGGCCCTTTCCCTGAGTGTCCGGAGCATGGGGCCATGCATGTGTTCCAGTGTCCGCCGCTGGCGGATCTCGTCCGCATTCTGTGCGCAATGGCCTCGGCATCATCAACCCGCCGCTGAAGAAGATGTAGTTCGGCATGGGAGGAGGCCAGCTCAGCCTGCGCCGAGCCTAGTGCAGCAGCGGTGGCCTCAGCTCGCTGTGTGGCTTCAGTCAGCCTGGTCCTGAGAGCAGCAGTCCTGCCCGCGGCTTCAGCCTTGGTCAGCTCCAGCCGCTCTTCATACTCGCGCTCAAGGCCGGCGCGAGCTTCCGCCACGCGACGGTCGATCTCCTCCTCGATCCGGGCCTCCCGCGCACCGACATCGTCCTCCGCCTGGGTGACCTGGCGCTCCCTCGTCTCCAACCGCTCAAGATCGAGGTTGCACTCGGTAGCCTCCAATGTCAGCACTTTCTCACGCCTCTGGAGCTCCTCCTCTTCAGCGGGTAGCGACGCAAGGGCGGCTCGGCGCAGCTCCACCTGCTGCTCTAGCGAATTGCACCAGTCTTGGAGCTCCCACGCGCGCTCCTCCGCAGCTTCGCGTCGCCTGTCTGCCTCCTGAGCCTCCGCAATGGCCCGGGAGCAGGCCTCTCGAGAGGCCACCAGAGATGCCTCGTCCTTGGCATTGTCGAGATCACGCTGATGACGCGCGAGCTAACAGCCGCCTTCAGCTTGCGCCGCTCCTTGACCAACCGCAGTCCCTCAGCTTCAAGACGCGCGTCCTCGCCCGCAAGCTCTGCACCAAGCTGGCTCACTGCGTCTGTCGCCTTCTGGAGGAACTCCCGGAGGATGGCGCTGCGCTCCCGCGCATGCTGGAGCACGTCGTCAACGTCATTCTCCTCCATCGGCGCTGGCGGAGGACCCTGGAGTGGTTCGCCCCCTCTCGGCAGGGAGCTGGGGGCTGGCGCCCCCACAGTTGTCGGGCGGACCCCGCAAGGGACCCAGCCAGGCGCCGACCCACCTCCCAATGAGGAACCAAAGATCGTCTCCAACCACTCGCCGCCTATGATCAGTGGAGGAGCCCGGGGCAAGCTGGTTGTACCCAGGGAGAGCTCACGAAGGAGGAGCGGCGTGCCCACAGGCTCAAGGCGCACCGCAGGTCGGCCTACCTCTCCGGCCGAGCTTGCGCCGAGGGTGGCACACAGACTTGGGGCGATCAAGGTCGGTGGTGGAGGAGAAGCCTGAGGAAGTGGATCCTCGGCTGGCTCTGCGGGCTCGTCAGGAGGGATGCTGAAAGGCCACGGTCAGCAAAGGGAGCGGCAAAACAAGGTATTACAAGAAGAAGGGACTTACTCATCCACGGCGAAGTACTTCCTGTGCTTCAATGGGCGGTACGGGCGATCATCACCACCGGAAGCCTCCTTCCTCTTGTGAAGGGCCTCAAAATCTATGCGGAACCAGCCCAAGCTCGTGACGTGAGGGCCGGCATGCGGCATAGGAGCCGAAGCATCAGGGCGACCTGCATCAAGGGCACCAGCCTGAGAGGAGCGATCAGGTGCCACCTCTTGGTGGCCTGCCGAGGCCTCGGGGGCTTCGGCCTCGGGAGCCGCAAGTCGCGCCCCCTCATCAGCCACCACCTCGTGAGGGGCTCCGTAAGCTCCGTGACGCCTCGGGAGCCCCGTGCAACATCAGCACCTCGACATCAGGCCCCCCAGCTCCTGCCAATGCTTGCCTCCCTGCAACGACTCCTGAGGCAAGGCCGGCGCGGGCGGCTGGGGGAAGGACCGCAGCAACCGGGTTCTCGCGTGGCCCCGCGAGGCCAGCCGGGCGCAACCCCCATTCGTCGAAGCGGGGCATCTGCCTCACGAACTCGACCCTGTTTGTGCAAAGATACAACAGGGCGCCACCATGACGGACGCTGCCAGGGGAGGGGTCGCCAGTCAGAACCTCCAGCACCTTCTTCAACACCTCAGGCGCAAGATCCTCTTCCTGGAGCCTCATATGATCCTGACGCCCGGAGTAGGCCCACATCGGGCGGGAATGGCGTTGGAGAGGAGCGATGCAACGCTGGAGGAACTCCTTCACCACCCGGGGCACCGTCACCCCGAGCTTCCTCAGCCTGTCGAAGCGATGCCAGGCGAAAGCAAGCTGGGGGCTCGTAAGCTCCTCGTGACCCCAACCAGGATTGGGAATAGTAGGCAATGTAGGGTGCGCGAGCAGGGGGCTAGGCGTCCCAACGTCCACATACAGCCATCGCTCCCGGAACCCGCTCGCAGAAGATGGGAGGCCGAAATCAATCCCTGAGGTGGCCGTCTCCGGCACGGCCTGGAAGCTCACGCATCCCAAACACTTGGAAGGATTAGATAGGCGCAGAGAGAAGAAGTAGCGCAGAAGGGCAACGGAAGGAGGAATACCCAGCATGGCCTCGCAGATAAAGGCGAAGACAGCAAGCAGAGTAATAGATTGGGGGCCAAGATGCATCATGTGGATCTAATAATGGGACAGACCACATTGAAGAAATCGGAAAAGGGGGGGGGAACCAGGCCCGCCCATAAGGCGTCGGCAAAGAACCGGACCTCCGTGACGATCCTGTCGAAGGAGGCATGGGACACGGGCCAGACCGTCATCCTCCAGCACTCATTGAAGCTGGAGGCGAGCGTGGAGCAGACCTTCTCCAAGGCTTCCAGATTGAGTATAAGTGACTTGTCGACGGCGGGAGCAACCGCCGGAGGTGCGCTGGATGAAGGCGCAGGTTTCTTCCCCTTGTCCTTTTTCGTTGGCGCCATGGCAATGGAAAGGGGGAAGAACTCAAGATGGATTGGAGGTGGAAAGCAGAGGCTCGAGGAGGAAAAGAGAACAAGAAGCGTGCAGGTAGCAAAAGGAGAATAACTGTGTACAAGCCTCGTGGCCGCCTAGCCGGGTGCATAACGTGGAAGCGTGGGGAAGCGGAGGCGCCCACGTCCAATCAACCGCCACATGGCGCCCAAGGCCGTAGGCTGATGGGGCCCGCGGCGCTCCGCACTTGCCCCTTCACTTCTCTGCTAAGCCAAGTCCGAGCGCGCCTTGGGCCTGGGGGGCTACTGTCGGCGTCCTGGGAACGGGGGTCCCCAGACTTTCCTGCCTGCCGCCTGCGGCGTGGCTCATGTGGTGGCCCAGTACGGCCCATCTTCATCAACGCAAGACTCAAGACCCTCGCGAGGGGCCAAGCCTCGAGGGGCGGATGACGCAAGGCTTCCTCAGGAGCGGCCTCGCCAGGCAGGCTCGCGAGGAGGCAGAGAGATCAAGCCAGGGGTACCTCGCGAGGTGCCCGTGACGCAAGCCGTGATGATCGAGACCGGTGGCGCCCGCGGGCGCCGCCCGTCTGATGTCCTTGTTTCCTCTTTGGTGCAAGGGGGCAAGCGCAGGCATGGAGTACCGAGGCATCAGGCAAAGGTTGCCATTTCAGTGCAACGAGACCAAGACCAGCAGAGCGGCGGGATGGAGGTCACCGTGGAGCCCAAGACGGCGTCATCACCAGTGCCTTTGGGAGCCGAAGACCAACTTTAGTCAGGATAACTTGTACTAAATGTTCCCCTTCAAAATGGCCAGTTGTTGGCGCCCTTCCCGCTCAATATTTGGGAAGAGGGCCAGGGCCTCTATAAATAGGGCTAGCCACCACAGAAGGGGGGAGATCTGATCAAGTCATCATCAGATAGGGAGGCTATCGAGCTCATCCAAGTAGTTCATCGCACCAGCCCAAGAACACCTCTCGCGAGGCTGTTCATCCTTTGTACCGTTCATCATCAGCCCCTGAGGCAATCCACCACACCACACACTGGAGTAGGGTATTACACCACAATGGTGGCCCGAACCAGTGTAAATCTTGTGTCCCTCGCGTTGTTCGTCGTTTTAGCTTAGATTCTCGTGAGGCGATCAGACGTGGATAGGTAGGGGGAAGATCTTCGCACGCACCCCAGAGTTCGAACCTTAAGGGTCTGCCGGAACCCAACATCCTACAATATGGGTTTTTCTCCTCCAAAGGATCCCCAAAGATTATCTTTAGAGGATGATAAAAACTCTTATCTCAATGCTCAAGCTTCTAATGTGCTTTTCGATGCTTTGAGCAATGTAGTTGTATTTCAAATCATGCCATTCCGGGATGCTCATGAGTTGTGGACAAAGCTTCAAGATAAATATGGTGTGTCCATGTTTTGTGGGGATGATTGTTCTCCCTCCACCTCCGGACGTGTTGTCTTCTCAACTGCCTCTACTTCACCTACATGTGGTTTGCCACAAGGTAATGATATGGTGAGTAGTGTTGATCATTGCAATGATGATAGTGTGCTTATTATCAATGATCCTTCACCACCATCTTATTGCAATGCTTCTTCTTTGGACTTTAACACTTCAAGCACTCCAAATGTTTCACATGCTTATGTCGATAGTCCTTGCATTTCATGTAGAAATTTCTTGACTAAATCTCATGATGATATGCTTGTTATGTCTTGTTGCCATGACAAAATGCTTGTATTTCCTCTAGTTGTTGTGCTAACAATGTAGAGGAAACCCAATACTCCATGGAACAAGATGTGGTCTTGAATGGTGCCTCAAGGGATCTTACATCATCATCTATTGCTTTTTGCCTTATGGCTAAGGCGTCAAAGGTATCTCCTACTTTGAACCCCAATATGTCGCTTGATGATGATGTTAATGCTAATGATGAGGATAATGATGAAGAGAATGATAATATTGCTTCCTTCAAAATTAAGGGGGAAATGGTTTTTAAATCTCTTCACAAAAATAAACTTGCTTGGTCCAACTTCATGGAAATCATGTCTATTGCCATTGAGGGCAAGAAATACATTGAGGAGTTGGAATCTCATCTAGAGGAGCATGAGGTCACCATTAAGAAAATGGAAGGTCATGAGCGTGATTACGCTAATGAGATTGCAGACCTCTCTCAAGCTCTTAAACTTGAACAAACCACCAAGGAATCTCTTAAGGAGACTTTTGCTCTAGAATTATCTAGAGTGAAGGAATCTCATGATAGAGATCTTGAGGTTGCCAATGATTTTAAAACTAAAAATGCTAAGCTTGAAGTTGCTCATGCTAGACTCCTTGAGGATTTTGAGCACCTCGAAAATGGCTCAAGGGTCATCAAGGGTGAGCTCATCAAACTCGCCAAGTATCATGGTCAACTTGAAGCTTCTTATCAAGTGGTCCTCTCCTATTGTTGTTAATGATGATGCTTGTGCTACTAACTCTATTACTTGTGAAGCATCCAGTTTGAAGGAGAATGTTGAGCTACGGGCTCAACTTGAGTTGATATCTAGCAATTATGGGAAATTGGAAGAAAGCCATGAAAAGCTCTCAAGCTCTCATGATCTTCTAGTATCCCATAATGTGCTAAAGATAGCTTGAGGCCATGATTGCTAAGGTAACATCTAGTGAGCCTCATGTGGATACTAGCACTACTTCTAGTCAAAATACTATATTGCCATGTGCTAGTCCTTGTAATTCATCTACTCACAATGTTGGTACATATTGTGATGAATTGCTTTCCTTTCCTTGTTGCTCTAACGATGAAGCTTATACTTCCTCTAGTACTTGTGTTGAGACTAACCATGTAGAGGAAATCAAAGAGCTCAAGGCCCAAGTCACTTCTTTGAAGAATGACTTGGAAAAGAGTCATGAAGGGAAATCCACACTCAACAATATCTTGAGTGTGCAAAAAACCCCAATGACAAAGGTGGACTTGGATTCAACTCCAATAAGAAGAAGAAGTCCAAGATGAACAAAAAGAAGGGCCAAGAACAAGTCAAGAATTCGGCTAAGATCGTTTGCTTCAAGTGCAAAGTAGAAGGGCATCATGTTAGATCTTGCCCATTGAATAAGAAGCCCATTAGTGACAAGCAACAAGGGAAGCGGCCACAAGTTCACTCTCATGCTCAACCTCAAGTTGGAGAAAGGCCTCTTCCCAATAAAACTCAAGCTAATGCTTCTCATGTTGAGAAATCAAGTGAGAAGAAAGTGAAGAGTAGACGTTGTTACCTATGTCGTGAGAAAGGTGACCTCACTTCTTCATGCACTAGTGGTAAATTATCCAACCCAATTATTATTGATGATATATTCTCTTGGGAAGGATAAGGTTGGCAATGTGTTTGCCAAAGTTGTTGGAACTCAAAGTGGTGTCAAGAAAAGAACCATTTGGGTAGCCAAGCCTATTGTGACTAATCTCTTAGGACCCAACTTGGTTGGGGACCAACAAGCTCAAACTTGATCAATAGGTGTTGTTGTAGGGCATTGGAGACTTGGCTACATTATGAAGAATTAAGGGGTCTTCATCATTCATATTGCCTGAAGCCAAGTCATTCGGAGTATCAAGTTTCTATCTCATATCCAATGTGCCTCCTTGCGGTAACTTGTACTTAAATTGTTTACACTGAAAGTTACTTGCCCCTTTGCATGTTTTGGTTTTGTACCTTGCATGTGTTTGTATATGTGTGCTTCCAATTTGCTTATCTTGAGTAATCAAGTATGTGTATGTTGTTTTGCACTTCATGTACGTGTGAGTTGTGTGTTGAGCCTTTGTGCATCTTGTTTGTATCTTAGTTGGCTCTTGTGAGAGATTAATGGAATATCCCGTTGTGGGGGAGTGACGTGTTTTGTGCACCTCACAATCCTATAAATGTGTGTTCGTGAGGAATACCATCTAGTACTGATATTACAAGATTATCTAGTCGCTATGTGGTATATCTTCTCACGAGAAATTCAAATTCTAAATAGTCCATTAATTATCTCTTGTTGGATCCTCTTATTGCCTCTTGTTAAGTTTTTATTGGTATCACATTATGGGGGAGTAATATGCTATGTGCATATTACAAGCCTAGAAAATGTGTACATTTGAGATATTGTCACCTAGAATTGATATTGTAAATTATCTTGTTCCTAGGTGGCATGTTAGCTCTACAAGTTGCAATTTTCTTGTGTGTGGTGTGAAGATGATGTTGAATATCCTTGCTATCTACCAACGGGGATTATTTCGAAATACTTCTTGTCTTATGACATTTGGTACCCACTTATGTGCGGCAGAAATAATTGATCATCTTTACATTGGCCTTTGCTTTTATTTGCCTTATCTCTTGCCAAGGTTTGTGTCAACTCCCTTTGTCTTCCATATCACTTGTGGATCTTGTTAATTTCTTGATCTTGTCTAGTGTTTTCTACATATAGTGAAAGTGGTGATCCCACCATGTGCATTTTGTATTCAAATGCAAACTCTCTACAATGCACTAGTCTTGGGGCAGCTATCCTATTTTCTATAAAACACTCATCTTGTGATCCTTATCAAGTGTGTGTTGGTGGAAGGTAAGCCGTTTTCTTTCTGGTACTTTGTGCCATCATGAAACTTTGTTGAGAGCTTGGTTTTTTTGGAACCATCCTCTCTTTGGGAGTTTGACATCATTAATTCAGTGTGTATCAATGGATATCTCATTCCTCGATGTATCTGTTAGGGATATCCTCCAAGTAATGATTTATTCATTTGGTATCTTTTCTTTGCTTGGTTACTTGGTTTTCTTGTCTATTGGTATCGGTTCCTGAAAGTATTGAGAATGCATATTAACTTCATGTAGTTTCTTTGGCATGCTTTCTTTCTTTGACCCAATATATAGGGGAAACTCCACCAAGTCTCAAATTGGATGAGATGTGCATGAAATTCATTTTCATATCTATATGCACATATATATGTGGAGTTTTTCCTATGTATTGTTGGTTCTCTAACTCTTTGGTCCCAATGAGGTTGGGCACCATTTTGTTTGTGTTGTTGTTCTAGGAACAATTGGAGATACATTGGATGCTCGGCTCACTCACAAGGAAGGTGGTGTCACCATGAGCTTATTGGAGTCAAGCTAGGATGATCAATGAACTACTATCTACCTTTATTTGGTATCTACTACATCCTTCCATTGATATCTCGGTAACAAGTATCATCATCTTCTTCATGCACACATTTCTTGCATCAACCTTGTGTAGGTTGCATCTTGGCATGATATTCATTTCATATCTTGTTATACTTGTTTCCCTTCTCAAAGCATCCCAACAAAGATCTCTTGTTGCTAGTTGTGATGTCTTTGATGAATGTGTGGTTGGACTTCATTTATATACAATAAGACCATATCTAGCCAAGTGTTATGCTTTCAAGCAAATATCTTATTGGTATATTTATGACTTCCTTGTGGATATCTCGTTCCTTCCTTTTTGTAACTATTTCGTGTGTACACCCTTCTTTGTGGATTGATATCATCATGATTGTCATCTACCTAGAATCTTATACACTTGAGAGAAGTTGCATATCTAGTTGATATCCCCTTCCTTCATGTCCACCGTTTCTTTCTCATGTTATTTCTTTGGTGGCTCCGTGAAAGTGTGTTCCTTGAGTGCGGGTCATATCTCGTTGCATCTTGATGCACTCTTGTGTGGAAAAGATCTTCTTCCTCATGCTTGTCTTGACGAGGCTTTTTGCCATCTTAATTGGTATCCCTCATCTTGACGAGGCTTTCACTTTCTGTCTTCACCATGGGTCGTCATAAGTGTTGGTTATTTATTTTGCATATTTAGTGTGCTTGTGAACCCATTTGATTGGTGTGTGTGGGAAGGACATGTCATGCACCTTATATCTCCACTATTCAAGACTATGTTGATGCTTAATGCTCACCCTTACATTAGTCTTCTCAAGTGCTTTGCCATGACTCACACACATCATTTTGGTTGAGCCTTCTCTTAAGTCGCCTTTGTTGGGGAACGTAGTAATTTCAAAATTTTCCTACGCACACGCAAGATCATGGTGATGAAGGAAATATGCCCTAGAGGCAATAATAAAGTTATTATTTATTTCCTTATATCATGATAAATGTTTATTATTCATGCTAGAATTGTATTAACCGGAAACATAATACATGTGTGAATACATAGACAAACATAGTGTCACTAGTATGCCTCTACTTGACTAGCTCGTTGATCAAAGATGGTTGTGTTTCCTGACCATAGACATGAGTTGTCATTTGATTAACGAGATCACATCATTAGGAGAATGATGTGATTGACTTGACCCATTCCGTTAGCTTAGCACTTGATCGTTTAGTATGTTGCTATTGCTTTCTTCATGACTTATACATGTTCCTACAACTATGAGATTATGCAACTCCCGTTTACCGAAGGAACACTTTGTGTGCTACCAAACGTCACAACGTAACTGGGTGATTATAAAGGAGCTCTACAGGTGTCTCCGAAGGTACATGTTGAGTTGGCATATTTCAAGATTAGGTTCCGTCACTCCGATTGTCAGAGAGGTATCTCTGGGCCCTCTCGGTAATGCACATCACTATAAGCCTTGCAAGCAATGTAGCTAATGAGTTAGTTACGGAATGATGCATTACGTAACGAGTAAAGAGACTTGCAGATAACGAGATTGAACTAGGTATTGAGATACCAATGATCAAATCTCGGTCAAGTAACATACCGATGACAAAGGGAACAACGTATGTTGTTATGCGGTTTGACCGATAAAGATCTTCATAGAATATGTAGGAGCCAATATGAGCATCCAGGTTCCGCTATTGGTTATTGATCAGAAATGTGTCTCGGTCATGTCTACATAGTTCTCGGACCCGTAGAGTCCGCACGCTTAAAGTTAGATGACGGTTATATTATGAGTTTATATGTTTTGATGTACCGAAGATAGTTCGGAGTCCCAGATGTGATCACGGACATGACGAGGAGTCTAGAAATGGTCGAGACATGAAGATTGATATATTGGACGACTATATTCGGACACCAGAATGGTTCTGGGGGTTATCGGATGTATACCGGAGTACCGGGGAGTTAATGGGCCTCATGGGCCCAAAGTGGAGCAGAGGAGGGGTGGCCAGGGCAGGCCGCGCGCCCCCTCCCCCTCTAGTCCGAATAGGACAAGGAGGGGGGGCGGCACCCCCCTTTCCTTCCTCTCCTCTCTCCCTTCCTTCCCCCTCTCCTACTTGGACAAGGAAAGGAGGGAGTCCTACTCCCGGTGGGAGTAGGACTCCTCCCTGGCGCGCCTCCTCCTAGCCGGCCGCCCCCTTCCCCTTGCTCCTTTATATACGGGGGTAGGGGGCACCTCTAGAAACAACAATTAATCCTTGAGATCTATTAGCCGTGTGCGGTGCCCCCCCTCCACCATATTCCACCTCGATAATATCGTAGCGGTGCTTAGGCGGCATACGCATGTCGATAGAACATCATCATCGTCCACCACGCCCGTCGTCTTGTGGAACTATCCTCGGCTTCGGCTGGATCGGAGTTCGAGGGACGTCATCGAGCTGAACGTGTGCTGAACTCGGAGGTGCCATGCGTTTGGTACTTGATCGGTCGGATCATGAAGACGTACGACTAGATCAACTACGTTGTGCTAACGCTTCCGCTTTCGGTCTCACGAGTGCGTGGACAACACTCTCCCTCTCGTTGCTATGCATCACCATGATCTTGCGTGTGCGTAGGAATTTTTTGAAATTACTACGTTCCCCAACAGTGGCATCCGAGCCTGGTTTTATGCATAGATGTTATATGCACGAGTAGAACACAAGTGAGTTGTGGGCGATACAAGTCAACTGCTTACCAGCATGTCATACTTTGGTTCGGTGGTATTGTTGGGTGAAGCCGCCCGGACCGACATTACTCGTACGCTTACGTGAGACTGGTTATATCGACGTGCTTTGCACATAGGTGGCTGGCGGGTGTCAATTTCTCCAACTTTAGTTGAACCGAGTGTGGCTACGCCCGGTCCTTGAGAAGGTTAAAACATCACTAACTTGACAAACTATCGTTGTGGTTTTGATGCGTAGGTAAGAACGGTTCTTGCTTAGCCCATAGCAACCACATAAAACTTGCAACAACAAAGTAGAGGACGTCTAACTTGTTTTTGCAGGGCATGTTGTGATGTGATATGGTCAAGTCATGATGCTATATTTTATTGTATGAGATGATCATGTTTTGTAACCGAGTTATCGGCAACTGGCAGGAGCCATATGGTTGTCGCTTTATTGTATGCAATCGCCCTGTAATTGCTTTACTTTATCACTAAGCGGTAGCTATAGTCGTAGAAGCAATAGGCGGCGAAACGACAACGATGCTACAATGAAGATCAAGGTGTCGCGCCGGTGAAGATGGTGATCATGACGGTGCTTCGGAGATGGAGATCACAAGCACAAGATGATGATGGCCATATCATATCACTTATATTGATTGCATGTGATGTTTATCCTTTATGCATCTTATTTTGCTTTGATTGACGGTAGCATTATAAGATGATCTCTCACTAAATTTCAAGGTATAAGTGTTCTCCCTGAGTATGCACCGTTGTGAAAGTTCTTTGTGCTGAGACACCACGTGATGATCGGGTGTGATAGGCTCTAGGTGCAAAACAGTTGGACACGCGGAATACTCAGGTTACACTTGACGAGCCTAGCATATACAAATATGGCCTCGGAACACTGAGACCAAAAGGTCGAGTGTGAATCATATAGTAGATATGATCAACATAGTGATGTTCACCATTGAAAACTACTCCATCTCACGTGATGATCGGACATGGTTTAGTTGATTTGGATCACATGATCGCTTAGATGATTAGAGGGATGTCTATCTAAGTGGGAGTTCTTAGTAATATGATTAAATTGAACTTAAATTTATCATGAACTTAGTACCTAATAGTATTTTGCTTGTCTGTGTTTGTTGTAGATAGATGGCTCGTGCTGTTGTTCCGTTGAATTTTAATGCGTTCCTTGAGAAATCTAAATTGAAAGATGATGGTAGCAATTACACGGACTGGGTCCGTAACTTGAGGATTATCTTCATTGCTGCGCAGAAGAGTTACGTCCTGGAAGCACCGTTAGGTGTACCACCTGCGCCAGCAACTGCAGACATTGTGAATGCCTGGCAGTCGCGTGTTGATGACTACTCTATTGTTCAGTGTGCCATGCTTTATGGCTTAGAACCGGGACTTCAACGACATTTTGAACGTCATGGAGCATATGAGATGTTCCAGGAGTTAAAGTTAATATTTCAAGCAAATGCCCGGATTGAGAGATATGAAGTCTCCAATAAGTTCTATAGCTGCAAGATGGAGGAGAATAGTTCTGTCAGTGAACATATACTCAAAATGTCTGGGTATTGCAATCACTTGATTCAACTGGGAGTTAATCTTCCTGATGATAGTGTCATTGACAGAATTCTTCAATCACTGCCACCAAGCTACAAGAGCTTCGTGATGAACTATAATATGCAAGGGATGAACAAGACTATTCCCGAGCTCTTTGCAATGCTAAAAGCTACGGCGGTAGAAATCAAAAAGGAGCATCAAGTGTTGATGGTCAACTAGACCACCAGTTTCAAGAAAAAGGGTAAAGGGAAGAAGAAGGGGAACTTCAAGAAGCACGGCAAAAAAGTTGTTGCTCAAGAGAAGAAACCCAAATCTGGACCTAAGCCTGAGATTGAGTGCTTCTACTGCAAGCGCATCGTCCTTTGGGCGGAACTGCCCCAAGTATTTGGCGGATAAGAAGGATGGCAAGGTGAACAAAGGTATATGTGATATACATGTTATTGATGTGTACCTTACTAATGCTCGTAGTAGCACACTGGTATTTAATCTTTGGTTACATTGCTAATATTTGCAACTCGAAACAGGGACTACGGATTAGCGAAGATTGGCTAAGGACGAGATGACGATGCGCGTGGGAAATGGTTCCAAAGTCAATGTGGTAGCGGTCGGCACGCTACCTCTACATCTACCTTCGGGATTAGTTTTAGACCTGAATAATTGTTATTTGGTGCCGCCGTTAAGCATGAACATTATATCTGGATCTTGTTTGATGCGAGACGGTTATTCATTTAAATTAGAGAATAATGGATGTTCTATTTATATGAGTAATATCTTTTATGGTCATGCACCCTTGAAGAGTGGTCTATTTTTATTGAATCTCGATAGTAGTGATACACATATTCATAATGTTGAAGCCAAAAGATGCAGAGTTGATAATGCTAGTGCAACTTATTTGTGCCACTGCCATTTGGGTCATATTGGTGTAAAGCGCATGAAGAAACTCCATACTGATGGACTTCTGGAATCACTTGATTATGAATCACTTGATACTTACGAACCGTGCCTCATGGGCAAGATGACTAAAACGCCGTTCTCCGGAACTATGGAGCGAGCAACAGATTTATTGGAAATCATACATACTGATGTATGTGGTCCAATGAACATTGAAGCTCGCGGCGGGTATCGTTATTTTCTCACCTTCACAGATGATTTGAGCAGATATGGGTATATCTACTTAATGAAACATAAGTCTGAAACATTTGAAAAGTTCAAAGAATTTCAGAGTGAAGTGGAAAATCATCGTAACAAGAAAATAAAGTTTCTACGATCTGATCATGGAGGAGAATATTTGAGTTACGAGTTTGGTTTACATTTGAAACAATGCAGAATAGTTTCGCAACTCACGCCACCCGGAACACCACAACGTAATGGTGTGTCCGAACATCCTAATCGAACTTTACTAGATATGGTGTGATCTATGATGTCTCTTACTGATTAACCGCTATCATTTTGGGGTTATGCTTTAGAGACGGCCGCATTCACGTTAAATAGGGCACCATCAAAATCCGTTGAGACGATGCCTTATGAACTGTGGTTTGGCAAGAAACTAAAGTTGTCATTTCTTAAAGTTTGGGGTTGCGATGCTTATGTGAAAAAACTTCAACCAGATAAGCTCGAACCCAAATCGGAGAAATTGTCTTCATAGGATACCCAAAGGAAACTATTGGGTACACCTTCTATCACAGATCTGAAGGCAAGACTTTTGTTGCTAAATTTGGATCCTTTCTAGAGAAGGAGTTTCTCTCGAAAGAAGTGAGTGGGAGGAAAGTAGAACTTGATGAGGTAACTGTACCTGCTCCCTTATTGGAAAGTAGTTCATCACAGAAACCGGTTCATGTGACGACTACACCAATTAGTGAGGAAGCTAATGATATTGATCATGAAACTTCAGATCAAGTTACTACTGAACCTCGTAGGTCAACTAGAGTAAGATCCACACCAGAGTGGTACGGTAATCCTATTCTGGAGGTCATGTTACTTGACCATGGCGAACCTACGAACTATGAGGAAGCGATGATGAGCCTAGATTCCGCAAAATGGCTTGAGGCCATGAAATCTGAGATGGGATCCATGTATGAGAACAAAGTATGGACTTTGGTTGACTTGCCCTATGGTCGGCAAGCCATCGAGAATTAATGGATCTTCAAGAAGAAGATTGACGCTGATGGTAATGTTACTATCTACAAAGCTCGACTTGTTGCGAAAGGTTTTCGACAAGTTCAAGGGGTTGACTACGATGAGACTTTCTCACCCGTAGCGATGCTTAAGTCTGTCCGAATCATGTTATCAATTGCCGCATTTTATGATTATGAAATATGGCAGATGGATGTCAAAACTGCATTCCTGAATGGATTTATAGAAGAAGAGTTGTATATGATGCAACTAGAAGGTTTTGTCGATCCAAAAGGTGCTAACAAAGTGTGCAAGCTCCAGCGATCCATTTATGGACTGGTGCAAGCCTCTCGGAGTTGGAACAAACGCTTTGATAGTGTGATTAAAGCATATGGTTTTATACAAACTTTTGGAGAAGCCTGTATTTACAAGAAAGTGAGTGGGAGCTCTGTAGCATTTCTGATATTATATATAGACAACATATTGTTGATTGGAAATGATATACAATTTCTGGATAGCATAAAAGGATACTTGAATAAAAGTTTTTCAATGAAAGACCTCGGTGAAGCTGCTTATATATTGGGCATCAAGATCTATAGAGATAGATCAAGACGCTTAATTGGACTTTCACAAAGCACATACCTTGATAAAGTTTTGAAAAAGTTCAAAATGGACCAAGCAAAGAAAGGGTTCTTGCCTGTATTACAAGGTGTGAAGTTGAGTCAGACTCAATGCCCGACCACAGCAGAAGATAGAGAGAAAATGAAAGATGTTCCCTATGCTTCAGCCATAGGCTCTATCATGTATGCAATGCATGTGTACGGACCTGATGTATGCTTAGCAATAAGTTTAGCGAGGAGGTACCAAAGTAATCGAGGAGTGGATCCTTTGGGCCGGTGGTCAAGAATATCCTGAAATACGAAAAGGACTAAGGATATGTTTCTCGTTTATGGAGGTGACAAAGAGCTAGTCGTAAATGGTTACGTCGATGCAAGCTTTGACACTGATCCGAACGATTCTAAATTGCAAACCGGATCGTGTTTATATTGAGCGATGGAGCTGTCGGTTGGTGCAGTTCTAAACAAAGCGTCGTGGCGGGATCTACATGCGGCGGAGTACATAGCTGCTTGAAGCAGCAAATTAAGGAATGCGGATGAAGGAGTTCATATCCGATCTAGGTGTCATACCTAGTGCATCGGGACCAATGAAAATCTTCTGTGACAATACTGGTGCAATTGCCTTGGCAAAGGAATCCAGATTTCACAAGAGGACCAAGCACAACAAGAGATGCTTCAATTCCATCCGGGTCCAAGTCCAGGTGGGAGACATAAAGATTTGCAAGATACATACGGATCTGAATGTTGCAGACCCGTTGACTAAGCCTCTTCCACGAGCAAAACATGATCAGCACCAAGGCTCCATGGGTGTTAGAATCATTCTTGTGTAATCTAGATTATTGACTCTAGTGCAAGTGGGAGGCTGAAGGAAATATGCCCTAGAGGCAATAATAAAATTATTATTTATTTCCTTATATCATGATAAATGTTTATTATTCATGCTAGAATTGTATTAACCGGAAACATAATACATGTGTGAATACATAGACAAACATAGTGTCACTAGTATGACTCTACATGACTAGCTCGTTGATCAAAGATGGTTGTGTTTTCTGACCATATACATGAGTTGTCATTTGATTAACGGGATCACATCATTAGGAGAATGATGTGATTGACTTGACCCATTCTATTAGCTTAGCACTTGATCGTTTAGTATGTTGCTATTGCTTTCTTCATGACTTATACATGTTCCTACAACTATGAGATTATGCAACTCCTGTTTACCGGAGGAACACTTTGTGTGCTACCAAACGTCACAACGTAACTGGGTGATTATAAAGGAGCTCTATAGGTGTCTCCGAAGGTACATGTTGAGTTGGCGTATTTCAAGATTAGGTTTTGTCACTCCGATTGTATGAGAGGTATCTCTGGGCCCTCTCGGTAATGCACATCACTATAAGCCTTGCAAGCAATGTAGCTAATGAGTTAGTTACGGAATGATGCATTACGTAACGAGTAAAGAGACTTGCAGATAACGAGATTGAACTAGGTATTGAGATACGGCGATCGAATCTCGGGCAAGTAACATACCGATGACAAAAAGAACAACGTATGTTGTTATGCGGTCTGACCGATAAAGATCTTCGTAGAATATGTAGGAGCCAATATGAGCATCCAGGTTCCGCTATTGGTTATTGACCGAAAACGTGTCTCGGCCATGTCTACATAGTTCTCGAACCCGTAGGGTCCGCACGCTTAAAGTTAATTGACGGTTATATTATGAGTTTATATGTTTTGATGTACTGAAGATAGTTTGGAGTCCCGGATGTGATCACGGACATGACGAGGAGTCTCGAAATGGTCAAGACATGAAGATTGATATATTGGACGACTATATTCGGACACTGGAATGGTTCCGGGGGTTATCGGATGTATACCGGAGTACCGGGGGGTTAATGGGCCTCATGGGCCCAAAGTGGAGCAGAGGAGGGGCGGCTAGGGCAGGCCACACGCCCCCTCCCCCTCTTGTCAGAATAGGACAAGGAGGGGGGGCGGCGCCCCCCTTTCCTTCCTCTCCTCTCTCCCTTCCTTCCCCCTCTCCTACTTGGACAAGGAAAGGAGGGATTCCTACTCCCGGTGGGAGTAGGACTCCTCCCTAGCGCGCCTCCTCCTGGCCGGCCGCCCCCTCCCCCTTGCTCCTTTATATATGGGGGCAGGGGGCACCTCTAGACACAACAATTGATCCTTGAGATATATTAGCCGTGTGCGGTGCCCCCCTCCACCATATTCCACCTCGATAATATCGTAGCGGTGCTTAGGCGAAGCCCTGCGTCGATGAGAACATCATCATCGTCACCACGCCGTCGTGCTGATGGAACTCTCCCTCGAAGCTCGGCTGGATCGGAGTTCGAGGGACGTCATCGAGCTGAATGTGTGCTGAACTCGGAGGTGCGGTGCATTCGGTACTTGATCGGTCGGATCGTGAAGACGTACGACTACATCAACCGCGTTGTGCTAACGCTTCCGCTTTCGGTCTACGAGGGTACGTGGACAACACTCTTCCCTCTCGTTGCTATGCATCACCATGATCTTGCGTGTGCGTGGGAATTTATTTGAAATTACTACATTCCCCAACAGGAGATGCATAGCAACGAGAAGGGAGAGTGTTGTCTACGTACCCTCGTAGACCGAAAGCGGAAGCGTTAGCACAACGCGGTTGATGTAGTCGTACGTCTTCACGATCCGACCGATCAAGTACCGAACGTACGGCACCTCCGAGTTCAGCACACGTTCAGCTCGACGACGTCCCACGCACTCCGATCCAGCTGAGCTTTGCAGGATAGTTCCATCAGCACGACAACGTGATGATGGTGTTGATGATGCTACCGACACAGGGCTTCGCCTAAGCACCGCTACGATATTACCGAGGTGGAATATGGTGGAGGGGGGCACCGCACACGGCTAAGATATCATTGATCAATTGCTATGTCTAGAGGTGCCCCCCCTGCCCCCGTATATAAAGGAGGGAGGGAGAGGCCGGCCCTAGAGGAGGGCGCGCCAAGTGTGGGGAGTCCTACTAGGACTCCCAAGTCCTAGTAGGATTCTCCTTTCCTTTCCGGAGTAGGAGAGAAGGAAAGAGGGGGAGAGGGAGAAGGAAAAGGGGGCTGCACCCCTTGTCCAATTCGGACCAGAGGGGGGCGTGTGCCTCCTTCCTTTTGGCCTCTCTATATTCCCGTATGACCAATAAGGCCCATATACTCCCCGAGGAATTCCCGTAACTCTCAAGTACTCCGAAAAATACCCGAATCACTCGGAACCTTTCCGAAGTCCGAATATAGTCGTCCAATATATCGATCTTCATGTCTCGACCATTTCGAGACTCCTCGTAATGTCCCCGATCTCATCCAAGACTCCGAAATACCTTCGGTATATCAAAACACATAAACTCATAATACCGATCGCCACCGAACTTTAAGCGTGCGGACTCTACGGGTTCGAGAACTATGTAGACATGACCGAGACACGTCTCCGGTCAATAACCAATAGCGGAACCTGGATGCTCATATTGGCTCCCACATATTCTACGAAGATCTTTATTGGTCAAACCGCATAACAACATACGTTGTTCCTTTTGTCATCGGTATGTTACTTGCCCGAGATTCGATCGTTCGTATCTCAATACCTAGTCCAATCTTGTTCCCAGCAAGTCTCTTTACTCGTTATGTAATGCATCATCCCGCAACTAACTTATTAGTCATATTGCTTGCAAGGCTTATAGTGATGTGCATTACCGAGAGGGCCCAGAGATACCTCTCCGACAATCGGAGTGACAATCCTAATCTCGAAATACGCCAACTCAACATGTACCTTCGGAGACACCTGTAGAGCTCCTTTATAATCACCCGGTTACGTTATGATGTTTGGTAGCACACAAAGTGTTCCTTTGGTAAATGGGAGTTGCATAATCTCATAGACATAGGAACATGTATAAGTCATGAAGAAAGCAATAGCAACATACTAAACGATCAAGTGCTAAGCTAACGGAATGGGTCAAGTCAATCACATCATTCTTTAATGATGTGATCCCGTTAATCAAATGACAACTCATGTCTATGGTTAGGAAACTTAACCATCTTTGATTAACGAGCTAGTCAAGTAGAGGCATACTAGTGACACTATATTTATCTATGTATTCACACATGTACTAAGTTTCCGGTTAATACAATTCTAGCATGAATAATAAACATTTATCATGAAATAAGGAAATAAATAATAACTTTATTATTGCCTCTAGGGCATATTTCCTTCAGTCTCTCACTTGCACTAGAGTTAATAATCTAGTTCACATCACCATGTGATTTAACACCAATATTCACATCTGTATGTGATTAACACCCATAGTTCACATCCTCATGTGACCAACACCCGAAGGGTTTACTAGAGTCAATAATCTAGTTCACATCGCTATGTGATTAACACCCAAAGAGTACTAAGGTATGATCATGTTTTGCTCGTGAGAGAAGTTTAGTCAACGCGTCTTTCACATTCAGAGCCGTGTGTATTTTGCAAATATTCTATGTCTACAATGCTCTGCATGCAGCTACTCTAGCTAATTGCTCCCACTTTCAATATGTATCCAGATTGAGACTTAGAGTCATCTGGGTCAGTGTAAAAGCTTGCACCGATGTAACTCTTTATGACGAACTCTTTTATCACCTCCATAATTGAGAAACATCTCCTTAGTCCTCACTAAGGATATTCTTGACCGCTGTTCAGTGATCTACTCCTAGATCATAATTGTACTCCCTTGCCCAACTCAGAGCAAGGTATACAATAGGTCTGGTACACAGCATAGCATACTTTATAGAACCTATGACTGAGGCATAGGGAATGACTTTCATTCTCTTTCTATTTTATGCCATGGTCGGGATTTGAGTCTTACTCAATTTCACACCTTTACAACACAGGCAAGAACTTTTTTCTTTGACTGTTCCATTTTGAACTACTTCAAAATCTTGTCAAGGTATGTACTCATTGAAAATCTTATCAAGCGTCTTGATCTATCTCAATAGATCTTGATGCTCAATATATAAGTAGCTTTACTGAGGTCTTTCTTTTGAAGAACTCCTTTCAAACACTCCTTTATGCTTTCCAGAAAATTCTACATCATTTCTGATCAACAATATGTTATTCACACATACTTATCAGAAATGTTGTAGTGCTCCCACTCACTTTCTTGTAAATACAGGTCTTCTCCAAAACTCTATATAAAACCATATGCTTTGATCAACTCAGCAAAGCGTATATTCCAAATCCGAGATGCTTGCACATTTTGTTAGCACCTTTAGGATTGACAAAACCTTCTGGTTGCATCATATACAACTCTTCTTTAATAAATCCATTAAGGAATGCAGTTTTGACATCCATTTATCAAATTTCATAAAATGTGGCAATTGCTAACATGATTCGGACAGACTTAAGCATTGATACGAGTGAGAAAATTTCATCGTATTCAACATCTTGAACTTGTCGAAAAACTTTTTGCGACAAGTTGAGCTTTGTAGATAGTAACACTACTATTAGTGTCCGTCTTCCTCTTGAAGATCCATTTATTCTTAATGGCTTGCCGATCATCGGGCAAGTCAACCAAAGTCCACACTTTGTTCTCATACATGAATCCCATCTCAGATTTCATGGCTTCAAGCCATTTCGCGGAATCTGGGCTCATCATCGCTTCCTCATAGTTCGTAGGTTCATCATGGTCTAGTAACATGACTTCCAGAACAGGATTACCGTACCACTCTGGTGCGGACTGTACTTTGGAAGACCTACAAGGTTCTGTAGTAACTTAATCTAAAGTTTCATGATCATCATCATTAGCTTCCTCACTAATTGGTGTAGGAATCACTGAACTGATTTCTGTGATGAACTACTTTCCAATTCGGGAGAAGGTACAGTTATTACCTTATCAAGTTCTACTTTCCTCCCACTCACTTCTTTCGGGAGAAACTCCTTCTCTAGAAAGGATCCATCTTAGCAACGAATATCTTGCCTTCGGATCTGTGATAGAAGGTGTACCCAACAGTTTCCTTTGGGTATTCTATGAAGACGCACTTCTCCAATTTGGGTTCGAGCTTATCAGGTTGAATTTTTTTTCACATAAGCATCGCAGCCCCAAAATCTAAGAAATGACAACTTTGGTTTCTTGCCAAACCACAGTTCATAAGGCGTCGTCTCAAACGAATTTTAATGGTGCCCTATTTAAAGTGAATGTAGCTGTCTCTAATGCATAACCCCAAAACGATAGTGGTAAATCGGTAAGATACATCATAGATCGCACCACATCCAATAAAGTGCGGTTACAACGTTCGGATACACCATTATGCTCTAGTGTTCCATGTGGCGTGAGCTGTGAAACTATTCCACATTGTTTTTAAATGAAGGCCAAACTCATAACTCAAATATTTTCCTCTACGATCAGATTGTAGAAACTTTATTTTCTTGTTACAATGATTCTCCACTTCACTCTGAAACTCTTTGAACATTTCAAATGTTTCAGAATTGTGCTTCATTAAGTAGATATACTCATATCTGCTCAAATCATTTTTGAAGGTCAGAAAAATAACGATACTCGCCACGAGCATCAACACTCATTGGACCGCATACATCGGTATGTATTATTTCCAACAAGTCAGTAGATCATTCCATTGTTCCGGAGAACGGAGTTTTAGTCATCTTGCCCAAAAGGCATGGTTCGCAAGCATCAAATGATTCATAACCAAGTGATTCCAAAAATCCATCTTTATGGAGTTTCTTCATGCGCTTTACACCGATATGACCTAAACGGCAGTGCCACAAATAAGTTGCACTATCATTATCAACTTTGCATATTTTGGCATCAATATTATGAATATGTGTATCACTACGATCGAGATCCAACAAACTATTTTCATTGGGTGTATGACCATTGAAGGTTTTATTCATGTAAACAGAACAACAATTATTCTCTGACTTTAAATGAATAACCGTATTGCAATAAACATGATCAAATCATATTCATGCTCAACACAAACGCCAAATAACATTTATTTAGGTTTAACACTAATCCCGAAAGTATAGGGAGTGTGCGATGATGATCATATCAATCTTGGAACTACTTCCAACACACATCGTCACTTCACCCTCAACTAGTCTCTGTTTATTCCGTAACTCCTGTTTCGAGTTACTAATTTTTAGCAACCGAACAAGTATCAAATACTCAGGGGCTACTATAAACACTAGTATGGTACACATCAATAACATGTATATCAAATATACCCGGGTTCACTTTGCCATCCTACTTATTCACCAAATATTAAGGGAATGTCCACTTCCAGTGACCATTTCCTTTGTAGTAGAAGCACTCAGCTTCAGGCTTTGGTCCAGCTTTGGGCTTCTTCACGGGAGTGACAACTTGCTTGCCATTCTACTTGAAGTTCCCTTTCTTTCCCTTTGCCCTTTTCTTGAAACTAGTGGTCTTGTCAATCATCAACACTTGATGCTCTTTCTTGATTTCTACCTTCGTCGATTTCAACATCACGAAGAGCTCGGGAATCATTTTCGTCATCCCTTGCATACTATAGTTCATCACGAAGTTCTAGTAACTTGGTGATAGTGACTAGAGAAGTTTGTCAATCACTTTTTTATCTGGAAGATTAACTCCCACTTGATTCAAGCAATTGTAGTACCCAGACAAGCTGAGAACATGCTCACTGGTTGAGCTATTCTCCTCCATCTTTTAGGCAAAGTAATGCGAGGGGTCTCATACCTCTCGACACGGGCATGAGTATGAAATAGCAATTTCAACTCTTGGAACATCTTATATGCTCCGTAGCGTTCAAAACATTTTTGAAGTCCTGGTTCTAAGCCGTAAAGCATGGTGCACTAAACTATCAAGTAGTTATCATACCGAGCTTGCCAAACGTTCATAACGTCTGTATCTGCTCCTGCAATAGGTCCGTCACCTAACGGTGCATCAAGGACATAATTCTTCTGTGCAGCAATGAGGTCAATCCTCAGATCACGAACCTAGTCCGCATCATTGCTACTATCATCTTTCAACATAGTTTTTCTCTAGGAACATATCAAAATAAACATAGGGAAGCAACAATGCGAGCTATTGATCTACATCATAATTTGCAAAATACTATCAGGACTAAGTTCATGATAAATTAAAGTTCAATTAATCATATTACTTAAGAACTCCCACTTAGATAGACATCCCTCTAATCATCTAAGTGATCACGTGATCCAAATCAACTAAACCACGTCCGATCATCACGTGAGATGGAGTAGTTTTCAATGGTGAACATCACTATGTTGATCATATCTACTATATGATTCACGCCGACCTTTCGGGTCTCGATTGTTACGAGGCCATATCTGTATATGCTAGGCTCGTCAAGTTTAACCTGAGTATTCTGCATGCGCAACTATTTTGCACCCGTTGTATTTGAACGTAGAGCCTATCACACCCGATCATCACGTGGTGTCTCAGCAAGAAGAACTTTCGCAATGGTGCATACTCAGGGAGAACACTTATACCTTGAAATTTAGTGAGAGATCATATTATAATGCTACCGTCAATCAAAGCAAAATAAGATGCATAAAGGATAAACATCACATGCAATCAATATAAGTGATATGATATGGCCATCATCATCTTGTGCTTGTGATCTCCATCTCCGAAGCAAATCATGATCACCATTGTCACCGGCACGACACCTTGATCTCCATCGTAGCATCGTTGTCGTTTAGCCACCTATTGCTTCTCGACTATCGCTACCGCTTAGTGATAAAGTAAAGCAATTACAGAAGCGATTGCATTGCATACAATAAAGTGACAACCATATGGCTCCTGCCGATTGCCGATAACTCTGTTACAAAACATGATCATCTCATACAATAAAATTTAGCATCATGTCTTGACCATATCACATCACAACATGCCCTGCAAAAACAAGTTAGACGTCCTCTACTTTGTTGTTGCAAGTTTTACGTGGCTGCTACGGGCTGAGCAAGAATCGTTCTTACCTACGCATCAAAACCACAACGATAGTTCGTCAAGTTAGTGTTGTTTTAACCTGCTCAAGGACTGGGCGTAGCCACACTCGGTTCAACTAAAGTTGGAGAAACTGACACCCGCCAGCCATCTGTGTGCAAAGCACGTCGCTAGAACCAGTCTCGTGTAAGCGTACGCGTAATGTCGGTCCGGGTCGCTTCATCCAACAATACCGCCGAACCAAAGTATGACATGCTGGTAAGCAGTATGACTTGTATCGCCCATAACTCACTTGTGTTCTACTCGTGCATATAACATCTACGCATAAAACTAGGCTCGGATGCCACTGTTGGGGAACGTAGTAATTTCAAAAAATTCCTACGCACACGCAAGATCATGGTGATGCATAGCAACGAGAGGGGAGAGTGTTGTCTACGTACCCTTGTAGACCGAAAGCGGAAGCATTAGCACAACGCGGTTGATGTAGTCGTACGTTTTCACGATCCGACCGATCAAGTACCGAACGTAGGACACCTCCGAGTCCAGCACACGTTCAGCTCGATGACGTCCCACGAACTCCGATCCAACAGAGCTTTGCAGGAGAGTTCCATCAGCACGACAGCGTGATGACGGTGTTGATGATGCTACCGACGCAAGGCTTCGCCTAAGCACCGCTACGATATTACTGAGGTGGAATATGGTGGAGGGGGGGCACCACACACGGCTAAGAGATCATTGATCAATTGCTATGTCTAGAGGTGCCCCCTGCCCTTGTATATAAAGGAGGGAGGGAGAGGCCGGCCCTAGAGGAGGGCGCGCCAAGTGTGGGGACTCCTACTAGGACACCCAAGTCCAAGTAGGATTCCCCTTTCCTTTGCGGAGTAGGAGAGAAGGAAAGAGGGGAGAGGGAGAAGGAAAAGGGGGTTGCACCCCTTGTCCAATTCGGACCAGAGGGGGCGCGCGCGCCTCCTTCCTTTTGGCCTCTCTCCTCTATTCCCGTATGGCCCAATAAGGCCCATATACTCCCCGGCGAATTCTCGTAACTCTCCGATACTCCGAAAAATACCCGAATCACTCGGAACCCTTCCGAAGTCCGAATATAGTCGTCCAATATATCGATATTTACGTCTCGACCATTTCGAGACTCCTCGTCATGTCCTCGATCTCATCTAAGACTTCGAACTACCTTTAGTACATCAAAATGCATAAACTCATAATACCAATCGTCACCGAACTTTAAGTGTGCGGACCCTACGGGTTCGAGAACTATGTAGACATGACCGAGACACGTCTCCGGTCAATAACCAATAGCGGAACCTGGATGCTCATATTGGCTCCCGCATATTCTACGAAGATCTTTATCGGTCAAACCGCATAACAACATACGTTGTTCCTTTTGTCATCGGTATGTTACTTGCCCGAGATTCAATCGTCGGTATCTCAATACCTAGTTCAATCTCGTTACCAGCAAGTTTCTTTACTCGTTATGTAATGCATCATCCCACAACTAACTCATTAGTCATATTTCTTGCAAGGCTTATAGTAATGTGCATTACCGAGAGGGCCCAGAGATACCTCTCCGACAATCGGAGTGACAAATCCTAATCTCGAAATGCGCCAACTCAACATGTACCTTCGGAGACACCTGTAGAGCTCCTTTATAATCACCCAGTTATGTTGTGACGTTTGGTAGCACACAAAGCGTTCCTCTGGTAAATGGGAGGTTCATAATCTCATAGTCATAGGGACATGTATAAGTCATGAAGAAAGCAATAGCAACATACTAAGCGATCAAGTGCTAAGCTAACGGAATGGGTCAAGTCAATCACATCATTCTCTAATGATGTGATTCCCTTAATCAAATGACAACTCATGTCTATGGTTAGGAAACTTAATCATCTTTGATTAACGAGCTAGTCAAGTAGAGGCATACTAGTGACACTATGTTTGTCTATGTATTCACACATGTACTAAGTTTCCGGTTAATACAATTCTAGCATGAATAATAAACATTTATGATGAACTAAGGAAATTAATAATAACTTTATTATTGCCTCTAGGGCATATTTCCTTCAGCCTCTTTTATATGTTGCTCAACCATTTGTTTGCTGCAAGTGCTAGGCCTTGTTTCCTACATGCTCACTTGCACTTGTTGTGAGTTTCTATTGATTTCCGGGGAGTGATGATCCTATTTTGTGCATTTGGTATCTTAATGCAAATATTCTAAGGAGTGCACAAATCATGGGGAGCTTCACTAGTGTCTTCAGAACACTCCGTTGCTCTCTTGCACTTGTCGTGAGGCTCTATTGATCTTGGGGGAGTGACGATCCTATTTTGTGCTTGTTGTATCCAACTACAAAACTAAATTATGCACAAATCATGGGGAGCTTCTCTAGTTTCTCTAGAACACTCCTTTGCTCATATCACAATATCTTTTATTCATGTGGCACGTAGGATCTTTGGTCTAGTTAGTTCAATTGGTATCTTTTGATAGCTTGCTTCAATTGGTATCTTTTGATTGCTTGATTGCTTGTTTCTTTCTTTGTTATGTCTTTGTGGCATCATTCTTTTGCAATCTTTGGGCCTCAATATAGTTTGTCTTCCTTCAAGTATCTACTGTTGGATATGTGTATTGCATTCCACTCTCTTGTGGAGAAATACACAATTTATGGAGTAAACTCAATTTATATTGGCCTTCTAAGCTTTCCTCCCATTTTGGCAATCGATGCCAATGGGGGAGAAGTTTCAGAGAGTTTTGTGGATAAGTTTATTTAGAGAGTCGTCTCATCTTGCTTTGGTTTTGTTTTGCATCTCATACGCATGCATTATTGGTTGGTGCATTGCATGGTGATGCATAATTCCTTGTATAAACTCTCCTGAAAGTGATTGTCATCAATTACCAAAATGGGGGAGATTGAAAGGACATGCGGTGCCCATGTGTGGTTTTGGTAATTGATGACATCCTCTATGGACTAATGGTTGCATTGAGTTATATTTGAAGGATTTGTCCATAGGCATTTCTTGAAGTACATGTGTTAGTTTCAAGGAGTTTATGAGTTGACCAACATCCTATTAAGGAATTCTCCAAAGATTGGTCATGTGAGTGTTGAGCTTATTGCAAGCATGTCTTGGAGAAGAAGATTGTGTGATCATTCATGTCTACCTTCAAGACATCATCCAAATGAAGAGAGTTGGAAAGATTCAAGGTTGATCAAGACTAAGTCAAGAGTGAATCAAGTTGATCAACACACAAAGTGTACAAGATGTACCAAGGGATCAAGTGATCCCATGGAATGGTAAGCATTGTCCATTACGCTTTGTGTGCTAACTCATGGTCTACGTGAGAATTCTATGTGGAGTTAGGTATGTTTCCATGGGCTTGCGTCAAGAGGAAGATATCATACAACCCATGGAGAGGATGACATTAAATGGTGATCGTCATCAAGATTGCGGTGTGCAAGTTCAAGTGGAGCATCACGAAGAGATCACGCCCTTGATGCTTGCCGTCCATTGTGGTGACAGTGCACTTGTGAAGATGTGCCAAGGAGTGACTCACCCATAGTGGAGTATGGGGGAGCAATATGCTAGTCTTCATCAAGCTAGCACAATCAAGTTGAGGAGGTCAAGATCTTCATCATCTAGCTCAAATGGAGTATGCTCAAGGCAAATGTTTGTTCTTGATAGGTTTTCTATTTTACCGGTCTCATGGTGTTAGTTGGGAGACCGGGGGGGGGGGGGCTCTCGAGTGAGTAGCTTGATCGTATCGTTCGGTGAGAGCTCAAACCTTTGCATCTTTGGCATCATATTTCTTGATTCTTGTTTAGCTTTTCTCTTTTTGAGATTTTAGAGCTTGTGGTTATCTTCGTGACAGGCTCTAGTTCATCGAAAACAGATTTCCTTTGCATCTTCTTTTCCGTTTTCGGTGTTGGAGTTTTTACCGGTCTTATTTGAGAAAGGGTTCTCACCATTTTATTTTGGGTATTTTCTCAATTGCTGTTTCTTGATATTTCTATCAATATTGTGTTAGTACTTGTCTTTAGCTTTCCAACAAACTTGGTTTCATCAAATTCGGAGTTCATTTGCAAAAGTTGTGGTCGTTTCAATTTTATCGGTCCCGCTTCTCTCTGCCTAGTGCGGGTGCCCGGGGTCCTTGACCCCCGGGTACCCAGGGTCATCCAGCCTCTCCTTAGTGACCTCTCTGACCAGTCCGGGAGCCTGGGGTCTCGCCCCCGGGTGCCCGGGGTCTTCCGGGGCGTTTCCCCACCTCCTCTGATCACCCCGGGTGCCCGGGCTCCTCTGCCACCTCCTCTCGGCCCCCTCCGGGTGCCCGGGGTTGAGACCCCCGGGTGCCCCCTTGCTCTGTTGCTTTCCTTGTGTGTCCGGGTGCCCGGCGTTTTGCCCCCGGATGCCCGGGGTTGTGTGGTATTTTTCTCTGTTGGGTCCGGGTGCCCAGACCCCTTTTGTCCGGGTGCCCGGGGTGGCGGCTATGTGCAACGGCCACATTTTTCTTAGGGGTATTTATACCCCCTTCTTCCACCTCCAACCCCATTTTGCTTGCAATCTCCCCCCCCCCCCCCATTGTTGACCTCTTGGAGCTTTCTATCTCTCAATCCCCCCATGGATTCTTGCTAGTTTTTGGAGGAAAGGAGGAGATCTAGATCCACATTTCCACCAATCACTTTCTCCTCTATGTGAGGGGAACCCCTTGGATCTAGATCTTGGAGTTCTTGGTGTTCTCCTTCTTGTTCTTTATCTCATTTTCCTCCCTAGCATTAGTTGCTTTGATGGGATTTGGGAGAGAAGGACTTGGGCACTCTGTGTGCTCTTGCCATTGCATTTGGTGCATCGTTTGAGTTCTCCACGGTGATACGTGGAAGTTACAAGTTGAGAAGCTTATTACTCTTGGGTGCTTGGTACCATTGAGCTTGTTCCTCTTGGGTGCTTGAGCGCCCTAGACGGTTAATGGTGTTCGAAGCTCAATCATTGTGGTGTAAAGCTCCGGGCAAGCGTCGGGGTCTCCAATTAGGTTGTGGAGATCACCCCGAGCAATTTGACGGGTACCGCTGACCGCCCCCAAGGGTTGTGGTGTGAACTTTTTATGATTTTATAAACATTTTTGAATTCACATATATTTTATGTTTTTTATCAAACTTATTTTCTAAAAAATTGCAACTTTTAGAATATTAAAATCCGGAATTAATTTAAAGAAGAAAGAAGATAGAAAATAGAATGAGAAAAGAAAAGACAAAAGAGTAAAATAAAAAAAACAGGGGAGTGAAGTCCCGCACATAGGCCGCCCCATGAACGCATACATGTGTAGAACGTGCGTGAGAAAAAAAAGATAAAAATTGTGAAAGTTGGGGATCGAACCCTAGTCCCGCCGCTAAAAGTGCAATCGGCCAACCACTCTGCTGCTCATCGTTCCGTGACCTCTACTCGTTGCGCCTCCATAAAACAACAAAAGAGGCGTCGATTCTTGGTCCGAAAAATCGAATTGTTTTTCCACTTACGGGTGGCATTGGTGGGTAATTTTAATCAACTTGGAGGGTAATTTTAATGACGGGCGACCAGAAGCGATAGCCGTTTTATTAGTAGGTAAAAATAAAGATAAAGATATGGATGCCTCTTTCCATATGGACTAGACCATGATGGCGCGCGTTGCTGCGCCCTTCCATTTACCCAATAGGTTGATACGCATTTCTATAAATACATGGAGGCGTGAAATAACCGAATTCCAATTTCTAGTGAAAGTTTTAAAGCTCTGATTCAATTCATGTACTCCCTCCATCCCAAAATTCTTGTCTTAGATTCGTCTAAATACGGATGTATCTAGTTACATTTTATTGTTAGATACATCCGTATCTAGACAAATCTAAGACAAGAATTTTGGGACGGAGGGAGTATTCAAACTAAAACAATGGTCATCTAATGTGACTATTCTCTTATATTTTTCAAGTTATTTTTAACGTAGATCACAAAAATTCAATTGGGAAAAAATGCTTCTAAAGAAAAATGTGTTCACTTGCTACTGGGTGGCCTGATGATCCACCTAGCTAGACGGTGAGAACATTTTAAGAACAATATCTATTTACTTTCACATGCTTCAAACATGCTAAAATATTCAATGCAAAACATTATGGAAATTCATGTGCACAAATCTTTAAATAACAAGTGAATCTACTAAAAGGTCTCGTAGTGACCTAAACTGAATTCATTCTATAAGAGAGACATGGATCAAGAATGAAAGACCTTGTCTATAGTCTTTTCTTGTTTGTGCTACCCTGGTTGAACGTCAAAGAGAGATCAGAGACAGGCTGTTTGGAACTTCTTGAGGCCTCCTGGCTCCTTCCCTATTTTTGGCGGAGAGAGATCATGATAAAGATTATTAGAGGGGCATGCTCTGCTTACGAAGTTATGATACAACAATGCAGTATGGACAAATCCCTACAGAACCCTTTAATATAGTTCTTCTATGTAAATATGCTTGTAACTAAGTTCCTACAGATCCATAATCTGCTATGTTGATAGACCAGAGGTACTCAGTCTGGAAGAATATTGGCAACCAGCAGGTCCTACAAAAGAACCAAATACAACATACAAGTTCAGAGATATTTCTTACTTGTGCCTGCAAAATTAGAGCTAACAAATGTTCACACCATCTATAACCAGAGCAATTATTACATATGAATTGTTGGGGCATTTTATAACAGCTGGTGAATGCCACTGTGTTTTATCAGCCAAAAATACCTACATATCCTCATTCTTTCAAGCAATGGGTAAAAGATATTGACTACAGAGACAATTACTGATTAGACAGACTACTTACCTCCTTCAGTTGCGAGCAGTTTCACCAACCATTATTTGGGTCTGAACTCATGATATCATGAACTTTAATGATCAGTTACTCCTTTTTTCTACAGCCATACAAATTAGCATGCCTTCTCATCTCGGTATCCTACAGATCAAATATAGGTGCTTGCATAAATAACGAGCAGGACAAACACATAAATCATCACAACTAAATCATCAAAATAGAGAAAAAACCAACACATAAATAACTCATTGATGGGCAAATCCACAAAGGCTGGGTGAGATAGGTTGAAGATGATATGGTGATTCACAATTACCGGCAGAGTTACTTTACACTACACCTAGATCAGAAATATGTAAGAAGAATGCAGATCATAAACCCAAGAAACATGATTGAAAACTAATTTACTTTTAGTAGACCTCGGAAATTCCACGAACAGCTCTTGCGCCTATCGATTACCATTTTGTTAGGACTTTATAGTCGCTCATCATCCTGCAGCAACCAAGAAACGCCCCCAAAAAATCCAAATTAAAACTGGGCATCCAAAGAAGAAAGAAATCGTTTGTACCCACAAGCCTGGCCGACTTCCAGGGAATGCGCCGTCGATCAAATCGGAGCATCACGGCGGACCTCGGAGGCGAAGAAAGCAGCAGTGGCGATGCATCTAGGTTTCACCATAGCTCGCGATCGGGGGGATGGTGTGTTGCGCGTGAAGGTGGGCATGATGGGAATTGGTGCCGGAAAGTGAATGCAGCGGCCGAAGGAGAGGCAGTATCTCACCGATGGCGGCGGCGCACCAGGGTTAGTCCCCTTCGCATCGCCAGATCGATAGAGATGAGGAACCGAGGAGAGAAGAGAAGCTCTGCAGTAGCGAGGAGGACAAGAGGCGATGGGGAAATACTTGAGGGGAGCAGCGAGGATGGCGGCGGCGGTGCCACAGGTTCGTACCCCGAGTCGAGAAGGGATGATATGCCAATACGGCCGCTTAGGGGAGCTTGACGAAGGGGGCTCCACTCACGAACCGTCACCTTTTTTTTTTTTTTGTGAGTTGACGAACCGTCACCTACCCACGGGAACCACGCAAGGCTCTACTATGCTTCCTGGGCCGGTTCCTTTGGTCCAATCAACCAGAGACCAACGATTTTTCTCTCGGAGTAACGCCCCCCAAGGACAGTAGGCCCAGGAAACGCCAAAGGTGACGCACAGATCAAATCTGACGGCCAGGAATAATTCGATCGGGAGAATAGACGGCCAGAAACGCAAATCGCTGAGAAGACTCGCTTTAGGCTCGGTTATACTGTCCTTAAAATAAGGGTGCAGGAGCCATTGCAGCTGTTCTTAGAGTCAGTAATGGTAATTTTTTGGCGGCACAATGTCGGTTTATACCTTACGCAGCAGATGTGGTGACAACGGAGGCTATGGCTATGCGTGATGGACTAATCTTTTCAAACTCTCTGGGGCTCCCTCGACTGGAAGCTGAGTCTGACGACGGTAATTGATTATTGTATTGGACAGACAAGATGGTGGGATGCTGCGGCAGCGATCTTTGCAGAATGTGTGGACGTGTCTTCGTCAATCGGGAAGGTCAAATTTAAACATTGTTATCGTTTTTCTAATCAAGCGGCGCATGTGCTAGCTAATCATGGTTTTTGTAATAAGATTTCTAGTAGTTGGACGGGGGAGCCTCCGGACTGCCTAGTTCCAAACCTTGTGGACGATGTAATCCCTGTTTAATTTTAATAATTTAGCCATGATGGCCTTCCCTCAAAAATTGCATCCTACTACCGGGTGTGCATGTGCTATATATATATGGAAAATATTTTAATAAAGTGGCGCATGTGCTATATATATATATATATATATAGGGAAAATGCATCCTACTACCGGGTGTAGCTACACTCATTTCTCATAGTATACTATGTGATAGTATATACACTAGTTTATCATTTTTAATATGTTCATATACTATATCTAAGATACTCCAAAGCGAGTTATGTGAAAAAATTGCATGTGAGCCCTACCTAAAACGTACAAAATAAAAATGGGTGTAACTACACCCGGTAGTAGGAAAAATTTGTATTATATATATATATATATATATATATATATATATATATATATATATATATATAGCTGACCCGAATATTGATAGACATTCCCATAATAGATCCTTTAAATATTGATAAGGTATTATCAATCATATGGGCACGGAAGACCACCTGTAAAAAAATTAAAATTAAAATAAAAATTAATATTTATATAAATAAATAAATAATAATATTAAGCAATGTTGAAAATGTAAGCAGCCTTGGCATATATGTACGCATACACTGGTACAAGGATTCTTGAAGGCAGAAGAAGCTCTCAAGGCTAATCGCATGAAGATCTGTATGGTCGAATAGCAAAGACTGGTACACAAAGACCAGCCAATTATTCACCGAGAGACAATGCCACGTGAAGAAAGCAAAGATTCCTGAAGATTGAAGCTTGTCGGCACTCTCTCGCACTTTTCTATATTATTAGAAGGACACGCGTATACCCTAGTAGGACACGTGTGCATGCTACCGTGTGTAAAATAAATGAAGGAAGGCTCCCGAAGGCCACCTTGCAGCCACCCTCGCGGCTATAAAAGGAGACGCTGGGCTCAAGAAGAGGACACAAGACGGGAGAGCACGAAGCACTCAGAGCATCAAGACCCTCCACTAAAGCACCACTTCCTTTGTAGTTTAGCCACCACCACTGCTAGTAGAATAGCCAAGAAGGCGCTTAGTTCGCCAAGAATTTGAAGGTAATTTCCTAGTTGTGTGTAATCCCTTCGGGTCTCCGAAAGGAAAAGCATATGTAAATTATGTTGTTGAAATGATGTAGTTTCTTGGTTTCACTTAGTGCTTTTATTTATGAATTTATGGGACGAGTTCTTATGCTAGGGATCCTATAGGAGAAACCTCTGCGTGTGTAGTTCTCTGTGTAGCCCAGAGTGGCGTTTGAATGAGAACCTTGTGACCGTAGAGAAGTGTTCCTTTCGGGTGGAACTGCCTGGAAGGACGATAGGAATTTACCCCATAAATTTGCAATTAAAACTGCTAAGTGAACGTAACTAGCTACATCTGATACAACATAATGATAAATATGGTGAGTACTGAGTAGGATTTTACATCACTGCGTAAATTCATCGGTCAATTTGTTGGCCTCGCCAGCCCAGAATAGATCCTGTATCAAATAATTAATCCAGTTAGAACGTGAAGGTAATCATATTGAATTAAATATTACTGTAGTGAAAATACTATTCCAAATAGTGTTTTAAATAGTAAAGCACTTTCGTGAATAGTGCACTACCTAGTGAATAGTAAATACTATTCAAGATAAAAAGTACGTCATGTCTACCACTTTCACCTAATCACATATTAACCTAATCAAAATCATAACTAATATTGATTAGAATATATTAGTAAAATATTTATTTCCATATATTGTTGGTATCAGGTCCAGTGTTTAACAATTGAAAGGTTAAAATATTTAAATTTAGAAGTTAGCACAGGTAAAGTAATAAATACTAAGGAAAATTTAAATATAAGGTGTAGAATAAATCCCTCTGAAGAGCATATCTGGCATACATCTCATAGCCAGTTAAATACAGTCGTTGATTTGATATATAACTTTTACATATCTTGGGGAAAAAGACAAGATAATTTAGACCAAAAATTTGAAGGTTTATTCAAAGAATACCAAAAACTTGCGGATAAGTATTCAGGGTTAAATAATAAAATTGATCGAGCTTTACATAAGCTAGAGGAAGCAAAAGCAAGACAGAATACAGTCTGCAAGAATAACGGTTATATTAAAGAGGAAGTGTTATCAATAGGCCGTTACCTAAGTAAAGGCAAAGAGGCACTCCCACGCACTGAATCAAGACAAGACATACTTGAATTAAAAAAGTTGGTGCAAGAGGTTAAAACTTTGATTATCTCATAATTATATGAGTGAATATACTCAAGCATTAAACGAAGTAGCTAAATATCTGTCACCTCCTGTCGGATTCTCCGATCATGACTCCCCAAAGGAAGATTCCAAAGTTATAATAAGACAAAATAACACCATCCTCCAGCTATTAATCCAGATTTTAGATAAACTAAATAGTGTTCAAAGCAACAAAGAAATTGTGCTTTCATCATCCGGAATAGTTGCCTCTGCTAGAAATATTAATTCAGAAAAATGGACGTATCTAAAGGCTTCCTTAGAAGAGACAAAACCCTCCAATTAGTAAGGCAAGATTTGAGACCTCTGGCCATGAAGCATAGGTTATCATGCAAAGCTGATGATATTGATAGCATTGAAGAAGTTATTGATATATAAAGAGATCTAGAAAGATATCAAAAGGATACCCTAAGAAAAATAAAACCGCAGCAAGTATACCACATGGGTATGTTTGAAAGTAAAAGTGGTCTATATAGAATATCCAGAGAAGTTGAATTAAATGTGTTAACACACCCAGTAGATTTAAGAATTGTAAGCAAAAATATTGAAAATGAACTAAAATATTGTGGTTATAAATATATTCATCAAGGTATGTATATCATAGGAGTCAAAGGTATGACAAGAAAGAAATTAGGTGCAAAGGTTTTAATAACATTATTAGACAGAAGATGGGAATCAGTAGACAAAGCAGCATTAGGATTTTTAGAAGGAGACATGAATGAAAATAGATTAATAACCTATATAGCTCCAGACCTAATGATGCCCGTAAAAGAATTTATTGAAAAAATGAGTTTTGGTTTCCAAACTAAAGGTTATGAAGATTTTAAAGGAACAAATTTGCTAGTAAGCATAGAATTTATAGGAAGGCTCACTAATAGAAGTAGCTCCAGATATAGTGTGAATGTGAATGACGTAATTGATAGTATGCAATCAAAAGGTATTAAATTTATGAATCCTCTTAAAATTGGCTGAAGAAAGAGCAGGAGAAGAATGGAAGATAGGAGAATTAATAGAGAAAAAAGAATTAAAGCAACCTGAAAACTACATAAGCTATCAAAATTGTGAAGGAAGTAGCAGTATTCGATTTATGAACTATAAAGCTGCATCAATAGAAGACTCTGAATCATTTATGTCATAATCGGAAATTAATGATGATAAGAATAAAGGTATATCTGAATGTATGGAAAAGGCTAATTTAGATGATGAAATAATTCATTGGGAAAAGAAGCTAAAGCATATTGAATGGGAATATAGTCATTCTATGACAAAGGATTGGCCGAAAATTAGAGAAAGAGAGCTATTTATCATTCGAGAAATTGCAAGGTTAAAGAAACTAAAAAACGATAAAATGTCTGTCACTAGTAGTTCAAGCATGGAAGATAAAATTTTAGCATCCGCAGAAAGAAAAGCAAATGCGATCATTAATAAAAATTCTATCATTAATAATAATAATAAAGATAAGAATATTATTCAAAAAGAAGAAATTGTTAGTGAAGAAGAGCAATGGGATATCAATAATAAGTTATTATTAGAAAGTTATGAGGAAGAGGAGGAATTAATAAAAGAAATGTGGTTAGAAGATGAAAGATATGATGATTCGTAACAAAATAGTGATTTCTATAACTCACTAGATGATGTGGGACTACATAATTTAGACAATGCAATGGAAGCCATGGAAGTAGAAAGTAGTGGTAAAAGAAGAAGGGATATGGAGAATCATCTGTAAAGAGAAGGAGAAAGAGAGAGACCTACCAGACAGCTGGACAATGGCCTCGGAAAAAAGATGATTATCAGCCTACTTATATCCCAGGACAATATAGATACATGGGTACTAAAAGAAGAGATTTTGAAAAACCAGTGCAATTCCAAAATTATAAAAATAATGGTGCTATATTAAACCTAGCAGCTCATGACCCAATAGATTGGCCAAATATAATCAGCATATGGAAATGTTTAATAGTACAAAAATATATACAAAATCAGTATAGCATAGGCACTAAAGTAGAAGATATGTTAACATATCTTGAAACATTTTTAGGAGAATCTGTAAAAGTTTTTTGGGAACAATGGGTAGAATCATACCCTAGTCAATATGAAGAATTAAAAAGGGCGGGAAGTAACCCTAATAACTTTGCGAATGTTATCTCAAATATGATCATAGCAAAAGATCCAGAATTAGGACATACCTCATTGCAAAATGAAAGGTTAAGAGAAATAGAAAAATTAACATTAACTAGCTGGAAAGGTATTAAAGAGTTTTCCCAGCATTATTTGTATAATGCTACTACTGCTAAACAAGGTTTTAATGTAGGCGTAGTAGAAAGATATTTTAATAAGTTGCCTGATCCCCTAGGGTCAATAATATTTGAAGAATATAAAAAGGAAACGGCGGGAAACGTGGTAAACATATCTCAAGCTGTAACATTTGTTTTCAAACAATTAAGAAAGGTGTGTACTAGTATTCAAGCCCAAAGATCTATGAAGAAATCAGATTATAATTTTTGCAATAACATAGTCCAAATACCACTTACATATGGAGAAGAAAGGCATAGGAAAAACAAATATTATAAACCACAAAGGAGAGATAATAGAAATTTTAGAACAAAGAAAAGATATTTCTTAAGAAGACCAGGCAATAGAGCCCCATTCTTGCATAAAAGAAATGTAAGAAGATACAATCCTAAGAAAACCTATGATAAAACATGCAGGTGTTTCGTATGTAACTCACCAGATCATCTAAGTAGAACTTGCCCTAATAAAGACCAGAAAAGATACTCTAGCAAATATGAAGAACAAGAGAGAGTGTTGATTATAGATAGCGTTAATGAAAATATATTAGTATGTGATGATGAAATAAAAGACGATGAGTCAATATATTCAATTATAGAAAGCAGATGAAGTAGAAAATGAGGCTCCGAATATGAATCAAGTGAAGATGAAATAGACCTAATAGATGATTTAGCCGGTTTAAAAATTGAAATGATGAACCAAGTAGATGGTGAACATGATTGGATTAGAGGAAAAGGTGATTATAACATAAAATGTGCTTTCTGTATATATTATCCAAGCCAAGATAATAGGTTTACATGTAGCTTGTGTTTAAAACAAGCATGTGCCTCATGTCTAAGAGCCAATAATCAAAAGTGGAGACAAGAGATAGAATTGGAACCAGAAGAGCGAATATTATCCAGTAGGGTTAGAAATTTAGAAAATAGAATAAATAAGCAGAAGCAGAGCTAGAAAAACTTAAAGATGAGTTAGAAAATAGTAAAGAGCAAAATAATAATGTTCCAAAAAACACTGAAATGAAAGAGCAAATGGTAACAGTAAGGGATAAAAAAGGAGACAAATTAATACAATTGAAGGATGCAATTACTAGTTTTGGAAACAAATATATTGTTCGATTACCATTCAAAGAAGTGTTAGGAATAAGGATCCCAGTTAAGATTGTTCTGAAGCCGAATATTTCATATAAAATACTGGCACTATTAGATATTGGTTGCACTAAGAATATCATCCATGATAAATATTTTATGAAATGTCCCGAAATAGTTGAAACTATAGATGATAATAAAGCTAAGTATCTACCGATATGTCAGGAATAAAGAAAATCCATAATCAGCTAGCATATAATATTGAAGCTTACATAAATGGCACAAAATATATAATAGATGAAATTACAATAAGAGATTTATCAGTAATAAATGATGACATGATAATAGGGTTAAGATTTTTACAACAATCTTTACAAACCACAATCATACATGAAGAGGGGGTAACATTTATCCCTTATCAAGATAATGTTCCATACATATCTGAAGTGCGAAAACAAAGAAAGTCTGTGCAAAATGTAGAAATATCTAATTTAGATGATGAATATAGCACAAGTCCAGATCCCCTTGAATTCTGTAAAGATGAAGAACTTAGTGAGACCATAGAAGAATATCATATAGAAAATACATGTACAGAATGCATTGGGTTGCAATCATTCTCTCCAAATTGGTATAGAGATATAAAATCTAAAAAGGATATAGATAAGATTGTGCAAAGACTAGAAAGCATACAAATTATTGGAGAAATACCAATGAAACATTGGGATAAGAACTCTATAGTTTGCAAAATAAATATCATAAATCCAGACTATATAATTAAGTCGGGACCAATAGAAGCAACTCCTAAAGATATCGAAGAGTTCAAAATGCATATTGAAGAGTTATTAAAGTTAAAAGCTATAAGAGAAAGCAGAAGCCCTCATCGATTTGCTGCTTTCATAGTTAGAAATCATGCTGAAGAAGTTAGAGGTAAATCCAGAATGGTAATTAACTTTAAAAGGCTTAATGATAATACAGTTGACGATGCATACAACATACCTAATAAGCAGGAATGGATTAACAGAATACAAGGAAGTAAATATTTCTCCAAATTCGATTTAAAGGCAGGATTTTGGCAAGTAAAATGGCTGAAGAATCTATTCCCTGGACAACATTTACTTGTCCACAAGGCCATTATGAATGGCTAGTAATGCCATTAGGCCTAAAGAATGCACCTGCACTATTTCAAAGAAAGATGCAAAATATATTTAATGAGAATCAAGCATTTATATTAGTATACGTAGATGATTTGTTAGTATTCTCAAAATCATACAAAGAGCATATAGCCCATCTTGAAGTGTTCTTTCAAAGGTAGAACAAAATGGGCTCATACTATCTAAAAAGAAGATGGAAATTTGCAAAGAGAAAATAAATTTCCTTGGTCATGAAATAGGAGAAGGAAAGATATATCTACAAGAACATATTGCAAAGAAAATATTAGAGTTTCCTGATAATATGAGTGATAAAAAGGTTTTACAACAGTTCTTAGGAATTGTAAACTATGCGCGAAACTATATAGATAACTTAGCAAAGCTAGCAGGACCTTTATATGCTAAATTAAGAAAAAATGGTCAAAGATACTTCAATTCTGAAGATATACAATTAGTAAAGGCCATCAAAGAAAAGGTCAAGAATTTAAAACCCCTAGAATTGCCTTTGGAAGACAATTATTTTATAATTGAGACAGATGCATCTAAGGTAGGATGGGGTGCGATACTCAAACAAAAACCCAATAAATACTCTCCAAAAGCAGATGAAAAAATATGCAGATATGCTTCAGGAAGTTACAAACTAAAGACGGTAAATAATATTGATAGAGAAATCCATGCAATTGTAAATGCAATAAATGCATTTAGGCTATATCTAGGATTTAAAGAGTTTACAGTACGGACGGACTGTGAAGCCATATGCCGATATTACAATAAAATTATTAGTAAGAAAAGCTCAACTAGAAGATGGGTCTTATTTGAGGACACCATAGCTGGGAATGGTTATAAAGTCATTTTTGAGCATATTAAGGGGAAGAATAATACCCTACCTGACATATTTTCTCGTGCAACAAATTTGCAGGAATGAGGAAAGCATTGTTCTCCTCCAGGGATGAATACCTCTTCTTTGGAGAAGAAAATAGGCTGAAAGTTTTCCAGCCAAATACATTCAATTTCAAGCCAAAAACCCATATCAAGCTTGATGAAGCTCAAAGATGCATTTGGATAACTTTTGGTACCAATATACTCTCAAAAGAGAGGAAAAAGGATATTTTTTATCAATTCTCAACAGTTTGGCTGAATATTTTAACGAATTAAACAAAAATGTGCCAAAGCTAGAAAAGGTTGAAATACCAAAAGGAGAAACTCTATATCTTATATTCGATGGAAATAAACCTGGCATATATTTGGAATGGGAAAATATCATGATTGAAAAATTAGATGCAAAAAGAAATGGACAAGATTTAACATTCAAAAGATATTACAGTATAGATGAGGCCTTACTTTGGGCAAGGAAGGTATTAGGACCAGATTATTATATTGACCCAAAGGCTAAAAACTATATCCAAATGAAAAGAGGCATACCTGCTTCACCAACTCCCACAAAGGGGGAGGCATCAAGCTCAAAAAATATAAAGAAAGTCAAAATATAAGACATATCAAGAATGCATTCTAGAGGGGCTTGACCCTTTAGATAGTGAGTACATAGATCAAGAAATGGATAAAAGGTTTGAAGAATTTTCAAAGATAATAAAGAAAGAATTAAAGGAGGAAATATTAAAAGAATTAAGGCAAGAAATGGATGAAAAATTTGAAGAAATAAAGAAAGAATGTGATGAAAAATATGATTTCAATCTGTTAAATGATGATGATCATATGGACATAGCAGGGCATGGGCAGCGACCTGAATAAAGCCCAAACTGCATATATTGATATTGCTATCAATTATTTGGGCGCGGAGGACCTATACCCGACCCGAATATTGATAGAAATTCCCATAATAGATCCTTTAAATATTGATAAGGTATTATCAATCATATGGGCAGGGAAGACCACCTGTAAAAAAAATAAAAATAAAAATAAAAATTAATATTTATATAAATAAATAAATAATAATAATAAGCAATGTTGAAAATGTAAGCAGCCTTGGCATGTATGTACGAATACACTGGCACAAGGATTCTTGAAGGCAGAAGAAGCTCTCAAGGCTAATCGCATGAAGATCTGTATGGCCGAAGAGCAAAGACTGGTACACAAAGACCAGCCAATTATTCACCGAGAGACAATGCCACGTGAAGAAAGCAAAGATTCCTGAAGATTGAAGCTTGTCGGCACTCTCTCGCACTTTTCTATATTATTAGAAGGACACGCGTATACCCTAGTAGGACACGTGTGCATGCTACCGTGTGTAAAATAAATGAAGGAAGGCTCCCGAAGGCCACCTTGCAGCCACTCCTCGCGGCTATAAAAGGAGACGCTGGGCTCAAGAAGAGGACACAAGACGGGAGAGCACGAAGCACTAAGAGCATCAAGACCCTCCACTAGAGCACCACTTCCTTTGTAGTTTAGCCACCACCACTGCTAGTAGAATAGCCAAGAAGGCGCTTAGTTCGCCAAGAATTTGAAGGTAATTTCCTAGTTGTGTGTAATCCCTTCTGGCCTCCGAAAGGGAAAACCATATGTAAATTATGTTGTTGAAATGATGTAGTTTCTTGGTTTCACTTAGTGCTTTTATTTATGAATTTATGGGACGAGTTCTTATGCTAGGGATCCTATAGAAGAAACCTCTGCGTGTGTAGTTCTCTGTGTAGCCCAGAGTGGCGTTTGAATGAGAACCTTGTGACCGTAGAGAAGTGTTCCCTTCGGGTGGAACTTCCTGGGAAGACGATAGGAATTTACCCCATAAATTTGCAATTAAAACTGCTAAGTGAACGTAACTAGCTACATCTGATACAACATAATGATAAATATGGTGAGTACTGAGTAGGATTTTACACCACTACGTATATTCGTCGGTCGATTTGTTGGCCTCGCCAGCCCAGAATAGATCTTGTATCAAATAATTAATCCAGTTAGAACGTGAAGGTAATCATATTGAATTAAATATTACTGTGGATAGTGAAAATACTATTCCAAATAGTGTTTTAAATAGTAAAGCACTTTCATGAATAGTGCACTACCTAGTGAATAGTAAATACTATTCAAGGTAAAAAGTACGTCCTGTCTACCACTTTCACCTAATCACATATTAACCTAATCAAAATCATAACTAATATTGATTAGAATATATTAGTAAATTATTTATTTCCATATATTATTGGTATATATATATATATATGGAAGATATCTACAGAAAAATCACTAAAAAACTGGAAAAAAAACATATCGACATCCCGAACGAGATCACCAGGATCGCTCCTCCTCGCCCGAACGAGATCCTGATCCGCTCCTCCTCATCTCCCGAGGAGACGCACCCTCCGCCGCCGACGCCGATCCAGGCAGACGCGCCAGGAGATCACCAGGACGCTGCCGCACAGGGAGATCAGCCCCCAACGCCTACGCACCAGGAAGTCGCCAAGGACGCCGATGCACCAGGAGATCAACAGGAGGAGCCCATCGCGGATCTCCCGAACGCCACCGCCGCCGGCGCCTCGGATGCACACGCGTCACGGATCACCACGGGCGACGCATACGACGGCGAACAGTGCAGGGCGTCATCACCCGTCACTCAACAGTTTTCTACCTTGCTTTGTTAAAGGTACGAATAAATGTTCAGATGAATACAATCGAGTCATGCCAAACCAATTCTACAGTACAAATAATGTAGTACAGAATGCCAAACAAATGTTGCTGAAAAATGATAGGTACGGATGGGAATACAAATAGCAAGGCGCCGGAAGAGAAAAAGGTGTTAGATGTGCCTCTGACGGCTCTTGTTGACCTACATTCACAAGGGAGCCAAGGTACGTTAGATGGGTCAGATGTCAACGGTGCCAAACATCATGACAGACCATAATGTAGTACAGAATGTGTTGCAGGCCATAACGTCTGACAGAAATGTTGATGAATACAACCCATCAGTCGTTTCGGTCGCTGGCAATGTTGACAAATATTATCCAATGAGTTCAGGTATGGAACCGTGTAAAATACCCCTATCCAATGTATCGTATGGTTTTGAAATGATCAATCCTGCCTAACAGACTTGGAAACACACAACAAGACAGAAGGACGTGGCATGCAACGGTTAGGGCAGGACAAACATGCAAACCTACCTAAACGCCCTCTTTCTGGTAGACCAAATGTTCACCAGCCTAGGCGTGCGACTTTAGGTACGTGGGTTTCATGTTTCAACACACTATTTACACGGTTCGGTTAGCAGGAACCTGCCTCATTCTGGATTGGTTTTGTTATGTAGATAGCCCATCAATATCCTTCGCGCATGATGTCTTCGTTCCCGGGTCCGAGTACTCTCACATATATTTCTTCCTACGCCCTTGCAGGAACTTCATATGGTAAGATCCGATACGTGCATCGTGTGTAGCGATCAAACGTCTCCATGAATGTACATGTTGACTCATTCTCATCTAGATTTGTTGTTTATACATTGTGCATACAATAATGTGTCGTTACCGGATAGGAGTACTCTTGCATCACTTTATGCCACAGGTCACGCAGAAGGCTCAGGTGGTGTGAACCAATACGCCTTTCACATGGACAGGTTTGTGCTTCTAGGGGTGCATATTCATGTATTAGCCTAACAGATGGATTTTTTTTGTTCCTGTAGCCATAGAATCTTCCCATAATGATATGTGGCTTAATGCCCTTGGTCGTGATGGCTCAGAGTATGTTACAACGTCTACCCCAACAAGTGATGTATACACAACTCATGCAGAAGGCTCAAGTGGTGTGAGCCAATACGCCTTTCATATGGCCAGAAATGTGCTTATAGGGGTGCATATTCATCTATTAGCCTAACTGATTAATTTACTTTTGTTCCTGTAGCCATAGAATCTTACCATAATGATGTGCGGCTTAATGGCCTTGGTCGTGATGGTTCAGAGTTTGTTACATCGTCTACCCCAACAAGTAATGTGTACAAAACTGATTCCCAGACAACATCTGCTGTTATGAATGACCAAGTGCATTGTAACATGACAGACGACAAAAGGGAACGGAGAAACGCACGAAGGCGAGCAACTTACCGGAAGAAAAAGGATGAGAAGATCAAGCTCCAAAATGAAAATGATGCCAAGCCAATTGTTTCCCGACCCCCTCTTGGTGATATCACTAATATTTATCAGTCTTCCGATTTGATGCCAGGTACGGGTGTTTACAGTTTCAACATAGCAACGATAGTATAGATTCAGTAATCATACCCATGAGGCAATGGGATAAATAACACAACAATGACTTCACAGACGAGAAAGAGTTGCAGAAAAACCCGCGTAGGCGAACAGCTTGTCGGAAGAAAAAAGATGAGGGTGCGACCGGGCTCCAAAATGAAATGCAAGGTGAGATCACAAGTATTATTCAACCTTCACGTGGCATATCAGGTAGGGGTTTTCAAGTTCTCAGTTTATATATTACGTGAACAATGGACAACTTGACTTGGTTCTTCATCTTCATGATTGTTGAGCATTGATGAGATGATTATGTTTTAACATTTCAACATAGCTTCAACTTGATATGCTGATGCTGAGTGACCAAGCTACAAAATAATGGTTGGGCGGGCCAGAGAGCAAATGTTTTCAAATTCTGAAGCATGTATATACTATTTCACTAGATATAGTCATAAGAACTATGTAGTACAATATATGTGTCACACAGTATACTTTGAAATGTGTAATTTGAGATTCTGATATAGATGTAGGCCTGTAACACACCTTGAACATGCACTGAAAACTGTTGTTTACAGTTTGATTTCTGAACCTGATGAAAACACCTATCTAAAAAAGGATTTGATATAATTTGTAGTGATTCTTTTGTTAGATGGATAATATATTGCAAATTATGCTTGATGGTTAATTTCTTAGCACCCTATAATTCCTCGTATCATGCGTCGCACCCTATAATTCCTTGTATCGTATAACTCCATCCTTACATGTCAATTATAACTCTAAATATCACGTCAATAAGAACTCTAAAGTCCTGAACTATATATTTGATCAAACGGTCAAATATGGACTTGAAATGATATTCTACTCTCTTTGCCTACTGTCTTTGCCTCTCCTATAGACAAATTGGAGTTCGTCACATCTATCAATGCCTCATCCACCTCGCAACCCCCTATCACTTCCACTGCCATTGAATTTTAGGCACGCTACCGTCGTTATAGCATTCAAAAAATATAAAGAAAACAATGGGCAGAGACATTAATAAATTATACTTCTAGAACTCCTAGAACTCCCACATGTTAGCTCAAGCAGCCCTAAGTTTTATTATATTTTTTAAGTAGTATCGTGCCTCGCATCCTATACTTCCTCGTATTGTATAACACCATTCATACACACACTGCTATACAATACGAGGTTTACTTCGTCGAAAATCATAACATACCTGCTAGGGAATATTGAACTTAAAAACGAAATAGTTTTAAGGCACATACCCTCCATTGCAAAGAGAAAGGCAAAAAATGCTTCAATGAAAAACACCCTGTGCGCTGAATCCATTGCAATGCCACGCCCAGATCTAGCGAGCGTAAACATGGACTTGACTCCTTCCACCCCCATGGCAACATCTGTCTTTCCGGCACAAGCTTTCTATGAACACGCCAAAATGATACGCGTGGATGAAAGTGCCTGTGGCAATTCTAACAGATTCTGCAAAAAAAACACCATCCAGTTAGGCCAGCAGGAAAAACCAATTAGGAATTGACTGGCTCCACCCAAGATGGTACTAGCAGTAGTGCTGTAACGAGAAGGTCCCGCTCACGTACTCTTTGACTTGAAGCTCTCATGAGCTTGATGACCTACAGATTTGAGGCATCGACCTATGGGTGCTTGGCCAGGTTATAGTCCTTCTGGTGCAAGACTCCCTCTGCACACGCATCAGAACAAATTCAGTAAATCATAAGTCTAGCAAAACTATATATGCCATCAGAAAGAGCAGCATTCTAGGACACATCAACATTTCAAATTCACATCAACGAATTCAGTAAGAGACTAAGTCTTTTGCGATAACAAGTAGAATTCTTAAAGATTATAACTAAGCCTAAACCAGATTCTTCAGCTAGGATGTCAGTTATGTCCTGACTGTCTATATGCTCGAATTGGTAATAGATAAAGCATGTTTCTTCACGTTTAGCAAAGCAGATGTGCAAGAGAAAATTTGCTTCCTCGGCCAAACACCAGCGGGAATAAGAATGAAGGACATGACTAGCCAGCAACCGGTCGCTGGCTAGTACTCCCGAGCACACACCCAAAAATAGCAATTTTTTGTCTTCACCGTCCTAAAAAGGAAAAGGTTCCCCACCCATGTGCTCCTTGATTGAAAAGTTTTCTGTGTCCCGCGTGTGGCTTCACATGTCGTCACTCCAGCCTGCAACGCATGGAGCAAAAGTTAGAAAATGCAAAATGCATCACGTGCATTTAAATTCCATTTCAGAAAAATTCAAAAAGCTAAAACTCTCAAACCGAACTTCAAAACTAAGATATGTTTTCACATCTAGATTCCTCGCGATGAGCTCTTCAAAACTAGATCTCATGTTGATATATTTTGACGAACTATTTTTTGAAGCAACTTTAATGCTATATGATGCAACTTTGATGCTACAGGAAGCAACTTTGCAATAGATCTCCTATCCTGATTACATATTTACTCAAGCACTTCTACTTGCCTAACAATACCGTCAAGTTACCGAATATCACCTTTAAAGTTGCCTATCAACTAAATGATTCCCCTATGTTGAGGACCATGATTGTCAAGTTGCCTAATATCGTTTCTAAATTTGCATGGCATCATCTCTAAGTTGCCTAAATGACCAGCGAATACCCTAACATTATTCTAACTTTCCTATAAGCAACTTAGCTTTAGAGGCAGAAGAAACTTAGAAACAATAGTTGGCGACTTTTCACGTTATCACAGACACCTCATTAGCAATGGAAAATGAGTGTAAACAACAGGCGACCAATTAACAATATAAAGCAGTTTGTCGGTCACAATTGGCGACTAAAAATTCGCAATTCGCAATTCACAACTTTGACTCTATCCCCCTGAGACAACAAAACCGGTGTGAAGTTTGCCGCTCTAAACAACTGGTCTCTTTGTTCCAGTCAATTAGTGATTTGTATTTAGGGAACTTCTATGTTGTACCAGACAATTAGTGATTTTTATTTAGGCAACTTTGTCTCTTGCCGCTACGACAGACTAGCAACAATGGGGTGGAAGCCGAGGATCAAGGAGCTGTTGAAGGTGAAGGCGTAGATGAGACTTGTACCAGACAACAAATGGTGTTGATTATAGTACAACCGAAATGATTTGTTAGTTTGGTGGACCAAACGAAAAGCTATTTCAGTGTATTAAATTAGTGAATAACAAAAAATCTACGAAAGTTAGGTGATTTAGGCAAGTACTTTTTGTATGTAGGCAATTTATCCTACTGGAAATAACAACTTCCGTGAAAATCAATTTGTTGCTAAAAAGATATCTTTGGCCAACTTGCTCATCATTTGTAGCAACTAACTATCATAGCTTTGGGCAAGTTTTGAAGTTTTGGGCGAAATAGAACTCAAAACTCTCGGAAGCGGGTCTCTGGGCAACTCGCCTCATCATTTTTAGCAACCAAGTATCATGAGTTGGGCAAGTTTTATAGTTTCGGGCGAAATAAAACCCCACCCTCTCAGGAGCGGATCTCTAGGCAATTTGCGTCATCATTTTTAGCAACTAAGTATCATGAGTTGGGCAAGTTTTGAAGTTTTGAGTGAAGTAAAACCCAACACTCTCAGCGGATCTTTGGGGCAAACCGTGCCATCATTTTTAGCAACTAACTGTCATGGCATTGGGAAAATTTTGAAGTTTGGGGTGAAAATAATCCCAACACTCTTGAGGAGCGGATTTTTGGGCAACTCGCGCCATCACTTCTAGCACCTAACTATCATAGCTTTGGGCAAATTTTGAAGTTTTGGGCGAAATAAAACCTAACAAATCTCTAGGCAACTCGCGCCATCATTTGTAGCAACTAACTATCATAGCTTTGGGCAAGTTTTGAAGTTTCGGGTGAAATAAAACACAATCAGGAGCGGATCTCTAGACAACTCGCGCCATCATTTTTTAGCAAATAAGTATCATAAGTTGGGCAAGTTTTGAAGTTTGGGGTGAAAATAAACCCAACACTCTGAGGAGCGGATCTTTGGGCAACTCGCGCCATCACTTGTAGCACCTAACTATCATAGCTTTGGGCAATTTTTGAAGTTTCGGGCGAAATAAAACCCAACAAATCACTAGGCAACTCGCACCATCATTTGTAGCAACTAACTATCATAGCTTTGGGCATGTTTTGAAGTTTCGGGCGAAATAAAACACAACACTCTCAGGAGCGGGTCTCTAGGCAACTCGTGTCATCATTTTTTAGCAAATAAGTATCAGAAGTTGGGCAAGTTTTGAAGTTTGGGGTGAAATATGACCCAACAATCTCAGGAGCGGATCTTTGGGCAACTCACGCCATCATGGCGTTGGGCAAGTTTTGAAGTATGGGCGAAATAAAATCCAAGACTCTCAAGAGCGGATCTCTGGGCAACTCGCGCCATCATTTTTAGCAACTAACTATTATGAGTTTGCAAACTCTAAAACACTTTTGGCACAAAAAAGTCGACGATTCCAGGCCCGCATCCCACATATGCCGATCTCTGGGCAACCAACTATCATGAGCCAGGCAACTTGGCATCATTGTAAGGCAGCCTATAATTCCTCGCAAAAAAAGGCAACCTATAATTACTAGTGAGGTGACTTATATAGCATAATGCACATACTTCCAAAAAATGATGTGAAATTCCACTGATTAAACACATAATTCGACATAGAACCACTACTCTCAAAACTCCCATAAATACTAGATAAATTATTGTAAGCAACTTTCTAGCATTATTAGGGAACATAGTGCAAAACTGGTGATTAACAAAAACATATTTTTGATTGGAACTCAAATGCATAAAAAGTTATTGGTCATAGGATAGATCATCAGCCAATAATATTGAGAATGCAGCAACAAAAACTATATTCACTACATAAAAAAGGTAGTTTAATCAAGCCTCTCTACTGTCTAGTATATATCCATTTAATGCAGTCCTAGACTGCAGCTAGCATAGTATATATATATAGCCAAAGTCTTCGGCGCGCCTCCGGACAAGAAGGCCACGACGCGACAAGCATAGGTATCGCCACCGCAGTTTTTGACCCCTCCATGCCACCGTCCGTGAAGCATCCGGCGGTGGCGGCAAACCGGTGCATGGTGTGCCGCAAGAAGGTGGAGTTGTTGGGGTTACGTCGCCATTGCGAGGGCAGTGACAAAAGAAAACGTACACTGTGTATGGTTTAATATTGTATCCCCTAAAGAAAGCATGGATCCGTTTTGCACGAAAAATGAAAATAGTTGTCTCCCTATTGACATCTGCTTGCCTAACTGTTGCTTGCAACTTGCCCGGATTGCATTAAAAAGCAGATTCGTCCCCCCCCCCCCTTCCTATCCAAACAACAGTGGCAACTAGCCATACCCGCGCGGCGGCACGCTGCGCCCCATCAATACGGCACGTGTCTATGTGCTATTTTTGGCTCGGTTTTTGTATGTATCTACTGTAGAATGTGCATTCGTTTTTTGAAATATTCGGTGTTTAGTTTTTCACATGGGCGAAAAGAGGCTCAAGCCTAAAATATTAGGTAGACTATAAATTGTAGGTAAAGATGTTGTTTAGAAAGGTTGAATGTTTTAATAGTAATGGCATTGTGTAATTTGGGAAAATTTACAACCAAGTCATCCATTTTTTAGTGTGTCATAAGAATGTAATGGAGGTAACAATTTTTTTAGGGAGTACCAAAAATGACTGTATTTTTTGTAGAGAGTTAAACTTGCGAGCGAATTTTTTCTAGTATAGAAGATTGGTGTGATGTAAATACAAAAGTATTGTTGTTTGGAAGACAACAACAATGGAATGCATGATATGAAGATGTAAAAACTGCACTGATGGATAAATCATGTCTAGTCAAACAGAACATAGATTTATTCAGTGAAGTACATATAGCACATTACATGAATGAAAAATATTATCTTTTTCATGAAAATTCTATGGGCTTGGGTAAATTTATTGGAGTTGTGCTTAGTCGACGGGGAGGAGGACAATGAGATTGAGATATGCATCTTGATTATTCCAGAGAAGATTCGACGCACAAAGAAGAAGATAAAGAACAATCCAGAAAGAAAAGGAAAACTGTAACCGTCTAAACTAATCCGCCGCCGAGAAAACACTGGAAAACACACTTGCATGCACGTATCAAATCAATCCCCACCCCTCCATCCATATAATGACCAACCACCACTCAACACAAGGGGAGAGGACATGTGTTTGTCCAAATAGACAAATTAGAAAGGAAGACGCAACGCACACACGCCCCTCGTACCCTGCCATATTCCAGTAATACCACATGTCCATCTCATATAGTCATATTAACCGACGTGGCAGCAAAAACAATCCACACACAAAAAACTGACCTAGAAATAGACACTAGTAGAAAAGGAGGCATTTGTCCCGGTTCGTAAGGGCCTTTAGTCCCGGTTCATGAACCGGGACTAATGGGTCGTTACTAATACCTCCCCCCTTTAGTCCCAGTTCTAACACGAACCGGGACAGATGGGCCTCCACGTGGCTAGTGCGCCGAGCCCAGACAGGGGGGCCTTTGGACCAAAAGGCATCCACGCTGACAAAGATTTCAAAGTTGGGGTTTTGTTTTTTTGAAAGGGGGAGGGGTGGGGGGTTTTGGGGGGTTAATTTAGGTGTTTCATATATTGTGTTGGCTAGCTAATTAATAGAGAGAAGTGTCCTCTCTTATGTCCGTGCTTGGTCGACGCTACGTACTATACATAGAGAGGCCCTCGACACACTAGCTAGTAAGAAAATGAAGCGAGCCATTAAGTACAGAAGTTCGTCATGCATAACGAGAGAAGTGATCGATCGACCTCTCCTTCTCCGAGAGATTGGTCGAACAACAAGTTTTCGTATTATCTATCCGACGCTAGCGGCTACATACATATACAATATGTAAGATTTCTTAATTACAACCCCCTAGCAATTGAAATCAACTTCCACATGGTATTCTCCGGCTTTATTGATGACGTGGTCAAGAAAGAATCCCGTCAATTCCTCTTGAATTGCTTTCATGCGATCTTGTTCTAAGAGTTCATTCCGCATCCGCCACGTCTAATTTGAAGAAGGGGGTTAATTAATACATATATATGAATGAAACTCAACAGAAATGATGGTGTAATAAAATGAAATTGTGAATATTATTGCTTACGCACTTCATATTGTCTTTTAGAGTAACCCCGCTTATTTTTCAAAGTCGCGTTGTAGATGAACTCTCACACGTAGTATCCACAGAAATCATTCCCTTATTCCTGTCGCAAGCACTTTACGAGAAATAGAGGTCAATCAAACTGATAATGAAGCATTATAAATGGCATTGATGAAAGTATAGCTATAGAATCAACGGGAGATGCACGCAACTAGCTAGCCAGTAGTACTTACTTTCGGGTATGTATATCGCAGCTCCTTGGCAGTCCGGAGCTTCTGCGGTGAACTGTTTCCAAACCCTGCAAGACAAACAAAATAATTATTATTACTTGAGATATCAGGAAATGAACAAAAAGTTGCCGATATGGTGTGATAATGATCGATTGAACTTACTTGTTGAGCAATTCACCATGTCCGCATAAGTTTCGGATCTTTTCGTCTCGAGTCTAATACGGTTACTAGTCCCGCTCAAGCTTAATCTCCGTAAGAACATAGTGAAAGCTGCGCGCATGCATAACTCATCAATTACATTACTATAACCTCGCCGAGTAATAAGGGAAACCGAATATGCACACGACAGAATACACTCACTTGAAGTTGTAAGGAAAGAGTATGGTATCTTTGTTTTGATTTTTGATCAACGATTGTAGCAAGTTGGCATCGGCCTCTTCGGCGTGCTTTTTAACCTGAATATCATCTATGATATTTGTGTTAATGAACCTAATATCATACATTTCTTGCTTTTTGTACTCGACGATCTTCAATCTGCATAATATATTGAGGATAATTAATTAGAAATACATGCAATGAAAGAGCCGAGCTATATATAGAGACTTAATGACAGAAATAGTACTTACAGACAGTAGCAAAAGACCGTTTATTTATCAAGGGCCTTTTGATTGAAGAACGCGAAGAACTCCTCAAATGAAACAGCCAACAGATCAGTTCCAACGAGGTCGTGCTCCTCTTTAATGTTCAGATACAAACTATTCGTCCCCCAAGACTCTCTGCAAGTTTTTTCATGTATCAATTATGGAATCTTCGCATCATCGTTGTTAGAGATTTTTCATCTTTGACGAGAGGCTTCCCGTACTCGTATCTGTGTTCATCCACCTCAATAAAATCAGGAAGTTGATCGTCAGGCAGGTAATCTAATAGATTGCCATAACCGGCCACCATCCCCGGAGCATTAGTGACGATGTCGCGCTAGACACATTGAGCGGGGGGCACGATTGATTTGCTTGTTCGCTGAGCTAGGCAATTTTTTTCGCAGCTGCTCGTTCTCTTGACCTTTGATGTCTAACAGTACTTCCCGACCGCTCCGCTTGGAGATATGTCTGTTCAGTAATGCGCTCATAGTTGGTTCTCGGCGGAGACTTTGCCGGTTTCCTCTGGGCATTAAGAGTGCGCTTTGCTTTCACCGGATCTACCTTCTCCTCCGGAGGTGGATCTCTCTTTGCTTTCAACCCTTCAAAGAAGTCCTTCACGTGGGTCCGCACGATCGTCGCGTTTTCCTCCTCGGTCCTCTCGCATGATAACTTCTCTAGAGGCTTGAGAGGTGGACCGTATCTGTATTGCATCCCGCCTCTGGCTGTACTGCTAGACGCCGGAGCAGACGGAGCGCCAAGGCGTCTGCCTTCTTCGTGCTTGCTTACGAGGCGGAGGAGAAGGACTACGACGCCGGAAAGCAAATGGGCGGCGGGTCTCTTCCGCCTTCTTGGCGAGGTGGAGAAGGAGGTCATTGCCGCTAAGGCCACGGCCAAGCAGTGAGAAGGAGGCGGAGTGACGCCACGCGCCGGAGAAGGAGGCCCAAGGTTCGATCGTCACTCACGGAGGAGGAGGCGGTGGAGGAGGCGGAGTGCCTGACTCACGGAGGAGGAGGAGGCGGAGGCGTCGATTCGGAAGGTTGATGAGCTCCTTCCGCCATAGGCGAGGAGTCTTCAGAGCGTAACCCACCTAGTCTCCCATTCACCGGTAGGGTGGTCAAGTGGAGGTCCTCAAATCCTCTCTGTTATTTCATCCACCATCACCCTAGCATATCCTTCCTCGAACCGCCGACAAAGAAAAGTTGCGCCGGTTCAAGAGGATAAACAGAGCCAACAAACCGCCTTTAACCTTCAAATTCATCCATCGCGTCATAATGTGGCAATTTTGAGACTCCGTGATAGCATCCACGGATAGCTCGCAGGAGCCGTCAAGACATGCTCCTGAAGCGGCTCGATGGAAGCCACACCGCTTCTCGCCGAGATGGCGGGGTAGCCGGGGAAGCTTGGCAGTCGTTTCTTTGCGATCGCTTCTCGTTCCTCTAGCCCCATTACCATTTCGTGCAGCGCCTGCAGTTGGCCCTGCTCCAGTTTCTTCCTCCTCTCCTGGGTTTTGTAACCCCTTGCGTCCGGAAAACCAACCTTCCACGGAATGGAGTCCGGTGTGCCTCGTGTCCGTCCAGGGTGCTCAGGATTCCCGAGGGCCATTGTGAGCTCGTCCTTCTCCCTGTCTGGAATGAACATCCCTTGCTGCGCTGCATCGATATAGTGCCGAAGCTTGGTAGGTATTTTCGGGTTGCTCGTCAGTCAACGACACTTCCTATTCTGAGGTCCAAGGTTTCGCCAAATTTCAAAGAACTAAGTCCTAAACGGGCTGGCGATTCATTGTCTCTGCCGATCCCTTTATCAAGCGGATCATTCTCGACCTTGGACCACTTAGGCGGGCTTTGAGGTAGCCACCGACCCGTGCAATGGTGAAATCGCTTCTTCGCGACATTTTGCTTGTTTGTCGTCGACATCTTCTTACTCTTTTCCGATGTCTTGTGGGCCACAAATGCGGAGCAGTGATCTTTGATCTTCTCATATTTGCCGATGAATTCTGGTGTCTCTTCTTTGTCGACAAACTTGTTCAGCTCTTTCCTCCACCTCCTGAATAGGTTTGCCATCTTCTTAAGAGCACAAGACTTGATTAATTGCTCTTTAACTGGCTTCTCCATATCCTCCTCTGGCGGTAGGGTGAAATTTGCCTTCAACTGAGTCCAAAGATCATCTTTCTGCATATCATTGATATAAGACACCTCAGGGTCTTCCTCTTAGTCTTATACCATTGTTGGATGCTGATCGGGATCTTGTCCCTAACAAGAACCCCACACTGAGCAGAAAATGCATTCTTTGTCCGGATGGGTTCAATCGGTTCGCCGTCAGGCGCGATTCTTGTGATCTCAAACCTTTCATCCGAAGTTCAACTTTTTCTTGGGCCTCGTCTCCTTACGAAGTTGTGCTCGATCCGAGGGCTAGAAAAAGGAAGAAAGACGAGAGTTAATTAATATGTGTACATATACCAAAACAATGAATGCATCAATTAACTAGTCGTACGGGCTTAACTAATATATATATACCGGCCGGACTCGATTCGGTCCGAAGCGATCGAGACGGTCTCCTTCTTGTACCTCCATTGGGTCACCGGAGCCATCATGAACATAGCCCTCTTCTTGTACTGCAAGCATTAATGGTAGGAGCCATCATGAACATAGCCCTCTTCTTCACCCAGTCCTTCCTGACCATCGGTGTCGTTGAGAAATGACGCAACGACATCACTTCCTTGTGCGGTTATGCCCCGCAACATCGCTTCTGTTGCTTCGTCTCGAGAGTGCTCCATAGTTTCTGCAAATATTTACAACATATCAATTATTATTCAAACATGGTACAGATGAATATATATTAGTGGCAAACGTAGAACTAGCTAGCTAATCACAATAAGGAATCATGTTAGTGGCCTCGACACTGCTTCTCTAGGGTTTGGGGTGGCCTCGACATAACGTTTTAAGGGTTTGGGTGGCCTCGACGACAACGCTCTTTTAACTTGGTAATTTGGGTGGCCTCGAGAGAGTTAATTTGTCGGGTAGGGGAACATCGTTTTCTCTCTAGGGTTTGGGTGTCCTCGAGAGTTTTGGTCGAGCGAGAGGGCTAAGGGGGGTGCTGCCGTGGTATAAGTTATCACGGTTGAGAGGGTATATATATCGACCGCCCTCATGTCGAAGTTATCAGGAGGGGTTATATCAACAACGACGCGACATACATATACATGGGAAAATAATGTTATCGGGGAGGGGGTATCGGTACCCCCCTCGTGTTGAAGTTTCTTCTTTCTCCTCTATTCCTTTCTTCTTCTCCTCCTCTTCTTTTTCTTCTTCTCCCTCGAGAAAGAAAAATAAGGAAAATGAAGAAAAGAGGAAGAAAGAAGAAGGAAGAAGGAAGAAGAAGAAAAAAAAGGAGAGGAAAAAGGAAAATAAGAAGAGGAAGAAAGGAGAAGAAGAGGAGAGGAAGAAGAGAAGAAATAAATAAGAAGAGGAAGAAAGAAGAAAAAGAAGAGGAGAAGAAGAAAGGAATAGAGGAGAAGAAGAAAAAAATAGAATAGAAGAAAAAGAAGAGGAGACGAAGAAAGGAATAGAGGAGAAGAAGAAAAAAATAGAAATGAGTTTAAATGTGTAAGTAACTAATAGCAGTTTTGTGGCATTGACAATATCAAGGAAAAATAGGCAACCTTAATCCATGAACCCATCCGTGTGAAAATAACAAAGCTTGTAATCATTTTTTCAAAGCACTTTATTTTGCTACATAACTGAGACATTCGTCGGAGCATGTGGCAGGCAATGTAGTAACTGGCAGCATTGCAAGCATGTATGAAGCAGAGAAGCAGAGCTTTCAGCAAGATGTGAATGTTTGTATGTTAAGTATAACTGTAGCACCAATCATGATGTATGAAAGTGACACACTCAATAATTGAAGTCTTGGAAAAGCTACCCTCAATGGATTTGAATTTGTTTTACAGTAAGATTCAGTCTTTGTTTGAATGGAGGCATGCACATCCCCTTTTCTCACATACCAATAAAAAAGGAAACAATGGACTTATACTCACTGAGAGTTCTTTCTCACGCTAACAAAACCAGGATAACCCTACAGGGATGGAAAGAGAAACTTAGAGTACAGAATCCTAGAGAATTGTCAGTTGTAACATTAGTGATAAAGCAAGATCCTTACATTACTTGCCAAACCCATCCACTAATTGTACAGATCCTTACATTCACGTGTACTGTTAAAGCAAGATCTATTGATATTAATTACAAAAGGAAGCCTACTTACTTTAGTTCAAGTGGTGCTAAAACTGTGGCGTTGACAAGAAACTGAAGCGCCATGTGAAAGGTACTCAAGGAACAGTATGCGAGCGGAAATGGGCAGATCAAACACTCAAACAATTTAGAATGGCCAGCTAGCCTGCTAAATAATTTTAGGAAGAAAAATTTCTAATTAAGCATCTAATTGTGCCCTTAAATTTGAAATCAATAAATGTAAGAAGAGATGAGCAGAAGTAACAACTTGCGCTCGTCCAGGAAAAACACACCAAAAAGTGAACAAAACCTTTTGCGGGCAATTCATCAAACAAATGACTCCCATATGCTTAAGGAAATTCAGCGAACACATAGTTGACATGGATGTTTCCTGATGATCAAGTCTTCATAATTACTCGGATGGTTCTAACCACATGAGACAGGAGGAACTCAGGAAGCGAGCCAAATCTAAAGCCTGAAGCAATCATCTACTATGCGTTAATCTGCTACAAAGGATTGGAGAAGGTAGGGATGGCTACAGCGGTGCCGTTACATCCTACATACCTAGGTGAATTTGGCACTGCAAGGACGAATAAGTAGAACAACTTGAGGAAATTGGTCGTGTTGGCCTCCCTCTTGCCGGTCGCCTTGTTGTCCACATTGCTCTCTTCCATCAGGAAGCAATGCAGAGACGGAGTATGCCACCTCGGTCACATTGGTGCCGGTGGCCTCACACAGAAGAGATAAAATCAAGCACTAACAGATAAAGAAATAAGAGATGCTCCAGACTAAGATTCATTTCAATGGAGGGTGGAGTCTATTTACGAAGTTGGTTGCCGGTTATAATGTATTTGGCCCAAAATTTACCACTCCGCGATCCATACACATAGACTCGTGGTGTCCATATCATCTCTCTTTATCTCCAATAATCATCAGAATAGTGAACACAGCTAGCAAAGAATGCTAAATACGAACATATTTCTCACCTTGGAGGTGTTGCTGCTGCACTGAATTATCTGAACATCGCTTTTCTCTAACTCTTCCGAAACCTGAAATATGCATATGTTAGAAAGCTTCTAATTTTTATATGATGATATTAAGAAAAGGGAAAAGGAGTATCAAGAACAGATTCATATGTTTGACCATTAGCCATTACAAACTTCGATGTATCTACCTCTGTATGTTGCAAACCATCACAACTGAATAATAGCATTTTCGTTTTGACTGTTCCATGGAACAATTACTCTGAATGTTTTTACTTCAAAGTTGTCAGCAGTTCTAGCGTTGACAAGGACATGTACTAAAAGTTCTCACAAATAACAAAAAATGAAAAGGCATATCAAGACTGGAAGATGTTTGTTTGACCAAGTAATTACCACTCTCTGGACCATATTGCTAAAAATTGACAGGAACATGGTCATGAACTCCTACCCAATGATCTCTCTTGAAATCAAGCACTCCCTGAACTATGGTCCTCGTCCCGCTCACCTGCCTGCCACTCAAGAAAACATGGGACCTTCAAATCAGCTCTTGTCTCCACATCTGGAGTGGGTGTTACAAATTAACTTCAATAAAAACATGTGTATACACCTGGAGTCCTTGGTCTTCAGTTTGGGATAATTTCAGTGAAAAGTTGTAAATCTTCTGAAAGTAATGCAATGAATAAGGGATATGAAGAGGGAAACAAGCTTATACACTGATTTTGAATGGATAACTCCTCAAAAATGAGTAATTGCCTAAATACTGAAGAAAAAAGAGTATGATTTCGTGTGCTAACTTCCCTCTCATCCTCCTACCAGTCAATAGACTGTCTGAAAGAAAATAAAAGAAACGACACAACCCCACCTGCTACATATACAGTATACCTCTGGACATATACTAAGATGCAAACAAATTTCAGTATGTTTTTCTGCTCTGGTTCAAGCTGCACGTTTCCTACTTCCTACCTCAGCAAAAGAAACAACTCCAAGACAGTTCTAACTTTATATTTATACCTAGCTGCATTGCTTATGCCAAAACCCAATATATGATTGATATTCCCAGTTGCATTGTCTATGTCTGAAATACAATATATGACTGCCTTATGATCTAGCTTCTCAAGAGAAGTTTTATTGTAACTTCTACAGAAAGTAGAAACATTATGCTCGGGTGGTGCAGCACTGCAGATTGCATATTGAGTTGTAGTACATTTGGGAAACAGAGAAGCAATGCAAAATAGTAATCAGTACCTATGAGCATTAGAATATACTTAGTCATTACTACATGGAGCTAGAGCTGCAGTTTTTTTATATGTACGTAAGTTAGTAGCTGATACAATTCTAGCAGCACCTCAGCTGTCGTTGAGCTCCTCTGTACAACCTAAACAAGGGAAATCCTCTGTACAACCTGAAACAAAGGAAATAAACTACAGGATGGAGGCTATGGAGCATACGCTCGATGGAATACCTCAAATTAAACTTTTGGGTTATGCTGCATAGAAACGTCCTCTTTCCAGTGCTTCGCTGAAACAGAAAGAAGAACAAACAATTATGATCGAGCAATTTGTTCCCTGATCCAGAAAGGAAAATGATTAACTACTGATGTCTCAAATTAAACTTGAAGTATCTAAAACCGACACACATGGCACGTGAATTTGTCATAGTTTGGCAAACATTGGACTAATGTAATGTACAGGCATCACCCAGCACCTAGCTTACAGAGATTGAACGCTCAGATTAAAGAGGAAAAAAGTAGCAACATTAGTACACACCCAGGTTACATAGATTGATATTGATTCAAGTAAAATCTCCAAGCAATATCCAACAACGTTGAACTAATTTGGGAAAAGATGATACATACCCCTGATGTAGCACGTTCGGACGGCGGATGTTCTTCCTCCGGCGAACTCCGCGGGATTTGAGGAGGGCGACGGATGGCCGGAGAAGAAGAAGAAGATTATGGGGGAGGGGGAGGGGAGGAGGGCGGCGGATGTACGGAGAAGAAGACCAGCCTGCCGCGGCGGTGACGCCCGTATGGATCGAGGCACGGCAGCAGGAGGCTGGAGATCACGGAGGCTGGGGTAGGGCCAGAGAAGATTAGGGGCGGGAGGGTAGAGGAGGGCAGCGAATGGGGAGGAGAGAAGGGCGGCAGATGGCTGGAGAAGAAGACCAGCCGCAGGTGGCGGCGGCGCCGCCCGTATAGATCGAGGAGCGCCCGCGGCGGCGCCGCCTGTACGCAGCGAGGAGAGGACGAATATGCTCGTGTGTGCTGCCACTTCAAAAAGGAGCACGGGATGAATACCAAAAACTACAGGATCTTTTTGCAAGATTGAAACGTTTTTCACCTTAGCCACTTAAAAAGGAGTGCGGGTTCAATTGCCACAACAGCAGGGGCTTTTATGTGAAAACGCCGTGACGGTGAACCAGCGACCCAATCCATGCTTTATTATTACGAGAACGTACCGGTCAATGGAGTTGCACCTACAAAATTTAGTACCACCTCGAATAAGTTTTAAAATTCAAAATGAAAGCGCAAACTTAAGAGAAAAAGCGCATTCTGACGGTGAACCCACGGAGTCAATCCGAGATTAGGTAAAGATAAAGACTAGGACAAATGCCCGTGCGTTGCACCGGGAGAAATGATCCACGCACACGAATGTAATTTTGCACCGGGAGAAACGATCCACACACACGATCATATAATTTGTGAACGCATTGCTTCCGATGATGTAATCGCCCTGTCGGTTTAGGTATAGTTGTGCCCTTCACTATGGAGCAAGAGCCAGACTCCAAGCTCTCCTTGTGCATCGCTGACGGGTGTCGGTGAGTCGAACAAGGCTGGATATTTTTTTTGAGGGACAAGGCTGGATTCTATAAATATAATCAAGATGAAACTAACTGATGTTGTTTTCTATTGAAATTTATGAATATCAACACTTTTTATAGAAAACTTAATTATATAACCTTGAGTTCAAAAATTCCAGAAGTATTACTTTGTACTTCTTCCGTTTCTAAATATAAGTCTTTTTAAAGACTAACAAATGACTACATACGAAGCAAAATAAGTGAATCTACACTTTAAAATATGTCTATACATCCGATATATTGTAGTCTATTTGAAATGTCTAAAAAAACGTATATTTAGGAACAGATGAGTATTTGATATCAGCGACGTTTAGGTTGTTATATCGTTGCTACCGGCAATGACATAGGCTGGTCCTATATGGTCAAAAACGAAATCGTTGGCACTCACAACGATTAGCCCATAAAATAACTCGACGCCATTTTCGATCTACATTAGGTGAACAGCCACCAAGTTTCGTATCCGTGATTCAGAGAGGCGAGCAGCCACCCAGCCTCATCTCAATTCGCCATCCAAGCACAGCATACGGACGCACCTCCCTAGGAAGGGCACCAGCGTGATGTCCAGGCTCATGACCACAAGATTCACCTCCTACCAAGATCCCAGTGAGCCCATTCCCGTGCACATTTGAACTAAACAACTCCCTACAATTTGAGGGACATTGACATTATTGTTTCATTAATTATAATAGATAAATAATAGGAACCATGCAGTTGCATGAAAAACCTTAGTATGTTTCAGTTGTAGAAGCTACTAACCTTGTATGTTTTCTTTGTGGGACCTGCCATATTAGACCATGATACAACCTACAACTCTAAATCACCCTTGTCGCAATGACCAATGATAATTCAGAGAGACGGACAGAGGTGGTATTTTCTCACAAACAACAATCAGAAAGTAAGTCATAACCCACCTTGCCAACATTGTTTTCTCTATCTTTAGGTGGACTGTGGACCTCTTTGAATCCAGAGCCCAACCACCATGGACATTTTGCTGACCGAGAAGATAGACAACGTCTTGAAATCTTGACGTGCATATAAACATGTAAATGAGGACACAATATTCTATCAACTAAGATGAAAATGAAATTAGAAGATAATGAGCAAAGATAGAGATTAATTCTTCAAAGCAAAAAAAGGCGAGCAAGGTATCATCAGACTTAGCTTGATGCCACATCCATTCACATGTTCGATCCTCACACGGACCAATCTTGAAAATATTTTGTTGTTTTGAATAAATATCAACAGAAGGAATCAAACAAATAAAATAATTCTAAGCCATTAAGAATCTACAATTGACACATAATTGTGGTGCTGATAGCAGATTGACCATTCTTTTAAAAAAATAGTACCAAAGTCAAGAATGGGAGACTTCGCTTCGAGATAATGGAACTGGGTCTTCTCATATTGCTCAAGTACATCCTTGCCTTCTCATCTAGGAGCTGAAAACTGAAAAGAAACAAAAAAGAAAGTCACATTTCTGGTCACTCAAATCATTTACAATGTAAACCAAAAATATAGTCTTTTCCCACGACTACCGTATCAGAGAACTTGTATACTCCCTCCTAAAGCTTAATTTTTTTTACGGAGGGGGTATATTTGAAGGTGGATAGCGTTTTTACCAGGGAAGTGGGTTTTCAGACAGCAACTGATAAAAATTGCACCCTACGCTCCAAATGGAAGGTAAATACTGCATTTTGGAGGAAACTACATTCCAAACATGTTAAGAAACATGAATATAAGCAAAGTACAGGAAATTATTAAACATGATTTTACTCTTCTTGGAAGCAAGATAAGTTCGTTTGGATGTAGTCGAATTCATAACATTATAGTGTTACATGTCTACAACGTTAACTAAGTGGCAAGTATTCTGCACCCTGTAGTCGTGTTTTATGGAGCTCACTGATGGCAAGTGAACAACACATGTGACAGGAGAAGGAGGGGGCAGGTAATACATGACGAGCATTCGAAAAACAAACTCTTTGATGTAAATATGAAGAGATTGGAATCTGCACAGATCTACATAGATGATAATTCCAAACATGTTTACAGATGGTAATTCCAAAAGGAGTGAGAATTATCCTTGAAAACAGAAACATATGGAGAAAATTAGAGCTACACATATCTTTCATGGTCAGCCATTGAGAGGTCCAATGCCTAACGGAACAACAGTACATCTAAGATCTCCATTTATCATAGGAAGGCACAACCAGCGTACTGTTAAATGATAATATGCACCAAATAAGTTGGTAGAATATGATTTTGGTTCAAGTAAAATTTATTCCTTGCCATGATCTGTGATAACATGAAACATTGTGAGATGATTTTGAGCAAGAAAACTAATTTTTTAATGAGTAACAAGAACAAAAATAGGTCCAAAAATATAGACATACTAAATTTAGGAGTTGTCTATAAATAAACAGCAGCTCCCAGCAGTAGCGTTATATACTTATATATATTAGCATCAGTGCATCTAGGAACTAACAAAAACAGTCAGCCTACCCGGCAACACAGCCAACGCAGGTAGCTCTATCATCGAACACAACCAACGTCTGTATGTGGAGCTCCACAGGTAGACTGATTAAGGAACAAAAAAAGGCATTTGCATAAGATCTAGTAATCCAGACTTAATTACATAAAGAGAAGTACATTCTCAGATTTACAGCTGAAGAAATTTAGCGGGAAGTGTCATATTGTATTCGATGATCATATTGTGACCAAAGTATGTATATTACAATTGCTTGAATTTTGCAGCCATACAGAAGTGTAACCAGAGTTAAGCACAATTGCCTGTGAGAAGAAAAGCTGCTAAATATACACAATTTAACTATGTTTCAAGTAATATGCAAGCAGGAATTCAAAGGCTATACTATAATAAAAAAATATGCGCCCAATTCTGCAGAGGAAGGACAAGTAATAACCATGATAAGCAGAGGCTAAAATTTAGGGGCCAGCAAAAACCTGCGATTAGTGCGGAAACAACGGAGCCAGCGGCAGCCTCACTGTTGAACAACGGCTAGTCTTCACCGGATGAGGCGGCTCCTGCGTCCTCAGAAGCAGCAGCGGCAGCAGCGTCCTCGCTAGATGAGGCGGCTCACAAAGCAGCAGCTGTTCGGATGCGGAGACAGCAGATGTGGTGGCGGCTGCCATGTGCAATGGAGCCGGCGCTGACCTACATCAGTGGCTCGGTTCCTCATGCAGTGCCTCTATCAATCCGGCCACAAGGAAGATAGCTCATGCAGTGCCTCCATCGATTGCTCGTAAGGTCTGTTGAACATGAATGAAATATTTAGTCAAACATTGAGAAAGCAAACTGAAGGATCCTTTGGCCTTCCACATGAAACACCTCATTCTGAAGGCACACAGCATGCGTGGCATTTAATAATGAATCATCAGGCCATATAAAAAATGGATTTAGAGAAATTGCTACAGATATTACGAAACAAATGTGAGCTGCTAGGGGCGGTGGTAATAGGAAACATGTTTTGCAACCAGACACCAGCACAACTTTGTCGGATGAAAGCTCACAGTTTATGTCATCTCTTACTAAGCTCAACACTTCGGAGACAAATCCATAGGTCTTCAAGATTATTTGACGGTTGGGCTTCTTCCAGCTTCAACTCTTCATCAGCACATTAAAATGAAAATGAAGCAAAGAAACATCTCTCTAGCACATTCAAATGAAAAACTGGAAGCCTCTGGTCGACTGCTGCAATGCTGCTTATAGTGGTCGAATCTTAAGTTAACAACTGAGAAAACAGGTGTTATATACTGATTAAGAACAGAGAAAATAATTGTTGATTTGGCTCACTAGTCAGATCGGTTTCAGACATAACATCATTGTTTCTGAAGATTTATTTCGGAACTTTAACTTCAGTAAGGACAGGAGATCTGCAAAATGTATATATTCAGAAATCAAAGCTAATATCTAAATTCAGACAACACATCTGAGCCACATTACAAAATCCTACAAAGATCTAAGACTACAATCACGCCTACAAAAATAAACTAAGTAGTTATCAACAATAATTACTTGCCCTCCTAATTAAATTCTATTGTAATTCGCGGGAAATTAATTAATTTAGTAGCCAATGGAATGCATGTACGGGACCACTCTTACCATACAAATTTAGCAATTGCTTTCACGAACAGAGAAATGTGGATGGAGAATTCTATGGGTGTAAGTTGGACCAGATGAGTAGATAGAGTTCTTGCTGCAGATTGCTAGACATTAGCTGCTTTTTAGATAGACCGGAACTTCACATTCACCCGAGAAAACAACAATATGTTGATCTCCCATCCTGAAGCATACAAGGAGCAGGTTACCACATGTTCATAGGATTATTTCATATCACCATTAGAAAAAAAATCACGTGCACCAACTAGGAACCTTATATCTTCATGTTCGTCCTGTACCTTATCGCCTTGTTCGTCCAAGGCCAATAGAGATGGACGGAGCGCTTCGATTCGATTCAGCCGGCAATGACCTCGTGCTCACAACTATTTCTCCTCTCCCCGTTCCCACGTCCTGGACCACCACCACCCCCTGATCCTGTTCCTGTTGCGCTGCTCCAATCCAGACGGAATCCACCAATAGACGATCTTACCACGAAACCCAGCACCCTGTCTCGTTCACCGTCGTGGCGTTTTTACACAAAGGTCCATATGCTTTTTACCAATTAACCTGCAATCCTTTATTTAAGGGGCCAATCTGAGATGAAAAAACGCTTCGTTACAGCGCCCGTCTCTCTCCTCTCGCCCATCTCCCGTTCCTCTCCCCTCCCACATGAGGGCTCATTTGGTTACAGGGGATCCTCCCGGGATCCCTGCCTCTTTCCTGGGTAGAGAAAACACGGGCTGAATCAGTCCCGGGAAGCCCACCTCTGCATTTAGACGCTCACGAGATCAGGGCACCCCGGCCCCTTCCACGACCGTTCCCCGAGAGAGGTTTCCACGCCTCGAGAGGTCGGGGAGCAAACCCCTGCCCGCTCCTGCGAAAAACTAGCGACAGGGCTGGAAGCGAATGCCCCCCCGCCATCCTCCCTCCAGCTCTCCACCATCTACGGCGGCTGTGACAGAAAATCCCTCCCGCGGTTGGTGGGGAATCACATGTGCAGGTGAGAATTATCCCCAGGGGCTTGTAGCCCTGGGCTTTCTTCCCCTTAATACCAAACAAGGCCTGAATGTCCCCTTCTCCGCCTCTTGCCCCCATCCTGCCCGTTGCCTCCGGCCGTTCATCGCCCCACCATAGCCTCCCAGAGTTTGTCTCCCGCAGCACACGGTTCAGATCGAGAGGAAGGGGAACCATTGGGGCTGGTGGAGGCGCCGCAGTGAGCTCGGCCACCACTTGGCCAGGATTGATGGAGATGGGGCAGGATGGTGGGCATGTGGAACGGGCGCGCGGCAAAGAACAAGGTGGAGGCGCAGCCAACAGAGTGCACGAGGTAGGCGGCAGGAGGCCCTGTGCAGCCAAGCTTCCGCGATAAATTCCTTCGACACCACAGGCGGCCGCATCCCGCGCCTCGACCCTCCATGCCACCCATCCGGACGGACGCGGAGTACTTCAAGGGATCTAGAGGGTCATTTGCGTGCCGGAGATGCACACCTACTTCCAACTGGAGGCCCCTAGGGCGCTGGACTAAGCCGTCATGTGGGTTTCATCGAAGGAGAGCAACCGCTGTAGTTTGTCAGTTTCAGTTTCGACTTCTCATTTGCTACCAATTTATTTAGGAGTAAGCTTCTGTTATCTAATCAAACACTTCTGCTTTTTAACAGAGCAGGGGGAAGAGGAGGGCGAGGAAGACATGGCAGCCGCCGCGATACTGTGACTGTCTCATCTGCAGTATGCGTCCATCCAATTGTTCCCTGCTAATAGCAACTGGCTTGTTCTGTCAGTTATCACTATACAATATATCTTGAACTTTGATATGCAATTCGGTCTTCATAAGAAGGAATTACATTGGAACCAATCAAGTTGCTTTAATGTCGATAAGGGGGCATTCAAATAATGGATGCAATTATGGAGAAAACAAATATCCGTTGTACAAGCTACAACCAACTGAGCCATGCTTGCCATGCTACTACCCACTGTTGTTTAAATGGTATCTTCTACTGCTAGCGTACAAGTTTTGCCCACTCTGATGACTCATGATGCAGATTCACATAGGGCGTGTTTGGTTCCTCGCATAGTCTCATGCTGCATCGTATCCATCATCCTGGCCGAGTCAAGCCTGGCTAGTCCGATGCAAAATTGTGTTGAGATATATGTTTGGTTGTGTGCATGTTGTGGGGCAGGCCAATGAGAGATATTGTTTGGTAGACTGAATGAGAAATCAACCAGGTACTGCCTGAAGCATGACAGCGAAGAAATTTTACCAGACTAAGCCGGCACCAACGCGGGCGGTCTCGCCGAGCTGGCACAGGCCCGGCTCCGCTTCCGATGCAGTTCCTGCAAAGCACACACATCAGATGCGCGTTCACCATCAAGGCACCGGCGAGCAGAGGAGCACGAACATCCGGCGGCGGGTGGCAGCTGACGACGGAAACGGTGGCGAAAGAGGGAGCTCAGATGGCGGATTTGACGCGGACAGGGAAGCTCTGACTAGCTGTAGACGAGGAAGCTCTGACCGGCGGCTAAAAAGGGAGCTCCTGACGGCGGCGGCGGCGATTGGTTTTGATGCTCGATCCAATCTGGTGCATGAGAGACGGAAGGAAAGAGAGACAAGGTTGGTTGCGGTGGCAGTTTTGAAGTAATTCTAGTCAACATCAGGGTCATTGTCATGTACCGCTTCGTTTTAAGTGAAGGCGCGGGTGCACGCGCGAGCCTGCATCCGGGGAACGCCCGATTCCTGCGTACCCCTCAGCCTGGCTAAGAGGCCTCATTTTGCATCAGTCCAGCCAGGCTGAGGCAGCCGCACAGGTAACCAAACGAGTCGGCTTTTGCATGCTTGGTGCGACCCAGGTGCGAGGCACCCAACCAAACATGCCCATAGGGTATGATCATGTCTTAGCTTTGATGGATGCGTAGTTGACAACCAGTTGCAGCTTGTCTGTTCATGTATGTAGTGAATGTTACCACACTGTCAATGTCTTAAACCACTATAACCAAATTTGATTAGACGTTGGCGGCCTCAGGGGTATTCCTTGCCATGATCTGTGATAACATGTAACATTGTAAGATGATTTTGAGCAAGAAAACTAATTTTTTAATGAGTAACAAGAACAAAAATAGGTCCAAAAATATAGACATACTAAATTCAGGAGTTGTCTATAAATAAACAGCAGCTCCCAGCAGTAGCGTTATATACTTATATATATTAGCATCAGTGCATTTAGGAACTAACAAAAACAGTCAGCCTACCCGGCAACACAGCCAACGCAGGTAGCTCTATCATCGAACACAACCAACGTCTGTCTGTGGAGCTCCACGGGCAGACTGATTAAGGAACAAAAAAAAGGCATTTGCATAAGATCTAGTAATCCAAACTTAATTACATAAAGAGAAGTACATTCTCAGATTTACAGCCGAAGAAATTTAGCGGGAAGTGTCATATTGTATTCGATGATCATATTGTGACCAAAGTATGTATATATACAATTGCTTGAATTTTGCAGCCATACAGAAGTGTAACCAGAGTTAAGCACAATTGCCTGTGAGAAGAAAAGCTGCTAAATATACACAATTTAACTATGTTTCAAGTAATATGCAAGCAGGAATTCAAAGGCTATACTATAATAAAAAAATATGCGCTCAATTCTGCCGAGAAAGGACAAGTAATAACCATGATAAGCAGAGGCTAAAATTTAGGGGCCAGCAAAAACCTGCGATTAGTGCGGAAACAACGGCGCCAGCGGCAGCCTCACTGTTGAACAACGGCTAGTCTTCACCGGATGAGGCGGCTCCTGCGTCCTCAGAAGCAGCAGCGGCAGCAGCGTCCTCGCTAGATGAGGCGGCTCACAAAGCAGCAGCTGTTCGGATGCGGAGACAGCAGATGTGGTGGCGGCTGCCATGTGCAATGGAGCCACGCTGACCTACATCGATGGCTCGGTTCCTCATGCAAAGGCTCTATCAATCCGCCACAAGGAAGCTAGCTCACGCGAAGGCTCTCCATCGATTGCTCGTAAGGTCTGTTGAACATGAATGAAATATTTAGTCAAACATTGAGAAAGCAAACTGAAGGATCCTTTGGCCTTCCACATGAAACACCTCATTCTGAAGGCACACAGCATGCGTGGCATTTAATAATGAATCATCAGGCCATATAAAAAATGAATTTAGAGAAATTGCTACAGATATTACGAAACAAATGTGAGCTGCTAGGGGCGGTGGTAATAGGAAACATGTTTTGCAACCAGACACCAGCACAACTTTGTCGGATGAAAGCTCACAGTTTATGTCATCTCTTACTAAGCTCAACACTTCGGAGACAAATCCATAGGTCTTCGTGGATTATTTGACGGCTGGGCTTCTTCCAGCTTCAACTCTTCATCAGCACATTAAAATGAAAATGAAGCAAAGAAACATCTCTCTAGCACATTCAAATGAAAAACTGGAAGCCTCTGGTCGACTGCTGCAATGCTGCTCATAGTGGTCGAATCTTAAATTAACAACTGAGAAAACAGGTGTTATGTACTGATTAAGTGTTAAATTGTGATCCAAATTATACTGTGTTGGACTAGACGTAGTACAACCAGTGTGGGCCTTTGCGTTGACGTCGACGCGTACGAGTACAACTCGTTTACTTGTCCTCCAAGGACTCTCATGTATTGCCCTCTTATATACCCGATGTAGTTGCACCTCAGACGGCCTGTCGTCTCGTGCTTGTAATACTCCTCCTCATGGTGATTGCGCCTTCGTGCGTCCGTAGTTTTCTCCCGCAAGGGTTTCCACGTAAAAATTCGTGTCTCTCTGTCTCGTTTATTTCTCGTTATTATCTAACAAGTGGTATACAGAGCCAAGTTGCAGAACCAGATTTGAGACGAGAGATTAGGGTTGCGTGCGAGCCGTCGTCCGTGCGTGACTAGACGATCCGAAGCCGGATCGATTTCCGCTGCTGCCGCCACAAGTCGCCAAGTTCCAGCTGCCGCTCCTGATCGGAGAATTTTTTTTCGAAATGGAGGCAAAAGATTTGCCTCATCTATTAAAGTAGAGGGGAATAGAGTTTTGTAGAGTTACACAAGGCCGGAGTACGGCATGACAATTACTCGCGCGATACAATTTTCCCTAATTGTTTAGCCCCTGCAATAACCCATAGGTTGGCCTCATCTATAATAAGCTCGAGAAGGATTGGCGGTGGCGTATCTTTGTGGCGGAAGACTCTAGCTTTCCTTTCGTTCCAAATTGTCCAGGATACAAGCATGGTAAGGGAGGCCATGGCTCGACGATCCGGAATGCTCGAATTGGTGCGCTTGTCCCACCAAGAGAGGAGGGAATCCTCAAGGTGCCAGTCAGAAGGGTCCAGATCATAAGCCCATACTTGTCAATGAGCATCCGCCAAAGCCTCAAGGTGAAGCGGCATTTGGCGAATAGGTGGACACCGACTCCTGCACCTGCTTACAGAGCGGGCAAAGACCGCAGCTTGTCCCAGCCACGCCGCCTAGCCTCGTCGGGCGGTCCAAATCCGATCTTGTAAGGCCAGCCAAGAGAAGAATTTGACCTTTGGGCGCCCACATTTTCCGGACCATGGAGTCCATGGGGAAAGCGTCAAACCGTAAATTGTGCCTTGTATGCGATGGGCGCCGAATATGAGCCATCCGAAGAGTGCTTCCAAATGATGTCATCCTCAGAGTGGATGTCGAGGTGTATGTCATGGATGAGCAGCCAGAGGGTGAAAAATTCCTGTACATGCTGGCAAGTGATGGTAATGTCTCGTCTGATCGTAAGCATCCAAGCATTCTCGTCTTGATCGGAGATTGATTCCACTACAAGCTGACGTTGCTACAGCCGCGTGTCGCCGAGACCACGTCTTCCCATCCACAACACCAAGTCCCGACGCACAGTACCAGTACTAATCCTATTCACGTCAAATCATCAGATCGATTCCTAGTAGTACTACTACACTTCCTGACGTGAAGTCAAATCAGTTTTTCGGGTTTGCAAATTGCTACGCGTCTACCCGTGATCTATCAGGTGCTATTTTTTCAACTTCGTTGCCCTGCATTAATTAATTCTGTCAAGAATTATTTTTTCCGGCTTGTACTACTTTGTGTACACAGATTTATCTACTCATGGCTTCCATGAAGTACGACCTTCTGCCGATGGACCGTGACACAAGGTTTACCCTATGGCAAGTCAAGATGCAGGCGTTGTTGGCACAGACTGACTATGATGTAGCACTGGATAGTTTTGGGAAGAACCGAATTCAGGACTGGACTGATGAGGAGAAAAGAATTGATTGTAAGGCTTTGTCATAAATTCAACTCCATTTGCATAATAATATTTTGCAGGAAGTTTTGAGCAAGAAAACTGCCGCCGCTCTATGGTTAAAGCTGGAAGGGATTTGCATGACTAAAGATCTCACCAGTAAGATGCATCTGAAGCAAAATTTATTCCTGCACAGGTTACCCCGAGGGAGGTAATGTTTTGAATCATATTTCAGAATTTAAAGAGATCATATCTGATCTAGCTGCAATGGAGGTTAAGTATGAAGAGGAAGATACTACTTTAATGTTGCTTTGTTCACTGCCAAGTTCTTATACCAATTTTAGAGACACCATATTATACAAATGTGATACTCTCACACTTAATGAAGTTTATGAAGCTTTGAACTCTAAGGAGAAGATGAAATTAATGGTGCCTCATGATGGTTCGAGTTCATCCCAAGCCGAGGGATTATCTGTTCGTGGCAGGACAAAGGAGAAGAACTCACATAATGGAAACAGAGGCAAAAGTAAGAATGGCTACAGGGGCCGGTCGCAATCCAGAGACAAGAAGTATTGCAAGTATTGCAAGAGAGACGGGCATGACATCTCTGAGTGTTTCAAGTTGTAGAATAAAGAAAAGAGGAAAGGTAACAAACAAGGTGAAAATTCTGCTAACGTTGCTCGTGATGATAGTTCCGATGATGCTCTTGTCGTTATTGCTGGATGTGCTGAGACCAATGACGAGTGGGTACTTGACACTGCATGTACTTTCCATATGTGCCTGCATAGAGATTGGTTTACTACTTTTGATTCCACTACTTCTGCTAGTTTTGTTTTGGGTTTTGATAATTCACCATGCAAGATTGAAGGCATAGGTTCCGTTCGAATCAAGATGTTTGATGGCATGATCAGAACTCTGACAGATGTTCGGTATATTCCGAAGATGAAGAGAAATCTTATCTCTGTTAGTGCCCTTGATGCAAAGGGGTACAAGTATTCAAGTGGAGATAGTGTTTTGAAGGTCACCAAAGGCTCCCTTGTTGTGATGAAAGGTGACTTAAGTTTGACCAATGGTCTTTATTACCTTCGAGGTTCTACCGTTTCAGGTAACGCTACTCCAGCTTATTTCAAAGAATTACGATTGTGATGTTGCTAACCTTTGGCATATGCGTCTTGGGCATATGAGTGAACTTGGTTTAGCAGAGTTAAATAAGAGAGGTCTCCTTGATGGATATGAACCAGTAAATTGAAATTTTGTGAGCATTGTATCTTTGGCAAGCACAAGAGGGTGAAGTTCAACACTTCGACTCATACAACTGAAGGTATTCTTGATTATGTGCATTCTGATTTATGGGGACCATCTCGCAAGAAGTCATTAGGTGGTGCAAGTTACATGCTGACTATTATTGATGATTATTCGAGAAAAGTTTGGCCTTATTTCTTGAAGCATAAATATGAAGCATTCTCGACTTTTAAGGAGTGGAAGATTATGGTTGAAAGACAAACCGAAAGGAAGGTAAAAATCCTTCATGACCGATAATGGTATGGAATTCTATTCTAAGCAATTTAAGAATTATTGCAAGTCCGGAGGCATTGTCGGACATTACACTGTTCCTTATACTCCTCAACAAAAGCGGTGTTCTTTGAGTGTATGAACATGACCATTATTTCCAGAGTCCGTTGCATGTTGTCCAATGCAGGTTTGCATAGGCGTTTTTAATGAGGCCGCTTCCACCGCTTGTTATCTCATTAACCGTTCACCATCTATTGCTCTTAATAAGAAAACTCCAATTGAGGTATGGTCTGGTTCACTGCTGATTATTCACATTTGAGAGTTTTTGGTTGCACCGCTTATGCTCATGTTGATAATGGAAAGTTGGAGCCTAGGGCTGTTAAGTGCATCTTTCTTGGTTATAAGTCCGGGCGTTAAAGGTTTTAAATTGTGGAATCCTGAAACCCGTAAGGTTGTTATTAGCGTAAATGTTATCTTTAATGAAACTGCTATGTTACATGATGTTTCATCTACTAATGTTCTGTTGAGAGTGAACAATGACCTACTATTGAGCCCTCTTTGTTGGTGGAGCATGTTATTGAAACAGGTGATACATCTGGTAATGAAATTGTTGATGCACATGATGAACCCGTCGTTGATGATGAGCATGTCACTCCAAATCAGCCTATCGTTCCACCCAATTGGAATCTTGCACGTGACAGAGTTAGACGGGGTATTAATAAACCTGACAGGTTAATTGAAGAGTGCAATATTGTTTCTTTTGCTTTATCTGTTGCGGAAGAAATTGAAGGTAATGCTGAGCCTTCTTCATATTTCGAGGCTATTATTTCTGGTGATAGTAATAAGTGGATGACCGCTATGTATGATGAGATGGAATCACTTGAAAAGAATGGCACTTGGGATTTAGTAAAATTGCCTAGAGAGAAGAAACCTATTCGTTGCAAGTGGGTTTTCAAGAGGAAAGAAGGTGTTTCTTCTAATGATGAGACAAGATATAAAGCAAGGTTAGTTGCTAAAGGTTACAGTCAAATTCCAGGTATTGACTATAATGAAGTCTTTTCTCCTGTTGTGAAGCATAGCTCTATTCGCACTTCACTCATTATTGTTGCCATGCATGATCTTGAGCTTGAACAATTGGATGTTAAAACTGCATTTTTACATGGAGAATTAGAAGAGGATATTTATATGGAACAACATGAAGGTTTTGTTATTCCTGGAAAAGAAAAGCTTGTCTGCAAGTTAAAGAAATCTCTTTATGGATTGAAGCAATCCCCTAGACAGTGGTACAAGAGATTTGACACCTTTATACTCTCTCAAGGTTTCAAAAGGTCTAATTATGATAGTTGTGTTTATTTGAAAACTGTCAATGGTTCAACTATTTATTTGCTCATTTATGTTGATGATATGCTTATTGCTGCAAAGAGTATGTCAGAGATTAATGAACTAAAGAAGCAATTGAGTAATGAATTTGAGATGAAGGATTTGGGTGCAAGAAAGAAAATACTTGGCATGGAAATATCCAGAGATAGACCGTCTGGAAAAGTATATCTAAGTCGAGAGGATATATTGATAAAGTTCTTTGTTGTTTTAATATGCATAATGCCAAGCGGTGAGTACTCCGTTAGCTGCACACTTCAAATTATCATCAGCTTTATGTCCTAAGTCGATGCGTATATTGAGTACATGTCTAGAGTTCCCTATTCAAGTGCAGTTGGTTCACTTATGTATGCCATGGTTTGTTCTCGTCCGGATTTATCATATGCGTTGAGTGTTGTCAGTAGATACATGGCTAATCCTGGAAAAGAGCATTGGAGAGTAGTTCAGTGGATCTTCAGATACCTGTGTGGTAGTTCTAATGCTTATTTACAGTTTGGGAAAACTGGAGATGGACTTGTTGGTTTCGTTGATTCTGATTTTGCTGGTGATTTGGATAAGAGAAGATCACTCATAGGTTATGTTTTCACCATTGGTGGTTGTGCTGTGAGTTGGAGAGCAACTTTGCAGTCTATTGTGGCTTGTTCCACTACTGATGCCGAGTATATGGCTATTTCCGAGGCATGCAAAGAAGCTATCTGGTTGAAAGGTTTATATACTGAGCTTTGTGGAGATTCATCTTTCCCTACCGTGTTTAGTGACAGTCAAAGTGCTATATATCTTACGAAGAATCCAATGTACCATGAGAGAACAAAGCACATTGATGTCAGATTTCACTATATTCGAGATGTTGTTGCTGAAGGTGATTTGAAGGTATGCAAGATAAGTACTCATGATAATCCTGTTGATATGATGACAAAGCCAGTTCCTACCAATAAGTTTGAGCTTTGCTCAGGCTTAGTTGGTATTTCTCACTAGTCCTATGGACTTTTGACGCACAAGGTGTTTATGCTGATTTGGATGGAGTTATTTACTTTCTTCGACTACTGGAGGGAATTTGGATCAAGGTGGAGATTGTTAAATTGTGATCCAAATTATACTGTGTTGGACTAGACGTAGTACCAACCGGCATGGGCCTTTGCGTTGACGTCGACGCGTACGAGTACAACTCGTTTACTTGTCCTCCAAGGACTCTCATGTATTGCCCTCTTATATACCCGATGTAGTCGCACCTCAGACGGTCTGTCGTCTCGTGCTTGTAATACTCCTCCTCATAGTGATTGCGCCTTCGTGCGTCCGTAGTTTTCTCCCGCAAGGGTTTCCACGTAAAAATCCGTGTCTCTCTGTCTCGTTTATTTCTCGTTATTATCTAACATTAAGAACAGAGAAAATAATTGTTAATTTGGCTCACTACTCAGAACGGTTTCAGACATAACATCATTGTTTCTGAAGATTTATTTCAGAACTTTAACTTCAGTAAGGACAGGAGATCTGCAAAATGTATATATTCAGACATCAAAGCTAATATCTAAATTCAGACAACACATCTAAGCCACATTACAAAATCCTACAAAGATCTAAGACTACAATCACGCCTACAAAAATAAACTAAGTAGTTATCAACAATAATTACTTGCCCTCCTAATTAAATTCTATTGTAATTCGTGGGAAATTAATTAATTTAGTAGCCAATGGAATGCATGTACGAGACCACTCTTACCATACAAATTTAGCAATTGCTTTCACGAACAGCGAGATGTGGATGGAGAATTCTATGGGTGTAAGTTGGACCAGATGAGTAGATAGAGTTCTTGCTGTAGATTGCTAGACATTAGCTGCTTTTTAGATAGACCGGAACTTCACATTCACCAGAGAAAACAACAATATGTTGATCTCCCATCCTGAAGCATACAAGGAGCAGGTTACCACATGTTCATAGGATTATTTCATATCACCATTAGACAAAAATCACATGCACCAACTACGAACCTTATATCTTCATGTTTGTCCTGTACCTTATCGCCTTGTTTGTCCAAGGCCAATAGAGATGGATGGAGCGCTTCGATTCGATTCAGCCGGCAATGACCTCGTGCTCACAACTATCTCTCCTCTCCCCGTTCCCACGTCCTGGACCACCACCACCCCCTGATCCTATTCCTGTTGCACTGCTCCAATCCAGACGGAATCCACCAATAGACGATCTTACCACGAAACCCAGCACCTTGTCCCCTGCCGCAGTGCCGCCCAGTGTGACCCCTTCATGCTTCTGCCAAGGCCGCCATTGGAGTCGGAGCCGCTGCCTTCCCCTGACTACGCTGGAGCACGTGGTCATTGCGATTAGCATTGCCGGCGGCAGCGTGAGACCTCGTACATGCGTCTGCAAGGGCGGCGACCTACCTCCTCTTAACACGCCGGTGTGGCCGGGTGTCATCTGCGAGAACTACGGGTTGGAGAGGATCTCCGGAAGAGATGTGACCTCGGGGTGGGGAGAGCCCGACGGTAGGCGGTCCGGCGGCGGCCGCAACAGGGGCGGGACCAGCGGCGGCGCGACGGGCGGACTGGAGGCGCGTGGTGACTGGTGAGGCGTGCGGGGCAGGAGGTCACTAGTAGAAAAAGGGTCATACGTGAAGCACATTAGTGCCAGTTTGAATTTGAGCCGGTACTAATGTATACATTAGTGCCGGTTAAATGAAGCGAATCAATAGCACCGGTTCGTGGCGAACCTTTAGTACCGGTTCATGCCACGAACCCGGTACTAAAGAGGTTGTGTCGACTGCGGTCAGGCTATGGCCCCACCATCACCATTTAGTGCGGTTCGTACCACGAACCGGTACTAATGACGTTAATAAGGGATGTTTTAATTAGTCCCACCTCGCTCCCCTAACAAGCCTTTTACCACCTTAAATATGTTATTTCTCAAACTATCATAAGCACTTGGTCTTCATTGAACTCTATGTGTAGAATTTGTGGCCTCAATATGAGTCTTCATCGGTTTATAAATCGTTGATGACTCATATTGACAATTCAGATTGTACACACAAAGATCATTGATGATCAAAGTATTTTTTGATGTTATATGATCATATTGACAATTTAGGCGTAAAGAAATATAAGATCATGATGTAAATGCTCTTATATTTTTATGCTCAAGATGCACCATTCAAAGCGACGCCATCAACTTTCAACCATTTCTGCCTTCATTTGCTATTTTTCATGCATTCAATGATTTGTTTTGAGAACTAAATGACCTGGAAATTGAAAAGCACTACAAATGAACTCTGAAAAAGTTGAAACTTGGCATGATATCATCATTTCACCCACATAGATTGTTCAAAAAAGTAGAGAGGGTTACGGCAAAAACTAGATGCACTTCGTTCACAAACTGGACAATCTCTTTCGAAGTATTCAGGTTTCGGACGAAATTAAACTCATCTATTACAAAGGCATTTCATTTTTTTAAACTTATTACAACTCCAGACTTTTTGTGCATTCAGTATGCACCATTCAAAGCGACGCCATCAACTTTCAACCATTTATGCCTTCATTTGCCATAACTGTTTTAAGCGCACCACCTTTAGTACCGGTTGGTGGCTCCAACCGGTACTAAAGGGTGACCAGACTACTACAGTTGCTTAGGAAGCTGTTTTTAGTCCCACCTCGCCAAGAGAGAGGGACTAGGAGCGGTTTATAAGCCCCGAGTGCGAGACGATGAAGAAGAGGCTCAATGCTCACGTTGCTTAGCTTCAAGCCTTCAGAATATGGTAGATTGCACGGAGCTATGCGCAAGGCAGTTTACACTATTTCGAAGGCTTGAAGCAAATTAACGAGCATTGCACCTCTTTTTATTTTTAATAACTTATTACAACTCCGGACTTCTTCTCGTTATGGCAAAAACTAATTGCACGTCGACATTTTTTTTTAACTTTGGTTATAACTCCAGACTTTGACCATCAAGTTTTGCGTAAATGAAAAATTGCAGAAAAGAAAAATAGCAGAAAAAAACTATTGCTGAAAAGAAAAAACTATATAAAAAAACTACTCAGAAATAAATAGAACAAAATAAATATAGCAGAAAAGAAAAAACTGCTCAGAAATAAATAGAAGAAAAAATAAAGCAGAAAAGGAAATTGAAAATCACTACAAAATGAACTCTGAAAATGTTGAATTTTGGCAAACTAGATGAAAAACTACTCACAAATAAATAGAAGAAAATAAATATAACAGAAAAGAAAAAACTATACAAAAAACTACACAGAAAGAAATAGAAGAAAAAATAGCAGAAAAGAAAAAACTACAAAAAATTAGCGCTTCCACAGGCCTGCTAGGCCACAGGAGTGCAATTACAGCCTTAAAGGCCCAAAGCAGACTCACAGCAGCGCAGAATTTAGGCCCACAAGTCTGCTATATAGAGGAGTTCAAGAGGTATCCGCTGGGTTTATAAACCGGTCTGGCTGCCCTTCGCCCGTGAGTGGGACTAAACTTTGGGGTGGCGGTGAGGCCTTTTAGTACCGTTGGTGGCTCCAACCGGTATTAAAGATCACTTTAGTACCGGTTGGAGCCACCAACCGGTATTAAAGGCTGCTCTTCCGCCTCTTGGCGTGGCCAAAGTTGGCCTTTAGTACCGGTTGGTGGCTCCAACCGTACTAAAACTCACCCTATATATACAAAGACTTACGAAATTTCGCCATATCTCCCACTTCTTTCATCAACCTCTCACGCCGCTCCCTGCCGTAAATGCCGCTTGCCGCCGTCGTCGTTGCTGCCGTCCCGAGCCGCTTCGAACGCCAAGGCTGCTGTCTGCCGTCGTCATGCCGCCGCGCCGTCAGACGTATCTCGCTCTCTCTCCTCACAGACCGGCCGCCGCCCGCCACAACGCCCGCCTCGTCTGGCCCCGCCGCCCGCTGGCGCCCGCCCCAGACGCCCGGCGCCTTCGTCAGACGTCTGGGCGGCACGTCTGGCCGCACACACACACACACATATACCACACACACGCATACACACACACATACACACATACGTACTAGATTATTTTTAGTTCAATAATTAATATAACTAGTTTATTTTTAGTAAAAAAATTTAGGTATATGAGATTTGAACTAGTTCAATAATTAATATAACTAGGTTAATGAGTTTTTTTGTTTATTTAATTTTTTATATATTTTGAGTTTATATAAATGTTAGATTAATGACAAATGTTAGATGAATTAGATAGAAAAGTTAAATATATAGTAATGTCTATTTATAGTAAGTGCATAGTAGTTGAACTAGTTGATTTAATAAACTGGTTCATTTTAATATATAATTAGTTTATTTTTAGCAAGAAAATTAATATAACTAGTTTATTTTTAGTTAGAAAATTTAGTTATATGAGATTTGAACTATTTCTATATTTAATATAACTAGGTTTATGTGTTTTTTTGTTTATTTTATTTTTTATATTTTTTGAGTTTATATTAATGTTAGATTTATTTCGAATGTTAGATGAATTAGATAGAAAAGTTAAATATATAGTAATGTCAATTGAATATATAGTTAGATGGACTAATGGACTACTTAGAAAGTGTTTAATGGACTTAGTTAGAACTAGGGAAACTTGTTTATTTTTAGTAAGTACTACATTATTCTATTTATAGTAAGTGCTTAGTAGTAGAACTAGTTGATTTAATAAAACTGGTTCATTTTACTATAGAAGTAGTTTATTTTACTATATGATTAGTTGAACAATAATGATCTAATTTATTCTTTGAATTATGAACGTATAGGAAATGTCATCATCGGATGACGAAAGTCTCCCGGGGGAGTGCGACTGGTGCCACGATGATCGAGGTGAGTGCGACAGGCCTCACCTGGACGATGGTCGGCGCTTCAGCATTAAGCTCGAGGAGACCTTGAAGTTGAAGCGATGCATAGCGACGACACGTGTTTGTTTTCATAATTAAGCATGACTTCAACTATTTCAACGTGTAATTTTCATCTTTTACAATTCGAGTATAGTTAATCCCATGCCATGCAAGACGCTATGTCTTGGAGAGGATGGATTTTGAAGACCATGAAAATTTTGAAAGCGAAGAAAATTCACCTAAGGACCCATCATGATGTGGATTTTGAAGTAAAGTTGTATAATCTTTGAGAGCGTAACCCATTTTGGTTGCAAAAATTGGGAAGCATTTTGCAAATTGTATGGTTTTGATGAGGGTATGCTTGTCATCATGGATCTTGGTGATCCTGAAATCGAGCAAGACAATATGGACATTTGGGTCCTTGTTGATACTCCTCCAGTTCTACCGCTATGTGAGTTTCTCAAACATAGTTAATTATTAATAGAACTTATATTGTTCATTTCAAAATAGTTGACAGCTTATTTCCATTGACAGCTTATTTTGAAGTATCAAAGAATGTGCGTAAGATGGTAGATAGAACTTACTACACCAATGGCTCTGAGTTAACTTACAAGGAGAAAACTCATCTGGTTGGATTTTGTAATGATATTGAGAATTACAATATCTACAATCGAACTCCTCAACATTATGGTCAATACGTGCCACTAGTGCACGTGTTGAACTACTGATAACTACCATGGAGATACCCGGTAAGTTTTATTACTATTACGACATCCGTGCATCTTTTTGCATACTTCTAAAACTAGTACATCATTGCTAACTACGAAGTTATTACTATATTTTTCAACGAGAGAATCCCAGAGGATTGTGTGCCTCATTTGATGTATCGAATGGCGGCAGCCTTCGTGTTTTGAACATATATCCAGGTCATCCTCTGAATCTCAACTGTCCATACCAGATTTCTAAAACAAGTGGAGACATGACAATCAAAGGATGGAAAAATGTATGGACAATCGTAAGGAGCTTCTTGGAAGCAAAAAGCGAGGCGCAAGAATTGGAGATAGGATGATCTCCATTCTTCATAATGGAGAGTCGGGGTCTATATTGTTTTATGCTATTTTACCTTAAGTGTGTTTAGGTCCGATCCTACGATCTTGATGATCATCTCGCTAAGAACAATTATGTAGGGTTGGGTTCGATGACTATGAGGATGATGATCGTATGACTTATTATTAATAACGAGTAGAAGTTGTATGATGATGCTTGATTAATTAGCTAGTAGGACTTGTTATTATATATAATGATGTATGATGCGAGCATGCATGAGTTATTATATATATATCTGCGGGTGAAAGCGAAAAAGAATTAAAATGGAAAACACAAAATTAAATGAAAAATAAATCATAAAACCAAAACCCCCAAACATTTTAGTACCGGTTGGTGTTACCAACCGGTACTAAAAACTCCGACCCCGAAATGGCTCGTGCCACGTGGTAACCCTTTTTTTAGCACCGGTTCGTCTTGAACCGGTACTAAAGGGGGGCTTTAGTGACCACACTTTAGTGCGGTTATGTAACCGCACTAAAGAACCTTATGAACCGTGCTATTGCGGTTACGCACTAGTGGGTGGCGGCGTCTTGGATCGAGATCTGGACTTTTAGGGAGGTGGAAATCTCCGGGAGGCCGTGACCGACTCGTGGTCGAGGCGGCGATGGCAATTTGCAAAGGGGATCGGGAGGCTGGGTCATGTGTACGTTTCTTTTCTTCTTTTCTCTTTCTCGTACCGGTTCGGGTCGACCTAATTATCAGAACTGCGGGTTCAATTATAAAAACACAAGGACTGTTTTGTAAAAATGCCGTGACGGTGAACCCGGAGACCCAATCCGTACTTTATTATTAATTAGGGACAAACTAGGACATATGCCCGTGCGTTGCAACGGAAAAAATAAATTTGCTAGCATTTTGGTCGATGTGGCTACACCAAAATAAACCCGGGCATGGGCCCGGCCGACCGGCGAAAAACACGGGTCGGTAAGCTTGACACTCAGGCGGGCTCGGGCTTTGTTTTGCAGCCGAAAGGTAGTTCGGGCCGGGCTCGGGCTTCTCTTTTCTCTTTTTCGGGCGGGCTTTGGGCTTGATCAAGCTTGCGTACGTACTAAAAAGCAGCGTTCGTAAGACTTTGGGCTTCGGGCTTGAGTTCGGGCCGGGCTCGGGCTTGAAATCAGGGAGTATTTCGGGCTTCAGGCCGGGCTCGGGCTTGAGAAATGAAGATCAGGCTTTTACAAGCCCGGCCCGAAACCCGGCCCGGCCCGACGTTTGCCCAGGTTTACACCAAAATGCCTACCGGTAACACGACATCCAACAATGACAGGCGGCAGAGAGTCGCCAATGTTTCTCCACTACTATTAAACAATCAAACAAGAATTTTTTTAAGTGCACCCCACAAAACGTCCACAGACACATCACCACCACAGGATGAAGCCCACACGACCCAATTTAACAGCCGTGATTAATTTATTTGAGATCTGGTGTGCGCTTAGCAGTTTATATAGACTGACCGTACTCCACCGGATGAACCATCCCACCTCCGCAGCCCCACAAATCACGCTAATCTAACCATGTAATCAATTCGAAAAAAAGGAAACTGAATCTAATCGTGTCCCTCGCCCCTCTCCCTGCCTTCCCTCGCCACCGCTCGAGACGAATCTCAGCAGCCCCGTCGCCTCCTTGCACGGCGGCCTCAATCCGTGCATCGCATCGTCGCCTCCCTGGATGGTTTCCTCGCGGCCCTGCACCGCATCGACGCCTCCCTTCCGGGCTCCCTCGCCGCCCTGCAGCGCACCCTCGAGTGAGCTGCTGCTCCTCTTCACCTACAATCAAATATTCACAGATCGGTCAGGCTACAACAAGATTATTATGCAGGAATCTGCCTTAGTTTTGAAGCAGGAGGCATCCCCATCAGATCGGTCAGGTATGATTAATTTCCATGGCCAATGGAAACCCACCTGGTCGCCCAATCTGATTTGCCTGAGTCGCGGGTGCCATGCGCGATGACGGCAACTTTGTGTTGTTCCGCGTTGACGACACAGTCGTATGGCGGACGTCGAGTACCCGACGGATACCTGGTCGCTGGGAAGGACTTCGTGCCCGTGGCGCAACTCTTCTCCAGCGTTTCCGATTCCAACAAGGCTGACGGGAAGTACCTGCTCGCCAACCAACAACAGGTCGACAAACCTGGTGGCGCGAGGGCGGAACCTGTTCCGGCTGCTCCTAGGGGCGTTCAAGGGCGTCGAGCAGATCGGTGTCATCGGATATGGTCTCCAGGTTCAGTCCCAGCTTCGTTTTGCTCCCTCACTGCACAATCTCTCTCCTCTTTATCAAGATTTACCATGCCTCTCTACTCTACTGCTATTCTACTGAATACTATCCTTGGATAAACACATCAATCGGTGTGGTTAGATGGAGTGATCGATTTCACAAAAATTGTCATGTTCTGCTACTTGGGTTCACAGTCTACATGTGTGCTGGCTCTAACAGAGTTATCTCATGGTGTTTTGTTTTCTCATGGTGTTTTTGTACAGTCCGGTGGTCCGGAACCTGAGAGACTTTTCGGTTAACCCTACGGTGTGGAGCAGTGAACTGGGCGCTGCCGCAGACGGGGTGGCCTGATGTCTCAAAGCTACAGCTCTGCAGATACTCAGTTGTATGATGTGGGCAACCTGGTATGTCAGCTCAACTATGAGAAAATATGGCAGGTGTTTTGTTCTTCTGGTTGCTTGGATAGTTGGACGAAACTAAGCACTACAACTACCTGGACTATTTTGATTATATTTATATTTGCACTCTTTGATGATTGAAGTGTATCCTGATTGATGGGTAGTTCTTATGCCCATGCCCAGAATTTATTGCTTTCATTTTCATCTTCCATTTGCACATATATTTAAGGAGAAAGATGACTGTGACCATAAGATGGAGAGAGCTTGTGAAATTTTATTTACTGCTTCTGATTAGCCCTAATCGTACCCATAGGACATCCATGTCTGATTTTTCTTTGTAAGGGTTCAGTTTTTTATTGTAGTTGTGGGTTTAATGTTATTGTTGCGCAGGACTAATATTCTTGTGTGTTCTTGACTAGCATCTATTCAGTTTTATGTACTTCTGCTCCTAGAAGACACATCTGAATGATGATAAAGTGGCCAGTAGTAACTTCGAAAGCTGAGTTGGGTAAATTTTTTGCTTACATCGGGCTTGCTTGATTTCTATGGAGATACATGGTTAATGCTCTGCCGAAGTGCACCAAGGTACTGTTTTGGATTGATTGGCATTTTGTGGCAACCTTCAGATGTTGATGCAAAAGACAAGCGACATGTTACTGTTTTTATATGGTCTATTTAATTAGCTTTTGTCCGATGTGGTCATGGTACAGGGCATAATTCTGCCAAATGTATTGCTTGATACAGGTATGGAACACAAACACATCTACATGAGCTATTTCATGCTTTGCTTTCCTATTTTAATGCTTTGCTTTGCTAACTATTGCTATATTAGTAACTTCCAATAGCATATGACATGAAATATTCATTGCATTTTATTTTGCACCCTGATCCACTCACCCAAAAAGGGGCAACTATCCGTGAGTAGAATCTTGGATTAACTTGTATCATTCTTGTTTTTGTAAGGATCGCAATGAAGCAAAGTATAATCGCAAGAAGACACAAAAAAAGTTGTGTTTTAGTAGAACGTGCTATAGTCTCTTCTTCGATAGTAATATGCAATACATTTTTTCTATGTTTAATATTAGTAGCACTTTCCTTGTAATTGATCTACAGTGATGGCGGCAACACTAAACTAGAACCTAGGATTGACTCATTCGGCGTGGGCATGCTGCTAGATATGCATGCATATCCATGCTTGTTTTATATGGAGCTTCATGATGTACATTGACCATGATGATCCTTTCCAACTATCTAAATCAAAACTTAAGGATTCACTGACTAATGCTTGTGGCTTTCGATTTTCTCACTGAAACTACAAGGCTTCACTGAAGGGATGACACGACTTAAGTTCAAGTAATTGAGGGAGTGATAATTCTTATGTGGGTTTCAAAAATATGAAAGTCCGATAATAAACAAAAGGGCTCGTCGTTCAACTTATTTGTATATTTTTATGAACTATATTATTGGTGATGCTTCTGTGGTCAAAGATATAAATTTGTCTTATGTGGATGAATTGAGTTATGAAATTTCATTCCAGGCTTGAGCTTGACAATGATATTTACTTTTATTGGGGTTTGTAATGGGCTTTTTGAATTATATGAGTAGAGATGCACAATGTGTGTACAAGATTGCTACACTATTATCTTAGCCCTGTTTTGCATAGGTACAGTTTTGTATACCATGTTGAACGCTACTTCCAGTTCTCCTATTTTATTATCATATTATTTTTGTTAATGTATCTTTTTCCTACCTTACTAGGACTTGTGATGATTCGTGGGTTGTAGGGCATGGGGAGCTTCATGATTTTTTTTCTATGCTGAATGTATCAAAAGATTGTTGTGGTTACACAAAGCCATGGTAGCACAAGTTGTGTCTATAGATTGTGATGCATCTTTGTGAGGTTAATTGTGTGCCCCATTTATAGATGCTTCTACGGTTTCTGATTTAATGGTTTACACTGAAGGTGCATATCATCAATATGATTAGACTTAAGATATAAGGAGAAATAATGGCTAAATACGGAAGTTAAATACACACGGTTTGTCGTTTCCGTAAAGGATGTAGTTATGATAATAGATGAAATATGCTCAAAGTCTAACTTTCAATTTTGTTGTATATGGATCCAGATTTGATGACCAAGATGTTGTCTATGTGTCTTACTTAAGTGTCAATCTCTAGGACAAAATTGACTAACATACCATTGTATGTAACATGTTCTTGTTAAGTGTATATGGTTGAGAAGTCCATTTGCAAAACTATATTTGCAAAAGCATAATTTCATACAAATTAAGATTGGAAATAATTGTTTTCTAACTAAGATAACTGGAGAAATTTCTTCCTATGATTATACGTGCACGCTTACTAGTAGAAATTACTAGTAGAAAGAAAAAGGTAATCCTCGGCGCACGACATCGACACACAACCACACACGTCCCTGTGTCCTTCGTTGCATGTTCCTTCCAGCCTACACACACAATCCTTGCTAGTACACACGTCCCTCTGTGCAGCGTGGACCAAGTCCCAAATCAATCCTTGGTTTCATCAGGAGTTTAGTCACCCTCTCGTCGGTTGTCACCTTCCCATTTTCTAAGTGTCTTGTTGATATTACAGCCAACTTGCTAACCTATATAAACGGGTGGGAATTGTCTTAAAGGAGGAAGTTGGGTTTATTTCACATTAAATATCGATGTTTTTTAGCCTATTGGACTGGTGATTATGTTTTTCCCACGTGGCTCGCGACGCCGAAAAGCCTAACAACTACAGTATTATTTGATGCTCAAATAGGCCCAACAATTTTATTAAAAAAAGGCCATGCAAGTAGCCTTTAGTAATGTATAGAAAGGCATCTTGTCTGTTAAGGAACATGTGCTAGCTCACTTAACTCATGTCTTGTCTATTAACGCATAAATATTTCCCATGATTATAGGGCGTGATTTCCACCTTGATTTTAAGTTAATAAAAATATATCCTAAGTTGATAAAAAAGTGTTCTAAAAAAAATTCATCTAAATATACTTAAGTAGGATATTGTTTTACATATTTTATTCTAACAAATACATTGGTACAATTGGAATGTAACTAAGATTTTCATTTATAAATTTGAAATTTTACGTTAATATTTTGGACTTGCATGAAAGTATTTCGGTTTTCCCATAGGCCTGTCTCTCTCCACTTTAGTTAAAAGAAAAAATAGAGCTAGTGTTGGAGTTGTGTCGAATATTGTGTACAAGGTAGGTTACACTTGGACTTGTAGTTGTATTGTGTTTACATAGGATATGTAGTCGTGTCCAAGTAGGACACTTGTATCCTAGGCCTCTCATATATAGGGGGGGTAGACACTCGATGTAACCTATGCCAACATAATAGCACCGGAACGCTTGAGAGAAGCCGGCCCGGACTGTGCGGTGTCCAGGCGACCGGGTGCGGTATTGTAGCGGTGTCACGGGAGGCGCCGTAGTCAAGCCCCGGGGATGTAGCCATATCGGTGAACCTCGTTAGCAAATCTCGGTGTCGTGCTCGTGTGATTGCTTGGTCCTCAGATGATCAACTGTGTGCCTCGGATTTATTCTAACAAGTGGTATCATGAGCAAGGTTCGAAGAGGCTATTAAAGTTGATCTAGAGGAAGTGCTTTGCAAGATGATCTTTGAGTTATATCGCGGTGCAAGACGGCGGTGGAGCGGATCATTGTCACACGATGTTTTCGTGTTTGATCAGGGCGGCCGCAGTGTTAGCAGCGAATAAAGTAACTCTGGATGCGATTGGAATCTTTTGTAAGGCGATGCAATCGATGGAAGCAGCTAGGCTTAAAGCGTGCAAGCGGAAGGTGTGAAAGGATCGATATAGTTGACTAGAGGGGGGGGGGGGTGAATAGGCAACTAAGCTTTTCTTTACCAAATTAAACTTTGCAACAAAATAGGTTGTCTAGATGTGCAACTAAGTGAGCAACCTATATGATGCAATAACAACTAGCACATAAGCAAGCGAGGATGTAACACAAGTAGGCTTGCAAAAGTAAAGGCACGAAATAACCAAGAGTGGAGCCGGTGGAGACGAGGATGTGTTACCAAGTTCCTTCCTTTTAAGGAAATGCGTCTCCGTTAGAGCGGTGTGGAGGCACAATGCTCCCCAAGAAGCCACTAGGGCCACCGTATTCTCCTCACGCCCTCACACAATGCGAGATGTCGTGATTCCACTATTGGTGCCCTTGAAGGCGGCGACCGAACCTTTACAAACAAGGTTGGGGAAATCTCCACAACAATTGGAGGCTCCCAGCAACAGCACGAAGCTTCACCACAATGGAGTATGGCTTCGAGGTGACCTCAACCGTCTAGGGTGCTCAAACACCCAAGAGTAACAAGATCCGCTAGGGATAAGTGGGGGGAATCAAATATCCTGTGGTGGAAGTGTAGATCGGGCCCTTGTCACCCAATCCCGAGCAAATCAACAAGTTTGATTGGCTAGGGAGAGAGATCGGGCGAAAATGGAGCTTGGAGCAACAATGGAGCTTAGAGGTGGAAGAGTTAGTCAACTAGAGGTAGAAGACACCGCTTATATAGTCATGGGAAAAATCCAACCGTTATCCACATGTTCAGCCCTGCGACACGCGGTACTACCGCTCCAGGGGCGCGGTACTACCGCGAGGCTGCGCGGTACTACCATGGCGGACCACGGTACTTCCGCGACAACAGCACAGGTCGGAGCTTGCCTGACTAGGGGGCAGTACTACAGCTCACGCGGTACTACCGCTCCCCCTTGCGGTACTACCGCAAGGCAGGGAAGTCACGGCCTGGGAAGGGCGTGGATGAAATAAATTACATCCGTGCCTACTTCCGCTGAAATTGAGGTGGTACAAAAATCCGACGCGATACTACCGCTCGCGAGGCGCGGTACTACCGTTACGGGCGCGGATGTAAAAAAATACATCCGCGCCTACTACCGTGACGCTGCGGTACTAGGTAGGAGGGCCACGGTACTACGACTCCTGGGGAGCGGTACTACCGTGGGCCCCCGCGGTACTACATTGGACGGTACTACCGTGGGGAAGTGCGGATGTAAAATTACATCCGCCCCTACTACCGCAGGCGGCACAAGGCCTGGGAGCCGCGGTACTACCACTCCAGAGGAGCGGTACTACCGTGACACACAGCGGTACTACCGCTTGTACTTACGGTACTACTGCAAGTACAACAGTAGTCGTCAGATTTCCGCACAACCAAGATAACGAAGAGAAGCTCCAAAGTGCAGGGAAAGGTAGGACAAGTGTACGTGTTGATTCCACCCAAACCTTTCCGACGCGGACCCCCTCTTAATAGTACGGCTCTCCTCGACTCAAATCCACCAAAGAGAAGCGTAGAAAAACCGCCGACTTCAATAGTCTCCGAGGGGCACCGAATCGTCTCGTGCCTAGTGATGAAGTATCGAGAAACTCAAGGCACACGATTAGTCCATAAGCGTTGTCATCAATCACCAAAACACCTAAGGGATAAATATGCCCTTACAATCTCCCCCTTTTTGGTGGATTGATGACAACACGGGATTTGCACATAGATAAGATAATTTAGAGCAAGGGCAAACCCCACCTCTCTAAAATATAGACGGGCTCCCCTAGATGTGTGCACTCTAGATGAATGCTTTGGACTGCATAGCACACAAACTAGGATCAACACTCCCCCTATATTTTAGAGACCAAGGCACGATAAATAACATAGCATAGCATAAAGATAGCACAATATAACACAAGCTCGCTAGGATAGATAGAGTGCATATGTCTTACACCATACGAAGTAAAGTAACCGAGGTTCAAACGAGAAAGCAGCAAATAGTTCAACCAAGAGAAAGCAGCAAACACACGACACACACGACTCGCAAACTCGCAAATCCCTACACTCTCTCCCCCTTTGGCATCGAGACGCCAAAAAGGCAGAGAGGACACCTACACACACGAGGTGGCTCAAGCAGGGAACTCGTCCCAACCCTCTCCGTCGGTCTCCTCTGCAGCTGGGATGGTCTCCTCGACATCCTCCTCAGACTCAGTCCACCTGTAGCCTTGCTTCTCCATCCACTCGGCCTCTGGAGTGATGCGCTCCTCAGACCCGCCAGACACATCCTCACCATAGAGCTGCAAGATCTTCCTGTCCTGGCGACGACTCTCCTTGGACGCCACGTGAGTCCTGTACTGCCCCTTGGCTTGCATGCAGAAAAGAGTCTTCATCTTGTCCTTCAGCTTCTTGGCCCACGAAGGCATAGAGGAGCTCTGGGAAGGCCTAGCAGCACGGCCCTCAGCAACATCCTCGGCGCCAGCATCCTCCTCATCAACAGCAGCCCTAGCAGCAGACGCCTCGGCACGAGTAGTGGTGTTGGCCCAGTTGGGTTTGACACGCAGACAGATGGGATCATGGCGGATCCGATGCGGAGCAAGGAACTCCTCACCAGGAAACATCTTCTCCCAAGTCTTCGAGATCAGCAGAAACAGATAGGGCCCATAGATAGGCACCTTGCGGTTGAACACTGCAAACCGAAGCTCACACCACATGATGTGTGAGACATCAAGTGGCTGAGTCTGAGACACACGAGCCTCCTCGCAAATGAGCATCATATCCACCATATAGGCATGAACCTTGTCCTTGTCACCAATGCAAGGGAATAAGGAGTTGCGGAAGATGCGATACATGATGTCTAGAAAGGAGTTTAGCACCAACCCAGTCTTGCCATTGGCGAGCGCCTTCTCAACATAATATGGTGCAAGCGTGTCCTTGTTGGCAGAATCAGCATTAGCATGGGGGCGAACACCCACTGGAGTGTCGAGCCCATCATCAGGAACCTGAAGCAAATCCATGAACTCCTTCCAGGTAGTAGTCAGCTTACGGCCATTGGACATCCAGGTCATCCTCCGCGCCTCATCAGAGTGAAAGTATACTGAGGCAAAGAACTGACAGATAAGCTCAGGGTCATAGTCAAGGTGAAAGGATATCACATGCTCAATACCAAACTGCTCCACCAAGTCCAGAGCCTCTCCAAAGTAATCACGGAACTGGTCCTTCCTCATGTGGTTCATGTCAATCCACTTCACATCCACGAAGGTATTCTGCTTGTTTTTGATGACATCCAGATAGACGTTGGTCTGTTGCTTGTTCCAGAACAGCTCACAACCTCTGACAAAGGAACGAGGGTGCACATACGGGTGAAGCTTCCTGAGACGGACGTACTCAGCCTGGGGCATCTCGTCCATGCCCTTAGCGGGCTCCTTGAACTTGCTAGCTATTGTCTTGACATTGCGCTTGGAGGCAGAGGAGCCCTCTGGTGCTTCACACAGGTTCTTGTGACGCTTGGAGCCAGTGTCACGACTGGGATTGGACCGGCGAGAGCCACCACCTGAGACACACACGCAAAGCACCAAAGACGCAACGAAGATCAATGCAAAGGCCATGATAAAGCACAAGAAACACATAGAAGACATACGAGAAAAGTGGCATGCGATAGATGTGAGCCACGGTAGAACTGCCACTGCCTGCGGTACTAAAGTATTAGTACCGCTCCAAACGCGGTAGTACCGTGCGAGGTCACGGTAGTACCGTGGTTGGAGCGGAAGTAAAATTTTAGTACCGCACAGAGCGCGGTAGTACCGCTCCCGAAGGGCGGTAGTACCGTGCAAGCGGTAGTACCGCGCCAGACGGGCGGTAGTACCGCGTCGCAGCAGATCCAACCGGCGGTTTGAATCTGAAAAGAACCGCGAAACAACGGCGGTGCTACGGTGATCAGATCTAGCGCAAGACAACAATACAAGTATAAATCCTATGCAATACCACGCTCCTTCATCCTACTCTTGCAGAGATTAAGCCCAAGAATCTCAAGAACGCACAAGCCTCCCCCAAAACCTAGAAACACCAAGCACAAACAACACGGAGAGGGAGTTGGGGAAAAACCTTGGTCCATAGCAAGAGCACGTGGTGGGGAACGATCCCACCGGTCGGAATCGCGGGAGGGCAGCCGGTGGAGGAGATCCGGTGACGAACGCCGGCTCCGTTCCTGAGCGAGGGAGAGAAGAAGACGACGTGGGAAAGGACTGCGAATGGGTATGGGGAGTTAGAACTCCCCTGCCCGTCCTTATCCCCACGCGCTCGAACCGGCGCGGTAGTATCGCGTATCATCGCGGTAGTACCGCTCGGGCGGAAGTACCGCACCGAGGCGGTAGTACCGCACCGAGGCGGTAGTACCGCTCAACCAGGCGGCAGTAAAAAATTACTGCCGCGTGGTAACGGTAGTACCATGCTCCCGCAAGCGGTAGTACCGTGGCAGGCTGCGGTAGTACCATGAACTCAAGTCACCGCAAGATTCATCACAAGAAAAAGGCCTTTGCACGGAAACTTTTCACACACAAGAAACCACACGAACACGCACAAACCAGAGGCAGAGAGACAACAAGAAACCACCAAGCTACAAGGCCCCTCGAGGAGAGAGGGCGGTGGCCGAAGCCACCTATGTTTGAGTTGGATGGTATGGCACCGCGAAGAATTATCCTTGGGCCCATGACCAAAACTCGTCTTTGAAGCACAAGTACCATAAAAAATGGCTAATGTGAAAGAGGTGATCGATTTATGCATAATGGGGGGGCGGGAGAGTTCATTGAGAGAACAACACTCCCCTATGTCCATGCCTACACCTAAACTAGACAACAAGTTGAGTGTGGTGGGGTACACGAGTTCAAGTCACATTGCTCAAATCAATGATATTTAGCTCATGCCTTAACTCGCGAAATCTTGCTTCATCCAAGGGCTTCGTGAAAATATCTGCAAGGTTATCATGAGTGTTGACATACTTGAGCTCGATCTCCCCATGCCTAATGTGATCCCGGATGAAGTGATACCGAATCTCAATGTGCTTTGTCTTGAAGTGTTGCACCGGGTTGAGAGATATCTTGATGGCACTTTCATTATCACACCAAAGAGGCACTTTGTCACAAATGACACCGTACTCCTTTAAAGTTTGCCTCATCCATAGTAGTTGAGCACAACAACTACCGGCCGCCACATAATCCGCTTGATTGGGACGAGAGAGACACACAACTTTGCTTCTTGGAAGACCAACTTACCAAAGAGCAACCAAGAAATTGGCACCCTCCGGAAGTGGACTTCCTATCCACTTTGTCTCCCGCCCAATCGGAATCCGTGAAACCTTCAAGCTTGAAGTTTGCTCCTCTTGGGTACCATAAGCCAAAGTTTGGGGTATGAGCCAAATATCGAAAGATTCGCTTAACCGCCACATAGTGACTTTCCTTTGGTGCGGCTTGAAACCGTGCACACATCCCCACACTCAACATGATATCCGGTCTAGATGCACAAAGTTAAAGCAAGGAGCCAATCATGGAGCAATATACCTTTTGATCCACCGCTTTACCATTGGGATCGATGTCAAGTTGGCACTTGGTAGGCATTGGAGTAGTAGCCGGCTTGACATCACTTAGCTTGAATCTCTTAAGCATGTCTTGAGTGTATTTGGCTTGGTTGGTGAAGGTTCCTTCTCTTCTTTGTTTGATGTCAAAACCAAGGAAGAACTTCAACTCTCCCATCGAAGACATCTTGAACTTGGAGGTCATGAGAGCGGCAAATTCCTCATTGAAAGCTTTGTTAGGAGAACCAAAGATAATATCATCAACATATAGTTGGCATACAAACAACTCCCCGTTGACCTTCTTAGTAAAAAGAGTGGGATCGATTTGTCCTACTTCAAATCCACGATCTTGTAGCAACTCGGTAAGGTGGTCATACCACGCACGTGGGGCTTGTTTAAGGCCATAGAGTGCCTTATCGAGTTGATACACATGATCCGGGAAGTAGGGGTCCTCGAACCCGGGGGGTTGCTTGACATAGACCAACTCATTAATAGGACCATTAAGAAAAGCACTTTTCACATCCATTTGTTGCAACTTAAAGTTGTGATGGGAAGCATAAGCAATCAACAAACGAATGGATTCAAGACGAACAGCAGGAGCAAAGGTTTTACCGTAGTCGATACCCTCGACTTGGGAGTAGCCTTGTGCTACCAATCTTGCCTTGTTGCGAATGATGTTCCCATGAGCATCTTGCTTGTTCTTGAAGATCCACTTGGTTCCAATGATTTTGTGGTTCCCCGAAGGTCTTGGCACCAATCTCCACACCTTGTTGTACTCGAAGTTGTTGAGTTCTTCATGCATGGCATTGAGCCAATCCAAGTCTTCGAGCGCCTCATAGACCTTTTGGGGTTCAACACAAGAGACAAACGCGTGATGTTCACAATAGTTTGCTAATTGTCTATGAGTGCTTACCCCCTTTCTTAGGCTTCCAACCACGTTTTCCATGAGATGGCCTTGGGTGGTGAACTTGGAAGCAATCTTCGCGGCACGACGCTCTAATTCCTCCTCGGGTGTGGAAGGAGGAGGGTTAACTTGATCATCTTGAGCGCCGTCTTGAGCTTGTTCTTGATCTTGAGCTTGCTCATGATCTTGAACTTGCTCGAGGGGGAGAACTTGACCTTGGGCATCATTTAGAGGTTCACCACCATCTTGAGGTTGATCTTGCCCTTGGTCTTGTTCATGAGGGTGAGGGCCTTCACTTTGTTCTTCGAAAGCGTGTGGGTCTTGGGGAGGTGATGGCTCCACTTGAGTGGAGCATTGTCCTTCTCCTTCGGCCACAAGGGGTTCCTCAATGGGTAGGATTTGACCAATACCCATTCTTCTTATGGCTTGGGGAGGAATTTCATCACCTACATCACAAGTACCACTTTGCTCCACTTGGGAGCCGTTATTTTCGTCAAACTCCATGTTACACGTCTCCTCAATGAGTCCGGTGGACTTGTTGAGGACACAGTAAGCATGAGAGTTTGTAGCATAACCAACAAATATGCCCTCATGAGCTCTAGCCTCAAATTTAGACAAACGAACACCTTTCTTGAGAATGAAACACTTACAACCGAACACCCGGAAGTACTTGAGGTTGGGCTTGTTGCCAGTGAGAATCTCATAAGGAGTTTTGTTCAAGCCTTTGCGGAGATAGAGCCGATTGGATGCATGACATGCGGTGTTGATGGCTTCGGCCCAAAAGTTGTATGGAGACTTGAACTCCGCCATCATGGTCCTAGCCGCATCCATCAACGTCCGGTTCTTCCTCTCCGCAACACCATTTTGTTGAGGGGTGTATGGAGCAGCATATTGGTGCTTGATCCCCTCATCACTAAGAAACTCATCCAAGGTGTAGTTCTTGAACTCGGTGCCGTTGTCACTTCTTATTGTCAAAATCTTTGCATTGTGTTGACGTTGAGCTTCATTTGCAAAGTCGATGACGGTTTGTTGAGTCTCACTCTTCCTCTTGAAGAACTATACCCAAGTGTATCTTGAGTAGTCATCCACAATCACCAAGCAATACTTTCTTCCTCCAAGACTGTCAAAAGATGGAGGCCCAAAGAGATCCATGTTAAGGAGCTCCAAGGGTCTCTTCGAGTAGATGATGGTTGATGGAGGGTGAGCCTTTTCATGAAGCTTTCCTTCGATACAAGCACTGCAAGCACGATCTTTGGCAAAACTAACATTTGTTAGTCCACGAACATGGTCCCCCTTGAGAAGACTTTGCAAAGATCTCATATTGACATGGGCTAAACGGCGATGCCAAAGCCATCCCACGTCAACTTTAGCCATTAGGCATGTTGCGGTCTTAGTGGGTCGCTCCGAAAAGTTAATCACATAGAGACCGTTCTCAACATGCCCAACAAAGGCTACTTTAAGAGTCTTGCTCCACAAGAGGGCCACGGTATCAATGTCAAAGAAAGTAGCAAAACCCATGAGTGCAAGTTGACGAACGGAAAGTAAATTGTATGCAAGGGACCCAACAAGCATGACTTTCTCGATCGTTAGATCATGAGAAATGACAACCTTGCCGAGACCCAATACCTTAGAATGTGATGCATCACCCCACTCGACATTGGTGGGCATAGATGGAATCTCTTGCACGTCCACCACCAAGTCCTTGCTCCGGTCATATGATTTGTTGCTCCACTATCGAGCAACCATGATCCCCACCGAAGCAAACACCTACACGAGATCAATGCTTGGTTTTAGGTACCCATTTAGTAATGGGTCCTTTGATGTTAGTAACAAGGGTCTTGGGAACCCAAATAGACCATTCAATGTACTCATAAGGAGAACCAACAAATTTAGCATAAACATGTCCATCACTAGCACGGCACAACACATATGACGGGTTAAAGTCGCCAGCTTTGTTTGAGGACATGCTATTTCCCTTTTGGATGTCAACTCCCTTCACTTTTTCCTTCTTCTCCTTAGGAGCACCCTCTCCCTCTTTCACAAACGTTTGCTTGAGAGGAGGAGGACGTTTGGTCTTGTTGTTCTTCTTCTTCCTTCTCTTGGACTTGGGTGCAAACCCAATTCCTTCCTTAGCCACAACTTCCTTTTGATTGCTCAAAAGGTCATTGAGATTCTTCTCACCTTGAATGCATGTCACGAGGCCTCTCTCAAGTTGATCCTTCAACTTGGCATTCTCCTCCACAAGATGCACATGCTCACAACACGGGTTAGTAGCACATGCATTATCAATTAATACCATGTGAGGAAAGGTGGCCTTTTCCTTGATTAAGCTTAACTTGGAGTTGAGCATGAGACTCTTTGAGGTTAGCGTGAGCACCCTTCAAGACCTTGTGGGCCTTGTCAAGTATCTCAAACTCCTCTTTAAGTCTAGCATGATCAACCCCAAGTTTAGCCTTCTCGGAAGTTAGCACACGAGACACGACAAGAGCATGATCAAGATCTTTCTTTAACTTAGCATGGTCATCATTGTGTGACTCCTCAAGAGTCAAACGATGCACACGCTCTCCCTCGAGAGCATTAGAGAGATCCGATATCTCATCGGCATAGTCACGACTATGACTTTCCATCTTAGAGATGGTTTCTTCGTGAGCCTCGATCATGTCATTGGCCTCACCAAGTTGTTCCAAGAGAGCAACAAAGTGCTTCTTGGACTTACCCTTGAGCTTACTCATGAAAGACTCAAATTCATTCACTTCCTCATTAGACTCAACATGTTCATCAATGCAATCCTCCAAGGAGGGATTAGTAATGATGGTGGTTGTGATGTTGGGGGTTACCTTGTTTGAAGCTTTAGCCATGAGGCACTTGGCGGTGATGTTTTCATTGGGTGAATCAAAGAGAGACACCGGGAGAGTAGTAGCAATGGCAACGGATGCCATGGCCATTGCTTCTCCACTTTCATCATCATCGTCATCCTCTTGGTATTCTTCTTGAACCACCAACCCACGAGTTGGAGTCTTCTTGGTGAAGTTGTTCTTGTTGGGGAAGGACTTGGCTTTGTCTTTTCGAATGATTTTGCCTCCATTGTCTTCCAGCTTCTCGTATGGACAATCCATAGCGAAAATGGCTCACATTTCCACAGTTGAAGCAAGTTCTAACTCGTTGCTTGCCCTTGACGCCACTTGAGTTGTTCTTGTTGAAGTTGGGTCTTGTATTCTTCTTGCTCCAAAATTGTCTTGAAGCAAGGGCCATGTGCTCATGATAATCATACTTGGTGTCTTCGGGATTGCTCTCCTCATCTTCCACTTCTTCCTCTTCTTCCATGATGACCTTGGCCTTCAAAGCAAGGTTGGGCTTCTTTGCCCTTTGAGAACGGAGCACCGCATTGTCGGCGGACTTGTCCAAGATGCTCATTGCAACAAACTCATCCAACACTTCACTTGAGGTCATGGAGTGGAAGTCCGGTCTTTGACGAATGACGGAGGACATGGCCTTGAGGAACTTGCGCTTGATCCAATTGTCATCCTTGTCCTTGCTTCCATGATCTCGGAGTGAGACCGCGAGTTTGGTCACTCTTCGAAAGAGCTCACGAGGTTCTTCATCTTCTTTCATTGCAAACTCATCGGCTTCATCTTGCACCACTTCATAGTTGGAGCGTTGGATGCTAGCACTTCCTCGATAGAGAGACTCAACACATTTCCATGCTTCTTTCGCCATGGCATGGGGTCGAAGATGAGGGAGATATTCGGGAAGGATTGCATCTTGGATGATGAAGAGAGCGCTCTCATTGAATTGATTGTCCACGGCTTCTCGAGGGGTGAAGTTGCTTGGGTCATGAGGATAGAAACCTTCTTCAATGATTCTCCAAAGGTTAGTATTCACATGTTTTAAATGACGCTTAAGCGATAGACCCAAGAATCAAAATCTTCATGTTTCTCATATTTAGGAGGAGGACCAGCATGATTCAAATGAGTGGAGGGGATTGGCCCTCCATAAATTGGGGGTTCCACATGGGCAAAGATGCCGGTACCATTTCTACCACTAATAGAAGGACTCTTTTCAATGTTAGCTTCCCCCTTGTCGGAGGTAGCATCCGTCACCTTGTTGGTGGGATCACCCACTTTCATCGGCTAGGTAGATTGTTTAAGTCCTTCTAGGAATTGTTTAAACATGTCCTTGACCTCGGTCGTCATGGAGGTTTTAAATGTTTCCAAAGCCACATTGAATTCCTCACGTGAGATCGAGTTACCCCCATCTCTCGTAGATGATATCGGATTCGCACCGGAGTGCTCTCCTACCTCATCTACGACATCAACCATACTCTTCGGACGATAAAGTCCTTAAAAAGAGACAAGTCTCTGATACCAATTGAAAGGATCGATATGGTTGACTAGAGGGGGTGAATAGGCAACTAACAATTTTAAGCTTTTCTTTACCAAATTAAACTTTGCAACAAAATAGGTTGTCTAGATGTGCAACTAAGTGAGCAACCTATATGATGCAATAACAACTAGCACATAAGCAAGCGAGGATGTAACACAAGTAGGCTTGCAAAAGTAAAGGCACGAAATAACCAAGAGTGGAGCCAGTGGAGACGAGGATGTGTTACCGAAGTTCCTTCCTTTTAAGGGGAAGTACGTCTCCATTAGAGCGGTGTGGAGGCACAATGCTCCCCAAGAAGCCACTAGGGCCACCGTATTCTCCTCACGCCCTCACACAATGCGAGATGCCGTGATTCCACTATTGGTGCCCTTGAAGGCGACGACCGAACCTTTACAAACAAGGTTGGGGCAATCTCCACAACAATTGGAGGCTCCCAACAACACCACGAAGCTTCACCACAATGGAGTATGGCTTCGAGGTGACCTCAACTGTCTAGGGTGCTCAAACACCCAAGAGTAACAAGATCCGCTAGGGATAAGTGGGGGGAATCAAATATCCTGTGGTGGAAGTGTAGATCGGGCCCTTGTCACCCAATCCCGAGCAAATCAACAAGTTTGATTGGCTAGGGAGAGAGATCGGGCGAAAATGGAGCTTGGAGCAACAATGGAGCTTAGAGGTGGAAGAGTTAGTCAACTAGAGGTAGAAGACACCCCTTATATAGTCGTGGGAAAAATCCAACCGTTATCCACATGTTCAGCCCGCGACACGCGGTACTACCGCTCCAGGGGCGCTGTACTACCGTGAGGCTGCGCGGTACTACCGTGGCGGACCACGGTACTTCCGCGACAACAGCACAGGTCGGAGCTTGCCTGACTAGGGGCCAGTACTACCGCTCGCGCGATACTACCGCTCCCCCTTGCGGTACTACCGCAAGGCAGGGAAGTCACGGCCTGGGAAGGGCGCGGATGAAATAAATTACATCAGTACCTACTTCCGCTGAAACTGAGGTGGTACAAAAATCCGACGCGGTACTACCGCTCGCGGTATTGATACTACCGTTGCGTAGCGGATGTAAAATTACATCCGCGCCTACTACCGTGGACGCGGTACTAGGTAGGAGGGCCGCACGGTACTACGACTCACGGGAGCGGTACTACCGTGGGCCCCAGCGGTACTACCGCTGGATGAGCGGTACTACCGTGGGGGGCGCGGATGTAAAAAATTACATCCGCCCCTACTACCGCACCGGAGCGGCACAAGGCCTGGGAGCCGCGGTACTACCGCTCCAGAGGAGCGGTACTACCGTGACACACAGCGGTACTACCGCTTGTACTTGCGGTACTACCGCAAGTACAACAGTAGTCGTCAGATTTCCACACAACCAAGATAACGAAGAGAAGCTCCAAAGTGCAGGGAAAGGTAGGACAAGTGTACGTGTTGATTCCACCCAAACCTTTCCGACGCGGACCCCCTCTTAATAGTACGGCTCTCCTACGACTCAAATCCACCAAAGAGAAACGTAGAAAAACCGCCGACTTCAATAGTCTCCGAGGGGCACCGAATCGTCTCGTGCCTAGTGATGAAGTATTTGAGAAACTCAAGGCACACGATTAGTCCGCAAAAGCGTTGTCAGCAATCACCAAAACACCTAAGGGATAAATATGCCCTTACAAGGTGTTCTGTCTCGACGACGCGATCAGAAACAACGGCAGGCGAGTCGTGCGGCGGTCGATCAGTGGTCGATCATGCGAGCGTACAAGGCGCGTGTTGAGATCGCTGAAGCTGGCGACGGATGGCAGCGCCCATAGGGCAGGAAGCCCAGGCGGGGCTGGCTGAGCGAGGCCCAAGTGCAGGGTTGCAGCAGCACGTGCAACGGTGCAGGCCCAATGCACGGTCGTAAAGACTGACGAAGCACGCAGGAAGCCAGCTACTACTTACCAAGGACATCGTGAGGATTCGTTTGAGACAAAAAAAAGGCTACAGGACCACGTGTGTATGTGCATGGTAGAAGTTTGGTTGGATTAAGTTCGGCCGTTTTTCTGCTATAAGGTACACGGAGAAGCAACAAGAAATAGTGACAGGAAAGAAGAAGAATTGTGCAGTTTGCATGGAAGTTCTTTCTGGGTTGATTTGCTGAGACGGCGAGAAGCAACAGGAAATAGTGACAGGAAAGAAGAAGAATTGTGCAGTTTGCATGGAAGTTCTTTTGGATGTCAACTCCCTTCACTTTTTCCTTCTTCTCCTTAGGAGCACCCTCTCCCTCTTTCACAAATGTTTGCTTGAGAGGAGGAGGACGTTTGGTCTTGTTGTTCTTCTTCTTCTTGCTCTTGGACTTGGGTGCAAACCCAATTCCTTCCTTAGCCACAACTTCCTTTTGATTGCTCAAAAGGTCATTGAGATTCTTCTCACCTTGAATGCATGTCACGAGGCCTCTCTCAAGTTGATCCTTTAACTTGGCATTCTCCTCCACAAGATGCACATGCTCACAACACGGGTTAGTAGCACATGCATTATCAATTAATACCATGTGAGGAAAGGTGGCCTTTTCCTTGATTAGCTTAACTTGGAGTTGAGCATGAGACTCTTTGAGGTTAGCGTGAGCACCCTTCAAGACCTTGTGGGCCTTGTCAAGTATCTCAAACTCCTCTTTAAGTCTAGCATGATCAACCCCAAGTTTAGCCTTCTCGGAAGTTAGCACACGAGACACGACAAGAGCATGATCAAGATCTTTCTTTAACTTAGCATGGTCATCATTGTGTGACTCCTCAAGAGTCAAACGATGCACACGCTCTCCCTCGAGAGCATTAGAGAGATCCGATATCTCATCGGCATAGTCACGACTATGACTTTCCATCTTAGAAAATGGTTTCTTCGTAAGCCTCGATCATGTCATTGGCCTCACCAAGTTGTTCCAAGAGAGCAACAAAGTGCTTCTTGGACTTACCCTTGAGCTTACTCATGAAAGACTCAAATTCATTCACTTCCTCATTAGACTCAACATGTTCATCAATGCAATCCTCCAAGGAGGGATTAGTAATGATGGTGGTTGTGATGTTGGGGGTTACCTTGTTTGAAGCTTTAGCCATGAGGCACTTGGCGGTGATGTTTTCATTGGGTGAATCAAAGAGAGACACCGGGGGAGTAGTAGAAATGGCAACGGATGCCATGGCCATTGCTTCTCCACTTTCATCATCATCGTCATCCTCTTGGTATTCTTCTTGAACCACCAACCCACGAGTTGGAGTCTTCTTGGTGAAGTTGTTCTTGTTGGGGAAGGACTTGGCTTTGTCTTTTCGAATGAATTTGCCTCCATTGTCTTCCCGCTTCTCGTAAGGACAATCCGCAACGAAAATGGCTCACATTGCCACAGTTGAAGCAAGTTCTAACTCGTTGCTTGCCCTTGACGCCACTTGAGTTGTTCTTGTTGAAGTTGGGTCTTGTATTCTTATTGCTCCAAAATTGTCTTGAAGCAAGGGCCATGTGCTCATGATAATCATACTTGGTGTCTTCGGGATTGCTCTCCTCATCTTCCACTTCTTCCTCTTCTTCCATGATGACCTTGGCCTTCAAAGCAAGGTTGGGCTTCTTTTCCCTTTGAGAACGGAGCACCGCATTGTCGGCGGTCTTGTCTAAGATGCTCATTGCAACGAACTCATCCAACACTTCACTTGAGGTCATGGAGTGGAAGTCCGGTCTTTGACGAATGACGGAGGACATGGCCTTGTTGTAGGGCATCATGGCCTTGAGGAACTTGCGCTTGATCCAATTGTCATCCGTGTCCTTGCTTCCATGATCTCGGAGTGAGACCGCGAGTTTGGTCACTCTTCGAAAGAGCTCACGAGGTTCTTCATCTTCTTTCATTGCAAACTCATCGGCTTCATCTTGCACCACTTCATAGTTGGAGCGTTGAATGCTAGCACTTCCTCGATAGAGAGACTCAACACATTTCCATGCTTCTTTCGCCATGGCATGGGGTCGAAGATGAGGGAGATATTCGGGAAGGATTGCATCTTGGATGATGAAGAGAGCGCTCTCATTGAATTGATTGTCCACGGCTTCTCGAGGGGTGAAGTTGCTTGGGTCATGAGGATAGAAACCTTCTTCAATGATTCTCCAAAGGTTAGTATTCACATGTTTTAAATGACGCTTAAAGCGATAGACCCAAGAATCAAAATCTTCATGTTTCTCATATTTAGGAGGAGGACCAGCATGATTCAAATGAGTGGAGGGGATTGGCCCTCCATAAATTGGGGGTTCCACATGGGCAAAGATGCCGGTACCATTTCTACCACTAATAGAAGGACTCTTTTCAATGTTAGCTTCCCCTTGCTCGGAGGTAGCATCCGTCACCTTGTTGGTGGGATCACCCACTTTCATCGGCTAGGTAGATTGTTTAAGTCCTTCTAGGAATTGTTTAAACATGTCCTTGACCTCGGTCGTCATGGAGGTTTTAAATGTTTCCAAAGCCACATTGAATTCCTCACGTGAGATCGAGTTACCCCCATCTCTCGTAGATGATATCGGATTCGCACCGGAGTGCTCTCCTACCTCATCTACGACATCAACCATACTCTTCGGACGATAAAGTCCTTAAAAAGAGACAAGTCTCTGATACCAATTGAAAGGATCGATATGGTTGACTAGAGGGGGTGAATAGGCAACTAACAATTTTAAGCTTTTCTTTACCAAATTAAACTTTGCAACAAAATAGGTTGTCTAGATGTGCAACTAAGTGAGCAACCTATATGATGCAATAACAACTAGCACATAAGCAAGCGAGGATGTAACACAAGTAGGCTTGCAAAAGTAAAGGCACGAAATAACCAAGAGTGGAGCCGGTGGAGACGAGGATGTGTTACCGAAGTTCCTTCCTTTTAAGGGGAAGTACGTCTCCATTAGAGCGGTGTGGAGGCACAATGCTCCCCAAGAAGCCACTAGGGCCATCAGATTCTCCTCACGCCCTCACACAATGCGAGATGCCGTGATTCCACTATTGGTGCCCTTGAAGGCGGCGACCGAACCTTTACAAACAAGGTTGGGGCAATCTCCACAACAATTGGAGGCTCCCAACAACACCACGAAGCTTCACCACAATGGAGTATGGCTTCGAGGTGACCTCAACCGTCTAGGGTGCTCAAACACCCAAGAGTAACAAGATCCGCTAGGGATAAGTGGGGGGAATCAAATATCCTGTGGTGGAAGTGTAGATCGGGCCCTTGTCACCCAATCCCGAGCAAATCAACAAGTTTGATTGGCTAGGGAGAGAGATCGGGCGAAAATGGAGCTTGGAGCAACAATGGAGCTTAGAGGTGGAAGAGTTAGTCAACTAGAGGTAGAAGACACCCTTATATAGTCGTGGGAAAAATCCAACCGTTATCCACATGTTCAGCCATGACACGCAGTACTACCGCTCCAGGCGTACAGATTACCGTGAGGTCGCTGGCGGTACTACCGTGGCGGACCACGGTACTTCCGCGACAACAAAGACAGGTCGGAGCTTGCTCGACTAGGGGCCAAGATACTACCGCCGCATTACTACGCTCCCCTTGCGGTACTACCGCAAGGTGGAAGTCACGGCACGAAGGGCGCGGATGAAATAAATTACATCAGTACCTACTTCCGCTGAAACTGAGGTGGTACAAAAATCCGACGCGGTACTACCGCTCGCGAGGCGCGGTACTACCGTTGCGGGCGCGGATGTAAAAAATTACATCCGCGCCTACTACCGTGACACTGCGGTACTAGGTAGGAGGGCCACGGTACTACGACTCCTAGGGAGCGGTACTACCGTGGGCCCCCGCGGTACTACCACGCTGGACGAGCGGTACTATCAGGGGGCGCGGATGTAAAAATTACATCCGCCTACTATCGCACCGAGCGGCACAAGGCACGAGTCAGCGGTACTACCGCTCCAGAGGAGCGGTACTACCGTGACACACAACGGTACTACCGCTTGTACTTGCGGTACTACCGCAAGTACAACAGTAGTCGTCAGATTTCCACACAACCAAGATAACGAAGAGAAGCTCCAAAGTGCAGGGAAAGGTAGGACAAGTGTACGTGTTGATTCCACCCAAACCTTTCCGACGCGGACCCCCTCTTAATAGTACGGCTCTCCTACGACTCAAATCCACCAAAGAGAAACGTAGAAAAACCGCCGACTTCAATAGTCTCCGAGGGGCACCGAATCGTCTCGTGCCTAGTGATGAAGTATCTGAGAAACTCAAGGCACACGATTAGTCCGCAAAAGCGTTGTCATCAATCACCAAAACACCTAAGGGATAAATATGCCCTTACAAGGTGTTCTGTCTCGACAACGCGATCGGAAACAACGGCAGGCGAGTCGTGCGGCGGTCGATCAGTGGTCGATCGTGCGAGCGTACAAGGCGCGTGTTGAGATCGCTGAAGCTGGCGACGGATGGCAGCGCCCATAGGGCAGGAAGCCCAGGCGGGGCTGGCTGAGCGAGGCCCAAGTGTAGGGTTGCAGCAGCACGTGCAACGGTGCAGGCCCAATGCACGGTCGTAAAGACTGACGAAGCACGCAGGAAGCCAGCTACTACTTACCAAGGACATCGTGAGGATTTGTTTGAGACAAAAAAAGGCTACAGGACCACGTGTGTATGTGCATGGTAGCAGTTTGGTTGGATCAAGTTCGGCCGCTTTTCTGCTATAAGGTACACGGAGAAGCAACAGGAAATAGTGACAGGAAAGAAGAAGAATTGTGCAGTTTGCATGGAAGTTCTTTCTGGATTGATTTGCTGAGACGGCTTGGAACACGTGAACAAGTGGTGGAGGCACGCGGACAAGCGCTTCATGAGGATCATGCAAACACAGGGCGTCCAAGACATGCACGGATGTGCAAGCGGTCGTGATGCAGGGTGGAGCATGATTACAGCCGGACATGTTCGACTGGGTCGGACTAGATAGTCTGACGGATCAACGTGAGTCGATTGGTACAGAAGACGGTGATAGGATCGGCAAGGACGACATAGGAGCGTGATGCTGATGGTGACCAACTTCTGGGGCGTGGAAACACGTGGCGTAGGCCCAAGGGCTTGTGTGGCTTCGACAAGACTATGACGCGGGGTTGATTCAAGGTGTTGTACACACGGAGCTTGAAGTCGACGGGGTGTGAGGGTGGACTGATCATCTACCATGGAGTCATGTTGAAGGTGGAGCTGGATTGAGGGGCTACGATGTAAGGATCCAGGGAATCGAAGCCTATTCAGCAAGGGGGAAAAGCGAGTGACATGCAGTTTGGACTGGAGCCCAGTGGTCTGATGGAAGCGTGAAACTCGTCATCGGTCGGTGATGATCGGTGGTTCTCTGCAGTGGGGGTTGAATGGTGTGGGTTCGCGACCCTTGAGACTCGACCGGGACAGCGGAGGCTCGACGCAGTAATAGCGGCGAGGCGTGCGGCATGCACGGGGCATGGAGACGGGCCAGGGCTCTGGTGTTCATACATGTGGTGAGACAACTGCAAATTTGACTCGGGATGACTACAAGCAACAGTGAAATTCCTTCATGTTTCTGCATAAAGCGGTCAAGAAAGGAGCGGTGATGTTGAGTTCAGGTAACTCTTATGTGTGGCACCCAGTATGTGAGTTGTTCACTTTCACGCAGGTCAGTGATCAGTGTGTGATGGCGTTGGAAGGATGCTCTGGAAGTTGGGAGCACAAACTAGAGTAACAAGGAACTTAATATTGCTCGAGTGTTGACTGTGGTCAAAAAAAGAAGAGACTACAGTTGCAGGTGGAGTCATATGGAGTCTTTGGAGTAGCAGCGGAACTCACGGGATAAGCTCAAGTCCAATGTACATGGAAGTTTGACGCATTGACGAATTCAAGGTGGTGGAGAATATTCGCCAAGGTGGAGTTTGTTGGAGTTGTGTCGAATATTGTGTACAAGGTAGGTTACAGTTGGACTTGTAGTTGTATTGTGTTTACATAGGATATGTTAGTCGTGTCCAAGTAGGACACTTGTATCTTAGGCCTCTCATATATAAAGGGATAGACACACGATGTAACCTATGCCAACATAATAGCACCGGAACGCAGGGGAAGCCGGCGGCCTGTGCCGGTGTCCAGGGCGACCGGGTGCGGTGTTGTAGCGGTGTCAAGGGCAGGAGCGCTCGTAATCAAGCCCCGGGGATGTAGCCATATCTGTGAACCTCGTTAACAAATCTCGGTGTCGTGCTCGTGTGATTGCTTGGTCCTCAGATGATCAACTGTGTACCTCGGATTTATTCTAACAGCTAGTACAACCTACATTACCGTACCTATTGAACATCAACTAATCGAATATAATGAACGAACTAATTTGTGGATTAATTTGCGCAGACCCGGAGACGTCATCAATTTCTTTCCTTCCCCGAGCTGATGTGCCCTCATTTCCTCTCAACACAGCAAGGAGACCGGGGCCGATCGTATATCACTGGCGCCACAGCGCAACGCCATGTTTTATTGCTTTTCGTTACGGCCGAAACAAGTCTTGAATGAACAAACTCCCTCCTTGTGGCTAAGGAGGAGCTCCTCTCGTGCGATGGCCGTTGTGGCCGGGGCTTTTCCCTGGCAGGCACCTGTAAGTTGTGGTTGGATGGTTAAAGGAACAGTGGTATTTTTAACCCATCACGGTTTAAATCCCGATGCTTACATTATTTTTGAATTTATTTCAGGATTTTCGGTGACGTGCTTTTAGTGGGATGACGTTCTTGTCGACGACGAGACGCCTAGGTGACTTCGTAAATATCAAGATGACATGCTGACTCAGTCTATCGGAGGTGCTTATAGGGATAAGGTGTGCGTGTGTGCGTTTATAAAGGTGAATGTATGCGCGTATGTATGAGGGATTGCTCGTATTCGCGTGAGGTTTGGTACCACATACTGCTGCCTATGGGGCTCCATCGTTTCACCCCGGACGGCCCAAGCAGGCTACCGGACTGGTGGCCATAACTGGCCAAGGCGCGCACGATCGGGCTCTCCAAGCAAACAAATACCACGATCATAGCCACTCTCTGATTTATCTGGCTCGAGCGCAATAACCAAGTTTTCGAACGCAGGAGCTCTCCTTCGAGCTCCACTATAGATCTTATTAGAGCTGAGCTCCGCCTGTGGACTCAGGCTAGGGTAGACAGCAGCCATGCCTTCTAAATCCATTAGGCCATAGTGCACGCCCGTCGCTGGTCCTGCAAGGCGGGCATCGCGGTGTAACCATGATAATTTCATGCTACTTCTTCCTCCTCTTAATTGAAAAGACATGCATCGCTTCTGCATGTTCTTGAAAAGAAAAAAATACATTCGTACGAACGGTAATAATGGATAAATAGAAATTATGGGCGTACACTATTGTTCTATGAACAGTACCTTCGCAGCCTTTTTTAGAAAATGTCCAAAACGAACCCTTAAATCTTCACTATATATCTGCATCACAGTGTTCGGATTAGTTTTGTCATCCAACAAAAACTTATATTTGTCCGCTTAGCAGTCCGGGCACAGAACGACCCTCAAACCCCCACTATATGTCCGGACCATTTTTTTCATCCAACAAAAACATGTATATATCCACTTAGTGGTGGATTCCGGTATCTAAGAGACAAACATGGGGCTTTGCCGGAGTCCAGACATGCACTTGACTAATCACATGCATGGTCCATATCTTCTCTCTCTCCTCCCAACTGCACACGCATGGTCTCCCTCTCCTCTATCTCTCTTCTCAATCAGACACTAAACCAGAAATATCCTACCACATGCATGGTCTCCATCTATTTTTTCTCCTACCAACCGGATACTGTGTGATTAGCATTGGATGGCTCCCTCCCGCATCATGTCCGCGGACATGATCCCCACCTACCTTTTCTCCTACTAACCAGATACTATGTGATTAGCATTGGATGACTCCCTCCCGCATCATGTCCGCGGACCACGTCCGAATATAAAAAAAAGACATATACCAAAGACATTTGTAGGTCAGCTTTGGAGATGTCCTTAAGATAAAATTACCAAAAACTAAAAAAAATATTACATCACTTTTCTGGGAAACAATAATTGTGGGTGAGTACTATTGTGTGAACAATACTTTCATGTTTTTCCTTTTTAGATAAAATTACCAAAAGAACTGAAAAAGATATTACATCAAAGGTGAGAAACCCTTCTAATTTTTTTTGCAAATTTTTGCGTTGAGATGCCATTCAACGAGGCCGGAAAAAAAATTAGCTCTTTGTTTTTTGGTTGCAGTGTAAAGTCTTCATAAATTCAGAGCTTCCAGTATAAAGTGTACTTATAATTAAACTGGTGTATACGGTGATTATATCGACATTATTGTATACAATTTGATGTTTTTTTTTCAATTTCTGTTATAGGGTTACTATCAAAGTACTCCCTCCGTAAAAAAATATAAGAGCGTTTAGATCACTAAAGTAGTGTTCTAAACGCTCTTATATTTGTTTACAGAGGGAGTACCTCAATTTATGTTTTATATGTTTGTAGTCAGTTCATTTTCTTAGAAACTAGTACAATAGACAACTACATGAAGTATTTTAGAGACTACATCCAACTTTCGGTGGCACCGCCTTGTGTTACATGTGCTGCTTCCTCTAAAAAACACCCGTCGATTCCGCTTCCACTTTCTCTCCCGGTCTCCTCCCACCACTCTCCACTAGAATAGTTTGGTCTGAATTCTTTCGTCGCCATGGGTTGGATCTTCATCCGCTATCCAAGGTCTCCACCGAGTATGCCTGTGCCTCGGCCCTTCTGGACCATGCCTTCGTCTTCACATCTACACAGCCAAGAGAACACGGAAAGGACAAGGGTGAGGCAACATCGCAGCACGACGCTGCCTACCGTTCCCCAAACCCTGACGACTCCTCTCCCGATCGATTTTCTTTTAGCGGCACTCCTTTCTGATTCCCTCCCGATGGATTAGAACGTGCAACACCGTCAAGTTCCCCAGCGAGGGTGTAAACCCTTTGCATCGGCAGCGGTGACACGAGTGAGTTTTTTTAGTCCCTCAAGCTCTCTTCATTCTCTTATCTTCACCCAGTACACTTCCTCGAGCAATAGCTTCTCTATTTTCCTCTCCCGTTGTTCATTTGTCTCTTCTCATGGCTGCTCCTATCCCCCTCCAATTGCTTCCCCCACCCCTCCCGTGGCTGCTCTCCACCCCTCATGAAAATGTAGAAATCGAGCAATCTCTCAAACCACAAATTTCTTCTTGCCTGCACATAATATGATATTCTTTTATTGTATTTCTACGTTCATACACACATGTATGCACCTAGCTATGTAATCGAATTAAACAATCCAGATTATCTATTGTACCTTTCTCACACAAGCATACAATCTAGCCATAAGTATATACCTGCTCACCAGAAATTTACACAAAAGTTACCTATGAAAACACGATATAATATGGTAGCAGACTCGATCAATAATAGATTAAGTTACAATTTGATCAACGATGGGCACGCTGCGCCTCTGCCCTGCTTGTAAGAGAACTAAAGCTGCTAAGCTAGCACTCCTAGCATGCATTTTACTTTGCCTGAGTACTCTCCCAGTTGACACATGGCTGTTTTTTTATTTGCTTCATTACTGATTTTTGTGTGTGTTGGTTTTTTAACGCAGTACAACACAGATGCCTGCATATACGCACATACACTCATACATATGAATGCACGCACGCACACCTTATTAGTATGAGCACCTTCGAGGCAGTGAGTCAGCACAACATTTTGAGATTGACGAAGTCACTGCAGGTGTCTTCATAGTTGACGTCGATGCCTACTGAGCCGTCACAACATCTTGAGATTGGCGAAGTCACTACAGGGGTCGTCGTAGTCGACGTTGATGTCCACACACACACATAGACTCACCTTTGTGAACGCATACGCACGCACATCGTGCCTCTATGAGCACCTCCTGATTTTGTGTGTGTTTTGCTACTGGTTTTTTAACGCAGTACAACACAGATGCCCACATACACGCACAAAATCAGGAGGTGTGTGTACCTCTATGAGCACCTCCGAGATACTGAGCCGGTACAACATCTTGAGACTAACGAAGTCACTGCAGGCATCTTCGTAGTCGACGTTGATGCCCACATACACTCATACACACTCATCCCTGTGAACACACACACAAACCGTATCTATATGAGCACTTCTGAGATGCTGAGCCGGCACACCATTTTGAGATTGATGAAGTCAACACAGGCGTGTTGGTAGTCGACATTGATGCCCACATGCAAGCATATACACTCACTCATATGAACACACGCATGCACATCCTACCTCTATGAGCACCTCCGAGATACTGAACTGGCACACCATCTCGAGATTGACAAAGTCATCGTAGACGTCTTAGTAGTTGCCATTGATGCCCACGTACACACACACACATACACTCGCCCATATGATTCACATTTCATCTCTCTCTCTCCCCTAAAAATTGATTTATAATTTCTCATTTGAGGTGTATCTACCCTAATATATTCCTTCATCGGTATTTTTGAATTAATTAGGATTTTTGGGTCGATTGGTGGCTAAACTTAGAGATGCATTGTCTGCGTGCTTGCTTGGCACTCTTCCTCCGGATACCTTGCATACAATTGCAAGTAGCTCAGTAGCAAAGCTGCTGGCTTTTAGTTCACTTTTTTTTACGTGGTTTACAACTACCTCTTTCTTAAAATAGTTATCTTTAGGTTAGCTTTATACTCTTACAAATTATATTTGTTTATCTCAGTCCAAATTATCCTATTCTTTCTTAAACATCAACTTCACTATATATGAAGAACATCCCATTCTCTCCTTGACAATTTTCTAATTTTAATTCTTGATGTTTCCGACATGCAAAATAACTAGGTATGCAAAGTTGTATCTTATGTAATACTACAAATAACACAATTTATTTTCTCGGATATCAAATGCATAGATGAATTGTTTTTCAAGTAATCGGTGATCCAATAACAATTCCAGATCTTAAGGGTGTACCAACGCATTGTTTAGATGCTCCCTAGATCTTAAGGGTGTACCAACGCATTGTTTAGATGCTCCCTGTAAGTTTTTCCATCCCTCCTTTCACATGTTGTTAACAAGCATTTTCACTTCTAAGATGAATCCTCTTGGATTGATCAAGCAAACATATGCTTCAGTTCAAACGTTCTTTCTAGCATTGTGTTGTACTCCCTCCGTCCGAAAAAACTTGTCCCAAGCTTGTCCCTCAAATGGATGTATCTAGCACCAAATTAGTTCTAGATACATTCATTTGAGAGACAAGTTTTTTTTGACGGAGGGAGTAGTTAGCTACGCATGCATGTTTGATACTTTCCAACTTTTTTCATGTGGTATCTTTGTCATGTGTGTCCATTGGGAAGAATTGAGTATATTGATTATCATCTATTGTGGAAAAGACAAATCTTGCCTGTTTGTCCATCTGAGCGTTGCTGTGGCAACTTTTTTGTGTGCCCCCTTCTCTTACATGAAACGATAATATTCCAGTACTAGCCTTGATTCATTTGTTACGTAACACCATTGCTAGCAACTAAATTAGTAAGTTTCAGGGAGGGGGTGGGGTGGGGGGGTTCTCTTTATGTGCGTCAAACAAAAAGGTTGTTCTTTGGCAGAGAGAACTCTTTTCAGTGTTAGATTGCCTTGGATAATGAGTTGTTTTAGGTTTGGTGAGTTTAATTATTAGTTTCTCTTCTTTTATCTCTCACTGGTTAGAAGCAACCATTAATATTTTAAGATGACATAAGTTCGCTTTATCGTGGCACTATAATTGGACCTAACTCCACTCTTTATTTCAGACTTGTGGTTAAGATAAATTTGATGTTTTGGTTCAACGAGTCATGAATATGCCGTCCAATATGGTAAGAAGACAGCCCCTAAACATAAAAGGGAAGCTAGAAAGGATACATCCCATGTCGCAGCGAAGTTATTTACAAACATGAAGAGATTAACATTTAAAATCTCTTTTGAGAAAGAAGATAAACAACCACTCGGAATACACCACTGTACTGCAGCATCCTTGTTTCGGCAACCACCTATCTACCTATGGAGCAAGAAAGACCGCCAGCATTAGCGCGCTTCCCACCCGACACCGAACGAATCACGCAGACCGAACAGCGGAGAGTGCTTGACTACCAGCCCTTGCCTATCAGCCACATCCAGTCGAGCACGACGCCGGAGAATATGCCGCCGAGGAGGCACACCACAAGCACGTTCCCCAGAGCGTTCTGCTCCGGCCCCTGCACAACCAAAAAACCAATGTTCAACATACAGCTCAGATCCTCATGACAAACATTTACTGTACCACGATGTTTGCATCGACAAGGAACAAATGTTTTCTTTCTGAACACTGCATTACGATGTTTGCATCGGCGAGGAAGGAGACTTGCCTTGTAACCATTTGGCGCTTCAGCGAGGACGCACACGGTGAGGTAGCCATTGGTCAGTCCCAGAAAGGACGTGAGGAAGATCATGTACCCTTGGTCGCCATACTTGGCCGTGAAGTAGAACGCAGGGATGAACAGGAAGCGTGCCAAGATGGCGACCATCAGGCCCTTCCGGTTCGTCAGCTTCAGGCATTTGATCAGTGGTAGGTACCTACCAATCAGATCTAACACATTGTACATCGTGATCAGCACAAGCGCGTACCTGAATTTTATCAGAACAATGACATGTCAGATACTGGACAATACTCCCAGGTAAATTCTGCAGAAGTAGGTGCCAGGTACAAGTGCAAGAAAGATTACCATGTTCCCAAGCCATGTGATCCAGTATCTTCGGATAAAAACCCGGGGAAGATTGATAGAGTCAAGACGTATATCAGAAAGATATCCAACGCATAGTCTATATTCTGCATCAGCAGCTCCCTGGTGCTTAAACGTTCGTGCTTTTGGGGATCCTCCTCAACCTGTGAATCATTATATCAACATTTCATTCTCATGGCAAAGTCGTAGAAGATTCATTGTAGGCATTGGTATGATCAGAGAGACAAACCTGCCTATCTTGATCTGTTTTGATTCCTGCAGCAGCAAGGTCGCTGCCAACAGTCTTGCTCCCTTCAGAGGCTGCCTTTTGGCGGTAGTACTTCACGATGGGTAATTTGGGAAAGACAAATGCGTATAGGAGGAGGCAAGCTAGCTCGAACATGCATGTTACCGAGAAGAATAGCACTGCACAAAAAATCATACATGAATTGGTTATGCACATGCATGGTGCGATATTTTAGGAGATCTGCAAGTAAGATTGTAACAAGCACCTAAACATTCTAGTAGAAAGTTATATGAGCAAGTTCTGAAATGGATTTCTTCACGTTGTCACTGATGACTGTTATGATCATAGTGGATTTATAGCATTCTGCTATTCTTAAATTTTTATCACAATTTTACTGAATCTGCATTTGTTGATGAGATTGGGCTGTGTGCTCATATAGGTTGGCAGAGATGTCTCGCATTATCCAAAAATAATAATATATGTTGATGAGATTTCGACGTACTAGCTCCATTTCGAAGACCATTTTGTGAGTTCTGCAATTCCAATGCAGCCAAGCCTGAAAGGAAGGACTGCAATTCCAATAGATGATTTACGTCATGAAAGGTAAATTATTTTCAGTCTGAGACATGAACAAGTTAACCAAACATCACAAAGTACAATAATAGACCAAAAAGTAACCTGAATGAACTCCGGGCACATCAAAGAATGGTCGCCAACCAAGCCACCTTGAACAAGCGCATCAGATGTCCCAAAAAAGGCACTGATTATGCATACACCAATGTATGCTGGAATTCCACCATGTCCTTTAGTACCAACGTCCAGCTACAATAAGAAAAATGATTTACATGAGCTGCCATACTGGCACATCAATGTTATTCTTTTCCTTCCAGGCAAAAGGCAATACCCAATATACTTACCAATATTAACGCGAAAGAGCTAAGGAAGAAAAGTGCAAAACCAGCTAGGTTTCTCTTCCTCGTGTTCATCGTTGCTTCATACTCCCTCCGTTCCGAAATGTAAGTCTTTGTAGAGATTCTACTATGAACCACATACGGATGTATATAGATGCATTTTAAGTATAGATTCATTCATTTTGCTCCGTATGTAGTCCACCTAGTGGAATCTCTACAAAGACTTATATTTAGGAACGGAGGGAGTAGTATGCAAAGAAGCAGGTGAGTCCAAAGGCAAAAGGCTGGTATACGAGTGTAAGAACTCTTGTCGGATGGTAATTCTGCAGATAGATATCGTAGGTCAAATGTCATTGTACGTAATAAAATCTGAATGTTTGAAACACAACAAATTCTGCAAAACAAAGGGATCAAATCGGCATCTCAGTTCAACAAGTTAAGACAGTGCAAGGTAGAAATGATAAACCGCGTCATTAAAATGAGTAAAACTAACAATTCTTAATTTACCCAAACACTCCAAGCGAATCCAGAAGGACGCTTTTAGCTTATATAAAAAGAAGTGCTAGAATTAGGCTACTGAATGCTACTGGCTTCGTTCAGATCATCAATTAAACAATCTGCTGCAACATTCGAGAAAGGAAACGAGACACATTTGTTGCATACGTATTTCGATCAAAACATCAACTGAGTTTCACAAGCAAACACATACCGGGAACAGAGAGACATAGTAATCCTCGATGGTAAGCATGCTGTTCCAGGCAAATAGGCTTCCATTTCCCAAGAAAAAACAGACAACTATACCCCAGAACTTCCCCTGTCGAACACAACCAAAAGTAGCAGCAGTCAGTACAAAATCATCAAATCAAAGTAAAGAACCGTACTACAAGAACCATCAGATGAAGTCGCAGAACGAAAGAAAGTACCTTAACTGCAGCTTCCCCGCCACCTGCTACCTCGAGGCCCATGATAACCGAGTTCACCTGCCTAATCAAAGCCGGCAGCACTGCAAAGAGTTGTATGCAACTGGTTCAGAAATCATCAGGACTTAAAAGGCCTGAAACTGGTGTTTCAACACTTAGAAGATTTTGTTCGTCAGAGTTTCAGAGAAAGAAGTGGACGTCTGCGCAAGCAAAACTTTGACTCGGCGACAGAGTTCACTGCAAGATGCTAGACAATTGTACGTAGCAAGAAACTAATTCCGGTATCCAACTTTTATAAAAGTGTCTAAATCCCGCAGGCATCTAAAACTGGAGTTTGAACCTTGAAGGCACCAATTCCCTGGTCACTTGTAGTAGGAATCCGGCCCTCGGAACCTAGGAAGCGACCAATTCACGCCGTGAATCCGATTTAGCGCCGCCAGGATTGGAGCCGTTCCATCTTTGTCTCAGCGGTGGGCTTCGTTGGAAACTCCATTACGGCATCAACGGACACGGTCGAACGATGATGGGCGGCGGACTACGGACAGCACGCAGCAACCAAATCGGCAAGTAATAGCGCATTGATTTGGGTTATGATTGCTCGCTGCCGGAGAAAAGAAAGAATCGATCCCCAAGAAACCCGTGAAAGAAAATGACAACCAATCCAACTCCAATCAAAACCACTAGGATTTCTTGCCAGGGAAAAAAAAGAGAAAGCCAATCCAAGACAGTCCAGTACCAGCAGGCCTCGTTGGTTGGACCCCGTCGCCGTCGGGTTGCGAGGAAAAAACGAGTGGAGACCGGGATGGGACCGAACTCGGAGAAAAGAGGCGGGTTAGGGGAGCAGAGCACTGACCGGAGGGAGGAGGGGCAGACCAGACGATCTCCGGCACGGAGCGCGCGGCGGCCGAAGGCGAGGGGAGGAGGCGGGGCGGGATCTGTGGGCTCGTGGTCCGTGCGGCCGTATAGTGGCTGTTGAGATTTACGAATGCCAGTTGAGATTTACGTGGGAATCTTTTAACTCTCGTTGACAGCTCGCTCGTGGGAATCTTTGAGTATCCTCAGGCCAACGTGTGTGACGTGCGGGCACCGGGATCAGTCGGCGCGTGAGTTCATCCGGGAGAAATCCTGGACGACGACGAATTGCTGGATAGGATAATCGGACGGCGTAGCCGTTCAGACTGTCTGCCCGGCACGTGTTCCCACTAGAGTCCACCGGTCGCGGGATTTGTAGTGTAGGATTGGACACAACCAAAAGGCGAGCGACTTTTCGGTGGATGGCGGCTCGTGTGGACTGTATCCTGGCCATCAAACAGTTTCTCCAATACTCAAACGTCAGTTCGATGTCCCCCGTGATCGTTTCCTAGGAATAGGGACTAGGTGTCCTAGACGTATGTGCTTGGCACAAATTGTTAGGATTTAATTAAGGGAGCCTTTAATTAATCCTATTAATCTCTGCTTTTCTAACCGAGGCGATTGCCTCACATCCCTTCGGTCGCACCCCTTCAAGGGCTATATATATGTGTAATCCCATTATCAATGAGAACAAGAGTTTACTTTTACATCATGGTGTTTGTCTCTGGTTTCTCTCTCGATCTCAATTCTAAACACGTTATCGGTCACTTGCTCTCCCAAGCAACAAGCGATCGGCCAAAACGTTGAAGTTTTCAAGGACTAATCGATCCATCTATACGAACCGATGATCTTGATGGATCGATTGCATGCTGCGCTCCCTTTTGTCTTGTTCCTAGTTTGATTAAACAAACATTACTAATGCACTTTGTATTGTTGATTCGCTTTGCATCAATTTGGAACAAGGAGATCTCGTGAGCATGATCGCAGATAGTTGCACCATGAGCGGCCGTGATGGTCAGAGCGGCGACGCCCGGCGTGGCAAACCGCGAACGGCGCATCAGCCATAGCCGATTCCCAAGCCGCCGCAAGACGATTCCTCCACTACCGGCCTAACAGACGACAACGCTGAAACCGGTGAATGGCTACACCTCCGGTGCGTGGCGCCAAATTCAACCGAGCGATTCGCCTACAAAGGAACAGAGGAGATGCCTCGATGGTGCTCGTCGCACGAAGCCATGGAGATCAGATCGGCAATCGCCGATCGATTTCACTAAGCGGTTACCAAGAAGAGAACGAACAATGCGTCTGGTGGCTATCGTCCATGGCAGCAAGGTATGACGGCCGCCTCCTACGGCCTCAACCCCATCCCTCCTCCTCCGGCGACGTGCCGCGCCGGCAGCGGTGCGGCGCCCACCACCACGGTGTTGCGCCTCGCGCTTCGCCCAGCCATGGCGGGCGCGCCCTCCCATGCTCGCTCGGACGACGACACGTGGCTCGCATGTCACAGCCACGGCTATCTCAGAGGCCGGCGCCGCCTTAGCCCGTCTGGATCGAAGCGGACTCTCACAGAGGCCTCCCCTCGATAGCGGCGCCGCATCACGGCCACGTCGTCGCTTTCGCGTGACCCGTTCTTCCGGTTGCACAACTTCCGACGACAACAGTAGCCTCGTCTCGCTTTCGCAACGGCGCGACCATCCAAAGCATGCCGCCTATGGTGCCGGATGCGGCGGAAGACGGCCCGGCGCGAGAGCCCCTCCCAGAAGCGGCGTGGCTCGCCCTCCTATGCCGGGCGACTCGGCGCCGTTCCCACACAACGGTGGTGTAACCACGCATAGAGAGGGCCGATGGAGGCTTATCTCTTTGTTGTTTTTCAGTTCTACCATCGAGGTTTTACTGATTCACGGATTAGGACATGTTCAATGTATTTGCGCTCTAGCAATTCCTACAACATGTTCTTTACCGGCACAACATCATTGTTTTGCGATTGAGATTAAATTTTCTCGCATAACAATATTGATTTTGTGATTGAGAATTTTTTTCTCTCACAAAACAATTTCATAGCGATTGAGATTAATTTTCTCTCGCAAAATATTAATTCATCCTGCTGAATTATCTTGCAACTTGATACAGGATCATCTCATTTAATTTGGGATCTATACAATTCAAGTTTTTCACTTGAACATCAAGTTTGCAACATCATTACTATTCGTTATAATAGTGGTGTATTTACATTGAGTACGATGTATTCCGGAATGTATGTATCTCCATGTCCGCTACATGTTGAGATTAATATGTCTATTTGCAATTGAGATTTTAATTTCTTGCAAATAAGAATGCAAAATTCAAAGTGATTTCTTCAAATTGATGTATTGGGATCACAAGGTAGTCATTTAGATCTCTTGCCTTCGCAGATTATCAAGGACTCTTTGTTAAAGCCTATATTTTGTCATTTTGACATTATAATTGCTTTACAAAGTGCTCTCCCACGCATTTTACTAAGTCATGACATAAGGCATTACGAGTGAGTATCTACCGATTCTATCAGATTATACTCTCTAGTCTTTGAGATCTACTCCATTTTGGAGATTATCTTCAAGGTGTCATATTTAGCAATTTGAGATTCACACTAATGGTTTCAAGATAACTTCTTGAAATACCCATTGATTTTGCTAAGTTCATTATAACATCAACCATGATGGTCTTTAATTTCTTGGTTGTAAATTAATTATCTCTGGTTTACCCATAGAGGTAACATATGGCTATAGAGTTTGGGGCATTCACCCTCAATGCCCACCACCACCGCCTCTATCTGGGCCATGGACATCATGATCGCTCTTGTGTCTCGTGGGATAATGTGTGCAATCCAGGATTCACTTCGTCGGGGATCACACCGCTAATGTAAAAATGTTGTCTTATACATTATAAGGCATTAGATTCAGATCTCAAAGATCTGGTTATTACATGTATCGTGATTCTGGGATACACCTTTGAACCTCAAGGGCAAAGGTTTGAATCTTACTTCAACCTTCAATCGACAACACCACCGTGACGGGACCCTATGAGCACGGAGAACGTGATGGTTGAATATGCCTCAACCGACATGTTTGGAGACTTCTTCTAGTCTCTCAATCTCCGAGTGGTCAACATAATTTATGTCAATTTACGATGTTCTAATAAGAACATAAGTATTGTTGTCATCATATATTGTATATCACAATATATTGTATCAGCACTTTGATACACATACATTTGTATGCATTCTATATATCTGATGTTGATTTTCATATTGAGAATCTTCATGTCTATATATAGATTTCTACGGGAGTCAATCCGATGAAAAATGATATGTGCCTTGTGGACATATGCACCACACTCACTCTATACTCAGGGAAGTCCAATGTTTCCACTCTCATTGAGAGAAAGGAGATATTTAAATCGCTAGACGTGATGAGGTATTTGTTGGTTCAACTCGAGTCATATTTACTATCCTTGTGGGTACTCGAGTAACGTTGGGATGCTTTATTGCTTCCCAGGTTTAACTCGTACCCTACTAAACTATGGAGGTATCCGTCAAAATAGTTTTCATAGCGAAACTTATGATGACAATAAAGAGAAATAACTTCTCTTTACCATATGCAACGGATATGGCAAGCACATTCTATGTGTATCATCTGGATTGTACTACACATACGACACAACCCGTAGCACATGTTGTGTACGAGATAGTTTTCCAAAGTGTCTTGTACATGACAAAATTGGCATACTCGTCTTGGTCATCGAGACATTGGGTTGAAACAGAAACTATCAACAATTCCAATAGTTTATGATTATTATGATGCTAAATTCTAATAACATTTGGATTTTATGTGCACTACAAGTGACACGGGGAAGCTAATTTTAAGGCTTGCACACCTTAAATTCTACGATGAACCACTCAAACTCCTTGAATGCATCAAGTCGAGGTAAGTGGCTCTTCCCAGCCATTGAGTAGACTATTCAGGTATTCCATGGTTTTAAAAGACATATCTACATGATGGTCTTAAGTGTGTGCTTTATTCACACGAAACCATTGGCTCATTATCCTGACATCGGTTTCAAGCAAATCGAATGGATAACATTGCAGAATTCTCCTTGAAGGCATTCTCTATGGCCTTTGGATAGAAGTTTAGCAATTTGTCCTAATGTCTAGACTCAAAATGGTTTGGTAGAATCATATCCAAAGAGTTAAGCTCATTGCATTATCTTTATTTTGGAATTGCAACTTACCAACTTTACGTTGGAATCATGTAGTTTTACACGCTTATGACCAAACTGCATAATATTATTCCCCTCTGTCTTTGATACGTGGGAATCTACCAAGCATTTCCTATCTGCGGTAATTAGGATTCATACCGATAACACCACCCGGCATACATCATAGGTCCCTCAACATATAGTTGGGATCTATTAGAGTAATAACTGAATTTCAGTCAATACCTCAAGCCCCTCACATGGGGAGTTATTCAAGGCCAAGATGTCGATTCAATGAGGAACATTTCCGGGCATTAGGGGAGATTTCAAGTACCATAAAAATGCCAGGAATTTAGTGGAATGTTCAACACATTTCTGCCTCAAATCCACGTACTCAAAGATCTCGAACCATGCGTTCGTAAGATTTGCAACACATTGCAAATAATCTGCCGGATTCATTTATCGACTATAAAGGTGTCACACAATCCTACAATCCTGCAAAAATGCGCTGAAAGAGTGGAGGTACCGCAAAATCCACTCCACTCCTCATTCAAAGCAACAGGGGAGATGTATGGCGAAGTACATCGGATTCAGCTTCTCACAAGTAAGGATACCAAGGCACGTGAATCAAGAATGCAAATCAACTTCACGTTGGCGAGACACCTAATGGGTAGTATACACCCGGTGGACGGAAACCTCCACCAACCCAGGTCATAGTGCACACAATGACCGGGACATCGAATACCGACTCAATCGCATTGGGAAATCGCGAGAAGTCACTACGGGTAACGATATTTTCATCAACTATATATTGATATATAGATTCTGGAGAATCATATAACCGGAAGCCTACAATTGTCGACATACATTTCTGAACTAGATTGCAAAACCTTACAAATGATTCAGATCCAAAGACCATGGCCATGGCAAAGTGTGATCAACACTCGGACTAAACTCAAACAAAGGGTATAATCTAGGTAGAAATGATCTTGCTCAATAATGGGAAGGTATTCATAAGCAATATCTACATCAGTTTTCTTCTGGAAACAGAATTGAGAACAACGAGGTGGTGAGACAAAGAGCAAGTATTGTAGCACAAGGGTTCACGCAGATACCCAACTATTCTCCAAAGGTGGAATCTCATTCCGATAACTTATATCATTGGCAGTTCAAAATCATCTATCTCTGCGGTTGATAGATGTAGTGATCACATGTCCATGTGAATCACTAGATTCAGACTTACATGATTGATTTCCAATGGAATCTCAATTCTGAATCGAAATACAAAATGCAACATACATTGTGTAAAATCAGTAAGCCACCATACGACTTATTGTTGTCGGTACATATGGTACAACCGACGTAGTGAGATCCTTGTACACAAGGATTACTCCTACAATGATGATTATCCATGTGTTGTGTGTCTGCAATGACGACACATGTAATCATCTAAGTGATGAACTTCAAAATGAAGGATTTGGGTAAACCAAAATACTGCTCGTTACTACAACTTGAGCACCTTCGTTCATACATTATGGTATACTATGTTGTCTATATCCAAAATATATTGGAGAAATTCATTTGGACAAATCTTATCCATCCATAACTCTCATGCTAGTTCATTCTCTAGACATAGAGAAAGATCTATTTTAGATTAAGAGATGATGGAAATGAGATATTGGGACTCAACGTTCCATATGCCATTGGATCGACCAAACACAATTGGTTGGTACTCAAGAATATCTTTCGATATCTCCAAGGCGTGAAACATCTTCTCCTGGTTTTTCAGTTGTGGAGAAATCTGAACACCAATATCACTTTGGATACATCGATCAGATCCCCACTATGTCGGATCATAGACAAGTTTAGTGTTCCTACTAGGTGTGGTAGCCCTCTCATGAAGAGTCTTCGGAATAGACCTCATGGCTACATTCACCAACCATTATCTCAACGATAATGTTTCTTGTGTTGCCCGGATGCAAACAGGTTACATAATAAGCAATATCACTATATTGAATATCTTGCAAGTCAAATCATGCGACTGATTTGTTCAGCGGGTCTCTACCAACTTCTATGTTTTGGTATGTGACAGCTTTGAATTTTTGCAAGAATCAGGGGGAGTATCTTTCTGAATTGTTCCTGTTCAATGCATCATATTATACTCTTTTTCCCTTCATGAAGGTTTTTAATGAGGTAATATCAACATGAGATCATATGTCATACTTTCTGTTTTCCCCACCGGGTTTTTTAGGAAAGTATACACGACATATTTATTGTCCTCTAAACTCTATGGGTTTTCTCGTATTGAGTTAAAAGAGACAATAACCATTATATATGTTGCATCATTTTCTCCTTATTTTTTCCACTGGGTTTGAAGGAGTTTTAGCAATATATGGAACACCTATCTCCTCATATTTTTCCCACAGGGTTTTTGGAGGAGCTTCTCAAGATGATGATACTTACACTAACAAGCATGAATTAGGGGGAGTGTTAGGATTTAATTAATCCTATTAATCCCTGCTTTTCTAACCGAGGCGGTTGCCTCACATCCCTTCGGTCGCACCCCTTCAGGGGCTATATATATGTGTAATCCCATCATCAATGAGAACAAGAGTTTACTTTTACATCATGGTGTTTGTCTCTGATTTCTCTCTCGATCTCAATTCTAAACAGTAGTGTAGGATTGGACGCAACCAAAAGGCGAGCGACTTTTCGGTGGACGGCGGCTTGTGTGGACTGTATCCTGGCCATCAAACAGTTTCTCAAGATACTCAAACGTCAGTTCGATGTCCCCTGTGATCGTTTCCTAGGAATAGGGACTAGGTGTCCTAGGCGTATGTGCTTGGCACAAATGTTTCTTTCGCTTGCAGCTGCCAACTGCGCTAGCTGGAGAGAGGAGCAGGACGCGGTGTACTAGTACAGAGTCAGCGTTCACCGGATCAGCTCATTTGGGACAGTTGGAAATCACGTGACCCTCTCGGCCCACATGTCAGGTTGTGGGCTTTTCCTTTTGCAAAGCACTGGCCGAGCCTGCCCCAGATCCGCATCGCGTCCCTTGCTCCTCTCTCCATCTTGTCTTCCTCCTTCAGATCCATACGGTAGCGTCTGCTCCTCTCTCCATTTCGCCTGCTCCATGGACGTGTTCATGCAAGCGCAGGCCGATGCGGAAGACAGGTATTTAAAATCCCACTTAGCAAAGCTCCAATTTTATCGCCCGCAAGCTAAACTTAGTATCAGATCTTCATGTTTACCAGTTGACGTCAACGGGGATTCCTAAATTCTCTAGGTCGGATTTTGTATGCAGGATTAGCCATGGGCAGTTGGGTGGTGTTGCTGCGGCGCGGCCTGTTGAATTTGAATCCCAGGCTTCTATCAGCATCGCCGAGGCCCGAGGGGGGCATTTGCCGTGCCGGAGACCAATGCAGCGGCGGCAGGATTTGCCGTGCGGGATTTGTTGATGAAGAACGGCTCGTGCAAGTGTGTTCGGAGGCTACAAGTGGTTGGACACGCAGGTATTCGTACCCAACCTGGTAATTCTTGCTGGTCATATGTGGATGTGTAATCTTAGGCTTATCTAGCTAGCTGATTTGTACTAATAATTTCAGTAATTTTGTTTACTGTGTACTTTTTCAACTGGGTGTGGGGGTGGTTGTTGGGGGTAACTGAATTAGGAAATTATGTTTTTTACTGTCGAATCTCTCTATGCGTGGGCATGTGGATTGTTAGTCAGTAAACATTTGTTTAGCTTGCAGTTTTGCATTGTAAACGAAGTTAGTAAAAAAAAAGTGTGTGAATACACGGGCTAATGCATCTTTAGAGATTTGTTTCCAATTACCCGAGGTGTGGACATTGTAGTTATAGGGTCAGGTAGTAATCGTGTCAATGTTATCTGCATGTATCTTAGAAGATTTAGGAGCAGGCAGTGTCATGGTTATCTCTTGTGTTATATGAATATTATTATTATTTTTGCAAATTACTGAAATTATTACTCCACCATTTAATAGAGTAAGGATCAGGAAAGCTCCTGCAGAGCATGAGCTCAACCCTACCCGGAAAAATGCCCTTGAACTATCCATGAGGGTGTTCATAACAAAACAAGATGGCAATGTTGTCAACCCAGCTGTCGGCACATCGTTTGATTCATTGGATGAGGCCTACCAGTCCTATCAATCATCTTCTTCATGGACTCATTCTCAAGAAAGTGCTATCCTTCGGTACATTGCGCATGGTTTGTTCATTTGTTCAAGCTCGAGACTGTCCAGTACGAACACCTGGAACAAATGGCAGCTTACATGCTTAGATTGGGATAATAGCATGCAAAATCTAAATTTTTGGGGTTCAGGAGGCTTGATTTGCACGGTTTGTCATACCTGCAAGAAGAGATGGCATCCCACAATGTCAATGGTGGGGTTTCGCTTGGTTACATCTGCCTTGAATTTTCTTACAACATGGAGAAGATGCTTAAGGTAGCTACGCCAGTTCCATTTTCTGATTTTGCTAACATAATTGAAGGCAGCCCAGAAATCTATTGTCATATAATCATGTTTGGCTGATGGGGCAAGAACGTGGTCAACTACAAAAATGACGAATGCAAGTTTGAAACACTGCAAATAAATACTGGAATTGCTTTGATGGTGGTGGGGCATAGAGCAATATTTTGCACGTCGAGACGTGAGAAAAAAATGGCCAGGCTGCTGTTCCATCTTGCACATCGCGAATTTATCATTGGTGCACCTATCGAAACATTGGACCGGATAACTGATCAAGACTAATTAGCAAAAATAAAATAGCAATTTCAATATGGTGGGTAGCAACGCATGGATAAATAGTAAAGAAGACCGGTAAGTATGACTAGAGAAATTTTTATGCAGGCTAATATGATTTGTGGCCGTGAATAGCATTTGATTATATTACGGCTTAGGAAAACAAAAGCGTCGGTCAAATTATTAATTAATCTAAACCGGCTGCATGCAATTGAAACAGCAGCCCGGGCATTAATCATAATCTCTGTAACCACACTGGCTAACGGCACGGCCTTAAAATGGCGGGTAATTATTCTATGCTCTCACGTGAGAGGAGTCGTCATCTGCCCACATGAACGCGTCGCTCCGGTACATCTTGACTTTTTCACGTGCCAGAGGTAATTTGAAATTGGTGCAACTCAGCTCTGTTCCGGCGCCTAGATTCTGTCAGAAAGGCTAGCGCTGACAGCCGGGATACAAGGGGTGGCAAGCATCTACGGGGGGACAGCCCGCGTAAATACCGGGAGGAATCTGGCCAATATGGAAAACGGATGGTGAGGATATGGTCCACAGAGTGCTCGTCCACCGAACGGCATTTTCGGCGACCGGTCGCCCTATAGTGAGAACGATCGGCCCGCCCCCTAAACGCTGTTTGCGTTCTCCTCTTCCCGTTCTAATTATGATGTTACTACAACCGATTTGGCAAATCCGATCCTTTAATGTTTGTGGACAAGCCTCTGCGTGACCCTGTACAATGTCGGACGGTCCCTTAGATGTCCTGATGGACGGTCATGATCCACATATCAAACTCTCAAATCCATGCACGTCGATTATATAGCACAAAATCATCATAATTCAACAATGGAAAAAAGCAAATAAATCATAATTCAAGAATCCGGACATGTCAAAATAAAATCCAAAGTCCGAGCTACGGCTGGCCAACATGATCGGTCACTCGCCGGCCGCCATCCGTGTTGCATTCTCTGTCGCGGCCGCCATCCATGTCGCATCTGCTGCTTCGGCTGCCGCTCTCGCCGGCTCATACACCCTACGAAGGTTGATCTCCTTGTTCTTCCTCTCAAGCCACTTCTTGCCTTCTACATCCAAGAGGTTTGCATCCGCCAACATTATCCTCGAATCTTCCGTGTCTTGAGGAAGTTGCAAGCTCTCCTTCTCAAGCTCTATTGATCCAAAAGTTCAGGCTTTCTCGAGCTCCCATTTGACACACGCCTCTTTCTTCTTCAACTCTATCCGCCCCCTCTCAGTTTGCAACTTATTATTCGCCCTCTCCCGGTCCCACTCCATCATCTCTTTTTGTGCATCTAACATGAGCTTGTATCTCTTCTCTTTCTTCTCCTCCCTTGTGGAAAAAATGTCTGTCCATGTGGTGGACATTTTTTTCACCGCGGCATCACGGACAACCCTCCCCTTCTCCCACTTATTTCCCATCACTTATGGGTTATTCATTGGCACAGTGGCTTGTCCATTCTCCCCTCCAACTTCTTCCTCTTCCTTATCAAATCCAATGGATTGTTGTGAGCTTGAGCCATTATTTTCTTCAATCTCTTGTTGTCGGTCTTGATGTCTTCCACAAGTTCTATTCATTTTGGTTTGCCATTCAATTTCATCCAACAATGGCTAAAATCGAATGGCTTATTGTCAGTTTGTTGGTGTAAAGTGGTGGCCAACACCATCTATCAAACAATAAGCAATCATGTGAATGCGACATAAAAAACTAGCAATGCAGATTATGACAAAAAGAAGCAATTCGACTTACCTGACTTGCGACTCCAATCCCACTTTGATTCCGACCAAGCATAGAAGCATAGTGGCTGACAAACTTGTTCGCGTTATCTTGGATGATGGACCCTCTATGTTGGAGAGATGTCACATTGTAGGTGGTATTGCTAGGATGTGGATCCACATATTCCCTGTTTTCTTGGTTCTTGTGGATCTTCTCTCAATACTTGTTGCCCTTTTGCTTCATGCCACATATAGGATCCATGCTTGTGTCCAGCCAAAATTCACCAACAAAACATCCTCAAATGTTTTGAATGTCGGACCCCTTGCCTTGGATATCTTTGTCGTTTTCTTCTTACTAGTGTGCAATGTTCCCTCAACATTGATCTTAGGACAATTTGTAACCTCAAGTCATATCCCATAAGGCACGTAGGCTCTTGACCCTCATTGATCATGTCAGACATGATATTGTCCTAAAATGATCATGATTCCAAATAAACTAATGGCATAGAGATACGCAACTAATCGATCCAATGGCATATGTAATTAATGATCTAATGAAATATGCAAGAAATTTATCCAATGGCAAAGCGAATAACGAACGAGGCGATACAAAATGGAGCAAAAAATGTACTATGCATGCTGCGACATTCCATTGAATAGGACTTAGGCATATTGGGTGCCGGCGCTACTCGTGCTTGTCCATGATCGTCGTAGTTGCGGTGAGTCGCACACCATCTTCGGCCCCTCCGATTGCGTAAATCCGTCTGGAATCGCCCAAACGGATATCGGATTGTCATTGGTCACCGACGATGTGCTACTTGTGAGCTGTGCTAGGATTTCCTCGAAGAGAAGAGGATGATGCAGTAAGTATTTCCCTCAGTTAAGAACCAAGGTTATCAATCCAGTAGGAGAACCACGCAGAACCTCGTTAGCAGCACCTGCACACACAAAAGTAAATACTTGCACCCAACACAAACAAGGGGGTTGTCAATCCCCTCGGCGCTTACTTGCAAGGATTGAATCTCGTAGTGATAGGTAAATAGATAAATTGCAAAACAAAACAAAATAAATAAAATTGCAGTTAGGTATTTCTGTGTTTTTATATATGATAAAAGTAGACTCGGGGGGGGGGGGGGTGCATAATTTTTGAAGGAAATATGCCCTAGTGGCAATAATAAAGTTATTATTTATTTCCTCATATCATGATAAATGTTTATTATTCATGCTAGAATTGTATTAACCGGAAACATAATACATGTGTGAATACATAGACAAAACATAGTGTAACTAGTATGCCTCTACTTGACTAGCTCGTTGATCAAAGATGGTTGAGTTTCCTAACCATAGACATGAGTTGTCATTTGATTAACGGGATCACATCATTAGGAGAATGATGTGATTGACTTGACCCATTCCATTAGCCTAGCACTTGATCGTTTCAGTTTACTGCTATTGCTTTCTTCATGACTTATATATGTTCCTATGATTATGAGATTATGCAACTCCTGATTACCGGAGGAACAATTTGTGTGCTACCAAACGTCACAACGTAACTGGGTGATTATAAAGGTGCTCTACAGGTGTCTCCGATGGTACTTGTTGGATTGGCATAGATCGAGATTAGGATTTGTCACTTTGATTGTCGGAGAGGTATCTCTGGGCCCTCTCGGTAATGCACATCACTATAAGCCTTGCAAGCAATGTGACTAATGAGTTAGTTGCGGGATGATGCATTATGGAACGAGTAAATAGACTTGCCGGTAACGAGATTGAGCTAGGTATTGAGATACCGACGATCGAATCTCGGGCAAGTAACATACCGATGACAAAGGGAACAACGTATGTTGTTATGCGGTTTGACCGGTAAAATTATTAAGTAGAATATGTAGAGCCAATATGAGCATCCAGGTTCCACTATTGGTTATTGACGGAGACGTGTCTCGGTCATGTCTACATAGTTCTCGAACCCGTAGGGTCCGCACATAAAGTTTGGTGACGATCGGTATTATGAGTTTTTGTGTTTTGATGTACCGAAGGTAGTTCGGAGTCCCGGATATGATCACGGACATGACGAGGAGTCTCGAAATGGTCGAGACGTAAAGATCGATATATTGGACAACTATATTCGGACACCGGAAGTGTTCCGGGTGATTTCGAAAAAACCAGAGTACCGGAGGGTTACCGGACCCCCCCGGGAGAAATAGTGGGCCTTATGGGCCTTAGTGGAGAGAGAGAGAGAGGGCTAGCCTAGGGCAGGCCGCGCGTCCCTCCCCCTCTGGTCCGGATTGGACTAGGAGAGGGGGGCGGCGCCCCCCTTTCCTTCTCCCTCTCCCCTTCCTTTCCCCCTCCTAGTAGGAGTAGGAAAGAGGGGAGTCCTACTCCTACTAGGAGGAGGACTCCTCCTCCTGGCGCGCCCTACAGGGACGGCCGGCCTCCCCCCTTGCTCCTTTATATACGGGGGCATGGGGACACCTCTAGACACACAAGTTGATCTGTTGATCTCTCCCAGCCGTGTGTGGTGCCCCCCTCCAATTCCACCTCGGTAATATCATAGCGGTGCTTAGGCGAAGCCCTGTGTCGGTAGCATCATCAACACCGTCATCACGCTGTCGTGCTGACGGAACTCTCCCGCAAAGCTCTGCTGGATCGGAATTCGTGGGGCGTCATCGAGCTGAACATGTGATGAACTCGGAGGTGTCGTGCGTTCGGTACTTGGATCGGTCGGATCGTGAAGACATTCGACTACATCAACCGCGTTGTCATAACGCTTCCGCTTTCGGTCTACGAGGATATGTGGACACACTCTCCCCTCTCGTTGCTATGCATCACCATGATCTTGCGTGTGCGTAGGATTTTTTTTGAAATTACTACGTTCCCCAACAGTGGCATCCGAGTCAGGTTTATGCGTAGATGTTATATGCACGAATAGAACACAAGTGAGTTGTGGGTGATACAAGTCATACTGCTTACCAGCATGTCATACTTTGGTTCGGCGGTATTGTTGGATGAAGCGGACCGGACCGACAAGATGCCAGACGCTTACGCGAGACTGGTTCTACCGACGTGCTTTTGCACACAGGTGGCTGGCGGGTGTCTGTTTCTCCAACCTTAGTTGAACCGAGTGTGGCTACGCCCGGTCCTTCTGAAGGTTAAAACAACACTAACTTGACGAAATATTGTTGTGGTTTTGATGCGTAGGTAAGAACGGTTCTTGCTAAGCCCGTAGCAGCCACGTAAAACTTGCAACAATAACGTAGAGGACGTCTAACTTGTTTTTGCAGGGCATGCTGTGATGTGATATGGTCAAGACATGATGCTAAATTTTATTGTATGAGATGACCATGTTTTGTAACCGAGTTATCGGCAACTGGCAGGAGCCATATGGTTGTCGCTTTATTGTATGCAATGCAATCACCCTGCAATTGCTTTACTTTATCACTAAGCGGTAGCGATAGTCGTATAAGCAATAGTTGGTGAGACGACAACGATGCTACGATGGAGATCAAGGTGTCACGCCGGTGACGATGGTGATCATGACGGTGCTTTGGAGATGGAGATCAAAGGCACAAGATGATGATGGCCATATCATATCACTTATATTGATTGCATGTGATGTTTATCTTTTATGCATCTTATTTTGCTTAGATCGACGGTAGCATTATAAGATGACCTCTCATTAAATTTCAACGTATAAGTGTTCTCCCTGAGTATGCACCATTGCTACAGTTCTTCGTGCTGAGACACCACATGATGATCGGGTGTGGTAAGCTCTATGTTCACATACAACGGGTGCAAGCCAGTTTTTCACACGCAGAATACTCGGGTTAAACTTGATGAGCCTAGCATATGCAGATATGGCCTCGGAACACTGGACACCAAAAGGTTGAGCGTGAATCATATAGTAGATATGATCAACATAGTGATGTTCACCATTGAAAACTACTCCATCTCACGTGATGATCGGACATGGTTTAGTTGATTTGGATCACGTGATCACTTAGATGATCAGAGGGATGTCTATCTAAGTTGGAGTTCTTAAGTAATATGATTAATTGAACTTTAATTTATCATGAACTTAGTACCTGATAGTATTTTGCATGTCTATTTGTTGTAGATAGATGGCCCGTGCTGTTGTTCCATTGAATTTTAATGCGTTCCTTGAGAAATCAAAGTTGAAAGATGATAGTAGCAATTACACTGACTGGGTCTGTAACTTGAGGATTATCCTCATTGCTGCACAGAAGAATTACGTCCTGGAAGCACCGCTAGGTGTACCACCCGCGCCGGCAACTGCATACATTGTGAATGCGTGGCAGTCGCGTGTTGATGACTACTCGATAGTTCAATGTGCCATGCTTTACGGCTTAGAACCGGGACTTCAATGACGTTTCGAACATCATGGAGCATATGAGATGTTCCAGGAGTTGAAGTTAATATTTCAAGCAAATGCGCGGATTGAGAGATATGAAGTCTCCAATAAGTTCTATAGTTGCAAGATGGAGGAGAATAGTTCTGTAAGTGAACATATACTCAGAATGTATGGGTACTGCAATCACTTGATTCAACTGGGAGTTAATCTTCCTGATGATAGTGTCATTGACAGAATTCTTCAATCACTGCCACCAAGCTACAAGAGCTTCGTGATGAACTGTAATGTGCAAGGGATGAACAAGACAATTCCCGAGCTCTTCACAATGCTAAAGGCAGCGGAGGTAGAAATCAAGAAGGAGCATCAAATTTTGATGGTCAATAAGACCACCAGTTTCAAGAAAAAGGGTAAAGGGAAGAAGAAGGGGAACTTCAAGAAGAACGGCAAACAAGTTGCTGCTCAAGAGAAGAAACTTAAATCTGGACCTAAGCCTGAGACTGAGTGTTTCTATTGCAAAGGGACTGATCACTGGAAGCGGAACTGCCCCAAGTATTTGGCGGATAAGAAGGATGGAAAGGTGAACAAAGGTATATGTGATATACATGTTATTGATGTACCTTACTAATGCTCGTAGTAGCACTTGGGTATTTGATACTGGTTCTGTTGCTAATATTTGCAACTCGAAACAGGGCTACGAATTAAGCGAAGATTGGCTAAGGATGAGGTGACGATGCGCGTGGGAAATGGTTCCAGAATCGATGTGATCGCCGTCGGCACGCTACCTCTACATCTACCTTCGGGATTAGTTTTAGACCTGAATAATTGTTATTTGGTGCCAGCGTTGAGCATGAACATTATATCTGGATCTTGTTTGATGCGAGACGGTTATTCATTTAAATCAGAGAATAATGGTTGTTCTATTTATATGAGTAATATCTTTTATGGTCATGCACCCTTGAAGAGTGGTCTATTTATATTGAATCTCGATAGTAGTGATACACATATTCATAATATTGAAACCAAAAGATGCAGAGTTGATAATGATAGTGCAACTTATTTGTGGCACTGCCGTTTAGGTCATATTGGTGTAAAGCGCGCTGAAGAAACTCCATCTTGATGGACTTTTGGAATCACTTGATTATGAATCACTTGGTACTTGCGAACCATGCCTCATGGGCAAGATGACTAAAACGCCGTTCTCCGGAACAATGGAGCGAGCAACAGATTTGTTGGAGATCATACATACTGATGTATGTGTCCTGATGAATGTTGAAGCTCACGGCGGGTATCGTTATTTTCTCACCTTCACAGATGATTTGAGCAGATATGGGTATATCTACTTAATGAAACATAAGTCTGAAACATTTGAAAAGTTCAAAGAATTTCAGAGTGAAGTGGAAAATCATCATAACAAGAAAATAAAGTTTCTACGCTTTGATCGTGGAGGAGAATATTTGAGTTACGAGTTTGGTCTTCATTTGAAACAATGCGGAATAGTTTCGCAACTAACGCCACCTAGAACACCACAGCGTAATGGTGTGTCCGAACGTCGTAATCGTACTTTAGTAGATATGGTGCGATCTGTGATGTCTCTTACTAATTTACCGCTATCGTTTTGGGGTTATGCTTTGGAGACGGCTGCATTCTCGTTAAATAGGGCACTATCGAAATCCGTTGAGACAACACCTTATGAACTATGGTTTCGCAAGAAACCAAAGTTGTCGTTTCTTAAAGTTTGGGGCTGCGATGCTTATGTGAAAAAGCTTCAACCTGATAAGCTCGAACCCAAATCGGAGAAATGTGTCTTCATAGGATACCCAAAGGAAACTGTTGGGTACACCTTCTATCACAGATCCGAAGGCAAGACATTTGTTGCTAAGAATGGATCCTTTCTAAAGAAGGAGTTTCTCTCGAAATAAGTGAGTGGGAGGAAGGTAGAACTTGGTGAGGTAACTGTACCTGCTCCCTTATTGGAAAGTAGTTCATCACAGAAACCGGTTCCTGTGACACCTACACCAATTAGTGAGGAAGCTAATGATGTTGATCATGAAACTTTAGATCAAGTTACTATCGAACATCGTAGGTCAACTAGAGTAAGATCCGTACCAGAGTGGTACGGTAATACTATTCTGGAGGTCATGTTACTTGACCAAGGCGAACCTACGAACTATGAAGAAGCGATGGTGAGCCCAGATTCCGAAAAAAGGCTTGAGGCCATGAAATATGAGATGGGATCCATGTATGAGAACAAAGTGTGGACTTTGGTTGACTTGCCCGATGATTGGCAAGCCATAGAGAATAAATGGATCTTCAAGAAGAAGACTGACGCTGACGGTAATGTTACTGTCTACAAAGCTCGACTTGTTGCGAAAGGTTTTCGACAAGTTCAAGGGGTTGACTACGATGAGACTTTTTGACCCATAGCGATGCTTAAGTCTGTCCGAATCATGTTAGCAATTGCCGCATTTTATGATTATGAAGTTTGGCAAATGGATGTCAAAACTGCATTCCTGAATGAATTTCTGGAAGAAGAGTTGTATATGATGCAACTAGAAGGTTTTGTCGATCCAAAGGGAGCTAACAAAGTATGCAAGCTCCAGCGATCCATTTATGGACTGGTGCAAGACTCTCGGAGTTGGAATAAACATTTTGATAGTGTGATCAAAGCATATGGTTTTATACAGACTTTTGGGGAAGCCTGTATTTACAAGAAAGTGAGTGGGAGCTCCGTAGCATTTCTAATATTATATATGGATGACATATTGCTGATTGGAAATGATATAGAATTTCTGGATAGCATAAAAAGATATTTGAACAAGAGTTTTTCAATGAAAGACCTCGGTGAAGCTGCTTATATATTGGGCATCAAGATTTAAAGAGATAGATCAAGACGCTTAATTGGACTTTCACAAAGCACATACCTTGACAAAGTTTTGAAGTTCAAAATGGATCAAGCAAAGAAAGGGTTCTTGCCTGTGTTACAAGGTGTGAAGTTGAGTCAGACTCAATGCCCGACCATTGCAGAAGATAGAGAGAAAATGAAAGATGTTCCCTATGCTTCAGCCATAGGCTCTATCTTGTATGCAATGCTGTGTACCAGACCTGATCTGTGCCTTGCTATTAGTTTAGCAGAGAGGTACCAAAGTAATCCAGGAGTGGATCAGTGGACGATGGTCAAGAACATCCTGAAATACCTGAAAAGGACTAAGGATATGTTTCTCATTTATGGAGGTGACAAAGAGCTCGTCGTAAATGGTTACGTCGATGCAAGCTTTGACACTGATCCGGACGATTCAAAATCACAAACCGGATACGTGTTTATATTGAACGATGGAGATGTCAGTTGGTGCAGTTCTAAACAAAGCGCCATGGCGGGATCTACGTGTGAAGAGGAGTACATAGCTGCTTCGGAAGCAACAAATGAAGGAGTCAGGATGAAGGAGTTCATATCCGATCTAGGTGTCATACCTAGTGCATCGGGTCCAATGAAAATCTTTTGTGACAATACTGGTGCAATTGCCTTGGCAAAGGAATCCAGATTTCACAAGAGAACCAATCACATCAAAAGACACTTCAATTCCATCCGGGATCAAGTCCAGGTGAGAGACATAGAGATTTGCAAGATACACACTGATCTGAATGTTGCAGACCCATTGACTAAGCCTCTTCCACGAGCAAAACATGATCAGCACCAAGACTCCATGGGTGTTAGAATCATTACTGTGTAATCTAGATTATTGACTCTAGTGCAAGTGGGAGACTCAAGGAACTATGCCCTAGAGGCAATAATAAAGTTATTATTTATTCCTTCATATCATGATAAATGTTTCTTATTCATGCTAGAATTGTATTAACCGGAAACATAATACATGTGTGAATACATAGACAAACATAGTGTCACTAGTATGCCTCTACTTGACTAGCTCGTTGATCAAAGATGGTTGAGTTTCCTAACCATAGACATGAGTTGTCACTTGATTAACGGGATCACATCATTAGGAGAATGATGTGATTGACTTGACCCATTCCGTTAGCTTAGCACTTGATCGTTTCAGTTTACTGCTATTGCTTTCTTCATGACTTATACATGTTCCTATGACTATGAGATTATGCAACTCCCGATTACCGGAGGAACACTTTGTGTGCTACCAAACGTCACAACGCAACTGGGTGATTATAAAGGTGCTCTACAGGTGTCTCTGATGGTACTTGTTGGGTTGGCATAGATCGAGATTAGGATTTGTTCCGGGTGGTTTCGGAGAAAACCAGAGTGCCGGAGGGTTACCGGAACCCCCTGGGAGAAATAGTGGGCCTTATGGGCCTTAGTGGAGAGAGAGAGGGCAGGCCTAGGGCAGGCTACGCGCCCTCCCCCTCTGGTCCGAATTGGTCTAGGAGAGGGGGGGGCAGCGCCCCCCTTTCCTTCTCCCACTCCCCCTTCTGTTCCCCCTCCTAGTAGGAGTAGGAAAGAGGGGAGTCCTACTCCTACTAGGAGGAGGACTCCTCCTCCTGGCGTGCCCTACAGGGCCGGCCGGCCGGCCTCCCCCCTTGCTCCTTTATATACGAGGGCAGGGGGCACCTCTATACACACAAGTTGATATGTTGATCTCTCCTAGCCATGTGCGGTGCCCCCCTCCACCATATTCCACCTTGGTAATATCGTAGCGGTGCTTAGGGGAAGCCCTGCGTCGGTAGCATCATCAACACCATCATCACGCCGTCGTGCTGACGGAACTCTCCCGCAAAGCTCTGCTGGACCGGTGTTCATGGGATGTCATCGAGCTGAACGTGTGCTGAACTCGGAGGTGCCGTGCGTTCGGTACTTGGATCGGTCGGATCGTGAAGACGTTCGACTACATCAACCGCGTTGTCATAACGCTTCCGCTTTCGGTCTACGAGGGTACGTGGACACACTCTCCCCTCTCGTTGATATGCATCACCATGATCTTGCGTGTGCGTAGGAATTTTTTTGAAATTACTATGTTCCCCAAGACTTTTCACTAGAGGCTTCTCTCTTGAACATGTAGCATACAGTGCGTGAACAAATCACTGTTGGACAATTGATAGAAAAGCGTATAGTTATGACGATATTCAAGGCAATGATCATGTATATAGGCATCACGTCCCGGACAAGTAGACCGACTCCTAGCTGGATCTTGAAGCAAATATGCCCTAGAGGCAATAATAAAGTTGTTATTTATATTTCTTATATCATGATAAATGTTTATTATTCATGCTAGAATTGTATTAACCGGAAACTTGATACATGTGTGAATACATAGACAAAACAAAGTGTCCCTAGTATGCCTCTGCTTGACTAGCTCGTTAATCAAAGATGGTTAAGTTTCCTGTCCATAGACATGTGTTGTCATTTGATGAACGGGATCACATCATTAGGAGAATGATGTGATGGACAAGACACATTAGTTAGCTTAGCATAATGATTGTTAAGTTTTATTGCTATTGCTTTCTTCATGACTTATACATATTCCTTTTTTTAGATAAAAGGCATGCGCCCGACTTTATAAATAAAGCCACCAGGCAGAGTCACATCACAGGCCCCCCAATACCACACATAAGCCGAGCAAAACAGAGTTTAAGAAGTGCTAGTACATGGCAACTAGCCATACATGGCACACAGGCCAGCAAAGAGTCCAAAAGAATCGGACATTAAGCCATCCTTCTAGAGCACCGCAGCAGGGAAGACGTCGTAGATCTCATCTTAGATAACATGTCGTCGAAAGCCTCTAGGTCCCCTTCCTTAGTCAATGATCTCCACTGCTGCAAAAATACATTGGCTTTAAATAAGCAATTCACAGGGTTAGCCTGGAAAATGTGTTCGATAGTGAACTTGTTTCTAGTGGTCCACAGTGACCAACAGATCGCTGCCCAGCCAACCCAGAAAACCCGCTTAGACCGGCATGCTAAAGTATTAACACAACGCCGCAAATCCTCAAAAGAGGAAGGATGCCAATTAACATGAAACCAAAGTCTGATGCAACTCCAGATAAATTTAGCCAAAGAGCAATGAAAAAATATATGCTCGGAGTTTTCAAGAGCCCCACACAGCGCACAACTATCAGAGCTCGGCCCGTTCCTCGTCTTGATTTGATCGGCCGCATGGAGTTTTCGCCGAAAAGCTTGCCACAGAAAAAAAATTATCTTAGGAGGAATACAATCTGGCCAAATATCCTTGAATTTGGCTATGCGGGCACCCGAGATAAGTTTGGAGTATGCGGATTTAACTGAGAAACGCCCCAAGGCAGAGTGAGGCCAGACCACCGAGTCATCTTCCTCCGAGGGTAAGGGGAACCAGGCAGTAAGACGTTGCCAATCATCCAACTCCACAGGAGAAAGTGAGCGCCATAAATCAAGGACCCAGTCGTGAGCCGAGAGCTCAAAGATAGAGATCTCGGGATCAGCACAATACGAGAACATGGCCGGGTAGGCCACCGCAAGCGTGGTATCCCCTACCCACCAGTCTAACCAGAAACGAGTGGATTTCCCATTCTGAACTACAAATTTAACAAGGGATTGGAAGATCGGTCGAACTTTAACGAGCTGTCTCGAGAACTGAGAGCCATCAGAAGAGGAGGCGAACATAGGGCTCGAGGAGGGTAAGTATTTAGCTTTGAGAAGAGAAAGCCAGGTGGGACACTCCTCGAGGAACATAATCTTCCACCACCATTTTATCATGAGGCACTTGTTCATGACCAAAGTATTAATGATGCCTAGGCCCCCCATGCTCTTAGGTATGCAGATCAGGTCCCACTTTACCATCCTATATTTGCGCTTATTATCAGAGGAGTTCCAATAGAAAGCGCCCCTATGCTTGTCAAAACCAGCGTGAGTCCCTCCGGACAAGAGGTAGAAGCCCATTAGAAACATCGGAAGGGAGGAGAGGCACGCATTAGTAAGGGCAACCTTGCCCGCCTGGGAATTATACCGGCCTCTCCACGGCAAAACTCTATTTCCTACTTTAGTAACTGCCGGGGCAAAGTCTTTAGCCAAGAGCTTGAGAAGGGAGATTGGTAGGCCCAGGTATTTGAGAGGATAAGACCCTAGAGAGAAATTAAGAAGATGAGCCACTCTCTGAGCTTCCGAATCAGGCACCCCAGTCACAATAACTTTGCTCTTTAAGAAGTTGATTTTAAGACCCCGAAAGCGCTTCGAAGCATAAGAGGAGAAATTTCAGGCTCGTGAGGCTGATCATTAAGTTCAACCATAATAATGGTGTCGTCCGCGTACTGCAGGTGGGTGATGCCATTGGGGATAAGATGAGAGCTAACAGGCGTAATGTGCCCAACATTAGCTGCTCGAGATAGGATATGAGAGAGGGCATCCGCAAAGAAATTAAAGAGCAACGGGGATGCCGAATCCCCTTGTCTAAGGCCCCTACCATTAGCAAAGAAATTACTAGTCTGACCATTCACCGCCACAGCCGTATGCCCACCCGAGACAAGCTGCATAAGACGATGAACCACCGCACCCTTGAATCCCTTAGCAAGAAAAACTTGGCGAAGGAAATTCCAAGTAACCGAATCATATGCCTTTTTGAAGTCAAGCTTAAGAACCACAGCCTTAGTGCCCTTGGTCCGCAGGTCATGGACTATCTCATGCAAGCAAAGTACCCCATCCAAAATAAATCTCCCCATTATGAACGCAGATTGAAAAGGACTAATGGCACGACGGGCGATCGGAGAGACCCTAGTTGCCAAACCCTTAGCCGGAATCTTCGCGAAGTTATTAATTAAAGCAATGGGCCTAAACTGGGATATCAAGTCAGCACCTTTGATCTTAGGGATGAGACTGAGTACCGCGTAATTCAGTCTAGAGATGTCAACAGTTCCCAGCCAAAAACCTTGTGTAATAGCCTGAATGAGGCCTATTAACTGAGGCCAGAATTGCCGAAAGAAGGGAATGGAGAATCCGTCAGGCCCGGAAGCCGCATTAGAATTGGCAGATTGAATCACTTCAAATATCTCCTCTTCAGAGGGGGGAATTGTTGGGAAACGCAGTAATTTCAAAAAATTTCCTACGCACACACAGGACCATGGTGATGGCATAGCAACGAGAGGGGAGAGTGTTGTCTACGTGCCCTCGTGAGACCGTGGCGGAAGCGATCACAACGTAGAGGAAGTAGTCGACGTTCTCCTCGCGACCACTGCCGATCCCAGCGCCGTTACTCGGCACCTCCGAGTCGATGATGACGTAGAGGAAGTAGTCAGTCGTTCTCCTCACGATCCGGCCGATCCAGCGCCGTTACTCCGGCGCCTCAGAGTTCTTGGCACACGTTCAGCTCGATGACGCTCCACGGGCTCCGATCCAGCAAAGCTCCGGAGAGAAGGAGTTCCGTCAGCACGACGGCGTGGTGACGATCTTGATGTTTCACCGACGCAGGGCTTCGCCTAAGCACCGCTACGATATGACCGAGGTGGAATATGGTGGAGGGGGGCACCGCACACGGCTAAGGAACGATCTCAAGGATCAACTTGTGTGTCCTAGGGTGCCCTCCCCGTATATAAAGGAGGGAGGGAGGAGGTGGCCGCCCAAGGGGCGCACCATAGGAGGGGAAACCTACTCCAAGTAGGTTTCCTCTCTTTCCTTATCTTATTTGGAGGGAAAGGAAGGAGTACTAGTATTAGGAAGTAGTACTAGTAGTAGGAATAGGAAGAGGGGAAGGAGAAAGGAAGGGGGCGGCCCCCCTCCCCAGTCGGATTGGGCTTGGGGGCGCGCCTCCCTTGTTCCTTCTCCTTCCTCCTACATGGGCCCAATAAGGCCCATATACCTCCCGGGGGTTCAGTAACCTCCGAGCTCCAAACTTCTCCTAACCTTTCCGGTGTCCAAATATATCCGTCCAATATATTAATCTTTATGTCTCGACCATTTCGAGACTCCTCGTCATGTCCGTGATCATATCCGGACTCAACAACCTTCGGTACATCAAAATACACAAACTCATAATATTACCGTCCATCGAAACCTTGCGTGCGGACCCTACGGTTCGAGAACAATGTAGACATGACCGAGACACATCTCCGGGTCAATAACCAATAGCGGGACCTGGATGCCCATATTGGCTCCTACATTTTCTCGAAGATCTTTATCGGTCAGACCGCATAACAACATACGTTGTTCCCTTTGTCATCGGTATGTTACTTACCCGAGATTCGATCGTCGGTATCCAATACCTAGTTCAATCTCAATTCTTGGCAAGTCTCTTTACTCGTTCAGTAATACATCATCTCACAACTAACTCATTAGTTGTAATGCTTGCAAGGCTTATGTGATGTGTATTACCGAGAAGGCCCAGAGATACCTCTCCAGGCAATCGGAGTGACAAAACCTAATCTCGAAATACGCCAACCCAACAAGTACCTTTGGAGACACACCTGTAGTACTCCTTTATGATCACCCGATTACGTTGTGACGTTTGGTAGTACCAAAGTGTTCCTCCGTAAACGGAGTTGCATAATCTCATAGTTACAGGAACATGTATAAGTCATGAAGAAAGCAATAGCAACATACTAAACGATCAAGTGCTAGGCTAACGGAATGGGTCATGTCAATCAGATCATTCTCCTAATGATGTGATCCCGTTAATCAAATGACAACTCATGTCTATGGTTAGGAAACATAACCATCTTTGATTAACGAGCTAGTCAAGTAGAGGCATACTAGTGACACTCTGTTTGTCTATGTATTCACACATGTATTATGTTTCCGGTTAATACAATTCTAGCATGAATAATAAACATTTATCATGATATAAGGAAATAAATAATAACTTTATTATTGCCTCTAGGGCATATTTCCTTGATCTCCCACTTGCACTAGAGTCAATAATCTAGTTCACTCAAGAATGATTCTAACACCCATGGAGTCTTGGTGCTGATCATGTTTTGCTCGTGGAAGAGGCTTAGTCAACGGGTCTGCAACGTTCAGATCCGTATGTATTTTGCAAATCTCTATGTCTCCCACTTGGACTTGGTTCCGAATGGAATTGAAGCGTCTCTTGATATGCTTGGTCCTCTTGTGAAATCTGGATTCCTTTGCCAAGGCAATTGCACCAAGATTGTCACGGAAGATCTTCATTGGTCCCGATGCACTAGGTACAACACCTAGATCGGAAATGAACTCTTTCATCCGCACTCCTTCATTTGCTGCTTCCGAAGCAGCTATGTACTCGCTTCACATGTAGATCCCGCCACGACGCTTTGTTTAGAACTGCACCAACCGACAGCTCCACCGTTTAACAAAAACACGTATCCGGTTTGCGATTTAGAATCGTCCGGATCGGTGTCAAAGCTTGCATCGACGTAACCATTTACGACTAGCTCTTTGTCACCTCCATATATGAGAAACATATCCTTAGTCCTTTTCGTATTTCGGGATGTTCTTGACCGCTGTCCGATGATCCACTCTGGATTACTTTGGTACCTTCCTGCCAAGCTTACGGCTAAGCATACGTCAGTCTGGTACACAGCATTGCATACATGATAGAGCCTATGGCTGAAGCATAGGGAACATCTTTCATTTTCTCTCTATCTTCTGCTGTGGTCGGGCATTGAGTCGACTCAACTTCACACCTTGTAATACAGTAAAAACCTTTCTTTGCACGATCCATTTTGAACTTCTTCAAAACTTTATCAAGGTATGTGCTTTGTGAAAGTCCAATTAAGCGTCTTGATCTATCTCTATAGATCTTGATGCCCAATATGTAAGTAGCTTCACCAAGGTCTTTCATCGAAAAACTCTTGTTCAAGTATCCCTTTATGCTATCCAGAAATTCTATATCATTTCCGATCAATAATATGTCATCTACATATAATATCGTAAATGCTACTGAGCTCCCACTCACTTTCTTGTAAATACAGGCTTCTCCATAAGTCTCAGATAAACCCAAATACTTTGATCACACTATCAAAGCGTTTATTCCAACTCCGAGATGCTTGCACCAGTCCATAAATGGATTCTTTGGAGCTTGCACACTTTGTTAGCTCCTTTTGGATCGATAAAACCTTCTGTTGCATCATATACAACTCTTCTTCCGAAACCCATTCAGGAATGCGGTCTTTACATCCATTTGCCAAATTTCATAATCATAAAATGCGGCAATTGCTAACATGATTCGGACAGACTTAAGCATCGCTACGGGTGAGAATGTCTCATCGTAGTCAACCCCTTGAACTTGTCGAAAACCCTTTGCGACAAGTCGAGCTTTGTAGACAGCAATATTACCGTCGGCGTCAGTCTTCTTCTTGAAGATCCACTTGTTGTCTATTGCTTGCAGACCCTCGGGCAAGTCAACCAAAGTACACCCTTTGTTTTCATACCTGGATCCCATCTCAGTGTTCATGGCCTCACGCCATTATGCGGGATCGGGGCTCACCATCGCTTCTTCATAGTTCGTAGGTTCATCATGATCTATTCGCATGACTTCCAGAAAAGGATTGCCGTACCACTGCAGTGCGGATTTTATTCTGGTTGATCTACGAGGTTACGTAGTAACTTGATCTGAAGTTTCATGATCAACATCATCAACTTCCTCACTATTTGGTGTAGATATCGCAGAAACTGGTTTAAGAGATAAACTATTTTCAAATGAGGGAGAAGGTACAGTTACCTCATCAAGTTCTACTTTCATCCCACTCTCTTCTTTCGAGAGAAACTCCTTCTCTAGAAAGGATCCATTTTAGCAACAAATGTCTTGCCTTCGGATCTGTGATAGAAGGTGTACCCAACTGTCTCCTTTGGGTATCCTATGAAGATACATTTCTCCGATTTAGGTTCGAGCTTATCAGGTTGAAGCTTTTTCACATAAGCATCGCATCCCCAAACTTTAAGAAAGCGACAACTTTGGTTTCTTGCTAAACCACGCTCATAAGGTGTCGTCTCAACGGATTTTGACGGTGTTCTATTCAAGCGTGAATGCGGCCGTCTCAAGAGCATAACCCCAAAACGATAGCGGTAAATCTGTAAGAAACATCATAGATTGCACCATATCTAGTAAAGTGCGACTCTGACGTTCGGACACACCATTGCTACTGTGGTGTTCCGGGTGGCGTGAGTTGCGAAACTATTCCGCATTGTTTCAAATGTAGACCAAACTCGTAACTCAAATATTCGCCTCCACGATCGGATCGTAGAAACTTTATTTTCTTATTACGATGATTTTCAACTTCACTCTGAAATTCTTTGAACTTTTCAAATGTTTCAGACTTATGTTTCATTAAGAAGATATACCCATATCCTGCTAAAATCATCTGTGAAGGTGAGAAAATAACGATATCCGCCACGAGCCTCAACATTCATTGGACCACATACATCTGTATGTATGATTTCCAACAAATCTGTTGCTCTCTCCATAGTACCGAGAACGGGTTTTAGTCATCTTGCCCATGAGGCATGGTTACTTAAGTGCCAAGTGATTCATAATCAAGTGACTCCAAAAGTCCATCAAGATGGAGTTTCTTCATGCGCTTTATACCGATATGACCTAAACGGCAATGCCACAAATAAGTCGCACTATCATTATCAACTCTGCATCTTTTGGTTTCAACATTATGAATATGTGTATCACTACTATCGAGATTCATTAAAATAGACCACTCTTCAAGGGTGCATGACCATAAAAGATATTATTCATATAAATAGAACAACCTTTATTCTCTCGATTTAAATGAATAACCGTCTCGCATCAAACAAGATCCAGATATAATGTTCATGCTTAACGCGGCACCAAATAACAATTATTTAGGTCTAAAACTAATCCCGAAGGTAGATGTAGAGGTAGCGTGCCGACCACGATCACATCGACTTTGGAACCATTTCCCACGCCGCATCGTCACCTCGTCCTTTGCCGTTGTTCGCTAATCAGAAGTCCCCTGCTTCGAGTTGCAAATATTAGCAATGTAACCCGATTATCAAATACCCAGTGCTACTGCGAGCTCTAGTAAGGTACACATCAATAACATGTATATCACATATACCTTTGTTCACCTTGCCATCCTTCTTATCCGCCAAATACTTGGGGCAGTTCCGCTTCCGATGACCGATGCGCTTGCGGTAGAAGCACTCGATTTCAGGTTTAGGTCCAGACTTGGGTTTCTTCCCTTGAGCAGCAACTTGTTTGCTGTTCTTCTTGAAGTTCCCCTTCTTCTTCCCTTTGTCTTTCTTCTTGAAACTAGTGGTCTTATTGACCATCAACACTTGATGCTCCTTCTTGATTTCTACCTCCATGACTTTCGGCATTGCGAAGAGCTCGAGCATAGTCTTTACTAACCCTTGCATATTATAGTTCATCACGAAGCCTTTGTAGCTTGGTGGCGTTGATTGAAGAATTACATCAATGACACAATCATCCGGAAGATCAACTCCCGGTTGAGTCAAGTGATTGTAATACCCGGACATTACGAGTATGTGCTCACCGATGCACCCATTCTCCTCCATTTTGCAGCTATAGAACTTATTGGAGACTTCATATCTCTCAATCCGGGCATTCTGCTGAAATATCAACTTCAACTCTTGGAACATCTCATATGCTCCACGACTTTCAAAACGTCGTTGAAGACCCGGTTCTAAGCCGTAAAGCATGGCACACTGAACTATAGAGTAGTCATCGACTTTGCTCGCCAGACGTTCTTAACGTCGTCGGTTGCATCGGCCAGCGAGCACGGCACCTAGCGGTGCATCCAGACGTAACTTTTACGTGCAGCAATGAGGATAATCCTCAGGTTACGGACCCGATCCGTGTAATTGCTACCATCATCTTTCAACTTTGCTTTCTCAAGGAACGCATTAAAATTCAACGGAACAACAACACGAGCCATCTATCTACAAGCATGACATAGACAAGCAAGATACTATCGTGTACTAAGTTCATGATAAATTTAAGTTCAATTAATCATATTACTTAAGAACTCCCACTTAGACAAACATCTCTCTAGTCATCTAAGTGATCACGTGATCCAAATCAACTAAACCATAACCGATCATCACGTGAGATGGAGTAGTTTTCAATGGTGAACATCTTATGTTGATCATATCTACTATATGATTCACGCTCGACCTTTCGGTCTCCGTGTTCCGAGGCCATATCTGCATATGCTAGGCTCGTCAAGTATAACCTGAGTATTCTGCGTGTGCAAAACTGGCTTGCACCCGTTGTAGATGGACGAGAGCTTATCACACCCGATCATCACGTGGTGTCTCGACACGACGAACTTTGGCAACGGTGCATACTCGGGGAGAACACTACTTGATAATTTTAGTGAGAGATCATCTTAAAATGCTACCGTCAATCAAAGCAAAATAAGATGCATAAAGGATAAACATCACATGCAATCAATATAAGTGATATGATATGGCCATCATCATCTTGTGCTTGTGATCTCCATCTCCAAGCACCGTCGTGATCACCATCGCCACCGGCGCGACACCTTGATCTCCATCGTAGCATCGTTGTCGTTTCGCCATCTATTGCTTCTCGACTATCGCTACCGCTTAGTGATAAAGTAAAGCAATTACGAGGCGTTGCATTTCATACAATAAGCGACAACCATATGGCTCTCGCCATTGCCGATAACTCGGTTACAAAACATGATCATCTCATACAATAAAATATAGCATCACGTCTTGACCATATCACATCACAACATGCCCTGCAAAAACAAGTTAGACGTCCTCTACTTTGTTGTTGCAAGTTTTACGTGGCTGCTACGGGCTGAGCAAGAACCGTTCTTACCTACGCATCAAAACCACAACGATACTTCGTCAAATAGACTCCGTTTAACCTTCTCAAGGACCGGGCGTAGCCTTTTCAGTTCAACTAAAGTGAGAGACAGACACCCGCCAGCCACCTTTAAGCACGAATGCTCGTAACGGTGAAACCAGTCTCGGCGTAAGCGTCTGGCGTAATGTCGGTCCGGCCGCTTCATCTCACAATACCGCTGAACCAAAGTATGACATGCTGGTAGGCGTATGACTTGTATCGCCCACAACTCACTTGTGTTCTACTCGTGCATATGACATCAACGCATAAAACCAGGCTCGGATGCCAATGTTGGGAAACGCAGTAATTTCAAAAATTTCCCACGCACACACAGACCATGGTGATGGCATAGCAACGAGAGGGGAGAGTGTTGTCTACGTACCCTCGTGAGACCGTGGCGGAAGCGATCACAACATAGAGGAAGTAGTCGACGTTCTCCTCGCGACCTGCCCGATCCAGCGCCGTTACTCCGGCACCTCCGAGTCGATGATGACGTAGAGGAAGTAGTCGACGTTCTCCTCACGATCCAGCCGATCCCAGCGCCCGTTACTCCGGCGCCTCCGAAGTTCTTGGCACACGTTCAGCTCGATGGCGCTCCACGGGCTTCGATCCATGCAAAGCTCCGGAGAGAAGGAGTTCCGTCAACCTGACGGCGTGGTGGCGATCTTGATGTTTCACCGACGCAGGCTTCGCCTAAGCACCGCCACGATATGACCGAGGTGGAATATGGTGGAGGGGCACCGCACACGGCTAAGGAACGATCTCAAGGATCAACTTGTGTGTCCTAGGGTGCCCCCTCCCCGTATATAAAGGAGGGAGGGAGGAGGTGGCCGCCCAAGGGGGCGCACCATAGGAGGGGAAACCTACTCCAAGTAGGTTTCCCTCTCTTCCTTATCTTATTTGGAGGGGAAAGGAAGGAGTACTAGTATTAGGAAGTAGTACTAGTAGTAGGAATAGGAAGAGGGGAAGGAGAAAGGAAGGGGCGGCCCCCTCCCCAATCGGATTGGGCTTGGGGGCGCCCCCTCCTTGTTCCTTCTCCCTTCCTCCTACATGGGCCCAATAAGGCCCATATACCTCCCGGGGTTCCGGTAACCTCCCGGAGCTCCAAACTTCTCCGAAACCTTTCCGGTGTCCAAATATATCCGTCCAATATATTAATCTTTATGTCTCGACCATTTCGAGACTCCTCGTCATGTCCGTGATCATATCCAGGACTCCGAACAACCTTCGGTACATCAAAATACACAAACTCATAATATTACCGTCATCGAAACCTTAGCGTGCGGACCCTACGGTTCGAGAACAATGTAGACATGACCGAGACACATCTCCGGTCAATAACCAATAAGCGGGACCTGGATGCCCATATTGGCTCCTACATTTTCTCTGAAGATCTTTATCGGTCAGACCGCATAACAACATCGTTGTTCCCTTTGTCATCGGTATGTTACTTACCCGAGATTCGATCGTCGGTATCCAATACCTAGTTCAATCTAGTTCTTGGCAAGTCTCTTTACTCGTTCCATAATACATCATCTCACAACTAACTCATTAGTTGTAATGCTTGCAAGGCTTATGTGATGTGTATTACCGAGAAGGCCAGAGATACCTCTCCAGACAATCGGAGTGACAAAACCTAATCTCGAAATACGCCAACCCAACAAGTACCTTTGGAGACACCTGTAGTACTCCTTTATGATCACCCGATTCGTTGTGACGTTTGGTAGTACCCAAAGTGTTCCTCCGGTAAATGGGAGTTGCATAATCTCATAGTTACAGGAACATGTATAAGTCATGAAGAAAGCAATAGCAACATACTAAACGATCAAGTGCTAGGCTAACGGAATGGGTCATGTCAATCAGATCATTCTCCTAATGATGTGATCCCGTTAATCAAATGACAACTCATGTCTATGGTTAGGAAACATAACCATCTTTGATTAACGAGCTAGTCAAGTAGAGGCATACTAGTGACACTCTGTTTGTCTATGTATTCACACATGTATTATGTTTCCGGTTAATACAATTCTAGCATGAATAATAAACATTTATCATGATATAAGGAAATAAATAATAACTTTATTATTGCCTCTAGGGCATATTTCCTTCAGGAATCATCAGACTCTCATTTTCAGAACTCGACACCTGTTTGAGGGGGAACTAAAAGGACGAAGCCAACCTAAATCCCGACTCAGGTTTAGCAGATAAGAGGTTAGAAAAGAAGTGGACCACATGCTGCATAATCACAGACTGATCAGAAACCCTGACGCCCTCGATAAGGAGACTATCAATCAGGCATCTCCGACGTCTACCGTTCACAATGGCAAAGAAATAAGCCGTGGGAGAGTCACCCTTTAAGGTCCAGTTAATAGTGCCTCTTTGCTTCCAGTATACTTCCTCCTAACGATGAATACCCAAAAGAGCCTCTTCAAGGCCGTAGCGGATCTTCCATTCGGCCGCGGAGAGCCCACGATTATCCGCACGAGCATCAAGCACCTCAATTTGAGCAGCCAGCCTAGCTTTGTCCCGCCTTGACTCAGCATAATGGTTTTTAGACCAGCCTCTAAGGAATCTACGGAGAAAATAGGAGCATTGATGCCAGTCGTCCATCGGGCCAAAATATCGGCGGTTAGAAGACAGGAAAACCAAAATCTTTTGCGCAATCAAGTCGGCGAAACCCTCCACTTGGAGCCACGAAGCATCGAACTGAAACCTCGGGAAGGCCATCGATCGAGTACCATCATCAAGAATCAAGGGGGAGTGATCAGATCCCACTACAGCTAGGGCTCTAAGGCTGACACGGGGAAACAGCGAATCCCAACTAGGACACACGAAAACCCGATCAAGAACAGAACAGATGGGAGAGGTTTGGCGATTTGTCCAGGTGAAACGGGCCCCAACCCTAGGGATTTCACAGATAGCCATGTCCCTAATGAAAGCATTGAAAGCATCGGCCAGAGGCCACGAAAAATTAGAAGAACTTTTATCCAACGGGTATCGCATCAAGTTGAAATCGCCTCCAATCAAGAGTGGCAGCTGACAGGAATCAATTTTATTACTAAGTTCATCCAGAAAGATATAAGACATAGAATGATCAGCCGGACCATAAGCCACCATGATTTCAAGTAAAGAGTTAAGGGATCGAATAGAAACCACCGTGCTAGCCCAAAAAATGCCATGATCAAAAGCGACAAAATCAAAAACATCTTTTTTGGTGCCAAGAAGAATACCACCCGAATGACCGTGAGGGGCCACAAAATTCCAATTAAATCTATCTATCCCAGCAACGGTCGAGAGTTCACTAGGGGAGAAGGAGGGTTTGAGAGTCTCGACAAGGCCAATAAAATCAACATTTTCAGAACGAACCAAGTCTTTAAGCTGGTCCCTGCGCCCGCTAGCGCCGAAACCTCTTATGTTCCAAAAAAGAGCCTTCATTGGAAAGAAAGGTTTTTGATTCTAAGACTCGACCTGCTCGGAGCCTTGCAGGATTTAGCACGTTTCTCAGCCCCGCATTTAGTAACAACCGGGGAAGCCTGACTCCTATCATCTCCCCCCTCAACCCCTCCGGCCACAACCAGTGGGGCAATCGATCCCCCCCAGCCTCCTTGGCTTTTGCAATGTCAGCCTGAGCTAATTCATTAGCCCTAATAACACCAAGTAGAGAAGCGGGAGAGCCCAAACTAGCGTCTAAGCAAATGCCCACATCGTCTAATATACTAAGCAGATGATCATTAGATTGAGACAGAAGCACTAGATGTACAGGAGAATGAACATTGGGGAAAGAGGAGGAGGGGTCTAGGCGCAAACCTGAAGGAGGCAGGTCCGTAGCCGCAGTGCACCGAGCAGCCCGATCAGCCACCTTCTCACCGCTGTTGGAGACGCGGCCACTTTTACGAGTGGGCCAGAGGCGGCGCCAGCTCGAGGCGAACACGGCGGGAGACGCCTTGTGAGAAGACGGGCCCGAGTCCATACCCAAGTCAGCATCGAGCCTGCGACAGAGCCCAGCCGCAGACTACTTTGAGTCCCCAGATGCCCTGCTCTTAGCAGATAATTTCTTGACGGATGACTTCTTCTTCTTCTTGGAGGGAAAGGGGCCAGCCGGGGGCAAGTCTTCCTTTGACTATGAGATTACGCAACTCCCGAATACCGGAGGAACACCTTGTGTGCTATCAAACGTCACAACGTAACTGGGTGATTATAAAGATGCTCTACAGGTATCTCCGAAGGTGTTTGTTGGGTTGGCATAGATCGAGATTAGGATTTGTCAGTCCGAGTATCGGAGAGATATCTCTGGCCGGTAATGCACATCATGATAAGCCTTGCAAGCAATGTGAGTAAGGAGTTAGTTATGGGATGATGCATTGTAGAACGAGTAAAGAGACTTGCCGGTACGAGATTGAACTAGGTATGATGATACCAACGATCGAATCTCAGGCAAGTAACATGCCGATGGCAAAGGCAAACACGTATGTTGTCATTGCGGTTTGACCGATAAAGATCTTCGTAGAATATGTACGAACCAATATGAGCATCCAGGTTCCGCTGTTGGTTATTGACCAGAGAAGTGTCTCAGTCATGTCTAAATAGTTCTCGAACCCGTAGGGTCCGCACACTTAACGTTCGATGATGATTTGTATTATGAGTTATGTGTTTTTGGTGATCGAAGATTGTTCGGAGTCCCGGATGAGATCACGGACATGACTAGGAGTCTCAAAATGGTTGAGAGGCAAAGATTGATATATTGGGTGATGGTATTCGGACACCGGAATAGTTTTGGAGTGATTCGGGTATTTATCGGAGTACCGAGGGGTTACTGGAACCCCTCGGGGAAGTAATGGGCCTACATTGGCAATAGAGGGGAGAGAGGGGAGCCCGCAAGGGGTGGCCCCCCCCATGGGCTGTCCGAATTGGACAAGGGGAAGGGGGCGCGACCCCCCTTTCCTTCTCCCTCTCCATCTCCTTCCCTTTTCCCCTCCGAAAGAAAGGAAGGGGGCGACTTGGACTAGGAGTCCTAGTCGGTTTCCCCCCATGGCGCGCCCCTAGGCCGGCGGCCTCCTCCCCTCCTTTATATACAGGGGCAGGGGGCACCCCATAGCACATAAGTTGTTCTCTTAGCCGTGTGCGGTGCCCCCCTCCATAGTTTACTCCTCCGGTCATAGTGCTGTAGTGCTTAAGCGAAGCCCTACGCAGATCACATCACCATCACTGTCACCATGCCATCATGCTGACAAAAATCTCCCTCGACACTTTACTGGATCAAGAGTTCGAGGGACATCATCGAGCTGAACGTGTGCTGAACTCGGAGGTGCCGTACGTTCGGTACTTGATCGGTTGGATCGTGAAGATGTTCAACTACATCAATCGCGTTAAACTAATGTTTCCGCTTTCAGTCTACGAGGGTACGTGGACACACTCTCCCCCTCTCGTTGCTATGCATCTCCTAGATAGATCTTGCGTGATCGTAGGAATTTTTTTAAATTGCATGCTACGTTCCCCAAAAGTGGCATCCGAGCCAGGTCTATGCGTAGATGATATGCACGAGTAGAACACAAAGAGTTGTGGGCGATAATAGTCATACCGCTTACCACCAACGTCTTATTTTGATTCAGCGGTATTGTTGGATGAAGCGGCCCAAACCAACCTTACATGGCCATGTTCATGAGACCGGTTCCACCGACAGACATGCAACTTGTTTTGCATAAAGGTGGCTGGCGGGTGTCTGTTTCTCCAACTTTAGTTGAATCGAATTTGACTACGGTCGGTCCTTGTTGAAGGTTAAAACAACACACTTGACGAAAAATAATTGTGGTTTTGATGCGTAGGTAAGGATGGTTCTTGCTAGAATCCCGTAGCAGCCACGTAAAACTTGCAACAACAAAGTAGAGGATGTATAACTTATTTTTGCAGGGCATGTTGTGATGTGATATGGTCAAGACATGATGTGATATAAGTTATTGTATGAGATGATCATCTTTTGTAAAAGATATCGACAACTTGCAGGAGCCTTATGGTTGTAGCTTTATTGTATGAAATGCAATCGCCATGTAATTGCTTTACTTTATCACTATGCGGTAGCGATAGTTGTAGAAGCAATAGTTGGCGAGACAACAACGATGCTACAATGGAGATCAAGGTGTCAAGCCGGTTGACGGTGTCCTAGACTAGGGGGGACTCACCACTTCGTCTCCCGACCAACTGGATCAGGCCGAGGACCCCCATGGTGGTTCACTCATGGGCCAGTTCGGGCAGCCCATGCCGCATACAAGGAGTATTCCACAAGACTTGGTGATCAAGACGAGGACTCCTCTCCACCAACGTATTCGACTAGGACTCTTGTTATTCTAGGCCTCTGGTACATTATATAAGCCAAGGCCAGGCTAGTCAATAGATCATTATGACATTAATCATCATACCCCTAGGGTTTAGACCACAACATATAATCTCGGGGTAGATCAACTCTTGTAATCTCTATTCATCAAGATCAATCAAGCAGGAAGTAGGGTATTACCTCCATTAAGAGGGCCCGAACCTGGGTTAACATCGTGTCCCCTGTCTCCTGTTATCTATCGATCCATGACACACAGATCGGGACCCCCTACTCGAGATCTGCCAGTTTTGACACCGACAATGGTGCTTTCATTGAGAGTTTTGTTGTGTGGTCGTCAAAAGGATTAATGGCTCGCCTATAGATCAACTGCACCGTCGGCGTCCTTGTCGCCACCTCGACTGGTCACCTTGGCTTGATCGAGGACTGTGTCCTACCTCCAATCATCATGTTCGGACGAGGGCCTTCATCAACATCAACTCCGATCTCTATCAAGATCATGGAGGAATCATCCATGGAGCTCGGGGGCACAACGTCAACATTGCCCTTGAGCGACCGTGCTATTTTTCTAGACAACGAACTTGTATCCGCTGCCACCGCCTCCTTGAGTGTCATTTTAACAATTGCTTCAGTGGAATTGTGCGGCATTACGTCTACAACAACCATGCAAAATTTCGTCGAGTTCCGATGGAGGAATCTCCGGCAATCTATGATATACCGGAGCCCTGTCAAATCTGGACGGGAATATGGACGAGTTTAGGGCGTGGTCTCTGGAGCAAAGCTTGGAGGTCCTTTGGAAGATCCAACCGTTCATCTGCTGCGGAATTCCCATATCTACCACCCCTCAAAATTTCAGCTCGATCCGACGGTTCAAACTCCGGGAACCTTCCGATGAGTGGACCAATTTTCTGATCTGTTTTCTGCGCGAATACGGATCCGACCCGAATTCATGTTTCTTTATGAACGTGATATGGGACAACCTTTTTAAAGGAATTTTCTTCTAGGGTATTGTGCATCGTTCTTAACACATGCCCATAAAATTTTAAGCCTTCTCTGAAGTACTCTTCACGATCACGCTGGTGTCAAATTAGTCCGGTAACATTGCTCCATGGCTGCCGACCTGCGGTAGACACGTCGTCGCTTTGTTGAGCCGAGCTCATCTTCTTCGGATCATCATCTCGGCGAGCCGAAAAAGAGTTCGGCATCGCGAAGGATAAATCATCACCAACAATGCCGCCCCACGGATTACACGGAACGGGCACACCGGCATCACCGTTCGGTCACTTCATCAATCCGACTTTGACCGCGTCACAAGTTATGACGAGCGTCGGCATGACCGCACCGCTGCTTCTTCAAGCCGATGTCCATCACGCCGAACTGCTTCAACACCTCGGCTTACATGGCAGCTGCAACGTCTTCTTACCAACCCGCTCCGTCACCTCGGCTAGACCGGGGGCTTCACCATCTCTTCATCAACCTACTCCGGAGACTTCGGTATCACCCGCCGACCAGCTTCGTCACATTAGCTGGACCGGGGGCTTTGCCTCGACAAGCCAACCTTTGCCAGCATCGCCATGCCGCCGCTTCATCACTCATCAGGCAATGGGTGTGTGGATCAAGTCCCAATGTTGGGAGTAACCTTTTTTCAGATTGCTACAACAGATAAACCGAGTGCTATTAATCCTAGGAATTTTTTCTTACTTGGCTGACAAATTATTGCTCTGGCTTGTTCCATCATCTGTACACAGGTCTGTCAAATGATGGCCGCATTAAAGATGGTTGCACGATGGTTCGGTCAGTTTCCCATCCGTAGTTCGGTGAACACCGCATCTAGAGCCTGGGCCGCCCTGCAAATTCAGGCTTTGTCACGCCTTCACTGCGTCACGCTGACGCCCTGCATCGACATTGGCTTCGGCACCAGGCCACATCTCTATAAATAAATTATTTTTGCGTAAAGCAATTATGCAAGGATTATATATATATATTATTATTTTCTGGACCGCACTATTTTATGTCTGTAGGTAATCGACTTCGACTGTGTTACGCTGTCACTTCGGCAAGCCGACATCGTCATCCCAATCGGCATAAATCGGCTCGCATGATCACCTTGTTGGTCGAATTGCTATACTGACATGTTCGGTTGCCTCAGGGACTTCGGCATCATCGAGAGGGTTCTACCTTGTCGGGTGTTCGGCGCACGGGCCATATTCCTTTATTTATTCACTTTGCATAAATTATTTATTATGCAACAATTTTTTTTAATTTATTATTATTACTATTATCCCCTTCTTGCACTATTTTCTGTGCACAGGTAAATTATCCGGGTTGGGCAGCGCTGTCACCTTGGCGTACTGACGTACCACATTACCTCGGCTGGACCGGGGGCTTCGTCATCACTTCATTAACCCACGCCAGGAAATTCGGCGTCATACTGTCGGCCTGCTCCGTCGCCTCAGACGGACTGGGGGTTCCACCTCGCCACATTAGCCGTGTTATGTCGCCACTTCGGATTGCCGAGCTCTTCGCTCCGCCACCTCGGGACCGGCTTAGGGGCTGGGACCTCGTCCCCCCGTAAGCTCGGACCGCGTCATCGATGCCGAACACATTAACCGGCTAAGTTGCTTTCATGCTCAAAGTTTTAAATTTTTAAATTGTGTTCGGTTCGACCATGCTCACATATGTTGTTTGTTAAAAACACTTCTTTTCCCATGTTAATTGGGGGCTCTTAAAATTTATATGAGCCGCTTTATACTAATATGTGTTTCCTCTTCTTAGCCGTTGCAAAGTCTTTTTCTATCACTCCTTTTTTCGACGCGAGTGTGTGGTCAATAGTCGAGGAGCCTAATTTCTCTCTCAAAACCACTAGAGTTTAGTTTGCTAAATAGGCCTAACGAGAAGTACTCCGCCTTCGGGATAGGAGTTTGAAGCCGTAGGCTGACCCGCTTGAAGTCTTGAGATAGGACGTGTCATGTTAAAGCACGACATAAGCACAATTTTTTTTCTTTTCTAAGACCAATTTTCGGATTGGCACCAAACACTTGATCTAGTTCAGACGTCAAGTTTTTACTGAAGTTTTTTGGTTTTCCAAGCCTATGGCACTTTTAAACTATTTGTGTGTTTCCAGCATAAGTCTCGCGATTACAACGCCGGACACCTTTAGAGATTCGGCAAAAACATTCTCGGATATTGCTATATATGCATCGGTTTCGAACTGTGTCTTCGGTCAATAGTTGGCTTGCCCGGCTCCTGTGCTTGCCTCCTACATTCCGCTTTGTTCGGCTAGGTGTGCAAAGGGAGAACCACTGCGATTGTGCTTCCAGCTCGCATGGTTAAGCGCCTGAGTGGAGAAAGCCGAAAACTGACTGTCACAATAAGCGTAAACTGGTCGGCGATCCGATGATTGTGTTAAACTATAAGATCGATGGAGGTCACCCCGTGTTAAGCGACGAGTCGTTCATAATATTGGCCAAAGTGTCTATGGCTTGACCTCGGCTGTCGCTGAACACTAACCGGGGGCTAGTAACTAGCCTCCCAACTTTAAGCTCCTATGATTAAGTGAAAGTTATAAAGCCCGCATATCTGATTTCCTCGTTTCTGCTAAGACAACCGCCTTCGGGCACCGAGACGTCTGCTAAGGGTTGTTTTGTTATTGCGAAAACACCCTGCTTAGCATCTACAAGGGGGTGGAAGTCGACGATGGGCCACTTTCAACTGATAAACGGTTGCAACGAAGTCAAAATAAACATATCATCGGCGTTTGTATTTGATATATGAGGGCTGCCTTCCGCAATCATCGTTATAAAGCTATAAATATGCATCAATTTGACTTAAGATTTTGGCCAAGCTGGGTTGCCTGGCTCCTGTGCCTACCCCTACAATTCCCGTTTTTTCGGCTAGGAGGTAAAGGGAGCACCTCTGTGATTGTTACTTCCGGGTCATCCGTGGTAGTACCTCAGACTGGGAGAAGCCGAAAGCTAGCCATCTTAAAGAATATATTTGGTCGGCAACGACAGAAGTGTAAATTTTGGTTCATTTAGACCACATAGTTGGAAAACTTTCCCCGAACTAAATCCTCAATATTTTCCTCCCACGTTGATCGGAGGTGAGGTTTCATGATCATGATCAGCATGACAACCAAAAGAAAGGAACCGATAGCGGGACTATTTTCTTTGGAAGATGTTTCTTACGTTAAATAGTAATATAACATCCTATCCGCATACCTTTGTTTATAAAACCGTATGGCCGTATTGCCTTGTTTGCCGTAAATCTTTGCCCTTATAACGGCTTTATAAAGTAGGACAAACACTCCCCCGCCACTGGCCTAGGAGGTTAAAGCCGATGGTCGGTCAACAAAGTTTTGTACAATGCGGATCCGAGCATTCATGATGTAAAGTACTTGGGTACATAGAATCATTACACATAAATTGTGAGCAAAAATCAATTTTTTCGCAGCCAATCTTTTAAAGAGTCAATGGCACAGTCTCTTTGAGACAACTGAGCAGCTGACATAACGCTTCATAATTCCTTATTGGCATTGATTTCCTATCTATTAAACCCCTTGAGTCCGACCTTGGCAAGCTCAACTTTCGTTAGCTCTAACTCCTTTATGAGATCTTTATTCTCTTTCTGAGAAGTTTGTGTTAAACACAACAATTTTTTTTGTCAAATGGATATCGATCCTTAATTCGGCCACCCGTGCCCACATTGAGGCTCGGGGGCTACTGGGCTTCGTGCTCATTATTTATAAATATTAAAGGGGCACATCGATCCCCTGATCTGGTGTTGCCACCCGACCAGTGGCTCGGGGGCTACTGCATTGCTTATTCAATGCATAGAATTCAAAGTGCTCAGTGTTCGGCATGACCAAACTATGGGCGAGCGCGTCTTCAGACAACAATAAGTACCATCTGGGACTTATCCGGCATCAAGCTAATATATCACGGCGACTTCTCGCAACCTTCTCTCAGGGGCCTGTCCGGCGATCATTATTTCTAATATATTACATTGCGTTTCTATTCCTACGTATGCTGCCGAGCTAGGAGTTGGCCGATTTTGCAAATTGACCTGAGTCTCAGGGGCTACTAGGATCGGCAGTTTTATGTTTTCCTTCAGGTGCATCTCGGATTTTAGACTGACACACACCTTGAGGGCTACTGGATATACATATACTGGCTATATATCTCAGCAGAGAATAAATTGCACCAATCAAAAATATTCACAAAAATCAGCTCATGGTCGGGTGGTGCACCACCTTGGAAGCAGTCCGGCATAAAGCTCAGGCGCCAGTGGCTGGCTCCATAGAGGGCATTTCCGGCATTAAGCTCGGCTGAATTCGTTCAATCTTTTAAAAGACCGAGGTAGTTTACGACACCTCGGATGCTGACCATCGTTGGAGCTCGGAAGTGGTCCGGCATAAAGCTCGGATTCAAATGGCTCGTTCCATAGAGAACTTTTCAGCGTTAAACTCGGATAACCTCCTTCAAACTTTTTCAAGCCAAGGTGATCTATGACACCTCGGATATAGTCCGACATTGGAGCTCGGATATAGTCCGACGTTAGTGCTCGACTGCAAAAGATATCTCGAATGTAGTCCGGCGTTGGAGCTCGGATACAAGAGGACACCGTTGCACGGGAACAACTTCAAACCCGATGTGTGGCGTAAAAAATAATAAGGCATTGATAAAGGTCGAGAACTTAAAGGGGCTCCTCGGATACCCGACGTGTAAACTCTTCAGATTCACTTCGGCGATCCTCAATATCGAAGATGAGAAGATTTGTTGAACCAGTTTTCAAGACCGACGACCGAAGATGAAGAACAGTTCGGAAGAATCGAGGAGCATCCCCAACTTGAAGACCAGTTCAGGGGGCTACTGACGGTGTCATGGACTAGGGGGGACTCACCATGTCGTCTCCCGACCAGCTGGATCGGGCCGAGGACCCCCATGGCGGTTCACTCACGGGCCAGTTCGGGCAGCCCATGCCGCATACAAGGAGTATAACACAAGACTTGGTGATCAAGATGCGGACTCCTCTCCACCAAAGTATTTGGCTAGGACTCTTGTTATCCTAGGCCTCTGGTACATTATATAAGTCAAGGGCAGGCTAGTCGATAGATCATTATGACATTAATCATCATACCCCTAGGGTTTAGACCACAACATATGATCTCGGGGTAGATCAACTCCTGTAATCTCTATATTCATCAAGATCAATCAAGCAGGAAGTAGGGTATTACCTCCATTAAGAGGGCCCGAACCTGGGTAAACATCGTGTCCTCTGTCTCTTGTTACCCATATATCCATGACACACAGCTCAGGACCCCCTACCCGAGATCTGCCGGTTTTGACACCGACACCGGTGACGGTGGAGATCATGACGGTGCTTTGGAGATGGAGATCAAAGGCACCAGATGATGATGGCCATATCATGTCACATATTTTGATTGCATGTGATGTTTATCTTTTATGCATCTTATTTTTCTTAGTACGGCGGTAGCATTATAAGATGATCCCTCACTAAATTTCAAGGTATAAGTGTTCTCCCTGAGTATGCACCGTTGTGACAGTTCGTCGTGCCGAGACACCACGTGATGATCGGGTGTGATAAGCTCTACGTTCACATACAACGGGTGCAAGACAGTTTTGCACGTGAGGAATACTCGGGTTAAACTTGACGAGCCTAGCATGTACTGACATGGCTTCGGAACACTGAGACCGAAAGGTCGAACGTGAATCATATAGTAGATATGATCAACATAGAGATGTTCACCATTGAAAACTATTCCATCTCACGTGATGATCGGACATGGTTTAGTTGATATGGATCATGTGATCATTTAGATGACTCGAGGGATGTCAATCTAAGTGGGAGCTTTTTAGTAATATGATTAATTGGACTTCAATTTATCATGAACTTAGTCCTGGTAGTTTTTGCATATCTATGTTGTTGTAGATCAATGGCCCGTGCTATCGTTCCCTTGAATTTTAATGCGTTCCTAGAGAAAGCTAAGTTGAAACATGGTGGTAGCAACTACACGGACTGGGTCATAACTTGAGGATTATCCTCATTGCTGCACAAGAATTACGTCCTTGAAGCACCGCGGCTGCAAGGTCTGCTGCAGGAGCAACTCCGGATGTTATGAACGTCTGGCAAGCTAAATCTGATGACTACTCGATAGTTCAGTGTGCCATGCTTTACGTCTTAGAATCGGGACTTCAAAGACGTTTTGTACATCATGGAGCATATCATATGTTCTAGGAGTTGAAGTTAATATTTCAAGCAAATGCTCGAGTTGAGAGATATGAAGTCTCCAACAAGTTCTATAGCTGCAAGGAGAATAGTTCTATCAGTGAACACATACTCAAAATGTCTGGGTATCATAACCACTTGACTCAGCTGGTAGTTAATCTTCCGGATGATAGTGTCATTGACAGAGTTCTTCAATCACTGCCACCAAGCTATAAATGCTTCGTGATGAACTATAATATGCAAGGGATGGAAAAGACAATTCCCGAGCTCTTCGCAATGCTTAAGGCTGCGGAGATAGAAATCAAGAAGGAGCATCAAGTGTTGATGGTTAACAAGACCACTAGTTTCAAGAAAATGGGCAAAGGTAAGAAGGGGAACTTCAAGAAGAATAGAAAGCAAGTTATTTCTCCCGGGAAGAAGCCCAAGTCTAGACCTAAGCCTGAAACTGAGTGCTTTTACTGCAAAGGGACTGGTCACTGGAAGCGAAACTGCCCCAAGTATTTGTCAGATAAGAAGGATGGCAAAGTGAAATGTATATTTGATATAAATGTTATTGATGTGTACCTTACTAATGCTCGTAGTAGCGCCTGGGTATTTGATACTGGTTCTGTTGCTCATATTTGCAACTTGAAACAGGGGCTACGGATTAAACGAAGAATGGCTAAGGACGAGGTGACGATGCGCGTCGGAAATGGTTCCAAGGTCGATGTGATCGCCGTTGGCACGCTACCTCTACATCTACCTTCGGGATTAGTTTTAGACCTAAATAATTGTTATTTGGTGCCAGCGTTGAGCATGAACATTATATTGGATCTTGTTTGATGCGAGATGGTTATTCATTTAAATCAGAGAATAATGGTTGTTCTATTTATATGAGTAATATATTTTATGGTCATGCACCCTGGATGAGTGGTCTATTTTTGTTGAATCTCGATCGTGGTGATACACATATTCATAATATTGATGCCAAAAGATGCAAATTTTATAATGATATCGCAACATATTTGTGGCACTACCATTTAGGTCATATTCGTGTGAAGCGCATGAAGAAACTCCATGCTGATGGGATTTTGGAATCACTTTATTATGAATCACTTGATGCTTGCGAACCATGCCTCATGGGCAAGATGACTAAGACTCCGTTCTCCAGAACAATGGAACGAGCCACTGACTTATTGGAAATAATACATACCGATGTATGCGGTCCGATGAGTGTCGAGGCTCGCGATGGGTATCGTTATTTTCTGACCTTCACGGATGATTTGAGGAGATATGGGTATATCTACTTAATGAAACACAAGTCTGAAACATTTGAAAAGTTCAAAGAATTTCAGAAATCATCGTAACAAGAAAATAAAGTTTCTATGATCTGATCGCAGAGGCGAATATTTCAGATATGAGTTTAGTCTTCATTTGAAATAATGTGGAATAGTTTCACAACTCACGCCACCTTGAACACCATAGCGTAATGGTGTGTCCGAACGTCGTAACCATACTTTCACTGGTACGCGTCGGTCCTAAACAAACGGTTTTTAACCCCTTTCCGGGACGACATTTGGAACCTTCGCCAAGTGAGTGTGGGTGATAGGGGGGTCCTTCCCATGCGACCCAGAAACCGTCGGGGATATGCCCTCCTGGCGCACACGCTCGGCAAAATGAGGTCATGTGCGACCGGCGAACGCTCAAATACGGAAATACGTACAATAGAGCTAAAAAATACAATTATATAGGCGAAATTGTTTCCGGTCGCAAGTACATCCCACACAGTCAGTCCCCACTAAACGTTTCCGTTCGTATGTACATCCCACACATTCGCTCCAAGGAAAATGTATCCGTTCACAGGTACATCACACACAATTTTTCCCGTTAAATCATTTGCGTTATTGAACGTATCACACACGGTCCGTAGAAGAAACTGTGTGGCAAAGGCTGTTCATCACACATAGTTTTTATGTGGTAAACGTTTGCGCAAGGTGGCCTAACACAAACAGTTTTCAAGAGAAAGTCGTGTGTGATTGTTCATTGATCCAACACGGTTTATTCCTAGAAACTGTGTGCGTTGCCTGAGGTCATCGCCCACGGTGTTTTTTCAGTAACCGTTTGCAATATCAAAACCCAATTAGCAGGCTAATTGCCCTATTATTAATAATCCACTTATTAATCTAATTGACATTCATATTAAGCACACAATATATTTCATTTCCATATTAAGGAAGCAGAATTTCATAATTGAAATACATCGAGTACAACATGATATAGCTTCAAAGACTCACTACCCTATTACACAACTACACGGCACCAAGTTCCACATGCAACATGTAGAACCTTTCGAAATTAGCATCATAGACGGTATATAGACAGATGCATCTCATTTGGAAAACTGCTGAAGCGGAAGGCGAATATTGAGCCTTCATTCATGTTGAAGGTCTTTGCAACTTTAGGCCAGTGCCTGTTGATGATTGGTCGTCCGTCCTTCGTCCTCTTCAGGAACACTTCAACATTGAACCGTGGGAGGTAATCATCAGTGAACTGCTTTGGAAAGGCCTGAAAACAAGGATGTGCATAAATATCTTCTCTATATTGGAAATGGGGCAAAGGAATAAAAAAAGGCAAGGTATAATAGTTAGTACCATCTTGTAGTGAACTGATGTCTTCTTCATTGTGCAAACAAAGATCATGTTGTTGTTTTTTCGCTAATTTCTTTATCCTAACAATCTTTCTGAGTTTCTTGATTTGATTGATATTCATGGACAATCATTTCCTCATATGCAAAAAGGGTCAAACAGTGGGTCAAAACCTCTGAAGTAGGACCAACATGTGCAAGACCAAATTGTTAAAAACCAAAATATTAAAATGGTTCCTGCAATTGCACAATAATGTGCTATTAGAGAACGAACCATGCACGTGCTAACCTCGACTGTAAACCTCAGTGCTTCCCATTATTTCCCTTCAACACGTATAGGTAGTTAGTCATCAGGTTAAGTAAGGGTTCGCATGCTATCGGTAAAATATGTTGATGAAAAATAAGCACATTGCAGATTCATTATATTAATTCAAGTCACATGGAAAACCCATTTATCCAAACCAAGTATAATTAAGAACTAGGAAATATAGCACTTGTATATGTTTCTCATGTATTAAGTGCAGCCAAATTCGATTTATTCCTCACATGCACAAAAATACAAAATTCTACCCACGACAATTGGACATCGCATTGCAGAATTGAACCAAGCAGTTAACTAAACACCACAACAAATGAACCAAACATTAACTGAGCACCACATTGCACAATATAACATACTCCTAATTGAAGATCACACAGTTAACCAAACAGTTAACTACAACCAATTGTAGCAATTGTATTTGTTTCTCATGTATTTACTATAGCCAAATTCAATTTATTCCTCGCATGGTATACAATAACAGAATGCACCCACAACTATTGAACATCGCATTGCAGAATTGAACCAAACAATTAACTAAACACCACAACACAAATGAACCAAACATTAACCGAGCACCACATTGCACAATGTATAACCAAACCAAGCATGCTTGACAACTTGGAAATATAGCAATTGTATTCGTTTCTCATGTATTTTGTAAAGATAAATTTGATTTATTTCTCACATGGAAGACAATACAAAATTGCAGCCTGAAGAATTGAACATTACATTTGCGTAATTGAACCAAACAGTTAATCAAGATGACAACTAATTAACAAAATAGTTAATAAGTGAGCACCACTGCACGACATATAGAACATATACACTAGAGCAACAGATTGCATGGTAAAATTAGATAGCACAATTCACTAGAATTTGTGAAGGAAAGGCAGGAGCAGCACACGCAACGGGGAAACCGAGCATGCTTAACCGGCATAGCTAGCAAATGGCAAGGTGCTCCTCCAAGATCTGGGGGTCGGCACGAATGGCAGCCATCACGACCTCATCCGCGCGTGCGGTTGCGATTTGCTTCTCCGCTGCCAAATCCTCCATGAGATCCTGGCTATACTGCATGCACCATGGCCTAGGGCGGCACTTATTTGGTGGAGGGGTCGGTGATTTGGGTGAAAGGTGTCGCGCTCGCGCCGGCGGTCGGGGCATGTGGGATGTGGAAGGAGGAGGAGTATGGGGGTTGGGTGTGGATTACCTGCCTGGATAGACGAGGCCGAGCAGCATGAAGGAGGGTCGCCGACGAGGAGGCGGCACAACAAGCAAGGAGTGAAGGTTTCAACTTGGAAAGGAAGGCAGAAAGAGGGGAAATGTGGCTTTTGGTATTGGGGAGGGGGCGGGGAGGTAGATATTTCATGAAGGTAAAATTTGGAATCGCTTCACCAAAAAATCATGCCAAGAAAGTGTCATGAGACACGGTCCCTTATTCAGAACTGTGTACGATATGTGACATCACAAACAATTCAGATAGCTTAATCCGTGTGTGATGAGTTTGAACGTCTAAAGTTTTGGTTCGAATTTCCATGGTTACAGTGGTCATCCACGTCATTGCATAATTTGGGTACACAAGGGAGACTACATCACACCCACACTTCTTAATCAAGCAAGTTCTGCAATTAAACAGAGCTAGCCGACCTAAACATTACTCTAACAAATTAAAGACCAATGCTCTTAATTAAACAAAACAAAGAGTACTACTACGGCTGGTGCTCGTCGATCTCCGCCGCTGCCTCCATGTCCAGCTCGCGCCCGACGATCTCCTGGGGAAGGGGCTCCATGGCATCCATCACGCCATACTCGGCAAGCATCTCGCCATCCGCGTCTGCCATCTCTTTGGAAAAGGCCACCACGAGCTGGGCGTGGGTGGATGCGATCTGGGCTTGAACGGGCTCCGTCTTTGCAAGGTATGCGGCGGAGGAACGGACGGCTGCTCGAACGCTCTCGACGATTGCCAGCTCTTCGGTCGTGGGTTCCCGACCGTTGTCAGAGAAGCTTCGTTCGATTTGTGCAGTGACCGCCAGAAGCTGGCGTGGGCGGCCTCCATTAGGGCTAAGGCCGTCACTGCGGAACGGATAGCTGCTGTGCCGCTCTCGCCAGTTGATATCCCCGAGGCAGATGTTGCTGCCACCTCCTGAGAAGCAACATGGGCCGCTTGGGCTGCCTTTGCCGCCCGATCGCAGATTGTGGCCGCGCTCATGCACCTTGTTAGCACGCGCATGGCGGCTGCGGCCGCGGCCGCTCTCTCGCCAGAGTGGGCCATCGAAGTTGCTCTCACGATGCGGGTCCACGTGCCTATCTTTCGCCGGCGATGATTGAACAGTGAAATGATATTCGGGGAGTGAGCTGGTGTGCTTGAGACGGCGACTGTGGACTGTAGCCGACGCACCTTCTCTCGTAAGCCATAGGCGTACTATACATTGACGATGCTCCAGGATATTTGTGCTGCATCTCACATGGTTGGTGATAATAAACTGTATGTGATCTACTTGATTTTTCATCTTGATTTGAATTACATAATGGGGTCACAGCGACAATGGACGGTGTTTGAATTGCTAGACCTTTTATCTGGAGTGAACATGCAACTATATGTGTGTCGTAAAAGAATTGGAATTATTCAGGGTTCGTTTGAACATTTTATACATTAAATTGGTTTTCTAGCCATTTCAGGTGCACAGTTCAAAATTAAACTACATGCACATGGTCCGGTGCAGCAACATGGGTTGTAAAATCATATATGTGTCCATGGGTTTATGCTTATCTCCCATGCAAGAAATGGGGATGAAATTTGAATACCACGGCACCGTGGCTCTCCGGCAAATGTCGACGTACTTGCTTTTGTAATTCTAGTAAATCCAAAATTCATCCGAAAATCAAATCTGTGTCCTTGGATGCATGCTTAGGTCCCATGCAAGAAATGAGAATGAATTTCAAACACCAGGGCACTATTGATTGCCGGCAAAACATTGAGATGCCTGGTTTTTAAATTCTAGTAAATCCAAAACTCGTCTGAAATTCATGAAACTTGGCATGCTATCATGGAGCGGCATCAACATGCCGTGGTAAAAATTTTGTCCCATTTGCGGCAGGTTTGGGTATATGCTTCTCACAAACCAGAGCTTCTCACAACAAGCATGATGGTTTCAGTTGGGAATGTCCCACCTTTGGGGACGACACGATATCCATTGCCTCTTATTGCTTTCAAATTTTTTTCTCATGTCAACATAGAACAACAGGAGTGTTGTGTCAATCTTTTTGATTTTTTGGGGTTCGTTTGGACATTTTTATGCATTAACCGAGTTTTCAATGCATTTATGTGCATGATTCAAATTTGAACTACATGCACATGCTCCAGTGCATATAAATTGGTTGAAAAATCATATCTGTGTCCTTGGGTGCATGCTTAGGTCCCATGCAAGAAATGGGAATGAATTTTAAACACCACATCACTGTTGATTGCCGCCAAAACATTGAGATACTTTATTTTTAAATTCTAGTAAATCCAAAACTCATCTGAAATTCATGAAACCTGGCATTCTATCATGGAGCGGCATCAGCATGCCGTGGTAAATTTTTTGTCCCATTTGGGACATGTTTGGGTATATGCTTCTCACAAACCAGAGCTTCTCACAACAATCATGATGGTTTCGGTAGGGAACGTCCCACCTTTGGGGACGAAACGATATCCATTGCCTCTTATTGCTTCCAAAAATTTTGTCGTGTCAACATAGAATAACAGGAGTGTTGTGTCAATTTTTGTGATTTTTCGGGGTCCGTTTGGACATTTTTATGCATTAACTGAGTTTTAAATGCATTTATGTGCATAATTCAAATTTGAACTACATGCACATGTTCTAGTGCATATAAATTGGTTGAAAAATCAAATGTGTGTCCTTGGGTGCATGCTTAGGTCCCATTCAAGAATTGGGAATGAATTTCAAACACTAAGGCACCGTTGATTGCGGCAAAACATTGAGATGCCTGGTTTCTAAATTCTAGTAAATCCAAAACTCTTCTGAAATTCATGAAACTTGGCATGCTATCATGGAGCAGCATCAACATGCCATGGTAAATTTTTTATCCCATTTGGAGCAGGTTTGGGTATATGCTTCTCACAAACCAGAGCTTCTCACAACAAGCATGATGGTTTCGGTAGGGAACGTCCCACCTTTGGGGACGAAACGATATCCATTGCCTCTTATTGCTTTCAATTTTTTTTCTCGTGTCAACATAGAACAACAGGAGTGTTATGTCAATCTTTGTGATTTTTCTGGGTTCGTTTGGACATTTTTATGCATTAACTAAGTTTTCAATGCATTTATGTGCATGATTCAAATTTTAACTACATGCACATGCTCAAGTGCATATAAATTGGTTGAAAAATCAAATCTGTGTCCTTGGGTGCATGCTTAGGTCCCATGCAAGAAATGGGAATGAATTTCGAACACCAAGGCACCGTTGATTGCCGCCAAAAAATTGAGTACTTTATTTTTAAATTCTAGTAAATCTAAAAGTCGTCTGAAATTCAGGAAACTTGACATTCTATCATGGAATGGCACCCAACATGCTGTGATATTTTTTGTGTCCATTTTGAGAGAAGGCGCACTCGAATAATGATAGCCAACAAAGGCATTTTTAAAAAATAGCTGCCACTTTAATATCTCAAACGTTTGTATAATCAAACCGTGTGCGTTCTGTTAACCATTCACGTGACGCCATGTGTCTTGGTTTTAATGGCTGTAGGAGGTGCCGTGCGGACAGCTGCTTGACCTTGACTGAACGGGAGGCGTGCAAGCGCCGTCTGGTGCACAGGCTGATCGAGAGGCATGCAAGCTATCCTCGAATGTGCAGGCTCTCCGGGAAGCGCACGAGCTGTACGCTGTGTAGGCTCACTGGGAAGCGAGCCCTTTGACTTCCATGGCCGCCCGCCTTGCTCACATCCTCTCCATTAATGGCGCCCAAGCCGGAGTTTAATTCGGTTTTTGAATATAAAACACTCATCGCAAACGTTTTAGTTAGAACACCCATATGCAAACCGACAGCTCCCCCAGGAAGCCAAGAGAAAATGTGCCGAGCAGGATTTCTGCAGCTCTTGATCGCAAATGTTTTAGATAGAACACCATGATAATCCACAAGTATAGGGGATCAATTGTAGCCTCTTTCGATAAGTAAGAGTATCGAACCCAACAAGGAGCTAAAGGTAGAATGAATATTCCCTCAAGTTCTATTGACCACCGATACAACTCTACGCGCGCTTGACGTTCGCTTTACCTAGAACAAGTATAAAACTAGAAGTACTTTGTAGGTGTAACGGGATAGGTTTGCAAGAATATAAAGAGCACGTAAATAAAATCTAGGGGCTGTTTAGATAAATACACAATGAAGTTAGTATAGTGAGTTTGGAAAAGTGGTGGTAGGAGTTGTGAAATTGTCCCTAAGCAATTGACTACTTTACTAGACCGATAGCAAGTTTTATGTGGGAGAGGCCACTGCTAGCATGTCATCCCTGACTTGGAATTCTATGCACTTATGATTGGAACTATTAGCAAGCATCCGCAACTAACATTCATTAAGGTAAAACCCAACCATAGCATTAAGATATATTGGTCCCCCTTCAATCCCGTATGCATCAATTTCTATGCTAGGTTGAAGCTTCTGTCACTCTTGCCCTCCAATACATAGTCCTATCAACATATAACTAACCCTATGGTGTGATCCACGCGCGTGCTCATATGATGGGCACGAAAGGACAGCAACATAACCACAAGCAAATTAAACCAATCATAGCAATTCACCAATTACCGATAGCACAACAAAAATCTACTCAGACATCATAGGATGGCAACACATCATTGGATAATAATATGAAGCATAAAGCACAATGTTCAAGTAGAGGGTACATCGGGTTGCGGGAGAGTGGACCGCTGTAGATAGATGGGGGAAGGTGATGAAGATGTTGGTGAAGATGACGGAGGTGTTGGTGTAGACTGTGGTGATGATGATGGCCCCGGCGGCGTTCCGACGCCACCGGGAGAGAGGGGTAGAGAGCCCCCCTTCTTCTTCTTCTTCTTCTTCTTCTTCTTCTTCTTCTTCCTTGACCTTCTCCCTAGATGGGAGAAGGGTTTCCCCTCTGGTCCTTGGCTTCCATGGCATGGGAGGGGCGAGAGCCCCTCCGAGATTGGATCTGTCTCTCTGTCTTTCCCTGTTTCTGTGTTCCTGATTCTGCCCTTTCACCATTTTTTATATTCCCAGAGATCCGTAACTCTGATTGGGATGAAATTTGGACACGATTTTTATCCGGAATTGGCTTTCTTGCGGCGAAAGAAGGGCACCAACCGCCTTACGGAGTGGCCACGAGGGCCCAGAGCATGCCTCACTCCCTGGGGCGCGCCCCTCACCCTCGTGGGCCCCTCGGACATCGTCTCGCGTTGATTCCACTTCCCAAAATTCACATATATTCCAAAAAAATCTCTGTCAGTTTTTATCCTGTTTGGACTCCGTTTGATATGGATTTTCTGCGAAACAAAAAACATGCAACAAACAGGAACTGGCACTGGGCACTGGATCAATATGTTAGTCCCAAAAATAGTATAAAAAGTTGCCAAAAGTATGTAAAAGTTGTAGAATATTGGCATGGAACAATCAAAATTTATGGATATGACGGAGATGTATCAGCATCCCCAAGCTTAATTCCTGCTCGTCCTCGAGTAGGTAAATGATAAAAAAGATAATTTTTGATGTGGAATGCTACCTAGCATAATCTTGATCATGTAATCTAATCATGGGATGAATATTAAGACACGAGTGATTCAAAGCAACAGTCTATTATTTGACATTAAGACAATAATACTTCAAGCATACTAATAAAGCAATCATGTCTTTTCAAAATAACATGGCCAAAGAGAGTTATCCCTACAAAATCATATGGTCTGGCTATACTCCATCTTCACCACACAAAGTATTCAAATCATGCACAACCCCAATGACAAGCCAAGCAATTGTTTCATACTTTTGACGTTCTCAAACCTTTTCAACTTTCACGCAATACTGTTGGAAATATGCCCTAGAGGCAATAATAAAATGGTTATTATTGTATTTCCTTGTTCATGATAATTGTCTATTGTTCATGCTATAATTGTATTAACTGGAAACCGTAATACATGTGTGAATACATAGACCCAAAACATGTCCCTAGTGAGCCTCTAGTTGACTAGCTCGTTGATCAATAGATGGTTATGGTTTCCTGACCATGGACATTGGATGTCATTGATAACGGGATGACATCATTAGGAGAATGATGTGATGGACAAGACCCAATCCTAAGCATAGCACAAGATCGTGTAGTTCGTTTGCTAAAAGCTTTTCTAATGTCAAGTATCATTTCCTTAGACCATGAGATTGTGCAACTCCCGGATACCGTAGGAATTCTTTGGGTGTGCCAAACGTCACAACATAACTGGGTGGCTATAAAGGTGCACTACGGGTATCTCCGAAAGTGTCTGTTGGGTTGACACGAATCGAGATTGGGATTTGTCACTCCGTGTGACGGAGAGGTATCTCTGGGCCCACTCGGTAATGCATCATCATAATGAGCTCAATGTAACTAAGTAGTTAGTCACGGGATCATGCATTATGGAACGAGTACAGTGACTTGCCGGTAACGAGATTGAACGAGGTATTGGGATACCGACGATCGAGTCTCGGGCAAGTAACGTACCGATTGACAAAGGGAATTGCATACGGGATTGCTTGAATCCCCAACATCGTGGTTCATCCGATGAGATCATCGTGGAACATGTGGGAGCCAACATGGGTATCCAGATCCCACTGTTGGTTATTGGCTGGAGAGATGTCTCGGTCATGTCTGCATGATTCCCGAACCCGTAGGGTCTACACATTTAAGGTTCGGTGACGCTAGAGTTGTTATGGGAGATAGTATGTGGTTACCGAAGGTAGTTCGGAGTCTCGGATGTGATCCCGGACGTCACGAGGAGTTCCGGAATGGTCCGGCGGTGAAGATCGATATATTGGACGAAGGGTTTTGGAGTCCGGAAGTGTTCCGGGGTACTGTGCTATGGCCAGATGGCCAGGAAGGTGTTTGGGAGCCCGACAAGTGTTGGAGGGCCTCATGCGCCAAAGGGGAAGGGGAAAACCAGCCCACTAAGGGGTGGTGCGCCCCTCCCAACCCCTCTCATGTAACCAGGAGAGGTGGGGGTGCCTCCCCTAGGGCAGCCGCCCCTCCCGGCTTGGGGGGCAAGTTTCCTAGGGGTGGGGGCGCCCAAACCCATCTAGGGTTTCCCCTGTGGCCGCCACCCCTCCCCTAGGGAACCCTAGGGCGCCTCCTCCACCCCCCTTACCCCTATATATAGTGAGGGAGAGAGAGGGAAGCCACACACCCTTTCCCTGGCACAGCCCTCTCCCTCTCCAACACCTCCTCCTCCTCCGTAGAGCTTGGTGAAGCCCTGCAGAAATACCACAAGCTCCACCACCACGCTGTCGTGCTGACGGAGCTCTCCCTCAACTTCTCCTCTCCCCTTGCTGGATCAAGAAGGAGGAGACGTCCCCGGGCTGTACGTGTGTTGAACGCGGAGGCACCGTTGTTCGGTGCTTAGATCGGATTCGGCCGCGATCTGAATCGCTTAACGACTCCACCGACCGCGTTCTTGCAACGCTTCCGCATCGCGATCTTCAAGGGTATGAAGATGCACTCCCCTCTATCTCGTTGCTAGTTACTCCATAGATTGATCTTGGTGATGCATAGAAAATTTTGAATTTCTGCTACGTTCCCCAACAGTGGCATCATGACCTAGGTCTATGCGTAGTTTCTATGCACGAGTAGAACACAAGTTGTTGTAAGCGTTGATTTTGTTCAATATTCTTACCGTTACTAGTCCTATCTTGTTTCGACGGTATTGTGGGATGAAGCGGCCCGGACCGACCTTACACGTACACTTACGTGAGACAGGTTCCACCGACTGACATGCACTAGTTGCATAAGGTGGCTAGCGGGTCCCGATCTCTCCACTTTAGTCGGATCACATTCGATGAAAAGGGTCCTTATGAAGGGTAAATAGCAATTGGCATATCACCGTTGTGGCTTTATGAGGTAAGAAACGTTCTTGCTAGAAACCCATAGCAGCCACGTAAAACATGCAACAACAATTAGAGGACGTCTAACTTGTTTTTGCAGGGTATGCTATATGATGTGATATGGCCCAAAAGAATGTGATGAATGATATATGTGATGTATGAGATTGATCATGTTCTTGTAATAGGAATCACGACTTGCATGTCGATGAGTATGACAACCGGCGAGAGCCATAGGAGTTGTCTTAATTTATTGTATGACCTGCGTGTCATTGAAAACGCCATGTAATTACTTTACTTTATTGCTAATCGTTAGCCATAGTAGTAGAAGTAATAGTTGGCGAGACAACTTCATGAAGACACGAAGATGGAGATCATGATGATGGAGATTGGTGTCATGCCGGTGACGAAGGTGATCATGCCGCGCCTCAAAGATGGAGATCAAAGGCGCAAGATGATATTGACCATATCATGTCACTTTATGATTTGCATGTGATGTTTGTCATGTTTACATCTTATTTGCTTAGAACGACGGTAGCATAAATAAGATGATCCCTCATAAAAATTTCAAGAAAGTGTTCCCCCTAACTGTGCACCGTTGCGAAGGTTCGTTGTTTCGAAGCACCACGTGATGATCGGGTGTGATAGATTCTAACGTTCGCATACAACGGGTGTAAGCCAGATTTACACATGCAAAACACTTAAGTTGACTTGACGAGCCTAACATGTACAGACATGGCCTTGGAACACAAGGGACCGAAAGGTCGGACATGAGTCGTATAGCAGATACGATCAACATGAAGATGTTCACCGATGATGACTAGTCCGTCTCACGTGATGATCGGACACGACCTAGTTGACTCGGATCATGTATCACTTAGATGACTAGAGGGATGTCTGTCTAAGTGGGAGTTCATTAAATAATCAGATGAACTTAATTATCATGAACATAGTCAAAAGGTCTTTGCAAATTATGTCGCAGCTTACGCTTTAGTTCTACTGTTTAAGATATGTTCCTAGAGAAAATTTAGTTGAAAGTTGACAGTAGCAATTATGCGGACTGGGTCCGTATACTGAGGATTGTCCTCATTGCTGCACAGAAGGCTTATGTCCTTAATGCACCGCTCGGTGTGCTGAACCTCGAGCGTCGTTTGTGGATGTTGCAAACATCTGACACGTTTTGATGACTACGTGATAGTTCAGTGCGTAATGTTAAACGGTTTAGAATTGAGGCACCGAAGACATTTTTTGAAACGTCACAGAACATATGAGATGTTCCAAGAACTGAAATTAGGATTTCAGGCTCGTGCCCACGTCAAGAGGTATGAGACCTCCAACAAGTTTCTTAACCTGCAAACTAAGGAAGAAAAGCTCAATCATTGAGCATGTGCTCAGATTGTCTGAGTACTAAATCACTTGAATCGAGTGGGAGTTAATCTTCCAGATGAGATAGTGATGGTTCTCCATAGTCACTGCCATCAAGCTATTAGAGATTCGTGATGAACTATAACATGTCAGAGATAGACATGATGATCCTTGAGCAATTCGCGATGTTTGACACCGCGAAAGTAGAAATTGAGTAGGAGCATCAATTGTTGATGGTTAGTAAAACCACTAGTTTCAAGAAGGGCAAGGGCAAGAAGGGATACTTCATGAAACGACAAATCAGTTGCTGCTCTAGTGAAGAAACCCAGGGTTGAACCCAAACCCGAGACTAAGTGCTTCTGTAATGAGGGAACGGTCACTGGAGCAGAACTTCCCTAGATACTTGGGAGAAGAGAAGGCTGGCAAGGTTAACAGAAGTATATTGGATATACATTATATTAAATGTGTACTTTACTAGTACTCCTAGTAGCACCAGGGTATTAAGATACCAGTTCGGTTGCTAAGTGTTAGTAACTCGAAGTAAAATAGCTACGGAATAAACGGAGACTAGCTAAAGGTGAGATGACGATGTGTGTTGGAAGTGTTTCCAAGGTTGATGTGATCAAGCATCGCATGCTCCCTCTACCATCGAGATCGGTGTTAAACCTAAATAATTGTTATTTGGTGTTTGCGTTGAGCATAGACATGATTGGATTATGTTTATCGCAATACGGTTATTCATTTAAGGAGAATAATGGTTACTCTGTTTGTTTGAATAACACCTTCAACGGTCTTGCACCTAAAATGAATGGTTTATTGAATCTCGATCGTAGTGATACACATGTTCATGCCAAAAGATACAAGATAGTAATGATAGTACCACATACTTGTGGCACTGCCATTTGAGTCATACTGGTATAAAACGCATGAAGAAGCTCAATGTTGATGGATCTTTGGACTCACTCGTTTTTGAAATGATTGAGACATGCGAACCATGTTTATTGGTATATATGCATGAAGAAACTCCATACAGATGGATCGTTTGGACTCACTTGATTTTGAATCACTTGAGACATGCAAATCATACCACATGGGCAAGATGACTGAAAGGCCTCGCTTTTCGATGAGATGAAACAAGAGAGCAACTTGTTGGAAGTAATACATTTGATGTGTGCAATCCAATGAGTGCTGAGGCACGCAGTGAATATCGTTATGCTCTTCCTTCACAGATGATTTGAGTAGATTCTAAGTATATTTACTTGATGAAACACGAGTCTAGATTATTGAAAGGTTCAAGCAATTTTAGAGTGAAGTTGAAGATCATCGTGGCAAGAGGATAAAATGTCTGTGATATGATCATAGAGATGAATATCTGAGTTACGACTTTGGTACACAATTAATACCTTGTGGAAATTGTTTCATAACTAATACCGCCTGGAACACCATAGTGTGATGGTGTGTCCGAACATCATAAATGCACCCTATTGGATATGGTGCATACCATGATGTCTCTTATCGAATTACCACTATCGTTTATGGGTTAGGCATTAGAGACAACCGCATTCACTTTAAATAGGGCACCATGTAATTCCGTTGAGATGACACCATATGAACTATGGTTTAGAGAAACCTAAGCTATCATTTCTTAAAAGTTTGGGGTTGCGACGCTTATGTGAAAGGTTTTGCCTGATAAGCTCGAACCCAAAGCGGATAAAAGCATCTTCATAGGACATCCAAAACAGTTGGGTATACCTCCTATTTCAGATCCGGAAGCAAAAGTGATTGTTTCTACAAACGTGTCCTTTCTCGAGGAAAAGTTTCTCTTGAAAGAATTAAGTGGGAGGATGGTGGAGACTTGATGAGGTTACTGAACCATCACTTCAACTAGTGTGTAGCAGGGCACAGGAAGTTGTTCCTATGGCGCCTACACCAATTGAAGTGGAAGCTGAAGATAGTGATCATGAAACTTCAGATCAAGTCACTACCAAACCTCGTAGGTCGACAAGGATGCATACTACTTCAGAGTGGTACGTAATCTTGTCTTAGAGGTCATGTTGCTAGACAACAATGAACCTACGAGCTGTGGAGAAGCGATGGTGGGCCCGGATTCTGACAAATGGCTAGAGGCCATAAAATCCGAGAGAGGATCCATGTATAAAACAAAGTGTAGATTTTGGAAGAACTACTTGATGGTCATAAGGCTGTTGGGTACAGATGGATTTTAAAAGGGAAGACAGACAATGATGGTAAGTGTCACCGTTAAGAAAGCTCGACTTGTCGCTAAGATGTTTTCCGACAAGTTCAAGGAGTTGACTACGATGAGACTTTCTCACCCGTAGCGATGCTAAGAGTCTGTTGAAATTATATTAGCAGTTCCTGCATTATTTATGAAATCTTGCGAGATAGGATGTCAAAACATTGTTTCCTCAATGATTTTCTTGAGGAATGGTTGTATGTGATACAACGAGAAGGTTTTGTCAATCCTAAAAGATGCTAACAAGTATGCAAAGCTCCGAGAATCCTTCTAAGGACCGGAGTAAGCATCTCGGAGTTGGAATATACGCTTTGATGAGATGATCAAAGATTTTGGGTTTATACAAAGTTTATGAGAAACTTGTATTTCCAAAGAAGTGAGTGGGAGCACTATAGCATTTCGATGAGTATATGTTGTTGACATATTGTTGATCGTAAATGATGTAGAATTTCTGGAAAGCATATAGGGTTATTTGAAAAGTGTTTTTCAATGGAAAACCTGGATTGAGCTACTTGAACATTGAGCATCAAGATCTATAAGGATAGATCAAAATCGCTTGATAGTACTTTCAAATGAGTATGCACCGTGACAAGATTTTGAAGGAGTTCAAAATAGATCGGCAAAGAGGGAGTTCTTGGCTGTGTTATAAGGTGTGAGTATTGAGTAAGACTCAAGACCTGACCACGACAGAAGAGAGAGAAAGGACGAAGGTCGTCCCCTATGCTTTAGACGTAGGCTCCACAGTATGCTATGCTGTGTACCGCACCTAAAGTGTGCCTTGCCATGAGTCAGTCAAGTGGTACAAGTGTGATCCAGGAATGGATCACAGGACAACGGTCAAGGTTATCCTTAGTAACTAGTGGACTAAGGAATTTTCTCAATTATGGAGGTGGTAAAAGAGTTAAATTAAAGGGTTACGCCGATGCAAACTTTGACACTAATCTGGATGACTCTGAGTAGTAGACCGGATTCGTATAGTAGAGCAGTTATTTGGAATAGTTCCAAATAGCGCGTCGTAGCTACATCTAGGAGATGACATAGAGATTTGTAAAGCACACACGGATCTGAAAGATTCAAACCCATTGACTAATAACCTCTCTCACGAGCGAGATATGATCAAACACAATGGGTGTTGGATTTATTACAATCACATAGTGATGTGAACTAGATTATTGACTCTAGTGGAAGTGGGAGACTGTTGGAAATATGCCCTAGAGGCAATAATAAAATGGTTATTATTGTATTTCCTTGTTCATGATAATTGTCTATTGTTCATGCTATAATTGTATTAACTGGAAACTGTAATACATGTGTGAATACATAGACCAAAACATGCCCCTAGTGAGCCTCTAGTTGACTAGCTCGTTGATCAATAGATGGTCATGGTTTCTTGACCATGGACATTGGATGTCATTGATAATGGGATCACATCATTAGGAGAATGATGTGATGGACAAGACCCAATCCTAAGCATAGCACAAGATCGTGTAGTTCGTTTGCTAAAAGCTTTTCTAATGTCAAGTATCATTTCCTTAGACTATGAGATTGTGCAACTCCCAGATACCGCAGGAACGCTTTGGGTGTGCCAAACGTCCTGGCAATCGGGTGGCTATAATGGTGCACTACGGGTATCTCCGAAAGTGTCTTTTGGGTTGGCACGAATCGAGACTGGGATTTCTCACTCCGTATGACGGAGAGGTATCTCTGGGCCCACTCGGTAATGCATCATCATAATGAGCTCAATGTAACTAAGTAGTTAGTCACGGGATCATGCATTATGGAACGAGTAAAGTGACTTGCTGGTAACGCGATTGAACGAGGTATTGGGATACCGACGATTGAGTCTTGGGCAAGTAAAGTACCGATTGACAAAGGGAATTGCATACGGGATTGCTTGAATCCCCGACATCGTGGTTCATCCGATGATATCATCGTGGAACATGTGGGAGCCAACATGGGTATCCAGATCCCGCTGTTGGTTATTGGCCGGAGAGATGTCTCGGTCATGTCTGCATGATTCCCGAACCCGTAGGGTCTACACACTTAAGGTTCGGTGACGCTAGAGTTGTTATGGGAAATAGTATGTGGTTACCGAAGGTAGTTCGGAGTCCCGGATGTGATCCCGGACGTCACGAGGAGTTCCGGAATGGTCCGGCAGTGAAGATCAATATATTGGACGAAGGGTATTGGAGTCCGGAAGTGTTCCGGGGGTACCAGGCTATGGCCAGCATGACCGGAAGGTGTTTCGGGACACCCGACAAGTGTTGGAGGGCCTCATGGGCCAAAGGGGAAGGGGCAAACCAGCCCACTAAGGGGTGGTGCGCCCCTCCCAACCCCTCTCACGTAAACAGGAGAGGTGGGGGCGCCTCCCCTAGGGCAGCCGCCCCTCCCGGCTTGGGGGGCAAGTTTCCTAGGGGTGGGGGCGCCCAAACCCATCTAGGGTTTCCCCTGTGGCCGCCACCCCTCCCCTAGGGAACTATAGGGTGCCTCCTCCACCCCCTTACCCCTATATATAGTGAGGGAGAGAGAGGGAAGCCACACACCCTTTCCCTGGCACAGCCCTCTCCCTCTCCAACACCTCCTCCTCCTCCGTAGAGCTTGGCGAAGCCCTGGAGAAAAGCACAAGCTCCACCACCACGCCGTCGTGCTGCCGGAGCACTCCCTCAACTTCTCCTCTCCCCTTGCTAGATCAAGAAGGAGGAGACATCCCCGGGCTGTACGTGTGTTGAACGCGGAGGCACCGTTGTTCGGTGCTTAGATCGGATTCGGCTGCGATCTGAATCGTTTAGTGAACGACTCCACCGACCGCGTTCTTGCAATGCTTCCACATCGCGATCTTGAAGGGTATGTTGATGCACTCCCCTCTCTCTCGTTGCTAGTTACTCCATAGATTGATCTTGGTGATGCATAGAAAATTTTGAAGTTCTGCTTCGTTCCCCAACAAATACATGAGCGTGAGCCATGGACATAGCACTATAGGTGGAATAGAATATGATGGTGGAGGTTGTGTGGATAAGACAAAAAGGAGAAAGTCTCACATCGACGTGGCTAATCAACGGGCTATGGAGATGCCCATCAATTGATGTCAATGTGAGGAGTAGGGATTGCCATGCAATGGATGCACTAGAGCTATAAGTGTAAGAAAGCTCAAACTGAAACTAAGTGGGTGTGCATCCAACTTGCTTGCTCATGAAGTCCTCGGGCATTTGAGGAAGCCCATCGTTGGAATATACAAGCCAAGTTCTATAATGAAAATTCCCACTAGTATATGAAAGTGATAACTCAAGAGACTCTCTATATGAAGAACATGGTGCTACTCTGAAGCACAATTGTGGTAAAAGGATAGTAACATTGTCCCTTCTCTCTTTTCTCTCATTTTTTGTTTGTTTTTCTTTTTTTTCCTTTTTTTTGTAGGCTTCTTTGGCATGTCTCTTTTCTTGGGGGGGCTTCTTTGGCCACTTTTATTTTGATAACCTCACATGGGACAATGTTCTAATAATGATAATCATCACACTTTTATTTACTTACAACTCGATACTAGAACAAAGATATGACTCTATATGAATGCCTCCGGCGGTATACCGGGATGTGCAATGATCTAGCGTAGCAATGACATCAAAAAATGGACAAGCCATGAAAAAATCATGCTAGATATCTGACGATCATGCAAAGCAATATGATAATGAATGCTCAAGTCATGTATATGAAGATGATGGAAGTTGCCTAGCAATATATCTCAGAATGGCTATGGAAATGCCATGATCGGTAGGTATGGTGGCTGTTTTGAGGAAGATATAAGGAGGCTTATGTGTGATAGAGCGTATCGTATCACGGGGTTTGGATGCACCAGCGAAGTTTGCACCAACTCTCGAGGTGAGAAAGGGCAATGCACAGTACCGAAGAGGCTAGCAATGATGGAAGGGTGAGAGTGCGTATAATCCATGGACTCAACATTAGTCATAAAGAACTCACATACTTATTGCAAAAATCTATTAGTCATTGAAACAAAGTACTATGCGCATGCTCCTAGGGGTATAGATTGGTAGGAAAAGACCATCGCTCGTCCTCGACCGCCACTCATAAGGAAGACAATCAATAAATACCTCATGCTCCAACTTCGTTACATAACGGTTCACCATACGTGCATGCTACGGGAATCACAAACTTCAACACAAGTATTTCTACAATCCACAACTACCCACTAGCATGACTCTAATATCACCATATTTATATCGCAAGACTATTGCAAGGAATCAAACATATCATATTCAGTGATCTACAAGTTTTATGTAGGGTTTTATGACTAACCATGTGAATGACCAATTCCTGTCATCTCTCTAAATAGATATAAGTGAAGCAAGAGAGTTTAATTCTTTCTACAAAAGATATGCCCACGCTCTAACAAATATAAGTGAAGCAAAAGAGCATTCTACAAATGGAGGTTTTCCATGTGAAGAGAAACATGCAATCCAAACTTCAAATGATATAAGTGAAGCACATGAAGCATTCGATAAAGGCATAATCAAAAGATATAAGTGAAGTGCAATGAGCATTCTATAAATCAACCATGGACTATCTCATACCAGCATGGTGCATCAAAGAAAACTGAAAACTAAATGCAAAAGACGCTCTAAGATTTGCACATATCACATGAACGAAACGAATCCGAAAACATACGGATACTTGTTGAAGAAAGATGGGATGCCTTCCGGGGCATCCCCAAGCTTAGATGCTTGAGTCTCCTTGAATATTTACTTGGGTTGCCTTGGGCATCCCCAAGCTTGAGCTCTTGCCTCTCCTCCTTCTCCTCACATCGAGACATCCTCGATCTTCGAACACTTCATCCACACAAAACTCAACAGAAAGTTTGGTAAGATCCAATAGTATAATAAAGAAAATCACTACTCTAAGTACTATTGAAAACCAATTCATATTTTGTTTTTGCATTGTATCTACTGTAATATAACTTTTCCATGGCTTAATCCACTGATAGAAATCGATAGTTTCATCAAAACAAGCAAACTATGCATCAAAAACAGAATTTGTCTTAAACAGGACAGTCTGTAGTAATCTGAACATTCACCATACCTCTGGTAATCCAAAATTCTGAAAAAATTAGGAAATTAAAATGTATAGAAATACAATGCAAAAAGTTTCAGAACCGTTTGACGTTCCAGTAAAAAATGTAAAATCGCGCACTACATCCAAAGTTTCTGTTTTGCACCGCACAAACCAACAAGCAATGTAAACATCCTAAAGGCAAATGTTGGCACATTATTTTTGTTTTTGAACTTTATAAAAGCACACAACAGAAATAAATGACTCTCTAAAACTTCCGGGTTGTCTCCCTGGCAGTGCTTTCTTTAAAGCCATTAAGCTAGGCATATAGTGCTAAAGTAATGGATCCACCCGGATCCCAAGGTATATCAAAGCCAATTTTAATTAACAATGATTTGTGATTTATTAGTGAGCACAAAGTAACATATATCATGCAACAACAAAGTATAACTCTCTTCCTATGCATCGGCATGTCATAAAAGAACAATTCATGCACACATAGTAAAGGCCAATGCATAGTATGAACAGTTTCTTGCAATTTTATCATATTGGAAACATGGAGAGGCGGAGATGTAGTTCCTCTCTCATAATAATTGCAAGTAGGAGCAGCAAGCACATGCATATTATATCTATCAAAATCATCATGTGTAGTAGTAAAACGCAACCCATCAATATAATCCTTAATAAGGGCAAACTTCTCTGATATAGTGTAGTCGGGAGAATTCAAAAAGATAATAGGACTATCATGCGTGGGTGCAATAGAAAAAATTTCATGCTTAACATAAGGAACTATAGCAAGTTCATCTCCATAAGCATTATTGCATCTTGGCCACAAGCATAGCAAGCATCATCAAAAAGGGATATTTCAAAAGAATCAACGGGATCATAACAATCATCCTTCGGTAAGCACGAAGGGAATTTAAACAATGTATGAGTTGGAGAGTTACTCTCATTAGAAGGTGGGCACGGGTAGCTAATCCGATCTTCCTCCTTTTGTTCTTCGCTCTCCTCATCATCTTTTTCATCCAATGAGCTCACAGTTTCATCAATTTCTTCTTCCATAGACTCCTGCAAAATATTAATCTCTTCTCGGACAGCGGAGACTTTCTCAATAAATTCATCAATATCATAATTGTATTTATAATTCTCATAGCAATATTTAAGGATAGCTAAATTTTCAGGTCTATAAACTGAATCATCAAAATCTTCAAACTCTTTAAACAAAGATTCAATTTCACAAGCACCCTTAAAAGCAACAAATTCTTATATTCGTTCCACATCATAATAATCATATATACCATTAGCATAATAAGCTAAGGTTTCATTATCATTAAATTTGCATGAAAAAGGAAGGTGTGGAGCCTTCATCATAGAGCAACAAGTAATCATGTCTCAATCATAGTTGCCGAGCATACCAATGCAACATATGAATTTGATCCCATAATAGTTTCCCTTTTTGAGTCAAGCGATGATCCCTAAAGTATTCACGTTGATCCAACGTGTCTCCCATTATATAATTGAATGGGGTTTTCTCAGGATAATTAAAGTAGTGCATAATATCTTTCACATAATGAGCATTGAGGGTTTTAGGAGGTTCCCCATCTCCATGAGTAGCAAGTAAACCTAATTTTTTGGTATTTCGTGTTCCATATCCATAACTAAAGACAGAGAACAACTTAGAACAGCAAATAAAATTACTCAGTGATAAAGCAAACAAGCACACGAGAATATTCACCCCGCTTATAACTCCCGACAGCGGCGCCAGAAAAGGTCTTGATAACCCACAAGTATAGGGGATCAATTGTAGCCTCTTTCGATAAATGCAGTGTTGAACCCAACGAGGAGCTAAAGGTAGAACAAATATTCCCTCAAGTTCTATCGACCACCGATACAACTCTACGCGCGCTTGACGTTCCCTTTACCTAGAACAAGTATAAAACTAGAAGTACTTTGTAGGTGTAACGGGATAGGTTTGCAAGTATATAAAGAGCACGTAAATAAAAACAAGGGGCTGTTTAGATAAAGACACAATAAAGTTAGTATAGCGAGTGTGGAAAAGTGGTGGTGGGAGTTGTGAAATTGTCCCTAAGAAATTGACTACTTTACTATACCGATATCAAGTTTTATGTGGGAGAGGCCACTGGTAGCATGTCATCCCTGACTTGGAATTCTATGCACTTATGATTGGAACTATTAGCAAGCATCCGCAACTACTAACGTTCATTAAGGTAAAACCCAACCATAGCATTAAGATATATTGGTCCCCCTTCAACCCCGTATGCATCAATTTCTATGCTAGGTTGAAGCTTCTGTCACTCTTGCCCTCCAATACATAGTCCTATCAACATACAACTAACCCTATGGTGTGATCCACGCGCGTGCTCATATGATGGGCACGAAAGGACAGCAACATAACCACAAGCAAATTAAACCAATCATAGCAATTCACCAATTATCGATAGGACAACGAAAATCTACTCAGACATCATATGCACTACAAAAAAATGCACTTCCGTGATGATACATGTTTGTCACAGTAGGTCGCGATTTTTGTCATGCATGTACATCCATGGCAAATTTATGACAGAATCAAGATAGTCATACCTGTGCTGTCGTAGAAGCGTTCTATGACATTACCAAAATTATCATCACGGAAGTGTCCACTTCCATTACGATAAATCGTGCGTCACAGAAGTGCTTTCGTCAAGGGTGACCGACACGTGGCATCCACCGTAACGGAACACCGTTAAGCTATCGGGTCGGGTTTTCGATCCGATAACCCGTTAACGACCCGACCAATGGGGATTTTCCACGTGTAAAATCATCATTGGCTGGAGGAAACACGTGTCGGCTCACCGTTGGGACAGATGTCATCTGTTCATTGGACCGAAGTCGCCTATGATACGGTGACACGTGGCACGGCCAACAGAGGCCCATTCCTATGAAAAGGCCGGCCCGTTTGACTTGGTCAAAAGGTGGCGGCCCGACCCACGGAAAGCCTATTAACGGCCTGTTCGCATATAGCCCATTTAGAGCCCGCTAACCCAGGGCCCGTTACACCCTATCCAAATTAGGCCCAGTAGCGTCATCTGAGCCGTCCAATATGATTCAGCCCGTTTTCATTTCCCACCCATGTGTGGCCCATGACTTCTTTCGGCCCATACGAGGACCTTTGTAACTCTTGGCCCATTAACGGCCCGTGGTGAAACTGGCCCGTAATGAACAGTGTATCACTTTATACCCATTAACGGCTCGTTATTACATTGGGCCGTTTCCATTAAGTTATCTTCGGCCTTCTCGGGGCCCATTGATTCTTAGGCTCATTTGCGACGATTCGGTTACATACGGCCCGTTACTGTCATTTTCTGCTTGTGGGCCAAATTCAGCCCGTCGTTACAGTCGGCCCGTTTGCGGACCGTTAATATGTTGGGCCGTTTTCATGTCAAAAAAAACCCGCTGGGCTGTTTTCATAGAGTTATCAAATACGGCCTATTAACGGCCCGTTATGGTCCACGAATAGTACAGCCCATGATTGACGAAATGATGATACGCCTCGTAAAAGGCCCATGGATCCTACGGCCTGTATGAGGCCCATGGATAGTACGGCCCGTAGAAGGCCCATGGATCGTATGGCCCGTAGAAGGCCCATGGACCCTAAGGCCCGTATAGAAGGCCGATGGATCCTACGGCCCGTATAGAAGGCCAATGATCCTACAAATGACGAAGGCCCATGGATCATACTGACTGCAGGAGGCCCATGGTTACAACGATCCGTGTGTTGCCATGATTATTTTGGCCTAGTTACCAAAAATAGGCTATTGTGGCCACTAGAAAAACACGAGAAAAATAAGCTGCGGTGATTACAAGCAAACAACTAAACAAGACAATAAGGAAATAAATAAGCAAGCAATTAAGGCTAGCCTATTACCGCTTATTACACATATTACATCCACTTTGGGCATCAAAGTTCGCCACCGGTGCAAATATAGGGAACAAACCAGCATATTACATACCTTTGGCGTCAAAATTGGCCACCGATTGCAAATAAACGCGGCAGCAAAACAAGAGCATAATGAAACAACTTCGGAAGAGCTCAAGAAAGCGTTATCACAGGTATCCACCATGCTGGCAATAAGCTTAGCAAGCTAATTAGCTTTGTCCTGTTTGGCACTAAAATCCTCCAATGCTTGTTGTTGCACCAGAAAGTATGCATCTGAATGCTCCAGGGACTTCCGCAGTCCTTCAGCTTGTAGTTGAGACTCAAGAAACCGAACTGATTCAGACAGTGAGTTTGAATAGCTTGTGCAAGCGGTAGTGGCCGATGCTTTCGAACACTAAACCAAGACAGGACTTTGGGGTTGTCTCATTGTCTTCAAGATAGTCTTCCTTAGCTATTTTATCAGCTTTGTTGGAGACCAACAAGGATGTGTCACTATCCTGAACCTTATCTCGCATTACTTCCTTTACCACTTTGCTTAATAAGGCACTCTTCCCCAATATTATGTCAGATTCTAAAAGAAGAAACAAGCGGACACATAACAAGTTTAGCATGTACTAGTATATGAAACTCATTTCGTGAACCAGTTCATTAGTAAGGTGGACAGGATTAAACTACCAAGTCTTCTATTGCCAAGTACTAGTACATTATAAAAGCATCAAACAAACATATATCTATGTCCTATGGTCCTTTGCATTGTCTTGCCAAATCAAAATAGAGACACTGCTCAAATCATATCAGTTCAAGATAAAGCGGCGGTGAAAGAATACAAAGTGTGGGAAACTACGGCACAACAAGATTTCAGATGGGTACCACGGGTCTACATGTACAACAACACTATTGGCTCTGTTGTGATGCTAGTAATGTGCATGATATGAAAGTCAACTATATACACAATTGAAATTGAAATCAAAAGAGCTATTGATAAGAGCAAATCTGTTAAAGAAACATGCGTGAACATACCTGCTGTGCCATTGGAGTTTCGATTAGATCCTTCAATTTAAAAATAAGTTTGTATGAGTAAATACAGTGATACAAGAGCAAATCAATCATAGTTAAAAAGGCGCGCCTAGGCTCTAGGCGTTGGCAAAACGTATTGCGCATAACTACGCATAATCTATGCATAACTGCGCATAAGCATGCGCTTTGGTCAGTAAAGCGCAAGGCTGTGGCAAAACGCACAATTAACGCCTAACGCTTTTTTGAACTAAGATAGCAATGGAATCATAATTTAGACCAGTTGATCTTCAGGATTAGGCACTTGTTCTACATGAGCAGTACAATAAGACGCAAGAATAACATACTTAAAATAGAAAATGAGCTCATAGACCTTACCACATTCTTGGTTCGGGACCGATCTGAGAACAAAGCGTTCCCGATCATCGTCCGATAAATGTGTCTCGAGGAGAACATAAGGGAATTTGATGAGTTTCTTTGCCGGTGAAGTACGTTTTCTTCAGGTAATTCCGATACTGCCAACAAGCATTCTTGAAGATAGCAGAGGTATTAGCACAGGTTACCTCATCCTGAGTTTCCAAATCGGTCCTTCTCTATAGTGAAAAATGGGAAAATTTGATGTATTATAACCATCATGGAGGTAGGATGTATGGGAATGAAGCAAAGTAATTGCCATGAATAACATTACTTACACATAACTCCTGGACAAACACACCTGAATCGGCATTTTCCTTCATCTTCAGTACAATATTTCCAAGATGGGAAGATATGCACATACAATTTAACAACATCAAATGCGATAGATGCTAAACTACAACTGGCTGGTTGTGCTTCCTCCACAGGATTAGGCGTACTAACTGGTGGAGTTGGGGTTCGCCGTGATAGTACTGGCCCTTTGGGCACTGGAGCTGCCTTACTAACTGCTCTTGTTTGGGAGCTCTGTGGTGGAGATGGTGTTGTGTCAACAGGAACTGGGTTACTATCGGCTGGGGTTGGGGTTAGATTGGGTGAAGCTAGTTCTCTGTCCATCGCAGTAGGGGTACAATCTGCGAGAGTTTAGGTTATGTGTGGTAGGGCTAGTTCTTGTGCATGTACAACCGGGGTGCTATCTCCACCAAGAGGTAGCACTATTTTATTTGAAAACCGTGTTTTTATTCCGCTGAATCTTGGCATCACCGCTCCAATTCAAATGGCTGATAAACAGGAAACATAGTTGAATGTACATACATTGTATGAGAGGCAGATGCAATAGATAGTGTGGAAAAAGAGGGCATGAAATAGTTGACATGTATATTGTTTAACTAAAAGCGGATAGCATGACATATTTTCACATATATGATGTCTATCTAAACTGGATAGCATAGCATAACATAATTCAAAGATATGATGAATAACTAAACATGATCGCATGACATAATTCACCTACATGTTATCTAAGTAATCAGGATCGCATCATTTAATTCACATATGTGATTTATATGCTAAGCAGAGGGCATTCGATATGATGTCTGAACTAAGAACATGGTGTTGAATATTGTGTATATGATGTCTAAACTATGCAATGCAAGACACCGTATGCATGATATGAGCAGTATAACCGTGCCAAGTTAGAGCATACACCTCAGTGAGGGAATAGGACTGGTCATCTGTCTCTGAATCCAACACTGAGGAGCTACCGGGACCCAACAAGAGATCTGCTTCGACAGGTAGCACTGTCTACTCTGAAGGCCTTGTTGTCACTCCAGATTTTTCCATCTCCCACCCAAATGGCTGATTCACAGGAAGAGTAGTTTAATGTACAAACATTGTCGACAAATGGAAATGTAATGAAGAAAAGGATGGGCAAGATATCATTCAAATATATGATGCCTGGTCAACCAGGATGGCATTGCACATTTCACATATATTATGGCTGGCTAAAAGACATGAGACTGCATAATTCCCATATATGATATAGAAACTAAGCAGGTGGCATTACAGAACATGTCTAAACTAAGCGGATGACATATATGATGTCAAAAGTAGGCCTTTGCAAGGCAACATATGCATGATATGACTAACACCATCATGCCAAGGTAGAGCAAACATCTTGGGGGGTAAATAGGAGTGGTCAGCGGCGTCTGAATCCGCCTCAGAACAGATATCTTCCTCTGGATTACAATCTGGATAGGGGTGGAGAGGGTTTGCCATTGAACCCACCATGGAGCGATGTCTGCATGACATTGTATTTCCGCGCAAAACTCTTCTCTTTTTCTCTACATGTTCAGCATGACTGTGTACAATATCTGACATGCATACAAAAAAATATGGTGAGATTATGTAATGAGAGCATGCAGAAATTTAGAGTGATGGTAAAAACCAGCGGATTGACGTTTTTTCGTTGAACCAAAATAGCCCTAATGGATCTACGTGAATGTATAGTAATAAGTGATGCAACAAGTGTACAACCTCTTTGCCGTAGCCGTGTCGACCTCAACATCATTGGGTTGGTCGCTAAAGCAGTTGAGGCAGAGGTGGCTGTCGGAGGTGTGGAGGAAGATATGAGGAATGCAGAGGCGGCGTCCATGGCACTTTGCTCTGTTGTGATGGATGGATTACGTCGTTGGAGCAGCTCCGGTGAGCCATAAGGCGTCAAGGCTGAAGCGACACAAAGGCAGAGACACCGTCAATCTCAAGTGGGATTCTAATAGCATCTCCAATAGATGATGTAAAATGGATGTAAAATTAACATCACCAAAAACCACCTGACTACAACAAATGAGGTAAAAACTGTTGACTCTGAACTTAATTGTCGAAATTGAAATTTACTATGGAATCTGAATATTCTTTGTCGGCTGAGCATAATGGTAGCAGAGAGGCACTTGACATGTAGTTTAGGGAGGGCCTGCAGTTCATCTTCAACATGCACCCCCCTGAGCTGCCTGCCACCACCGTCCGAACCGCCGGCCCCAGCGCCACCTCGTCGCCCCAAAACAACTCGCCACCGCCGCCCCGGCCAGCCCTCTAGGCCCCCACCCCCACCCTGAACCCTAAGATAGATAGTCGGGTACCTCTCCGTGAGCCCCGTCCCAGCTGCGGGTGGTTCTTCCTTAACTCCGGCGAGCCCCCAACCCCTGAAAATTGATCGACCCAAAAGTCGATTCATTCAAGTGTGGCTTAATCGGAGCAGAGCGGCTGAGCGAGGGAGAGCAGCAGCGGCCAGTGGGCGGCCGGCGATCGGCGAGAGCCGGAGCGGCAGCAGATCCGGCTGGTATGGGACGCCGCCGCCGATGGGGCCTCGCCTTTGGGGGAAACCAGTGTGGAGATGTCGCCCGAGCCGGCTTCAAGGTAGCCGCTCCATGGGGGTCGGGATGGAGCACCGTCGGCGCCGGGAGATCGAGTTAAGGAGAAGGTGCGATGCGATGAGTGTACAACCTCTTTGGTGGCGCCGAGTAGGCCTCGGCTTCGTCCGAGGAGTCGGTGAGGATCCTGTGGTTCCGGTGGAGCAGGTTAAGGCGGCGCTGTGGGGATGGAGCAGCCGCGATAGACGAGGCGATCGTCGGAGCAACTCCTTGGAGGTGGAGGACGGGGCGGCTGAACCGGCGGGAGGTTGACGAGGGGCGTCGAGCTGTTGCCTTGGACGACGTCGTCGGGGAAGAGGCTCCGGCTGGGCAGCGGTGACGTGGCGGACGGAGGAGGGTGGGGTTTCGCGGCTGGAGCGGAGAGGTTATGGCGGCCTGGGATTTTGAATGGCAAAAGGGGCGATGGGAGGGTGAAGCATGACTTAGGGGCGCTTGTCCAAAATGTAGGGTGTGTTACAAAAGTACCCCCACCGATTTGAACTAAGCGGCCCTTCGGCTCAAGGTTAGAAGTGGGATTTCGCGTGTCGGGATTTAGCAGCTGGAGGGAGTTTTCGCGCGCGTTGTAATTTCGGGATAGCGAGGCGCGGGTTGTGAAGGCGCCGGTTTTGGGAGCACGATATCTGAATTTTCGGGATATAACAAGACGCGGGTCGAATTTTAGGGACAAGCCTAACGTGTAGTAATATTGTACTCGTGCGTACCAAATCAATTCACACTTCCCTCGACCAAAAAGAAAACGAAAAAAATAAAACTATTCACACCACACAAAGAGAGAGTCTTGCCCCGTTTTACTATACAAATGCTATTCAAAGCTACTCCCTCCTTCCATCTATATAGGCCCTAATGCGTTTTTCGATGCTGACTTTGACCAAATATTAGAGCAATGATATATGACATGCAACTTACACAAAGCACACCGTTAACCCGTGCATGAAAGGTTCTTTCAATGATATAATTTTCACATTGTGCATGTCATGTACTATTAATCTTGTCAATAGTCAAAGGCGGTCTTAAAAATCTCATTACGCCCTATATAGATGGAAGGAGGAGTATGAATCCATGTTATGTCCGATTAAATTTTTTGCTTGCTGTATAATGCATGTAACCTACTCATACCAACATTTTAGTGCATTCCAAATGTCTATACTACGCTGCAATTCGAACTAAATTTGAATTCGTTTCTCTATTTCAATAAGAATCTACAATCATGATTGTTGCCAACTTCAACCATCATAGTTTCCTTGCTATCCGCCAGATATAAATCGGACGGACCTATAATGCAGGATGGCAGGCACACCATCATCAACAACTCCATTTTTTATAAGAGTAGAGATAAAATATATTAAATGTAGTATAACATGTTCATAAACACACCATGTGTATCACCGTTATATATATTCACACATGCGTCGGTTAAAAACACTATGATAAATTCTTCAAATATCCGAATTCGCTTTTTATAATGAAGTATATATGATCTCTATTCATCTTTTACACCCACACAACCCTCTTATCTTTGTAGCTAGCGCTAACTTTCTCTTGTGCATGCACACGCCCGCATCCCTCTCACCCTCCCTCAGCATTCTCTAGCTCCATCGCCCAAATTCGTCTTTTCACTTTAGGTCGTTCACCCATGGTGTGTGTAGGCCCCCCAGCTCCTTCTTTATGGCACACATCGATCGATATGCCTCTCTAGCCAGGTGTGCCTAGCACAAACACAAGCTTCCCCTCTTCTCTTGTCACTGCCCATGCCTCACTCCCACCACTCTTTTCATCGTTCTCGTGCTACACCTCCTCCCAGCTCGATATAGTATGCCTCTCGTACCACCTCCTACATGCATCCCTCTCTCTCTATCCTTCTCCTCGTGCCTCGTTTGCTTCTAACACACACATGCATGTATACCGATCGATCTCCCAACATATACCTAGATCAACTTTAACTACCCCCCCTCATTGATCGACGTACCTCACAAGTTATGTCTCTCCTTTCTCTAACAAAGGGCGATTGATCTTCCTATGTAGTTATGTCTGCTTACCACAGCCACATCGCCCCCCTCATCATTCTTGCATGCCTCCTGACCCGTCTCTCACACGCACGTGCACAGACAACAAGCAGCCATCTCCTCTCTTATTGATATTGCGGGCTTGCCCTCCGTTTGTCTAGCAAGACTATCCCACCATTTGTTAGAAGCAACTCCACTACCACCCCCTCCAACACTCTAGCTCTTTCTCTCTCCCAACCTTATTCCTCTCCTGCACATATGCATGGATGCCGGTCGATCTCCCTTAATACATGAGGCAAATCGATCTCCTTAATACATGAGGTAGGCCTCTCTCCTCCTCCACACATATACCAGCCATTGTACCTCTATAGTTAATTGGGCTTCCCTCTTCCCCCACCACACACTGATAGTCGAGCGCTGCAGGTAGGTATCCATGCCACAGAGACAAACTGCACATGTCCCCTCTGTAACATCCCAAAATTCTAAATTTTGGAATGTTATATTAAATAAATAACTATGCTTGTTTGTCTGATTGTTGGTTTGATTGAATGAGTGAAACTGAATGAAATTTGAAAACTTTTGAAAGTTGAATGAGAGGGAATGAAATGACTTTCCCAAAACTTTCTCCTTTGCCTTTTGGATCTCAATGAATTCAAATTCATTCCAACACCAAAGCCTAGAGTGAAGATGACATGACTTCTTCCATTTTGAAATGAATAGGGTTTTGGAAAAAGAATTGAATTTCATTTGGGAAGTTTTCAAATTCAAAGCTTTATGCAACTCAATGATTTTCATGAGGGAAGATAAAATGACTTCTTCAATTATATGAAATAGGAGTTGGAAGTTATAATGAATCAAGTTGAAAATCATTTGAAGGTGCTTTGGAACCCTCTTTCAAATTTTGAGTTTTGAATTTGAATTTCAAACTTTGGCATGTGGGAAACATTTCAAAAAACTATGCCTGATAAATACTTGATCAAAAGTATGAGAGGAGCAAACATGACACTCCAAAAATATCAGAGGAAAACATTGCCAAAAGATTTGGATTCAAATCTGAATTTTATTTGAATTTGAAAAAAATGGAGTTTTATAAAGTTTGGATTTTGTCTTTGGAAAAATGTTCAAATGATAGGGAATATTCCCCTGATCATTTTGGTATATATATACCCTATATAAAATATTTATAGATTCTGTTTTATTTCTGTTTTAGTTTTATTTAAAAAAAATAAAAATAAAGAAAAACTCCCCAGGCGCCAGCCAGGCCCCCTGGCCCAGCCAGTGAAGCCCCATCGGTAGGCCCACCAGGCGGCCCAAGCCAGCCAATGAGCAATGAGCCGACCGACCCCTCCCCTCGCCCGAAACCTCTCCGGCTCGGTCGACCGACCGAGACCGCGCCCCCGCTCCCCCCCGGGCCCGCCCCATCTTCTTCCCCTCGCCCGCCTCTCCGCACTTGGGAGATCGCCGGTTCCCGACGGATCCGGGATCCGATCCCCTCCCGATCGCCCCCGTTGCAGGCCGAGGCCCCCGCCTATATAAGTCGTCGCCCCGCACCCCATTTCCCCCCCTAGCCCCTCGCCGGACCCCCTCTTCCTCTCACCCGCTTTCATGAGCCCGAACCTCCGCCGCCGCCATTTTAAATGCCGCCGTCGCCCTACACCCTCCGAGCTCGCCCTGACTCCACAGACGCCTCCCGAGCCTCGTCACTTTCCCGCCCACTCACTCCGCTGCCCTCCCCACGACCGGAGCCGTCACACTCGCCACCGCCCGCCCCGCGCCGTCGGCGCCGGTGAGTCACCGAGACCTCCCCGCCGTCCGATCCCCAATCTATGGTGTAGATTAGACCCCAGAAGAATCTGGCGTTTTAATAAAACCGCCCGGTTCGACCGGTTTAGTCCGGTTAGTTTTTAAGTTAGGGTTTTATTTTTTTTTGCCGGCCCGACTCGTTTAACCCTAGCCCGTTTAGTTTATATTACGCTCAGTGCGTAGTTTAGGCCCATTAGGCCCTTTTTATTTAAATTCGTTTTCTGTTTTAACAGAATAGTTTCTGTTTTGAAAAATTCATATCTTTTATTCTGTTTAATATTTTTAGGTGATTCTTTTTTTGTTGGTTTGCAAATTTTCTGTAGTTTCTGTAGAATATATATTTAGCTATGTTAAAATTAATTAAAATTGCTTTAATTTAGTTTTAGTCAGAATAGCAAATCTGCTATAACTTTAGTTAGAAAAATTATTTTTGCATGATTCTTTTTGTCACCACTTTATTTTGACATTGCCAAACCCTAGAAATTAATTTGGGTATTTTAGGATTAATAAATAATTAGTTCTAAGCAGAATCCTATTAATCCTAATTAATTAGCTAGTTGCTGTTTTCCTAATATATTAATTAGTAAACTAATTTATTCTTAACTTGTGATTAGTTATTCTAGGTTAGTTTCTGTCATTCTAGTAGATGAACTTTTATTTAGAATTAATAAAAGTTTTAAATTATTTTCTTAATAGAAATTGGATTAGGCCTAAAATGAGTTTTATAATAGCTTTTTAATTAATTCTTTTTGCTCCTAGTTGCTTAGTGAAACCTTTTCTGTTAAGTTAACCTAAAACCATGATTAGATTAAATTAAGGAATTTTTGTTATATAAAAACTATTTTTGTTATTGTTTGGAATAGGAAAAACTTTGAATTGGTTTTCTTTGAGTTTTTCTTTTGGATTTGGTTTGGTTGTTTTGTTGTGTTATGTTGCTATTGTTATGTTATTGTGTTAAGTGATGTTATGCTATGTGCTTATTATAGCTATTGTTTGCCTCGGTAGAATTTCCGAGTGCGAAGATTGCTACTCTGAAACCCTAGTTTTTCGAAGATCGTCAACCGAGCAAGTTCACTTTGACCATGCTTTCATACCTATATTTTATTACATTTAGTGACATCTTTGCAACCACCCCTCGGTAGTGATATTGAAATTCTTGTAGTTGAGTAGTATGCATGAGGTAGGAAGCCATCACCACATTACCAAACCGGGCGATATTTTATTTTAATGCTACGCTATAGTAGACGGGGTTTGGTATGAGTGCACGAGAGTGGTGTGAAGAAGGAGGATTCTACGTCAATGGCGACAACTCCATGATGGAATCTGCAAGGACTGCATCTTCAAGACCTCAAGACTTCAAGACTCGAGGCAGAATTCAATACACACTCTTTGGGTGAAGGACGGTTGTGGGCACCTGGAGAACCCAGTGGTTGGCGGGATGCATGGAGAAGCGCCATGACATCTTGCGGAAAGCTTCACCCAGACTCAAAGAGGCGGAAGAATACTTCATGCCGGAAGCTTACTGTGCAACCGCAAGTCATTATGGGCTCGCTTGGTTGACCTTAGTGGTGACTCTGGCTGGGGCCGGTACTAGCGGATGTAGAACTACGGTAGGATGGGATGAGTACGGACGGTGGTCGAGGAACTCTTCGAAGACCATGTTTGATCGTCTTGTTCTCAAACACCCACGAAGTGCGAGAGCGTAAAAGAGGATCGAATCTTGCGGGTAAAGTGTACAAACCTCTGCAGAGGGTTTAAACCTAATCGATTAGCCGTGTCCCGATTCACGGACAATTTGAGCATCTGGACTTGGATCTATCTCGGAACTCTCAACACCGGATTGATAACTTAATTGTGGGCAACTTATGATGATTTTGGGCTATGAGACATCGGTTGGTGGAACCATGTCATGATAGAAAACTCCATAGTACAGACTTCATTTATTCCTTTGATGTAGGGAAAATAAAATCAGCTTTTATGCAAACAAAACTCAGAATCTGAGCCACAAAGCCAAATTGCATATAGTATAGTTTTACCATCTGTTTATTCATGTTGTGATCTTGCCGGTACATTCAATGTATCTTGACCTACGGCTGCAACGTATCATGTTGCGAGATATTTCCTCGACGAGTAAGAGTTACGATACGAGGTTACGGTCTACACTCAACTTTGCCGATGGCGTTGATGGGACTCCACACCCGATTACTTGTTTCCGCTGAGTATTATGAGGTATATATCATTTTACGTTATTTATGCATGTGATTGCACTTTGATATATACATTGATGTCTTGTGTGTGCGACATCTTGATCGAGGATGTACGATAACACGAAGGCTTGACCGTCTGAGGTCGGGTCGCTCTGAAGATGGTATCGAGCACATGTTGGTATGGGGCGTGACCCTAGAAACCGGAAAGCCTTAGGACAGGATATCTCAAAAACTTTATTTACAAAAAGACTCTTACTTCTCATCTTTTCTGAATTTATCAAATAGACCCTCTCACCTCAAATAGTTAGAATATACCCCTTATCCTTTGATCACCGGAGGATCAATGAAGGCGCTCAAGAAGGATTTGATATCGGAGAACTGATGACCCCTTGAGTAAAGAGGATTTCACCATGTATTAGAAGCTACAACAGTTGAAGACTCCGAAGATTTGAAGTTCTAAAGAAATATTTGACCTTTAGAAGACCAAACCCCTGTTACACACTTAAGTTAGATGCGACGATGTGTGAGCTGTCATTTGTTTGATGTTTTTCCGACAGCCACAAAGTAAAACTTGTTTCATCAAAAAAAAACTATTGATTGTATTGTGTGTATATCCCTCCCCACCTCTCTCTCATCTCACCCTAAAACCCTTGAACCCCATAGATGATGAATGAAGTTGGACTGATATTCTCTAGACCGAAGACTCGGTAGGAGGCGTAGCTATGGATCTGAGAACATGGAGAATCACTTGAGAACAATTTGGTTTCAAGGAAGTATGAGGTCCAATCGCTCTTGATTACTTTGAAGGAAGTGCATAACACAGTGGAAAATGCATCAAGCCATACAAGGATGTAGCAGACAAAAACTTGGGAAGAATTCAAGAAGACTCTCTTGAGGTCCCGTCTTATCCGGAAGCACTACGATAACCCGAAGAAGAAACCTTGTGCCTGCAAGATTTGCGGAAAAATAGGACACACCCAGGAGGAACACAAGGATGGATGCCCTCATTGTGAGGAAAATCACCCGGTGAGGAATGCCCAACTAGTCAAGTGACTTGTTTCTTGTGTGAAGGAACCACCCACTACCCGACTCGGTGTCACATTTACCCCATGGCGCAACAAACTATTCAGGAGCGGGGAAGAAGGAATGAAAGAAGCCCTCCAAGAAGTTATGAAAGAACACATGACGAATGAAAGTGTTGGCGACACGGATGGAGAAGGTCTCGACAGATTTTACTCCAATGCCTGCTATTCATGTGGAGAAGAAGGACATTTTTCACGATTGCACCAAGGAAAGAAAGGAGTATCCGGGATATTTCCGGCAATGATGAAGTTTGACCCTCTGGAGATAGAAACTCTGATCATTACGAGAATTCCGGGAAGAGAAAAAGAAGGCAACCGAGAACAACACAATTTTTGCAGAGAAGGACCTAAGTCATATCACTTGTTACAGGTGCAAGGATTTAGGTCATTTCGCTAGTAAATGCCAGAAAAGAAGCCAAGAATCCAAGGAGCCCGCATAATCACAGAGAAGCCCGAGACATGTCGGAAGTCATTTGTTTTTCGCTGCAAGAAGGCAGGACATTATGCTACTAAATGTCACAACAAGATGAAAGCTGGAGTTGAGTAGTTGGGATTTTAATATTGGAAACAAGAGTAGTAGAAAGCAATTTCATTTTCATGAGTTCAATGAGCTGAGTTATGTAATGGGTGCTCGAGTTTGTAATGGATTCATGAAATCAATAAAGTTAAGGTGACGTGTTTTCATATGTTTAATTGTATGAGTTGTTACTCTGTGAACAAAGATTTTGACCATTTTCGAGGATATGAGAAATATGGTCTATGGATGGATTTGTGAATTTCATTTTAAGGGTGAAATTACCCTATGAAGAACACTAGACCAATGGAAATGGAAATGTGTCCCACAGGTTGGAGTTTGGAAAAAAAAAATGAGTTGAAGTTTTATCTTTGATATGATGGTATTAAGAAATGAGATGTTATTGGATTTAAAGGATGTGTAATATGGAACAAGAGAGTTACCCCAAGGATGAGTTAAAGCTGCACTAGTGTTGAAGTGGGCCATAACCCACAGTCCCAAGAATTAATAAGGATCAAGTACACACTGGATAAAGAAATTTTGGGAATAGTCTACGATTTGATCAACCGTCGATTCGTAGGAGGTTACGCAAATACCTGAGAGTGGTGAAGTTACGATATTTGTTTGTTCAGATTGCAGAAACCATGGATTTACTCGAACCCAGTTCGAGAACAAGAGAAATTCTGCAATGCCTGTGAGTATGACCGAGTGTTAGAATACGAGATTCGCTAAACCTTATACAGGGTAATGATCTGGGTGCGGAATGGATTGATCACCATACCGACTTACTCGTATCTTTCACTCCTGCTATTTGGAATGGTAAATCTGAGAGACTTACCCATAGTAAAGTGACGACGCTCGTTGAAGCCTTGCTTAAGCCTTAGAGTGGTATGATGATAAACCCATATACATGGCAGTTGTTGCCAAACGTAGGTTATACGGTGAGGTTCAACCCGGACCCGTTTCCTGCGGGAGAAACCATGAATTGTCGACCACCATGAGATTTTCGATAGTTGTTTAGTATTGGCGACAGACCCGTCGAGATATGAAGACCAGTCTCGGAAGAACCTTACCATGATGAAATGACACATGATATTGTGGAAAGAGTTATGCCCCTCTGGGAGGAGTATCAGTAAAGGATTCATACCGAAGATATGAGAAGACCGACACCGCCAACCCTAAGGATGAAGTACATGAGTTTTGTCGGAACATAACCATGCTTCTAAGTGTGGTAGCACTCTAGACCATACCGATCCATGGATTTGCTAGAAGACCCCAACCCCTAACCTTTTCATTCTAGCCTCTTCGAATCTCGAGGACGAGATTCATTTTAAGTGTGGTAGGTTTGTAACATCCCAAAATTCTAAATTTTGGAATGTTATATTAAATAAATAACTATGCTTGTTTGTCTGATTGTTGGTTTGATTCAATGAGTGAAACTGAGTGAAATTTGAAAACTTTTGAAAGTTGAATGAGAGGGAATGAAATGACTTTCCCAAAACTTTCTCCTTTGCCTTTTGGATCTCAATGAATTCAAATTCATTCCAACACCAAAGCCTAGAGTGAAGATGACATGACTTCTTCCATTTTGAAATGAATAGGGTTTTGGAAAAAGAATTGAATTTCATTTGGGAAGTTTTCAAATTCAAAGCTTTATGCAACTCAATGATTTTCATGAGGGAAGATAAAATGACTTCTTCAATTATATGAAATAGGAGTTGGAAGTTATAATGAATCAAGTTGAAAATCATTTGAAGGTGCTTTGGAACCCTCTTTCAAATTTTGAGTTTTGAATTTGAATTTCAAACTTTGGCATGTGGGAAACATTTCAAAAAAACTATGCCTGATAAATACTTGATCAAAAGTATGAGAGGAGCAAACATGACACTCCAAAAATATCAGAGGAAAACATTGCCAAAAGATTTGGATTCAAATCTGAATTTTATTTGAATTTGAAAAAAATGGAGTTTTATAAAGTTTGGATTTTGTCTTTGGAAAAATGTTCAAATGATAGGGAATATTCCCCTGATCATTTTGGTATATATATACCCTATATAAAATATTTATAGATTCTGTTTTATTTCTGTTTTAGTTTTATTAAAAAAAATAAAATAAAGAAAAAACTCCCAGCGCCAGCCGAACCCCAGCCGGCCAGTGGCCCCATCGGCCCGGCCCAGCGGCCCAAGCCCAGCCAACCCAGCGAGCCAGTGAGTCGACCGACTCCTCCCTCGCCTGAAACCTCTCGGCTCGATCGACCGAGACCGCCCCTCTCCCCCATCGCCAGTGGGCCCCATCTTCTTCCCCTCGCCCGCCTCTCCGCTTTTGCCGAGATCGCCGGATCCGACGGATCCGGGATCCGATCCTCCCGATCGCTTCCCGTTGCAGGCGAGGCCCCGCCTATATAAGTCGTGCGCCCCCATTTCCCCCCTAGCCCCTCGCGGACCCCTCTTCCTCTCACCCGCCATGGGAGCCGAACCTCCCGCCGCCATTTTCGTCGCCGTCGCCCTACACCCTCCCGAGCTCGCCCGACTCCACCAGACGCCTCCCCGAGCTCGTCCGCACCCGCCCGGCCACTCCGCCGCCCTCCCCGACGACCGGAGCCGTCGGTACACTCGCCACCGCCGCCGCCGCCGCCGTCGAGCGCCGGTGAGTCACCGGAGACCTCCCCCGCCGTCCGATCCCCAATCTATGGTGTAGATTAGACCCCAGAAGAATCTGGCGTTTTAATAAAACCGCCCGGTTCGACAGTTTAGTCCGATTAGTTTTTAAGTTAGGGTTTTATTTTTTTTTGCCGGCCCGACTCGTTTAACCCTAGCCCGTTTAGTTTATATTACGCTCAGTGCGTAGTTTAGGCCCATTAGGCCCTTTTTATTTAAATTCGTTTTCTGTTTTAACAGAATAGTTTCTGTTTTGAAAAATTCATATCTTTTATTCTGTTTAATATTTTTAGGTGATTCTTTTTTGTTGGTTTGCAAATTTTCTGTAGTTTCTGTAGAATATATATTTAGCTATGTTAAAATTAATTAAAATTGCTTTAATTTAGTTTTAGTCAGAATAGCAAATCTGCTATAACTTTAGTTAGAAAAATTATTTTTGCATGATTCTTTTGTCACCACTTTATTTTGACATTGCCAAACCCTAGAAATTAATTTTGGTATTTTAGGATTAATAAATAATTAGTTCTAAGCAGAATCCTATTAATCCTAATTAATTAGCTAGTTGCTGTTTTCCTAATATATTAATTAGTAAACTAATTTATTCTTAACTTGTGATTAGTTATTCTAGGTTAGTTTCTGTCATTCTAGTAGATGAACTTTTATTTAGAATTAATAAAAGTTTTAAATTATTTTCTTAATAGAAATTGGATTAGGCCTAAAATGAGTTTTATAATAGCTTTTTAATTAATTCTTTTTGCTCCTAGTTGCTTAGTGAAACCTTTTCTGTTAAGTTAACCTAAAACCATGATTAGGTTAAATTAAGGAATTTTTGTTATATAAAAACTATTTTGTTATTGTTTGGAATAGGAAAAACTTTGAATTGGTTTTCTTTGAGTTTTTCTTTTGGATTTGGTTTGGTTGTTTTGTTGTGTTATGTTGCTATTGTTATGTTATTGTGTTAAGTGATGTTATGCTATGTGCTTATTATAGCTATTGTTTGCCTCGGTAGAATTTCCGAGTGCGAAGATTGCTACTCTGAAACCCTAGTTTTTTCAAGATCGTCAACCGAGCAAGTTCACTTTGACCATGCTTTCATACCTATATTTTATTACATTTAGTGACATCTTTGCAACCACCCCTCAAGAGTGATATTGAAATTCTTGTAGTTGAGTAGTATGCATGAGGTAGGAAGCCATCACCCTGTTACCAAACCGGCGATATTTTATTTTAATGCTACGCTATAGTAGACGGGGTTTGGTATGAGTGCACGAGTGGTGTGAAGAAGGAGGATTCTCGTCAATGGCGACAACTCCATGATGGAATCTGCAAGGACTGCATCTTCAAGACCTCAAGACTTCAAGACTCGAGACAGGAATTCAATACACACTCTTTGGGTGAAGGACGGTTGTGGGCACCACTGGAGAACCCAGTGGTTGGCGGGATGCATGGAGAAGCGCCATGACATCTTGCGGAAAGCTTCACCCAGACTCAAAGAGACGGAAGAATACTTCATGCCGGAAGCTTACACGTGCAACCGCAAGTCATTATGGGCTCGCTTGGTTGACCTTAGTGGTGACTCTGGCTGGGGCGGTACTAGCGGATGTAGAACTACGGTAGGATGGGATGAGTACCGGACGGTGGTCGAGGAACTCTTCGGAAGACCATGTTTGATCGTCTTGTTCTCAAACACCACGAAGTGCGAGAGCGTAAAGAGGGATCGAATCTTGCGGGTAAAGTGTACAAACCTCTGCAGAGGGTTTAAACCTAATCGATTAGGCGTGTCCCCGATTACGGACAATTTGAGCATCTAGACTTGGATCTATCTCGGAACTCTCAACACGGATTGATAACTTAATTGTGGGCAACTTATGATGATTTTGGGCTATGAGACATCGGTTGGTGGAACCATGTCATGATAGAAAACTCCATAGTACAGACTTCATTTATTCCTTTGATGTAGGGAAAATAAAATCAGCTTTTATGCAAACAAAACTCGAATCTGAGCCACAAAGCCAAATTGCATATAGTATAGTTTTACCATCTGTTTATTCATGTTGTGATCTTGCGGTACATTCAATGTCTTGACCTACACGGCTGCAACGTATCATGTTGCGTATATTTCCTCGACGAGTAAGAGTTACGATACAGGTTACGGTCTACACTCAACCTGCCGATGGCGTTGATGGGACTCCACACCCGATTACTTGTTTCGCACGAGTATTATGAGGTATATATCATTTTACGTTATTTATGCATGTGATTGCACTTTGATATATACATTGATGTACTGTGTGTGCCAGCATACTGATCCAGGGATGGCACAGTAACACAGAGGCTTGACCGTCTGAGGTCGGGTCGCTACACCCTCTCACGTTCCAGTAGGCCAGCCACTCTATATCTTTGACGTGGACACACACAAATTCTATGGCACCCTTTATCGATCGCGCGCGCACACACACACATCATCCCTCTTTTTGATTCTATGGACATCTCAAGCCGATGATACCTCCACTCTCTTCTCGTGGATCGCCCCCTCTATATATATGTTATATCCAGGACTCTATTTCACACACATTGCATATGTTACATTTTTTGATTGACCCCCCCCCCCCAAAAAACTCTCAAGAACCCACACACTATATCTCTCTAGGTTTGTATCTCTCACACAACCCCACGTAGGTGGTGTACGTATTCAAGAAGAGAATAGGTGCACCGTACGCGTACTCACGCTTCGTGCCCAGCCACACCAGCGGGTACATGGTGGAGCTCATTTCTTTATGAAATGGCAGCCCACGTGCTAATTTGAGCGCTGTGGCGGTTGTTTACCTAGGTAGGTCGTGTACCACGCCTTTGCATGAAACAAAGTTCGACTTGACACGTTGCGCGTTATTTTTAAATAAATTTATAGCGCTCAATGGAACGCATTACCGCAGAATATAAAAGCGATTTTTATGGAGAAAAAGGTAGTCCGCTCACTATATACAATGGAGCCTTGCGTGCACGGTTTGTCGCTCTTGAGTATCTCACACAAGGCTGCGGTGGACTCTCTCTCTCTCACCGTTGGTCACTGATCCGGCGCATCCCGTCCGCCGGGGAAAGGAGTGCGGTGGCCTCTCTCTCTCACCCTTGGTCACCGATCCGGCCGCATCCCGTCCGCCGGAAAGGGAGGAAGTGCATCGTTCTCTGTTCGACGGTGTCGAAAGCACGTCGATCTGCGGTACACGCCGTTCTCTCGACCAAGCTCGTGGCGGCGGAGGCCTCGCCACCTTTCGCATGATTCCGCCGCCCGCTCACCTAGTTACATCCCGACGACCTCCAGGTATCCCCTCCGGCCTTGCTCCACTGCCCGTCTTCCCACGTCGCTGCATGTGGATCTTCCAAGGTCTTTGCCCAAAACATAGCTCGTCCAGCATACTTTCCATATTGCATTCTCATCCTCACACCGTTTTACACAAACACAACCGTGTTGTTATCTTCCATTAGGGCAAGGAATATGCTTCTTTTTTGTCATCGCATGTGTCATCAACTGTTATTGGCCAGTAATTGTTTCCTTTCTACCTCTTTTTGGCAAACAGGGCTGTCCATTTCACCTCGTTGCTATTGCGACCTTTTGGTGAACTGCACAAATCACTTTTTTCTTAAGAGTGTTTTGTGCAGTTGTACTAAAATGTCACATGGGCAACGTCTCTACATTTCAGTGCGACTGCACAAAGGGATATTGGTTTTGCTCTATCCTCCTCATCCAACTCCGAGCCTAATCTTCTCCAACTAGTTAGTCTTAAGAGAGACTGCAAAGGTAACCACCAAAGCTTATTTGAGTGTGATTTGTCTAGTGATTATTTACATCCGCACGTCATATCTTAGGTGGAGGCTACCAACGCCATGCCAAAACATTTATTCAAGAGCACGCAAAGCTTCTGTATCATTTTCTTGACAGATAGGAGAGAAACAACAGTACATACACCTACAAGAGAGAAGAGAGAGGCATCACACTAGGTATGAGAAGAGCAAAGAGGGATAAAACGGAGTGCAAAGCTCTCCAAGCTCAAACTCCGTCAGGGAAGGCAAAAAGACGAGATATATAGAGCATGTAGACCGCGTCACAACCAACGCTAGAACCCTCCATTGCATGAACACGACTTTTGCCTAAAACATAAGGGGAGGCCACGACAAAACAATTCCCAAATCCCAATATCTTTTGGTGAGGCTAAATTTCACTTGACTTTGGCTCAGTTATAAGTCTAAGCCAGGTAATGTCAACATTTTTTCTTTTCTCTTAAGGAAATCACTTTGTTTCCACTAGCTGATAATACGCGCTCATAAGCCACCTCCTTATGACGCGTGTCCCACATGGGCATCATCACGCCTTATCACGTGCCTTACATTTCCCACCGTAGAATCTTATCCCCTCCTCCTCTCTTCCTACCGTCTCATTCCCATCTCACCAAGGCAGCAAGCAAGACACGGTTATGTACCTTGAGACGTCGGAGGCGATGCCCAACCGCGCCATGCTGCGAGATTCCGCCACACCGCCGCTCCAATGCTACAGGAGGAGGCTCCGCCGGCAAGTGGCGCTGGCTGCGACACTGCTAGGCAGTGGCTTGGCTGCTGCTAGCCCGCACGAGCTGCTCCATGGGGCAGGCAACGACCACTAGTGACGCCCCTGTGCTCCAAGTTCCAAAAGCACCGAGGCCCCGACGAGCATGTGGAATCAAGCTGTCGCAAGCCCAGTGTCGACAAACGTAGCATCACAGCCCCCGCAGCCGATGAAGGAAATATGCCCTAGATTCAATAATAAAGTTGTTATTTATATTTCCTTATATCATGATAAATGTTTATTATTCATGCTAGAATTGTATTAACCGAAAACTTAGTACATGTGTGAATACATAGACAAACAGGGTGTCACTAGTATGCCTCTACTTGACTAGCTCGTTGAATCAAAGATGGTTAAGTTTCCTAGCCATAGACATGAGTTGCCATTTGACTAACGGGATCACATCATTAGAGAATGATGTGATTGACTTGACCCATTCCGTTAGCTTAGCACTTGATCGTTTAGTTTGTTGCTATTGCTTTCTTCATAACTTATACATGTTCCTATGACTATGAGATTATGCAACTCCCGAATACCGGAGGAACACTTAGTATGCTATCAAACGTCACAACGTAACTGGGTGATTATAAAGATGCTATACAGGTGTCTCCTATGGTGTTTCTTGAGCTGGCATAGATCGAGATTAGGATTTGTCACTCCGAGTATCAGAGAGGTATCTCTAGGCCCTCTCGGTAATGCACATCACTATAAGCCTTGCAAGCAATGTGACTAAAGAGTTAGTTGCGGGATGATGCATTACGGAACGAGTAAAGAGACTTGCCGATAACGAGATTGAACTAGGTATTAAGATACCGTCGATCGAATCTTGGGCAAGTAACATACCGATGAAAAAGGGAACAACGTATGTTGTTATGCGGTTTGACCAATAAAGATCTTCGTAGAATATGTAGGAACCAATATGAGCATCCAGGTTCCGCTATTGGTTATTGACCGGAGATGAGTCTCGGTCATGTCTACATAGGTCTCGAACCCGTAGGGTCCGCACGCTTAACGTTCGGTGACGATCGGTATTATGAGTTCATGTGTTTTGACGTACCGAAGGTTGTTTGGAGTCCCGGATATGATCACCGACATGACGAGGAGTCTCGAAATGGTCGATACATAAAGATCGATATATTGGATGACTTTGTTTGGACATCGGAATGGTTCCGAGTGAGTTCGGGCATTTACCGGAGTACCGGGAGGTTACCGGAATTCCCCGGGGAGTACATGGGCCTTAATGGGCATTAGTGGGAGAGAGGAGGAGCCGGCCAAGGTGGGGGTGCGCCCCCAAAGCCCAATCCGAAGGCGGGAGGGGTTCGCCCCCCTTTCCTTCTCCCTCTCTCCTCCTTCCTTCCTCTCCTACTCCAACTTGGGAAGGGGGAATCCTACTCCCACCGGGAGTAGGACTCCCCCCTTGGGCGCGCCATAGAGGGCGGGCCCTCCCCCTCCTCCACTCCTTTATATGCGGGGGAGGGGGGCACCCCGTAGACACACAAGTTGACAGTTGTCTTAGCCGTGTGCGGTGCCCCCCTCCACAGATTTCCACCTCGTTCATATCGTTGTAGTGCTTAGGCGAAGCCCTGCGTCGGTAGCTTCATCATCACCATCATCACGCCGTCGTGCTGACGAAGCTCTTCCTTGACACTCAGCTGGATCTAGAGTTCGCGGGACGTCACCGAGCTAAACGTGTGCAGATCGCGGAGGTGCCGTACTTTCGATACTAGGATCGGTCGGATCGTGAAGACGTACGACTACATCAACCGCGTTGTCATAATGCTTCCGCTTTCAGTCTACGAGGGTACGTACACAACACTCTCCCCTCTCGTTGCTTTGCATCACCTAGACGGATCTTGCGTGTGCGTATGATTTTTTTTGAAATTACTGCGTTCCCCAACAGTGGCATCCGAGCTAGGTCTATGCGTAGATGTTATATGCACGAGTAGAACACAAAGAGTTGTGGGAGATAATAGTCATACTGCTTACCAGCATGTCATACTTTGGTTCGGCGGTATTGTTGGATGAAGCGGCTCAGATCGACATTACGCATACGCTTACGCGAGACTGGTTCTACCGACGTGCCGCTGCAATTGGCTAGTGGGTGTCTGTTTCTCCAACTTTAGTTGAATCGAGTGTGACTACGCCCGGTCCTTGTTGAAGGTTAAAACAACAAACTTGACAAAAAATCGTTGTGGTTTTGATGCGTAGATAAGAACGGTTCTTGCTAAGCCCGTAGCAGCCACGTAAAACTTGCAACAACAAAGTAGAGGACGTCTAACTTGTTTTTGCAGGCATGTTGTGATGTGATATGGTCAAGGCGTGATTATATAAATTTTTGTATGAGATGATCATGTTTTGTAACACGTTTATCGGCAATCGGCAGAGTCATATGGTTGTCGCTTTATTGTATGAAATGCAATCGCCATGTAATTGCTTTACTTTATCACTAAGCGGTAGCGATAGTCGTAGAAGCAATAGTTGGCGAGACGACAATGATGCTTCGATGGAGATCAAGGTGTCAAGCCGGTGACGATGGTGATCATGACTGTGCTTTGGAGATGGAGATCAAAGGCACAAGATGATGATGGCCATATCATATCACTTATATTGATTGCATGTGATGTTTATCCTTTATGCATCTTATTTTGCTTAGATCGGCGGTAGCATTGTAAGATGATCTCTCACTAAATTTCAAGGTATAAGTGTTCTTCCTGGTTTGCACCGTTACAAATGTTCGTCGTGCCGAGACACCACGTGATGATCGGGTGTGATAAGCTCTACGTTCACATACAACGGGTGCAAGCCAGCTTTGCACATGCAGAATACTCTGGTTAAACTTGACGAGCCTAGCATGTGCAGATATGGCCTCGGAACACTGACACCGAAAGGTCGAGCGGGAATCATATAGTAGATATGATCAACATAGTGATGTTCACCATTGAAAACTACTCCATCTCACGTGATGATCGGACATGGTTTAGTTGATATGGATCACGTGATCAACTAGATGATTAGAGGGATGTCTATCTAAGTGGGAGTTCTTAAGTAATGTGATTAATTGAACTTTAATTTATCATGAGCTTAGTACCTGATAGTATTTTGCATGTATATGTTGTTGTAGATAAATGGCCCGTGCTGTTGTTCCGTTGAATTTTATTGTGTTCCTTGAGAAAGCTAAGTTGAAAGATGATGGTAGTACACGGACTGGGTCCGTAACTTGAGTATTATCCTCATTGTTGCACAGAAGAATTACGTCGTGGAAGCACCGCGAGGTGCCAAACGCGCTGCAGGAGCAACGCCAGATGTTATGAACGTCTGGCAGAGCAAAGCTGATGGCTACTCGATAGTTCAGTGTGCCATGCTTTACGGCTTAGAACCGGGACTTCAACGACGTTTTGAACTTCATGGAGCATATGAGATGTTCCAGGAGTTGAAGTTAATATTTCAAGCAAATGCCCGGACTGAGAGATATGAAGTCTCCAATAAGTTCTACACCTACAAAATTGAGGAGAATGGTTCTATCAGTGAACATATACTCATAATGTCTGGGTACCACAACCACTTGACTCAACTGGGAGTTAATCTTCCTGATGATAGTTGTTGGGGAACGCAGTAATTTCAAAAAAAAATCGTACGCACACGCAAGATCCATCTAGGTGATGCATAGCAATGAGAGGGGAGAGTGTTGTCTATGTACCCTCGTAGACCGAAAGCGGAAGCGTTTAGTAACGCGGTTGATGTAGTCGAACGTCTTCGCGATCCAACCGATCCAAGTACCGAACACACGGCACCTCCACGATCTGCACACGTTTAGCTCGGTGACGTCCCTCGAACTCTTGATTCAGTTGAGGCCGAGGGAGAGTTTCTTTAGCACGACGATGTGGTGACGGTGATGATGAAGTTACCGGCGCAGGGCTTCGCCTAAGCACTAAGACGATATGACCGAGGTGTAAAACTATGAAGGGGGGCACGGCACACGGCTAAGAATAACTTGTGTGTCCTAGGTGCCCCCTCTCCCCACATATATATAGGTTGGAGGGGGGAAGAGGCAGCCTTAGGGCGCCCCCAAGTAGGCTGAATCCTACTTAGGGTGCAAGCCCAATTCGCCCCCCTTCCTTATTTCAGCATATGGGAAGGAAAGAGAAGGGGGAAGAGAAGGAAAGGGTGGAGGCCGAACCCTCCTCCTTCATTCCTTCTTCCCCTTCCTTTCCTCCTACTCCTATTCAGCCTAGGAGGGGCGCACCAGCCCACCAAGGGCTGGTCTTTCCCTTGATACGTCTCCAACGTATCTATAATTTTTTATTGCTCCATGCTATATTATATTCTGTTTTGGATGTTTAATGGGCTTATTTATACACTTTTATATTATTTTTGGGACTAACCTATTAACCCAAGGCCCAGTGCAAATTGCTGTTTTTTTGCCTATTTCATCATTTCACAGAAAAAGAATATCAAACGGAGTCCAAACGGAATGAAACCTCGAGAGCGTGATTTTTGGAACAAACGTGATCCAGAGGAATTGGAGTGGACGTCAAGAAACATACGAGGAGGCCATGAGGCAGGGGGCACACCTACCCCCCTGGACGTGCCCTCCACCCTCGTGGGCCCCTGGTGGCTCCACCGCCCTACTTCTTCCTCCTATATATACCTACGTACCCCGAAACCATCAAGGAGCACCATGAAAACCTAATTCCACCTCCGCAACCTTCTGTACCCGTGAGATCCCATCTTGGGGACTTTTCCGGCGCTCTGCCGGAGGGGGCATCGATCAAGGAGGGCTTCTACATCAACACCATAGCCTCTCCGATGATGTGTGAGTAGTTTACCACAGACCTTCGGGTCCATAGTTATCAGCTAGATGGCTTCTTCTCTCTCTTTGGATCTCAATACAAAGTTCTCCTCGATCTTCTTGGAGATCTATTCTATGTAACTCTTTTTGCGGTGTGTTTGTCGAGATCCGATGAATTGTGGGTTTATGATCAAGATTATCTATGAACAATATTTGAATCTTCTCTGAATTCTTTTATGTATGATTGGTTATCTTTGCAAGTCTCTTTGAATTATCAGTTTGGTTTGGCCTACTACATTGATCTTTCTTGCAATGGGAGAAGTGCTTAGCTTTGGGTTCAATCATGCAGTGCTCGATGCCAGTGATAGTAGGGGAAACGACACGTATTGTATTGTTGCCATCAAGGATAAAAAGATGGGGTTTATATCATATTGCTTGAGTTTATCCCTCTACATCATGTCATCTTACCTAATGCGTTACTCTGTTCTTATGAACTTAATACTCTGGATGCATCTTTGGATAGCGGTCGATGTGTGGAGTAATAGTAGTAGATGCAGGCAGGAGTCGGTCTACTTGTCACGGACGTGATGCCTATATACATGATCATGCCTAGATATCCTCATAATTATGCACTTTTCTATCAATTGCTCGACAGTAATTTGTTCACCCACCGTAATACTTATGCTATCTTGAGAGAAGCCACTAGTGAAACCTAAGGCCCCCGGGTCTATTTTCCATCATATTAATCTTCCGTCAAAAAGCTATTTCTGTCGCCGTTTATTTTGCTTTCTTTACTTTTAGTCTTTATCATAAGAATACCAAAAATATTATCTTATCATCTCTATCAGATATCACTTTTGCAAGTGGCCGTGAAGGGATTGACAACCCCTTTATCGCGTTGGTTGCAAGGTTCTTATTTATTTGTGTAGGTACGAGGAACTTGCGTGTGGCCTCCTACTGGATTGATACCTTGGTTCTCAAAAACTGAGGGAAATACTTACGCTACTTTACTGCATAACCCTTTCCTCTTCAAGGGAAAACCAACGCAGTGCTCTAGAGGTAGCATCCCTCACTTGGCCCAATAGGCCCATAACTTTGCCGGGGGTTGCCCGGAACTCCTTCCGGTGACCCCATATCACTCGAAACACTTCCGTTGTCCAAATATCATTTCCTATATATGAATCTTTACCTCTCGACCATTTCGAGACTCCTCATCATGTCTGTGATCTCATCCGGGACTCCGAACAACCTTCGGTACATCAAATCACATAAATCATAATACAAATCATCATCGAACGTTAAGTGTGCGGACCCTACGGGTTCGAGAACTATGTAGACATGACCGAGACACATCTCCGGTCAATAACCAATAGCGGAACCTAGATGCTCATATTGGCTCCTACATATTCTACGAAGATCTTTATCGGTCAAACCGCATAACAACATACGTTGTTCCCTTTGTCATCGGTATGTTACTTGCCCGAGATTCGATCGTCGGTATCATCATACCTAGTTCAATCTCATTACCGGCAAGTCTCTTTACTCGTTCCTTAAAGGATCATCCCACAACTAACTCATTACTCACATTGCTTGCAAGGCTTATAGTGATGTGCATTATCGAGAGGGCCCAGAGATACCTCTCCGACAATCAGAGTGACAAATCCTAATCTTGATCTATGCCAACTCAACAAACACCATCGGAGACACTTGTAGAGCATCTTTATAATCACCCGATTCACGTTGTGACGTTTGATAGCACACTAAGTGTTCCTCCGGTATTCGGGAGTTGCATAATCTCATAGTCATAGGAACATGTATATGTCATGAAGAAAGCAATAACAATAAACTAAATGATCATAGTGCTAAGCCAACGGATGGGTCTTGTCCATCACATCATTCTCTAATGATGCGATCCTGTTCATCAAAACACTTGTCTATGGCTAGGAAACTTAACCATCTTTGATTAACGAGCTAGTCAAGTAGAGGCATACTAGGGATACTCTCTTTGTCTACGTATTCACACATGTACTAAGTTTCTAGTTAATACAATTCTAGCATGAATAATAAACATCTATCATGAAATAAGGAAATAAATAATAACTTTATGATTGCCTCTAGGGCATATTTCCTTCAGTCTCCCACTTACACAAGAGTCAATAATCTAGTTCACATCGCTATGTGATTTAACACCAATAGTTCACATCACCATGTGATTAACACCCATAGTTCACATCGCCATGTGTCTACTAGAGTAATCTACATCGCCATGTGATTAAGACCCAAAGAGTACTAAGGTCTGATCATGTTTTGCTTGTGAGAGAAGTTTAGTCAACGGGTCTGCCAAATTCAGATCCGTATGTATTCTGCAAATTTCTATGTCTACAATGCTCTCCATGGAGCTACTTTAGCTAATTGCTCCCACTTTCAATATGTATCCGGATTGTGACTTAGAGTCATCCAGATCGGTGTCAAAGCTTGCATCAACGTAACTTTTTACGACGAACTCTTTATCACCTCCATAACCGAGAAATATTTCCTTAGTCCTCTAAGGATAATTTTGACCGCTGTCCAGTAATCTACTCCTAGATCAAAATTGTACTCCCTTGCCAAACTCAGGGAAAGGTATACAATAGGACTGGTACACAACATGGCATAATTTATAGAACCTATGGCTGAGGCATAGGGAATGACTTCCATTATCTCTCTATCTTCTGCCATGGTCGGGCTTTGAGTCTTACTCAACTTCACACCTTGCAACACAGGCAAGAACTCTTTCTTTGACTGTTTCATTTTGAACTAATTCAAAAACTTGTCAAGGTATGTACTCATTGAAAAACTTATCAAGCGTCTTGATCTATCCCTATAGATCTTGATGCTCAATATGTAAGTTGCTTCACCGTGGTATTTATTTGAAAAACTCTTTTCAAACACTCCTTTATGCTTTCCAGAAAATTCTACATCATTTCCGATCGACAATATGTCATTCACATATACTTATCAGAAAGGCTGTAGTGCTCCCACTCACTTTCTTGTAAATACAAGCTTCACCGCAAGTCTGTATAAAACTATATGCTTTGATCAACTTATCAAAGTGTATATTCCAACTCCGAGATGCTTGCACCAGTCCATAGATGGATCGTTGGAGCTTGCATATTTTGTTAGCACCTTTAGGATTGACAAAACCTTCTGGTTGCATCATATACAACTCTTCTTTAATAAATCTATTAAGGAATGTAGTTTTGTTTATCCATTTGCCAGATTTCATAAAATGCGGCAATTGCTAACATGATTCAGACAGCATAAGCATCGCTACGAGTGAGAAAAACTCGTCGTAGTCAACACCTTGAACTTGTCGAAAACCTTTTGGCGACAAGTCGAGCTTTGTAGATAGTAACACTACCATCAGCGTTCGTCTCCGTCTTGAATATCCATTTATTCTCAATGGCTTGCCGGTCATCGGGCTATTCCACCAAAGTCCATACTTTGTTTTCATACATGGATCCTATCTCAGATTTCATGGCCTTAAGCCATTTCGCAGAATCTGGGCTCATCATCACTTCCTCATAGTTCGTAGGTTCATCATGGTCAAGTAACATGACTTCCAGAACAGGATTACCGCACCACTCTGGTGCGGATCTTACTCTGGTTGACCTACGAGGTTCGGTAGCAACTTGATCAGAAGTTTCATGATCACCATCATTAGCTTCCTCACTAATTGTTGTAGGAATCACTGGAACTGATTTCTGTGTTGAACTACTTTCCAATAAGGGAGCATATACAATTACCTCATCAAGTTCTACTTTCCTCCCATTCAATTCTTTCGAGAGAAACTCCATCTCTAGAAAGCATCCACTCTTAGCAACAAAGATCTTGCCTTCGGATCTGTGATAGAAGGTGTACCTGAGGGAGTCCTGGACTAAGGGGTCCTCGGGCGTCCGGCCTGATATCCATGGGCCGGACTGACGGGCCGTGAAGACATGAAGACCAAAGACTATGTCCGTGTCCGGATTGGACTCTACTTAGCGTGGAAGGCAAGCTAGGCGACCTATTATGAAGGTTTCCTCCTATGTAACCAACCTCATGTAACCCTATATCTCTCCGGTGTCTATATAAACCGGAGAGCATAGTCTGGATAGGACAGATTCATGACCATATACTCATAGGCCAGACTTCTAGGGTTTAGCCATTACGATCTCGTGGTAGATCAATGTTGGAAATATGCCCTAGAGGCAATAATAAAATGGTTATTATTATATTTCCTTGTTCATGGTAATTGTCTATTGTTCATGCTATAATTGTATTAACTGGAAACCGTAATACATGTGTGAATACATAGACCACAACATGTCCCTAGCAAGCCTCTAGTTGACTAGCTCGTTGATCAATAGATGGTCATGGTTTCCTGACCATGGACATTAGATGTCATTGATAGCAGGATCACATCATTAGGAGAATGATGTGATGGACAAGACCCAATCCTAAGCGTAGCACAAAGATCGTGTAGTTCGTTTTCTAAAGCTTTTCTAATGTCAAGTATCATTTCCTTAGACCATGAGATTGTGCAACTCCCAGATACCGTAGGAATGCTTTGGGTGTACCAAAGCGTCACAACGAATCGGGTAGCTTTAAAGGTACACTACAGGCATCTCCGAAAGTGTCTGTTGGGTTGGCACGAATTGAGACTGGGATTTGTCACTCCGTATGACGGAGAGGTATCTCTGGGCCCACTCGGTAATGCATCATCGTAATGAGCTCAATGTGACTAAGTAGCTAGTCACGGGATCATGCATTACGGAACGAGTAAAGTGACTTGCCGGTAACGAGATTGAACGAGGTATTGGGATACCGACGATCGAATCTCGGGCAAGTAACGTACCGATTGACAAAGGGAATTGTATACGGGATTGCTTGAATCCTTGACCTCGTGGTTCATCCGATGAGATCATCGTGGAACATGTGGGAGCCAACATGGGTATTCAGATCCCGCTGTTGGTTATTGGCCGGAGAGATGTCTCGGTTATGTCTGCATGGTTCCTGAACCCGTAGGGTCTACACACTTAAGGTTCGGTGACACTAGAGTTGTTGTGGGAAATAGTATGTGGTTACCGAAGGTAGTTCGGAGTCCCGGATGAGATCCCGAACGTCACGAGGAGTTCTGGAATGGTCCGGCGGTGAAGATCGATATATTGGACGAAGGGTATTGGAGTCCGGAAGTGTTCCGGGGGTACCAGGCTATGGCCAGCATGACCGAAAGGTGTTTCGGGAGACCCGACAAGTGTTGGAGGGCCTCATGGGCCAAAGGGGAAGGGGCAAACCAGCCCACCAAGGGGTGGTGCGCCCCCCACACCCTTTCCCACGTTACTTGGGGAGGTGGGGCGCCTCCACCTGGCTTGGGAGGCAAGCCTCCACCTGCTTGGCTTGGGGAGCAAGTCTCCCTAGGATTTTCTCTAGGGAGATCCAATCCGCTTGGCCGCCGCCCCCTAGGGGAAACCTAGGGCGCCTCCCCCTCTCCCCTTGCCCCTATATATAGTGGAGGGGTGGGAGGGCAGCCGAACCTCTTCCCTAGCGCAGCCCCCTTCCTCCTCCAACACCTCTTCCTCCTCCTCCTCCATAGTGCTTTGTGAAGCCCTGCCGGAGAACCACGAGCTTCATCGCCACCACGCCGTCGTGCTGCTAGAGTTTTCCCTCAACTTCTCCTCTCCCCTTGCTGGATCAAGAAGGAGGAGACGTCCCCGGGCTGTACGTGTGTTGAACGCGGAGGCGCCGTCCGTTCGGCGCTAGATCGGATCTTCTGCGATTTGAATCACCGCGAGTACGACTCCATCAACCGTGTTCTTGTAACGCTTCCGCTTAGCGACCTTCAAGGGTATGAAGATGCACTCCCTCTCTTGTTGCTAGAAACTCCACAAATTGATCTTGGTGATGCATAGAAAATTTTGAATTATTGCTACGTTCCCCAACAGTGGCATCATGAGCTAGGTCTATGCGTAGTTTCTATGCACGAGTAGAACACAAGTTGTTGTGGGCGTCGATTTTTTCAATTTACTTGCCACTACTAGTCTTATCTTGATTCGGCGACATCGTGGGATGAAGCGGCCCAGACCGACCTTACACGTATGCTTACGTGAGACAGGTTCCTCCGACTGACATGCACTAGTTGCATAAGGTGGCTAGCGGGTGTGTGTCTCTCCCACTTTAGTCGGATCGGATTCGATGAAAAGGGTCCTTATGAAGGGTAAATAGCAATTGGCATATCATGTTGTGGTTTTGACGTAGGTAAGAAACGTTCTTGCTAGAAAACTATAGCAGCCACGTAAAAACTTGCAACAACAATTAGAGGACGTCTAACTTGTTCATGCAGCATATGTCGTGTGATGTGATATGGCCAAAGGATGTGATGAATGAAATATATGTGATGTATGAGATTGATCATGTTCTTGTAATAGGAATCACGACTTGCATGTCGATGAGTATGACAACCGGCAGGATCCATAGGAGTTGTCTTAATTTATTGTATGACCTGCGTGTCATTGAATAACGCCATGTAATTACTTTACTTTATTGCTAAACCGTTAGCCATAGTAGTAGAAGTAATAGTTGGCGAGACAACTTCATGAAGACACGATGATGGAGATCATGGTGTCATGCCGGTGACGATGATGATCATGGCGCCGCGATGATGGAGATCAAAAGGAGCAAAATGATATTGCCCATATCATGTCACTATTTGATTGCATGTGATGTTTATCATGTTTTTACATCTTATTTGCTTAGAATGACGGTAGCATAAATAAGATGATCCCTCATTAAATTTCAAGAAAGTGTTCCCCCTAACTATGCACCGCTGCGAAGGTTTGTTGTTTCGAAGCACCACGTGATGATCGGGTGTGATAGATTCTAACGTTCGCATACAACGGGTGTAAGCCAGATTTACACATGCGAAACACTTAGGTTGACTTGACGAGCCTAGCATGTACAGACATGGCCTCGGAACACAAGAGATCGAAAGGTCGAACATGAGTTGTATAGTAGATACGAGCAACATGGAGATGTTCACCGTTGATGACTAGTCCGTCTCACGTGATGATCGGACACGGTCTAGTCGATTCGGATCATGTATCACTTAGATGACTAGAGGGATGTCTATCTAAGTGGGAGTTGATAACCCACAAGTATAGGGGATCGCAACAGTTTTCGATAAGTAAGAGTGTCGAACCCAACGAGGAGCTAATGGTAGAACAAATATTCCCTAAAGTTCTATCGACCACCGATACAACTCTACGCACACTTGACGTTCGCTTTACCGGAAACAAGTATGAAACTAGAAGTACTTTGTAGGTGTTTTTGGATAGGCTTGCAAGAAAGTAAAGAGCACGAAAATAAAACTAGGGGCTGTTAAGGTAAAGACACAACTAAAGTAAATATAGCGAGTATGGAAAAGTGGTGATAGGAGTTGTGGAATTGTCCCTAGGCAACTGACTATGTTACTAGACCGGTAATCACTATTGCAATTCTATTTGAGGGAGAGGCATAAGCTAACATACTTTCTCTACTTGGATCATATGCACTTATGATTGGAACTCTAGCAAGCATTCGCAACTACTAAAGATTCATTAAGGTAAAACCCAACCATAGCATTAAAGTATCAAGTCCCCTTTATCCCATACGTAAACAACCTACTTACTCGGGTTTGTGTTTCAGTCACTCACGCAACCCACTATAAGCAAATCATAAACATAGTGCAAACCCTACAACGGGAATCCCTCACGCTTGCGCGACACGGAGGGCACAATAGGACAGCACCAATAAAAAAATATGCAACTCAAACCAATCCTAGCAATTCATCAGTCACCGATAGGACAATGGAAATCCACTCAGACATCATAGGATGGCAACACATCATTGTATAATAATATGAAGCATAAAGCACCATATTCAAGTAGAGGGTACAACAGGTTGCGGGAGAGTGGACCGCTATAGATAGAGGGGGGAAGGTGATGGAGACGTTGGTGAAGATGGCGGTGGTGTTGGTGAAGATCGTTGTGATGATGATGGCCCCCGGCGGCATTCCGGCGCCACCGGAAGCGAGGGGGAGAGAGCCCCCTCCTTCTTATTCTTCCTTGACCTTCTCCCTAGATGGGAGAAGGGTTTCCCCTCTGGTCCTTGGCTCCCATGGCTTGGGAGGCGCGAGAGCCCCTCCGAGATTGGATCTATCTCTCTGTTTCCGCGTTCTATTCTGGCTCTGTTTCACCGTTTCGCATATATATGGAGATTCGTAACTCCAATTGGCTTGAAACCTTCGCCGTGATTTTTTTCCGAATATTATCTTTCTTGCGGCAAAAGAAGAGCATCAACTGCTTTACGGTGGGCTCACGAGGGTAGGCGGCGCGCCCAGGGGGAGGGGCGCGCCCCCCTGCCTCGTGACCACCTCGGGCACCGTCTCGCGTGGATTTTTCTTCTCAAACTTTCCATATTTTCCAAAAATAAGCTCCGTCCGTTTTTATCCCGTTTGGACTCTGTTTGATATGGATATTCTGCGAAACATAAAACATGCAACCAGACGAGGAGGCGGCCTTTGGGCATTGGATCAATATGTTAGTCCCAAAAATAATATAAAAAGTTGCCAAAAAGTATATGAAAGTGAATAATATTGGCATGGAACAATCAAAAATTATAGATACGACGGAGACGTATCAGGAGTTCATTAAATAATCAGATGAACTTAATTATCATGAACATAGTCAAAAGGTCTTTGCAAATTATGTCATAGCTTACGCTTTAGTTCTACTGTTTAAGATATGTTCCTAGAGAAAATTTAGTTGAAAGTTGATAGTAGAAATTGTGTGGACTGGGTCCGTAAACTGAGGATTGTCCTCATTGCTGCGCAGAAGGCTTATGTCGTAAATGCACCGCTCGGTGTGCCGAACCTCGAGCGTCGGTTGTGGATGTTGCGAACATCTGACATACACGTTTTGATGACTACATGATAGTTCAGAGCGTAATGCTAAATGGTTTAGAATTCAGGCACCAAAGATGTTTTTGAAACATCGCATAACATATGAGATGTTCCAAGGACTGAAATTGGGATTTCAGGCTAGTGCCCACGTCAAGAGGTATGAGACCTCTGACAAGTTTCTTAAGCCTGCAAACTAAGGAGAAAAGCTCAATCGTTGAGCATGTGCTCAGATTGTATGAGTACTACAATCGCTTGAATCGAGTGGGAGTTAATCTTCCAGATGAGATAGCGATGGTTCTCCAAAGTCACTGCCACCAAGCTACTAGAGCTTTGTGATGAACTATATGAGGGATAGATATGATAATCCTTGAGCTATTCGCGATGTTTGACACCGCGAAAGTAGAAATCAAGTAGGAGCATCAATTGTTGATGGTTAGTAAAACCACTAGTTTCAAGAAGGGCAAGGGAAAGAAGGGATACTTCATGAAACGGCAAATCAGTTGCTGCTCTAGTGAAGAAACCAAGGTTGAACCCAAACCCGAAACTAAGTGCTTCTGTAATAAGGGGAACGGTCACTGAAGCAGAACTACCACTACAAAAAAAGACACATCCGTGACATTTCGGGCCGAACGAATTTTTTTTCTGTCATACATATGACACTTCTATGACGATAATTGTGACAAAACCTGGTATCATCATAGATGTGGTGGGTTCCTACTTCTATGACAAAAAATCATGACAGAAAATGGGCTTTTCGTCTTGGGCGGGCCGGCGACGCAGCTGCATGACATTCTTTGGGCCGTCCATGACGGAAAAAACCGTGGTAGAAGCGAGGGGGAGGAAAATTTCAAGGAGTTGCCGGTTACGGTGGGAGGTCGGGGGCGGAGCAATGCACGTTTCTCTTGTACGTCTGTGGCGTGTGTGCGGCGTTAGCTCTAAGCGAAGCGGCGGCGTTGGGCTCTAACTAAACCCGGCGATTACCTGCGAACTACAGCGTTCTTGAACCCGGCGATCGATCGATGGCTGTTAATCGAACCCGATGGAGCGATTCCTCGCTCTGTTGCTAATCAAGCTGATCGATCTTGCCTGCTGGGATGAGCGATTGGCGTTGCGGGGGGTTGGATGAGCGATGGCGGTGGCGTTGCCTCTGGATGAGCAGGAACCCGTGGTGTGGAGGGCTGGATGAGCGATGAAGCGGTGGAGGGGTGGCCGTGGAGGGTGGTTGAACAGGACCCCATGGTGTGGAGGGCTGGATGAAGCGATGAAGCGGTGGAGGGGTGGTTGAGCGATGGCCCGGTGGAGTAGCGCGGTGGAGGCTGGATGAACAGGAGCCCGTGGAGGCTGGAGGAGGTCGACGGTGGAGATGAACAATATCCCGTGGAGTCCGTTTTGCGATGCGCCACACCCTCCCCCGTTTCGACCGTAGCACTCCAACACAAGTCTGTTTCGTCCGTTTTACGGTACACCACACCCCTCGCGATGAACAGGACCCCCGTTTCGACCGTAGCGCTCCAACACAAGTCCGTTTCGTCCGTTTTGCGGTACGCCACACCCCTCCCGATCAACAGGACCCCCGTTTCGATCGTAGGAGGTCTGTTTCCTCCGTTTTGCGGTACGCCACACCCCTCCCGATCAACAGGACCCCCGTTTCGACCGTGGCCGGTCGAACACAAGGCCGTTTCCTCCGTTGTGCGGTACGCCAGGCCTCGTTTCCATCGCCTGTTCCGTCCAAGCCCTCCCGATGAACACGACCACGCATTCCGTTCCGACCCAGCCGGTTGGATCCCCATGAACACAACGACGACACTGTTTCTCCGTTCCGACCCAGCCATGTACGTATGCGCGATATGCGTTAGAGAACCTACCCGTATGTACGTACATGGCCGTATTTTCTTTCTTGCACCCTCGCGGTTGTACGTACGTGTACATGCTACGTGCGCGCCTCTACTACGACACGTGCGCGCCTCTACATTCACCAGTATATATATGCATACCGTTCGCGACCGTAATGACAACGCTACATACGCTTCGACCAGGTGGGTCCCGACCGCCGAGCACTTCCTTGCGTCGACGATGTAGCTGGTGGGTCCCCGGCGATCGAGAGGGGCGAATCGTTTTTTCAGGTGCACTTCCTTGCGTGCGAAGATGTAATTGGTGGGTCCCAGCAGCGAGGAAACATTTTTTCGCTAAATCGGTGGCCCGTCCGGTGGGTCCCCGGCCGTCGGTGGAGGAATAATTATTTTGCGGCGTAATAAGGAGGCACTTCCTTCTTGCCGTGGACCCGGTATCGGCCTCTCCACGTACAATCCACGTCCGATGGAAGCCATTCCTTGACCACCTTGACCACGCCACGCCGAGAGCACCAGGGCGGTGGACGACGGCGAGGCCTAGGAAGGGGATGACGCGGAGCCGGGGAAGACGCGGCAGTGGACGCCCACGCGTAGAGGAGTATGAGGGTTCACTCGTTCGGCTGCGGTGTGAAGCTGTCGTCACCGCAGAATAACAGGGGGTGTAGGTGCGTAGAGGGATGGCCTGGCCAGCGGTGGGAGTGGTAAGGGGCGGTGAGGCCTCTGCGGCATCACAGCCGGCCACGGGCGGCAGGAGCAGGCGGCACGACCGGCGCTGCTTTGGGCGGCTGGAGCAAGAAGACCAGAGGTTGAAGAAGCACTACGGCCGTTGGATGGACATCGTACGGTCACTGGAGCTAGAATCGTTCATATATTGACTAAAGTTGACAAAGGCCTCCGTCCCAGTCAACTTAGTAGGCCCACAAGTCAGCCTCCCACCAAGGTTGGTCCCAGCTAGCAGGGGGTATTCATTTTTTTGTGCGTAATAAGGAGGCACTTCCGGTGGGTCCGAGCTGACAGCGGGGGGAACGTTTTTTCGCGAAATACGGTGGCCCGTCCTGTGGGTCCCAGCAGTCAGGGGGAAACGTTTTTTTCGTGAAATACTGGTGACCCGTCCGGTGGGTCCCTGCTGTCAGGTGGAGGAATAATTATTTTCCGCGTAATAAGGAGGCACTTTCTTGCGGCTGTCGTGGACCCAGCTGTCAGCCTCTCCACGTACAGTACTCTTCCGATGGAAGTCGGTCGTTAACCACATTGACCACGACGCGCCGAGAGCACCACGGCGGTGGATGACGGCGAGGCCTAGGAAGGGGACGACGGGGAGCCGGGGCAGACGCGGCAGTGGAAGCCCGCGCGGAGAGGAGTACGAGGGTTCACTGGTTCGGCTGCGGTGTGAGGCTGCCGTCCGCAGGGCTTTGGCCAGCCGGTGGGAATAGTAGGGGCGGTGAGGCCTCAGCGGCTGCAAACCGCCACGGGAGGCGGGAGCATGCGGCACGACCGGCGCTGCTTTGGGCCGGAGCAAGAACACCAGAGGTTGAAGAAGCACTACGGCCGTTGGATGGCCATCGTCACGGTCACCGGAGCTAGAATCGTTCATATTAACTAAAGTTCACAAAGGCCCGTTCGATCAACTTAGTAGGCCCACAAGTCAGCCTCCCACCATGGTGGGTTCCAGCTAGCAGGGGGAGTATTCATTTTTTTGTGCGTAATAAGGAGGCACTTCCGGTGGGTCCGAGCTGACAGCGCTGGGAATGTTTTTTTCACGAAACACGCTGGCCCATCCGGTGGGTCCCAGCAGTCAGGGGGGAAACGTTTTTTCCGCGAAATAAGGTGGCCCGTCCGGTGGGTCCCTGTTGTCAGGTGGAGGAATAATTATTTTGCGCATAATAAGGAGGCACTTCCTTGCGGCCGCCTGGACCCAGCTGCCGACCTCTCCACGTCTGATACTCTTCCGATGGAAGTCGGTCGTTGACCACGTTGACCATGCCGCGCCGAGAGCACCAGGGCGGTGGTCTAGACTACGGCGAGGCCTAGGAAGGGGACGAGGCGGAGCCGGGGAAGACGCAGAAGTGGTAGCCCGCGCGGAGAGGAGTACGAGGGTTCACTGGTTTGGCTGCCGTCGCCGCAGAATAACAGGGGGTGTGGGTGAGTAGAGGGATGGTCTAGTGAGCGGTGGGAGTAGTACGGGGCGGTGAGGCCTCCGCGGCATCACAACCGGCCACGGGAGGCAGGAGCACGCGACACGACCGGCGCTGCTTTGGGCGGCTGGAGCAAGAAGACCAGAGGTTAAAGAAGCACTACGGCCGTTGGATGGACATCGTACGATCACTGCAGCTAGAATCGTTTATATTGACTAAGTTGACAAAGCCCTTGGTACACGTCAACTTAGTAGGCCCACAACTCGGATTTGGCAGAGAACATATAGCCCATTTGCGATTTGTAAGAATGTACAGCCCATTTTCAATTCTAATGGAATTTACTACAGCCCATTTACGGGTTTGTTAAAAGTACAGCCCAACTTCTAGGTAGGACAACGATTAATAATTTCAAACAACCGCTCAAAACAGAATTCAAAAAAAATTCCCACATTTTGATGGGATCCGAAATATTTTTATCCGAAATTTCTAGTCAGGATAAATATAATTTCAAAATAAAGTTGTATCACGTTAAAATCCAACGAAATATTGCGCGCGCAAGAAGTAATGAAATTAAAATTTCTAAATTCCAATAATAATATATTTTTCAAACTAATTACGTGTTTGGTGCATAGTAATTGCCTAGTTATTATAATTACATCCCATTTTTATTTCTTAAAGTCCATTTTCTTGTTAAGCCTAATGCATACCTCCTAGGAAACTTTGCAGCCAATGGGCGGATAACAAGTTGACCGGACATTGTGTACAACTGGTCGGCCCGATTGCATTGCTGATGTTGAAAAAAACGCCTGTAGTACAAGACAACCTAACATGGTTAGTCAGCCCACATTCGGGGCGCCGGAAAGGCCCAAACAAGGCTTCATACAACTTTTTGAAGTCATCGAGCTCAATTAATAACTTAAGAAAAAAGTTAGATTATAGTGGAACCTAATTAAAAGCTGTCACGAGCAAATAAATAATTCAATGGGTCCCACTTGTGCGTGTGCGCATGTGTGTGCGTGTATGTGTGTGTGTGAGAGAGAGAGAGATAGAGAGAGAGACCCATCGGTCGATGCTCGTAAATACATCTTTCAGCCATATGCATTGCAGATGCTCAGTAAAAACTTATATAGTTGACACAAACATATAGAACATCATAGCACACTGAACTTGCATACAAAAATTTCACGCAGGTGGCACAATCAGGATGGAAGCAGTGGATCGCTACGGGAAGCGCTATGTTGAAACCAACGAAGTCGTACATAACGGTTCATCGTCTTTATAAATGACGGGGAAATATCTTGAATGTTGTGCAAAGAAAAGCAGGCATGAGACAACACAATAAGTTCTGCTAGCACACTAAGTTGACGTACAACCCTTTCTCGAAAAAGTTCGGTACAAAATTAGAACAGGTCACAATCAAATGTACTTGGCATATCGCTGCTTGAGACACATAAGCGGATTTAACTAGTACTATCTCGACAAGATTCAGTTGTTACCTCAAATTAGAGCACATCCAGCAGCCAGCCCTCGCCTCTTCTCCCAAAGAAGCGATGGCCTCCGCCCAAGGCGATGGAGTAGGCCCTGTGCCATCCATCGCTCCGAGCAACACGGGGAAAGTCCGGCGTTGACTCCTGTAATGGGCGCCGTCAGCGGACCACAGCACCAGCGAAGCGGCAGGACTTCGATTGATGGATTGACCACTTCTTCGACATGCACGAGCACTCGATACAGGTACATCCCTAACGTGGTCCGCGGCAGCCTTGGTGGCGACAAATAGTACAACCCCGGTTCCTGCACCGGTATCTCAACACCAATCACCTTCGGTATGGTGGACGGCTTCTTCATCTATGCCATAACCGTCAGAGCCCAGCTGTCTGGAGGAACAAACATACTTACGAGCTCACCTCCAAGGTCGTTGATAAGCTCGTTCATGGACTCGCTGTTCCAAGCACGTCGAGGCATGCCGTGGAAGGTAAGCTTTGTTAAAAAATCAAGATCAGAGGGCACCGAGCCCCATCCTGGGTGCCACCGATCAAAGCTCACCAGCGCGCCATCGCAGAACAAACGCCGGGAAGATTCGAACACATGACTGCAGTCGAAAGTTGTTCGGAACCTGACGACGAAAAGCTGGTGGCGGACAGACTTCGACGAGCAAGTCACTTATTTGGATGCCGTGCGCAATGCCAAGAGCTTTGACAAGGTCGTCCGGCGAGATGGGAGGCCGGTCGCCGTTGATGGTTACCAGCAGCACTTTGCCGGCAAACTGGTCGTCAAGCGCTGCCATGCCATCGTTGAGCGTCGACGCAATGACCAAAGGCAGACGGACCTCGGGATCTCTCGCTCGGAGATCCGCGTTGATCGGCGACATGATAGTGCGCTTGAGTACTGAGAACGGGAGGGGATTTGGGGAATCTGGAGTAGGAATCGAGATTCCAGAGGTGGGGAGGGGCGGAGACTGGGGATGAAAAGGTAGCATGAATTTCGAACGCCGCCAATATGCTCTCGGCGCGCAAGTGCACGGTAAAACACCGGTGTGGTGCCACATGTCGGCCTAAGAGTCCTTATTCTTTCTTTTTTGAGAGCCCGGCCTTTTTTCGTGATCTTTTGAGAGCCCGACCGAGAGTCATAATTGACCTGTTTGGCATTGCGTTACTACTCGCCCATATTCAACGACACCTCATCGCCCAAACAAGTGTACATCATCGAAATGACAAAGGAGCTCAAATTATATAACTTGAAACAAGGAGATATACTCAACAACGGAGAATGGTGATGCCCTCATTTAGCCCACCAAAGAGTTCGAGACAATAAACAGTTGAAACAACAATATATACAACATTCAAACACCGACTAGTGACTACTATCGACATAAACAAAGCAAGACATGATAGTTCATAAGAAGTCTTGCTACACCACCAAAACGTACTCCATCTGCGGTAGCTCAGGACTCTCGTGATCCGCGAGAATGACATTCTAAATGTAAGCAACTATTACATAGAAAGAGTGACATAGACGAGGATGACCAAATGACAAGGAATATGCATAACAAAAGAAAGAACTACCCATTCGTAACCAGTAGCAAAGACAACAAAGTCATTCAAGAGATGATCCAACACCATCATAATTTGCAGCCCCGCTCAATGACCAGGATCCGGAGACACCAAGATTCCACCCTTTCGATGCAACAGCCCAATTACCTATCAACTCAAGGCTTGAACCACATCACTGCCTGTCGTAATTGACACATCCAAGGATCAAAGTTAATCCGGATGCCTTTGTCATTCTCACGTTCTTTTGGCTGCAGGTTGTATCGTTGACAATCAGGGGAGTATGCTCCCGAACTCCTAGGGCTCGTCATGTAGACACAGTTTTCCATAGCAAACAGAGCCTCTCTGCCATCAAGGTCCTTGCCAACGGTTATGTCCTGGTTAATCGGATAATTGAGTCCGAGAAACAAAGAGTGTGAACCAAGGCTGTTTACCCGCCTCCAACTAAAAAATCCTAAAGGCCTCAACAAGCTGGTATCCTGCTCATAGACGTAACAACCACTGTCCGGATACTCACGTATTACACGGTGATTGTATATAGTGGGGTTTTTGCAATATAACTTTTCTGGCTCATGTGTCCGAATGATCATCAGTCTTTTGTCGTCGTCTGATCGAGCGAGGAACCAGTTATGCTTCCCTATTTTTGGCAAAGGTGGTGTAATTACAAAGGGCAAGAATCGTATGGACACGCATCATATCAAAAGGACAGCATTGTTAATGTAAGATCAGCATTGTTCGTAGTATGAGTAGGATAATGCAAGAAACAACATTGATATGTCCTCGTTGAACCGGGAGGAAAATACAGGAAATGTATACGGGTTCAAAAATATAGAAGTGCCATGCATGGTTATACTCATGTTATCTCGCAATCGATTCTTCACAGAAACTACCATGTCATGCATGTTATGTAATCATGTTCTCATCCTCACAAAAAATTCTTCAAGGTAACTAACAGACCATGCATTGTTATATACTCGTGTTCGTGGGCAAAATTTTTGTGAGAATATTATTCTAGCATTGATTGCTGAAGGGCGAATATAGGTATGTACACATGGTAAGCATTGCAGGATTTCACTACTTCCAAATATAGAGTTATCCATATGCACATTTACTTCCCTAATGTATGGTTAGATGAAACCAACAGTGTGGTGCATGTTTCTACATCATGAAAATGAGGAAACTAACATGGCCACTGATACACACTCATATTTAGTAGTACTATATAGATTACTGTAAAATAAGGATAATATCCATATATTCCTAACCGTTTGATTATTCAGGGTACAAATTGGTTGTAATGACATGGTCACAATCGCATGAATTAACTCATTCCAAATATAGCTGATTTACGGCGTCTCTAATATATTGCCATAGTTCTACTCAAATTCTGCTCAAACAGGGATATGCCAATCATCAAAAAATTTCAAACAGTGTCATGGCGTCATCATTAACATGAGACGGAAACAACTTACACGCCGTCCCGTCCAAAGAATACGTGGTGCCATCTGCTTTGTCGATCACGTAGATGATGCCATTGTGTTCAATAGCATCACGTAGTGTGTATCAGCTTTGACGATGATCCATCGCGAGCCGAGTTGTCTCCAGCTAAAGAAGGCACCGGCGTAAAGATAGGCGAGTCCGCGGTCGAACAAGGCAATTAGCTTGAAGTCTGCGTAATTCGCATGTCGTGTGGATACTTGGCAGATTACAATCTTCTGCAAAACAAGGTCCGTCCAACTGACTTAGTAATCTAGATGACTTGGACCGCGATGGTAATACTCTATATAATCCAACGGAGGAAGGATAATCTCATGGGAGGTCTGGAAGTTCACGAGCACCAACTTTTTACCGTCTTCTCTAAAGGCAGCCATCCAGTGGGAGTTCATGCCGACCCAAAGATATACCTGCCAAGAAGTTTGAGGCGATGGTGATCGGATCGATGTCGAGGGAAATGATGTACGATGACACACTACATACCTGCAAAAAAGTTTCGGCTAATGGAGATCGGATTGAAGTCGAGGGGCATCATGCACGCCTCAGTATCATGGTGAGCCAATCTCGCAAGACCAGATAGCAGCAAGCAGGGTGTCTTGAAATTCTTAGGCCTCGCTTAGACGATGGCCGTGTGCATGTCCCTCGAGCATGCAGCCAGCCGCAGGGCGGTCAACATATCCATACACGAACAATAGAGGTCGAGGATGTCATTGGGGAGATTGCTCCAATCGCGGCTCATATGGATGCTGCGCGATGGCCGTGTGCATGTCCCTCGAGCATGCAGCCAGCCGCAGGGCGGTCAACATATCCATACACGAACAATAGAGGTTGAGGATGTCATTGGGGAGATTGCTCCAATCACGGCTCATATGGATGCTGCGCGGTTCACGTTCGGCCATGGTGGAGTTTGGAAGGGGGCTTGATTTACGGGGGAGAAGGATGTCGGTGCTGGAGCGGCTAGCGAGGGAATAGTGGTACTGGGGGAGGCGAGTGAGGCGACGGTACATGGGGGCACAGTGAGATGGAGACGGAGACGGAGACGGAGAAGGAGATGGAGATGGAGTAGTGCTATGGGAGCGGAGAGGGAGACGAGGCGAGGCGCCAATGTGCCTGTCTGGCGGTGGTGACAGATCGCAAAGTGCATGTGGTGAGGCTGACTTTGGTAACCCGAACACGCCGCCTCGCCTGGAATAGTGTCAGGAGCAGGGTGTTGTCACTTCACCGTGAGGACCGGGTGAATAGTATTTTGACCATCCAGTGTACCACAGTTGTACTACTACTACTACTACTACTAGTAGGAACATGAGTACTCCAGTATTGTATAGCGGAAATCGGTCTCCCGTGCTAGCATGCCTGTTCACTTCATCGTTCAGGTATCATCCATATTATGCAGCGTAACCAAATTCTCGTGCATGCCCAATCAACGCCGCCGCGATGCATGCAAAGTGGTCGCTCTGGTGCATCAAGGACGGCATGCGATCGTTCCACACTTGAGAAGAGGAAAATGGAAAGGTAGAACACAGCAGCAGAGGAAGAGAACGGCTGGCTAACGAGGGCTGGGAGGGATCGAGCAGGAAGTTAATGCTCCACGCCTAAAGGTTTGGGAAAACCTGATTTTCATAAGGTGACTTCTACTCACCTAAACGGAGGGAGTATTCCTTAACCAGAGAATGTTGTGTCTCCCACTCACGGTCTCAAAAAAAAGCTACGACACATTTTTATCTGTTTGCATAGGTCCCACCTATCGGGAAGGATGGGCACGCATACCGAACAGTACGACTCCTCGCCTACCCGCATAGCCTTTTTGTTTAGTCTACCTAGCCGTCTAATGAACTGCCTGCACGCCACTTCTCCCATTTAATTCTCCATCGGGAACCGATTCGCCTTGGCTTCTTCACCTCCCCTTCGCCTTCATTTGCATCCAAACCCCACTGCGTTCACATTGTTTTAACCTCTTTAAATAATCATCTACTACTTGATTAGACTAGCCATCTAATCCTAATTCTCCAAACCATAGCCCTCCGTTCCAGCGGTTCCAAATGGCGAAAGAGATCAAGATGCAGGTTTTTAGCGTCCAACATGTCCTCGTCGAAGGCTCGATGCGCATAGTTGCCACCGTCACCGTCCACCCAAGGGTTGTTCGGCAGTGGATCAACAATGTATCCAACTCCCTCAAAAAGGTAGAGATGAGGGTCATCGGGCACGACGCAGAATACACGGAGCGTGCCCCTGGGAAGATCCAGCGCGCCGCCGTCCTTCAGCTATGCCTCGAAGATGATGTTTTGGTGTACCACATCATACACTCACCCTCCATACCAGGTGAGCTTCACAATTTCTTGTCTCGGGAGGACGTATACTTCTGTGGGGCAGCCATCGAAGGGGACAAACATAAGCTGGAGCCGTACAACATTGATTTGAAATGCATCGCTGACCTACAAACCAGAATCAAAATTCCTGTAGAAGATTGTGCTAAACAGACACCATCCCTATTCGACGTAGAAAATTTTGTGCTCTTTAAAAATCTTCAGAAGGGTGACGAGACGGTGGAATTAAGGTCGTCTGGATGGGAGAATTATCCCTTGACGTACGAGCGGATAAAATATGCTGCCCTCGATGCCCGTGTGAGTTTCAAGATAGCTGCAAGGTCCAAAGAGCTTGTTGCGAAGCCGTCTCCCACAGAGAATGAGAACAAGAAGAAGAAGAAGAAGAAGAAGAAGAAGAAGAAGAAGAAGAAGAAGAAGAAGAAGAAGAAGAAGAAAACGCTGCACCAGCAGGAGGGCATTATGGATGGATGAACTATTTCCTCTCTTGTAAAAAAAGTTATTCCCTCTCGGTGTATATTGATATAGATGGACTACTTCAATGGTGTGCATGTCTTTGGAACAGAGTAGTAGCATGGGTCCGCTTGACTATAAGGAATTATTTATCCGCATATATAGCTTTCTCTGCTACTCCTTCCAGTGATCGGTATACGGTGCATGTGTCCGTAGACATGACAGCTTGTCCATGGAAGCTAAACTACGACGACCATCACGTTTCATCTCGCGATTCCCACGACGCCTCTCCAACCCACGGCGCCACGCCCCCCGATGTGCGCCTCACCCCTCTCGGCCACACCGCCCCTCTGCCTTTGTGTGCATGACATGTGGGCCACCTAAAATGCGGCGAGCATCAAGTTTCTACCACAGCCACCCACGATTCCCACGACGCCGCTAGAATCCATGAAACCACACGTCCCCCGACCTGCGGCTCACCCCTCTTGGCCCCACTGCCCCTCTGCCTTCGGGAGCATTACATGTGGACCAGTCACCTATCGGGTCCACATGTTATTGACTCAAAGGTAGTTGTAGTAAGGCGCTGAAGCTCAGCCCCGATGGCCCTGAGAGGGAAATTTAACTCTTGCGCCAGGGCTTGTGGTGCTCCCGCAGCACAAACTCATGCCAAACTCGAGATTTGTTTCTTTACTATACATGCACGCAACGATTTAATGGACATTGTAATCTCAACATGTGATGGGGAGCTCTAAATTTGAATTTGGAACTTATAAAACAAAAAGATTCAAAACAAATAAACTGGGAGAGAGGGAGTATATTGTAGGATGTGTCCCATACAAAATAAGTCCCCTGGTTTGTCACCACGAAGATGCGGTTAGAAAGGAGCATAGCGTCTTCCTACTTGTACGACAACAAATCGGCCGCAGACAGCATGGTCCGCCTTTGACCGCCATGTGCAAGGTTCGTGCTATCTTTTATTCAATCTCACCGTGGTTCCATCATACCAATTCATGCGGTGGCCCGTTGCATGGCTGATCCCATTGTTGGACAAAGGTTCTACGGGAACGGTGTCACCGTTGTAAATGTTGTGCAAATTGATGTTGGTACCCTCTCGTACATATGCAAGCCAATCTCCACTCGCACCGAGCCTAGCTCGTGAAACAAAGCGGGGGGACAATTAGGAAATGGACACGGAAGTAGTCTTTAGAATGCATTTACTACGTGATCAAACTCATCTTACCTGCTCATCGGAGGAAATCCAAGTGCCCCTCGACGTCGGCATCTCAAGGGGCGTCAACTCGCAACTACGGCCACGCCACCGAGAGACCCCAAGGGAACATCCTCGTGTGCTCCAGGGAACATCAAGATGCATTTGTATGAGTAGTTTATCTTGTGAGAGAAAAGGATGAACGAGGGAAGGCCTCTAGAGATAGAGATGGACACTACTACTACCAATGTGTTGGCCCGTGCGTTGCAATGGATCCAAACTAGTAGAATAATACTTGTTCACGTGCTTGAAATATAAACACTCTAGTTTTGATATACATGTGTCAGCAGGCACGATAGCTTGTCCATGGAAGTTGAACCACGGCGACCATCACGTTTCTTGTTTCTACCACTGCCACACCCACACGCGATTCCCACGACGCCGCTCCAACCCACGGCACGACGTCCCCCGACGTGGACATGGATCCTCTGACATGGCTATCACTGCCTTGCCCTGCCTTTCCTTCGCTGACAGGTGGGACCCACGCTTATGGGTCCCACATGTCAGTGACAGAATGGTAGGATGACATGACATGCGGGCCAGCTGAACTGCAGCGACCATCAACCTTCTACCACAGACACACCCGATTGGACGCAGTTTGCCTGCTCCGCTGCTATGCTCCGATCCGTACTCCCGCACCATTGAATTTTCATCCAGCGTCTGTGACACATTTCGTCTCGGGCATCAATCCTCAGCTGGAGTACTTATGTACTACAGGTAGTACCCGCCGGTGTGGCCATCTACGCCAGAACGCCTCGACGCCCACTGTGGTACCTCGCCACGGCCACGCCACCACCGGCTGGTTCATCTCGAACGAGTGAGTCGCGAACCACGCCACCACCATGAGAATGACATGTGGGCCAGCCGCATTTAAGGCCCACATGTCATTGACTCATAGGCCGGGCACTAAGCCACTGAAGTTCGGTCCCGTGGGCCCCGAGAGGAAAATGTAACTCTGCAAAGGCCTTGTGGTGCTCCCGCAAAGACGAGCTCGTGCCAAAACTGGAATTTGTTTCTTACTACTACTAGTACTAGTAGGAAGGTACACGTGCATTGCACGCATGAGATTCTCGTGGTTTGTGCATTATGCTTCTACATGTGTAGTTTTCGGATTCTAACATGTGGCAAAATTTGGTGGAATGTAAGGTTAGGCAAGTTTGATTAACTTAGATGAGTGTTTGGTTCAAGCCACACCTTAGGCAAGCCACACTGGCCCCACATGACATACACACAAAAAATGTGGCAAGATTCCCTTAGGCGTGCCAACTTGTGGCAAAATTTGGTGGAATGTAAGGTTAGGCAAGTTTGATTAACTTAGGTGAGTGTTTGGTTCAAGCCACACCTTAGGCAAGCCACACTGGCCCCACAAGACATACACACAAAAAATGTGGCAAGATTCCCTTAGGCTTGCCAACTTGTGGCCCTCATTTTGAAGAACTTATTAAAAACTTTGCCTGAGCTTACTTGTGGCAAATTTAGTCATGAATTAAGTTCAACCATGGAGTCTTCTAGATTATACATGTGGCAGAATCTGGTGGATGATATCCAATGGCCAGTAGTGCTCGGATTTGCCATCTTTGTACCGTCGGATTGGCTTCATCCAACGACCAACTTTCAAAGTTTTTCACACACTATATAGGGGTATAGATATAGATGTGCCGGTCCGTTGCAATGGATCCAAAGTATATCTATTTAGTGGAGTGCACTCTAAACACATTATCTATTTATTTTTCTCTAACCTTCCGTAGCCATGCAACCAAGCCACATAAGCTTCATGGGTGCCCCCACATCATATTATTCATACTACGTTGATTGAAGAAAAGATAAATCACCCAAAACAAGATCTTCCCGTTTTTTGTTCCTACGATGTTGTGCCATGCACGTATCTACTAGTTGTATGGTGGTAGTACTAGTAATATAATAGTATTAGGAGTACAAACTTGGTAGGAGTGGTACTAATACGGAATGCTCCTACTCTATCAACGAGCCCCGTCTGACACAAAATTTCTTGGCTTCCGTGCTACAACTAGATCTTCCCCTTGTTTGTGTTTTCCTACCCGGCGGCGGGCGGGGAGTCGGTTTGCTCAACGGGCGGTCCCACATGAAAGTGAAAATGCTAGGCACAGGGGCGGAGCTACATGAGGGCCAACACGCGTCTCGCCCGCCCAACCTAGCAGGATTTTTGTAGTTGTACATCCAGTTTTGAGGCATGGAACGTCAACACAAGGGTAATTTCTATAGCCTGGCTAGACTAGCACGCCCAACGTTTTTCTTCAAGCTCCACCACTGCTAGGCAACACGCCTTCCCTAAGCTATGTGTCGTGCCGGACGGGCCGTGTTGTACTCCCGATTCCCGGGCGTGTGGGGGTGCGACGCGAACGTGGCAGGCCTTTTCCTTTTACTAGCAATGTGCCCGTGCGTTGCACGGATCCAAAGTAGTAGAATAGTAGTATTTGTTCACAAACTTGAAAGAAATCACTATTGTTTTGATATACTCCTAATATATTACTCCTCCGTACCTAAATATTTGTCTTTTTGAAATTTCAAATGGACTATCACATACGGATTATATAGACATATTCTAGTGTTTCTAGCAAGATGCCCGCTGCTGTACCTGAAGTTGATGGAAAAGGTAAGCACAACTTATAAATTGACGGATGGAGTACTAGTTACAGTGATGCCAAATTTTGGTCCCCATTGTATTTCGTGCCAAATTTTGACCATAGATTAAACTAAGAAAATGTTCACGCATGTCACCAAACATTATATTTTTCAAAACTATGTTCAAAGACGAATCCAATGAGATAATTTTTTCTTGACATGCATTAACATTTTGTTAGTTAAATCTTTAGTCAAAATTTGGCACAAACTATAAAAGGGACCTATAAACCAGGACGGAGGTAGTACCCACTATGAAGGTAGTAACATAGTCTAGGGATATGTGTATGTTACTAGTGTATGTTACTCACCATAGTGGCTAGTCTAACACATAGGCGTGGTGCATTAACTCTCACGTTGTTTCTTATTTTTTGACATAAATAGATGAATCAACCAAGAAGAGATGTGGGGCTTGTATGCTTTTAATGACTTGAGACTATCAAACATGACATGCAAAGTGGTCAGTTTGTTGCACAAGAACAAATACAACCCACGCCAAGACACACACATCTTATAGCATCACATCCAATGGCTATAAAAGATGAATGAGACCAAATTATATCTCATCTAGATGAGTTCTAGCAAAACTGTATCAATAATACTTAGTACTCCTGCGCCATGTATCATATAAGTATCATGTAGTACTTTATTTATTGCCATGTATGACACATAGTTCACGAGCTCTCTATATGTACCACCTTTTTTTTTAATTTCAAGTTTTGCTCCATGGCGCAATCCATCGATACTACTACTGTACAAAAGTGGAGTATATACATTTTTTACAAGGCTAGAGGGCGGGGCAGTCTAGCTCGGTCGGTTTCACGAGAGGCGAGGGCCTTTGTGATTTGATGACTCATTAATGCTATCAAATCGAATAGTACTGCACCGCCCGCTGCACGCCCGGCGCCTCCATTAAACCCCTCCGTTAAACCCCCCATGCAAACCGAGAATCCTACCACGGCCACACGTCCGTTCATGAGCGGGCCGGAATTAAACGCAACACTGGCCGAGCTCCTCCCGTCCGCCCTCAGTTTAAACGAGGCCAGACGCCGGCCAAGCTCCTACCGTCTGCCCTCTATTTACACGAGGCCAGACAGACAGCGGGCAAGAACCGCACCCCTCTGCTGCTCCCCCATCTCCTCCTTCACCATTTTCTCCACCCTTCCGATGGCTTCCGATGAGCCGTTCTCCAACATATTACCCGGTTGGGTGGCCCGCTGAGCCCTCCGGATAGGAGCGAGGCCGCTCGGTGCTTCACCAACCTCGCTTGGCCCGACGGAGCGCTTGCCGCCAAGCAGGCGCGTGGTTCAAGAACTCGCTGCTCCAGTTCAGCTTCGATGAGGAGTGGCGAAGTTGCTCCACGCCGCACGGGCGGCGAAAGCACGCCGCATCGGGCGCCCGTCGTTGCGTCGTGCATCGCGCCACCGATGTCTGCGGTGGCCGCGCCTCCCGTCTGTGGGCGCGCCTCCCGTGCTGTGCAGCGCCATGCAGTAGAGAAGCCGGGTGCGTGGAGAGCGACGGTCGGTGGCCAGCTTCTCCCTGTCCGCCGCCATCATCGAGGAGAAGTGGAACACGGGAGGCCGCCGCCACTTGGGACCCATGAAGGCCACCGCCGAGGCGATGACCGCGGATTCAGGTGGTTTCTTTGCTGCTTCGTCTCTTCCGAGGACCTTTGTCGACCCCACAAGTGTCTGACGGACATGAGGAAGACAAAGGGATCCGCGGGCGGCCATTTAGAACTAAAATAAGTTTAGATATATCAATTTCTAGGACAAGTATTTCCGGACGGAGGGAGTATTAATTATACAAGAGAGCTGGATTGGCACCTCTTAGTTCATGTAAATGTAATGAAATCCATCATGTTTATATGAAGATCCGGCTTTTTTATACGAAATCCTTCATGCTTATATGAAATCAGTCCATGTTTGCATGAATTTCATCTGGTTGGTTAGAGTTGTAAAATGTATCTTGTTGGCGTTTGATGTAAATCCTCCGCGAAAGGAAGCGGGAGGAAATTTGCCGGCTGCCGTTGGAGATGCTCTTTATGCTGGAAATAATAGAGTGACATCCAATCCATTCGAGTTAATTGCCTGTATGATTGTCCCTCTATAAAAAGTTAATTGCATGTACAAGGTACACGTGACTTGCAGGTGGCTACAACTGCATGTAAAGTTAAAAATAAACAAGTCCATCCTTAATATTCTAAGTACTGTGGGTTCCACTGTCAAGACAAAGATGTAAAGAAGTATATATTAAATAAGTAGAGTAATATATAATATACAAATCTAAAATTAAAAGACAGAATTGAACTCATGTCATCGCTATGCGAGCATCCGCGCTAACCAGCCCAAAGACATTTTTGTTGTAGACCATGCTGGAGATATATCTTTATGTCTACTCTTATATATACTCCATTCGTTCCTACATATTTGTCTTTTTCAGATTTCAAATGGACTACCACATACGGATGTGTATGTAGACATATTTTAGAGTGTAGATTCACTCATTTTGCTACGTATGTCTTTTCATGAAGGGGCCGATTTGTCCTTGATTTATTTATGAGGTATCCAGATGGCCTTTGCACCGCCAAGAAAAGAGGGTAACATCAAAATTATGGACTACTTTTCTGAGTATGTTGGTAAGGTCCGGTCATAGTCACTTGTTGAAATCTCTAAAAAGACAAATACTCCCTCCGTCCGGAAATACTTGCCATCAAAATGGATAAAAGGAAATGTATCTGGACGTATTTTAGTTTTAGATACATCTATTTTTATCCATTTTGATGACAAGTATTTTCGTACGGAGGGAGTAGAAAACGGAGTTGGTGATGATGGTGTGCGTGCCACCCTGCAATATAGGCCGTCGGATTTATATCTAACGGATAGGAAAGAAACGATGGCAATTTTGCAAAAATATACCCACACGTCTCTCCATGTTCGCAAATAAGGCCTTCCCTCGTTCAGCCTTTTATCTCACAAGATAAACTAGTCATACAAATGCATCTTGATGTTCCGTGCAACGCACGGGCAGCTAGCTAATTTCTTTTAAAGTAGTTGCTGCGATAATTGGGTTGAAGTGATATGTTTTATGTCCGCCGAATGATTTCAGATTCACTAGTACTCCCTCCGTTCCAAAATAGATGAGCCAACTTTATACTAAAGTTAGTACAAAGTTGAGTCATCTATTTTGGAACGGATGGAGTAGTAACAAAGAAAATGTTGCCTTGTTAATTAACAGAAAACAGGGTGAAAACTATCACATGAGGCCGGTAAAAACAAGGCACACTGGGTTCAGCGTCATCGTCACTACAGTTGTGCACGCGCGAGAAGTCTACATATTGAGGGGGCTACCGAGCGAGGCACCGAGACACAATGTTTGAGAGAGAAATCAATTGACAGATTATGATCAGATCGAGTTGTCACCCTTCTGCTGTCATTGTTGGGGGGGAGGGAGAGAAAGACCTATCGAGAGTGTGCGCGGTAGGCACAGAGGCACAACTAGCGAGTGTGTGTGTGTGTGTGTGTGTGTGTGTGTGTGTGTGTGTGTGTGTGTGTTTGAAAGAGGAGTCGATAGATTATTATCAAGATCGATGTGCCACCCTACTCCTTCAAAGGTGCGGGTAGTGTGTGTGTGTGTGTGTGTATGTTTGAGAGAGAATCCAATCGATAGATTAGTATGAAGATCGAGGTGTCACCCTACTCCTTCGGTGCCGGGTAGTGTGTGTGTATGTTTGAGAGAGAAGCCACGATAGATTAGTATCAAGATCGAGGTGTCACCCTACTCCTTCGGTGTTGGGAAGTGTGTTGTGGGGGGGGGGCAGTGACACTCACATATCTCTACTCTTATAAAAAAACAGAGTTGGTGATGATGGTGTTCCTGCCATCCTGCAATACAGGCCATCCGATTTATATCCGACGGACATGAAGGAAAATATGGCAATTTTGCAAAAAGATACCCACACCCCTCTCCGCATTTGCAAACAAGGCATTCCCTCGTTCATCCTTTTCCCCACAAGATAAACTTCTCATACAAATGCATCTTGATGTTCCGTGCAACGCACATGGGCATCTTGCTAGTAGGGAGAAGGAGTTTGTGTGACACATATCTAGCTATATTAAGGGATAGGTAGATAGCATATGTGTGAGAGACATTATTATACTTTGAGACATTAGTGGCTGTGGGTGGGCGGAATTAAAGGGGTGGGCGTGTTAGACATAGAGAGCGTGTGTGTTTCTGTGTGAGAGACTTGTAGGACGGGGTAGAAAGATGAATTTAACCCTGACGGAGGGAGAGAAATACACGAAGTGCGCGTGTGTGATTCCGATGCCCACAGGGAAATGAGATATGTATGCGTGTGAGAGAGATTGCACAATTCATTCACGTATCACTATCTAGCGACCATGGACGTGCATCGCTTGAACATAAGTCAATATCTACTTCGTATCGTGGCCAAAGGTACAATATCGATTCAACGCTATAAAGATTGGACACTCACATATCAAAAAAATTTCTATTTAAATAAACCTTTTTCAGTTGTGCATACCAAACTTACAGTGATGTTTCTTCAAACAACCAATGTAGCTATCATGCACATGCACCATTGTTACTCTTGCATTCAAATTCATTAGTCTTGGATGATTTAAGTTTCTATTTTGAAGTAATCTATATATAATATTCATATATGAATTCAACGGTTACGCAATTTATGAAATGGAGGCTATGTAATCATATGAGGTAACACTTTTAAGTAGCTAACTACAATATCCATTTCTTTTTGTGCGCCTCTACACTAACACGTCAATGCATTATGTTTAAAGTAAATAATCAATGGCACTAAATTATCTATTTACACGAGAAATACATAGGCTGAGCGTTTGATCCCTTCTTTTGTGAACGCGCCTCTACACCCGTACGGTTGGCCGCGCCTGCGTGTGAACGCCAAGTTATCGGCGCATCATCCCGAGTTATTGTCTTTTTTCCGGGTGGACTTCACACCGCTTATTAATCACGACGCGTGCCCGTGTACACAGCCTAGCATGACCTTCCCGCTAGCACGGTCCAAAATTACTTGAAACCGGATACGAACGATCTCAAGAAAGCGCAAAATCTCCCGCCTCCTTCTTAAATTTCCGCCACCTTAGTCTTTAGCATGCGAAATCCCCTTTTGTCCTTGGTGCACGGAGACCAACAGCTACAATACCGCCCTCATCTACATGATAGGTCGGGCTGCTTTGGTAACTTCCTGCCCCCACTACATGCCACCCCATTTCCTCTCCCTCCTCCCACAAAACAACTAACTCCACAAAGACCAGAGCATCTTACATCACGCCGTCTGCATTTCATCGCCTCTTTCTCCCTCCCTCTCGAAACCCTAGACTGCTCATCCACCGCATACCATAGCCCATTCATCGCCAGTGACATCCACCTTGCCGGATCTCGCTGCTCGCATCTACCCCTCCCATCTCCCCTAGAAACAAGTAGATCGCTCATCCACCACTGTACCACAGCCCATTCAAGGTCCGGCCTTGTCCACGGTGCCGGATCTGCTTCCGATACTCTCGTCAACCGCCAGCATCTACTGATGGCTCATTCAGATTCCCCACCGGAGACGCTTCGTCCACACCCCCCGGAGCCGCCCCACCGACGCCCCCGTCGACGGCCTCTGATCCTCTTCGCCGACACCTTCCTCAACCCTACCGGAGGCGCTTCGCCAACACCTTCCTCAACCCTACCGGAGCCGCTTCGCCGACACCAGCGTCAACCCTACCGGAGTAGCTTCGCCTATACCATTCTCAACCCTACCGGGGCCGCTTTGCCAACTCACAAGTCCACGACCTCAGATCCGCTTCCTCGCACCCTCATCCAACCTACCGGAGCAGCTTCTGACGCCCCGTCCACGACCGCAGATCCGCATCGTCGACACCACCCTTAACCCAACCACCGGAGCAGCTTCTGACGCCCCGTCCACGGCCGCAGATCCGCATCATCGACACCATCCTTAACCCAACCACCGGAGCAGCTTCTGACGCCCCGTCCACGGTCGCAGATCCGCGTCGTCGACACCATCCTTAACCCAACCACCGGAGCAGCTTCACCTACGCCATCGTCCACGACCACAGATCCGCTTCACAAGACACCGTAGTCCACCCTACCGAGCCGCTCCACAAACACCCTACTCGACGGTTCTAGATCTCCTTACGGACCCCGACGGCCAACGGTAGCGTCATCACCCTCGACGTTTCTAACCTGATTCCCACCGTCTGGGGAGATGCCAAGCACCCTCCACGGCCTAGGTACTTGTCACCTTTAAACCCGTCCAGCATCACATGGCCGATGTACTTCAAATACTAACCGGTCATTTGTTACTGTTATGCAAATGGCAAAAACTACAAGGACGATGTTCCTTCCGGATCTAACAAATTGGCCAACAAAGATCCTGGATCGAGGCATTGCTATGATCTTGTAAGTGCATCTCTCTCTCTTGTATTGTTCTCAGGCTGCCAAATAAGTGCTTTGCTAGGATTTTCACCAAGAATCCCTTTGTGCAGATAATGATTTCTACTACTGGCTGCTAAATTAGATATGTAGATGTCATACATGATACTACCTCATACCTTCGTTCCTAAATATAAGTCTTTCTAGAGATTCCACTATTGGCTACATACGGAGCAAAATGAGTGAATCTACACTCGAAAATGCATCTATATACATATGTATGTGGTCCATACTAGAATCTCTACAAAGACATATATTTAGGAACATGGGCAGTACATTACACAAAATCGTAGGTGGCATGTAGGAATTCCAGTGCACTACATTAGGCTCCCTTAGAGTGCCTGCCAGTCCAGCATACAGAGTCATGGCTAGTTTATGGTACGCAAGGGATATGCAATGTAGTATCATGTAGAGATGTCTGAAATTAGCCATGTCAACTTGCGGATAGGGTTACACAATGAAAAAGTACAAGATGTATGTGGCAATTTCATGGAACATCGCAAAAAAAGGAGAGGCGGCGGTGAGCCTATACAGTGTGCTATGGTACGTCACCCCTCCATTGCAATCATCGTGACATGTTATTTGTATGCCAGTTCTATTAGCCAAGTTTCTTAGGGATAGTTATTACGAGTTATCCTAAGAAAATAAGCACCTGTGAATATAAGCTCCATGTAATACGCCAACCAGTTCTTTTCATTGCGTTTTCAGCTTATCTTTGGTATGATCAGTGGAAAGTCTAGATTGCATTATATATATTTTACATTTTGCTACACATATGGAAATTAATTTGACTTGCAAACATCACAAATTGAAGCCGGTCAGTAATTAATATGATAGGAAAACAGACCATCACTATTTGCTCAAAATGCAAATACAAAGATACCATCTACTTGGCACAATGTACTTTGGTCAATGTTTTCCATAGAGATCCCATTGCCTAATTTAAACGAAGAACGCATGACCCACATTTAAATGAAGAACAATTATTTGTTGAAATTCGATGGTCCAAGTGGCTGGTTATTATCATATAGCGGCACCACACGAAGCATCATATAGCAGCAACAGCAGCTCATAGCAACTCATCATACAACAACAGCAGTCTGCAATTCATCATATACTAGCAGCAGCTCATAGCAATTCATCCTTCAACAGCACCTCAAGGCCATGGCCTGGGAGGAGGGGAGGGGGAACAAGGTGCCTTCTGCCGCAGTGTGGCATCACCAGAAGTTGTGCGGCGCTTTCTGGAGTAGTGCGTTGGACGAACCACAAGTGGAGCAGCTGCTGGAGACCATGAGAATGAGGGGCGGCGCCAGAGGGAGGAGCAGCCAGGGAGGTTTGCCCCTACCCGCCGGCCATGTAGCCTAGCTGTACATAGCATCGTCGAGGACCAGGACAGATGGGACCAGTGGCGACGACTCGCTGGAGGAACCCTAGTGCTGCAGGCTGGGGATCGAGGTAGAGGGAAAGGGGAGAGGAGATGCAAGCGGGCAGGGCAATGAATATTTGCGTGTTTGTTTTTACATGAGCGTCGGGTGTGACACAGACGTCAGCAATTGCATTTTGAGTGTAATATAGGCAGACAACAGAGTCATTTCACTATTCCCCTTCCCTTCAATTTTTAGTGAGGTTCTACCCGAAACACCCCTCTCCAAAGCGAAATTAGTTAAGCCCAAGCCCATAACTCAAAAATGACTTCTTTACATCTTTTATGGCTTATTTTGACAATATACCTGAAAAGGCGGAATCGAATCGGCCCTTAACCTGCAATTCAATTGTGCGTGCAATGATGAATCACTCCCTGCTATCTGTACATTTAGGCATCATCATACATGGCCTAACCTAATACATGTGCTTTCCATTGTAGAATCTGGAATATGCAATGTTTATGTTAGTTCATACGTTGCACATGATGTTTAAATGCCCCTTAAATCTGGTCACCAAGTGATGGTCTTTAAGCCTCCTTCTTTGCTTCTTTTCTTGATATGTAAGACTTGCTCACACATCTGTTCAATTGCTTGTTTGCATCAGCCAGCCATACTAGGACTGTTTGCTTTGATTACTTGCTGTTCTTGACCTAACACTCTAACAGAGCTTGTCAACGATTTAAACACTAAGGGCTGCTGTAGTGGGGCCTTGTCTAACTGATAGGTGAATAAAGGTTTGGTCAGACACTACAAGAGGGTTTCTCCAAGAGTACCGGAGATCCAGTTCAAGGTATGCCTAGTTTTTACATAGTGCAGACATAGTAAATGCTCATTTCATTGTGTGCAAGTGCAAGAGATGCGGCATGTTTCATTATGTGGTGTTGTTTTGTTATAATCTCATCCTTTTGTGTTCATAAACTGGAAAGTGTGCATATTTATCTTTCAAGGAGACGAGTAACTAGTTTGTGTCACCTTGCAGAGGGGGTGCAATGAAGATAAGATTGAGGATTTCCAAGTACAAGATGTTAGGAAGGAGCCTTGCAAGAGAAGTAGGAGCTGTATTTGAGCCTCTTCAACTCGCTAAGGTAAGTCACCGTATGCAACTCAACAGTTCAATTCCTTGTTTGTTTCTGCATAGTTAATTTTCTCTTTTCAATTGCTTTATTTGTCCTCACTTAATGAGATGCCCAAATAATTATGCCCGATGTTCGGTACTTGTATCACTATTAGTTGACATAATTAAAGGCCGTACCATTTAATTACTCTGCCAAGTGTGCCTCAAGCTTTGAAGTCTATTAACCAACTATTATTGCATGAGGCTCACAATCTAGTTTATACTATGCTAATGATTGCATAGTTTTGCCTCAGTAGTATGTTTGTATGAAACCCTCTCGCTGTTCATTATGCTCCCTAAGACTTTAATTGAGGTACAAAATGGCCAACCGCTTGCTTACTTATACGCAACGTGTTGTCTAAATTTGTAACTTGTCCGTGTTTTCGATTGGGCCCCAACATCATGCTCCTCTGGTGAGCTAAGAGGGATTTCTGTATGCAGGCTGCACAGACTATATTTTTTATAATTTTTAAAATATCACCTGCTTATGCTTCATGACGTGTAACATTTTTTTTGTGTGAAAGTGATGTGTAACATTATTGTTAGTCCTGTTTTGCCATGTAGTACAAAATAGTGTCTTGTTCACTTCACTGTTGTAACTATATTTTTGCCCTAGTCATGTGTACTTACAGAAACATTTCAGGATGAAGTGACATCAACACAAAAATCATGAAAGCAAAGGCGGCATGGCCGTTACCGAATGATTATGGATTGGAATTGGAATGTGCTGATGTTCTCGAGCATCAACTAGAGGTGGCAAGACAACGAGTACATGATTGTCAACGTATAATCAACCAGTTGAGACTGGACATGTAGGTATTAAATGCAGGAGTAAAAAAAATGAAACAAGACACCGAGGTAACCATGAAGGAATTGGAGATTTTGCAGACTGAAATTTGTGCTATCTCAATCCGGCCAATCCTATTTTCTGAAGAGATTATAGTTCAAATGGAGTTAAGTTGATGCGCGTCCATGATGTATGAGCCGTATTTGCCCAGTGTATGTAATTTGATGTTTGTGTATGCCTTATTATCACCTGTGCCGTACCATAATGCCCAGTGGGTATAATCGGCTGTAATTTCAACAGTTATCAATCTAGTTTGAAGATGGCCCCTTTCGAAGCCTTGTACGGAAGGAGGTGCAGGACCCCGTTGTTGTGGGATGAAGTTGGAGACCGCCAGTTGTTTGGACCGAATTTGATTAAGGAGTCTGAACGGAAAGTAAAGTTAATTCGCGATAGGCTCAAGGTAGCTCAGTCAAGGCAGAAGAGCTATGCAGATTCAAAACGCAAGGAGACAGAATATGAAGTCGGAGACAGAGTTTATCTTCGAGTATCTCCACTTCGAGGAGTTAAGCGTTTTGGAGTTAAAGGAAAGTTAGCGCCCCGATTTGTAGGACCATATCGTGTTTTGGAACATATGGGAGATGTGGCCTACAAGTTGGAATTACCTGAGGGATTGTCAGGAGTTCATGATGTGTTCCATGTTTCTCAGTTGAAGAAGTGCCACGCAGAGATGGCGGATATACCACTGAGAGATACAAAGGCCACCGGAAGCGATTCAGCTTGAATGATGATTTGACCTACGAGGAGAAACCGTTAAGATTCTCGAGTTTGCCACGAAAGTTACTCGCAAAGAAGGTTATCAAGTTTTGCAAAGTTTAGTAGAGCCACCACACCGAGGAAGAAGCCACCTGGGAGCGAGAGGAAGATCTGCTCAAGGCCCACCCTCACCTATTTGCTAGCCAACCCGAATCTCGAGGGCGAGATTCATCTTAAGGGGGGTAGGTTTGTAACATCCCAAACTTTCAATTTGGAATGTTATACATAGATCATCATGCATATCATACTTTTATTGCATTGTTGGCTCGATCCTAGAAATCCTACGCAACTCAAGGACACACGGAGAGAGTTGGGGATTTCGTTATTTTCATATTTGAGTTTTCTCAAATTTTGAAAAAGGGATCATTTGATTTTAATTATTTTATCTTCAATTATTTCTACTGTCAAAATATGAGAGAGGGAATAAAATGACTTTCCCAAAATAAATAAATAATGAAGATTTAATAAAAAAATAAAATAAGATTTTATTTCGGAGTTTTTCGCCTTTTTATTTGAATTTAGAAAAAATGCGCGTTTTTCAAAATTGCATTTAGGCCCCAAATAAATGTTCATCTTGTCTGGCTTGATTTTAGAAGCCGGGGAAAATTTATTTCGGGATTTTTGGAGTCTGTTTAGTATTTCTTTTGTTTTTTCTTCTGCGCGGAATTATTAAAAAAAAAAGCGTCACCGCCTTTGGGCCGTGCCCGAGCGGGACTCCGCTCGGGGGGCACTATATAAAGCGCCGCCCAGCGCCCAAACCGAACCCGCCGCTTGGCGCCTCACGCCCGCCACCCATGCCACGCCACGCCACGCCACCAACCCTAACCTAGCCCGATCCGCCGCCGCCGCCACACACGTCACCGCCGCCCACGACCACGGAACCTCGCGGACCCCGCCGCCATCGAGGTTCACCGCCGCCAGAAACCATGCGGTTTTTTTAATTCCGGCCGGTTTTTCTTCGGTTTTTTTAGTTTTCTGTTTTTTTAGTTTTGGTTTTTTTAGGTTTAGGTTATTTAGCGAACGTTCGTTCGTTTGTTCGTTTTAAAGAACGAGTTCGTCAGATTAGTTTAGTTAACGAACGTTCGTTCGTTAACCCGTTCGTCGTGTTTGTTTTTATCGGATTTAATTCGCGATTTTTATGTTAGTGATTACTGATCCGATTTTAGGTTTAGTATAACTTTTCGCTCGTTTATCGGAATCAGGCGATTCAAGTGCCTGGAGTTTCATCTCAAAACCCTCTTTCGGAATAACCAACTTAAACAAGTTTTTGCTACTGTAAAATTTGACCTATATTCAGATTAGTAAAACGAAGCTGTTTTCTTTCGTCGTTTGTTTTCCGTTGCTTCGTTTGCTTTGTTTCTTTTTGCAAACCGGAGTTCTTAAGTTGAACTATCTGGTTAGTTATTCTATTTGAGTTTTACCTGTGCATTAGATGAGTACTTATTGTATGTTTGTTTGTTTGTCTGCGATAGAATACCCGGAGTGCGCCGCCTGTTACTTCGAGTCTCTAGGTTTCGCGGATCATCAGCAAGGCAAGTAACACTTTGATCATACCTTTTCTCATACCCAGTTTTTATTGCATTAGATCAATCCTCAAACATTGCATGATTAGGATCTAATTAAATTGTGGGATGGGAAGTAGTTGAGGTAGTACCTATTACCTGTTTATTATCAAACCTTTGGGAGTTACTTCTACGTTTGCTTATTATGCCATGCTATGCAAGTAGATGTGGATTGGGTGAGTGTATCCATGACAGATGTGAGATTGTTTAATTAATGGTTTATTTAAGGTGGCAACTTAAACACACATCTGGGTGGATTGAGGTACCTGGTTTCCGAGATTTGCCTGCTTTTTCTTGGACCGCCACCCGTGCTCAAAGGGATCATAAGATAATTCATGCTAGAAACTTCCGTGTGCAGCCACATGCTACTATGGGCTCTAGCATAGTTGAATAAGTCGTGCGAACTCTTACAGTGGTAGACTAGCTGATGTAGGGGATGTAGGTTGGTACGGTCTATCACACCGTAAGGTGCTAGCGCTTCTGAAAAGACTGTCTCGGTCATCCATTTCTCAAACACCATGTAGTGCGAGAAATCAAACGGAGGAGATCGGGTCATGTGGGGAAAAGTGCGCAAAGCTCTGCAGAGTGTAACAAACTAATCATGGTTAGCCGTGTCCCCGGTTATGGACAACTTGAGTATCTAGTACTTGGATATCATGTGAATCTCAACATGTTACTCTAATTTAATATTGTTGGGTTTGTTAATGAAAACTTTGAATTGGGATTGAGAATGCTGTCAACCATTCTCAATGTTTAACAACCACCATGATAGTTAAATAAATTTATTCCTTTGCAAGAGGGAAAAATTGGCTTTTACGCAAAAAGCTGTAACCATAGAGCTTTCCACCAGCCAAATATGCATGTAGTATAGCTTATTCCATTATTATTCTCTATGTGTTACATTGCCAAAGATATTCCATGTGTCGACCCATTTTCGGGCTGCAACGTTTCATGTTGCAGACTTTTCGCATTTGACGAGTAAGGTGCTTAGGTCGTGGTTCTATACTCAGTGATGCCGTTGGAGTTGATGGACTCGCTTATTCTTCCAAGCCTTCTGTTGTTATCGTATTTAGATGGCCTTAAGCCATATTTATTTTATTAAAAGTTCTCTCTTGAGACATTCAATTGTAATAAGTGTGTGATTGCTACTCTGTTATAAATCCTCCGAGTACTGTGTGGTGTCAGCATTACTGATCCAGGGATGACACTGAGCACAGAGATCAGACTGTTTGAGGTCTGGTCGCTACAGGGACACTTCCCTCCGGGAGGGGGAAATCATCACCATCATCATCACCAACGCTCCTCTCATCGGGGGAGGGCAATTTCCATCAACATCTTCACTAGCACCATCTCATCTCCAAACCCTAGTTCATCTCTTGTATCCAATTCTTGTCTCCAAGTCCGGGATTGGTGCTAGTAGGTTGCTAGTAGTGTTGATTACTCCTTATAGTTGATGCTAGTTGGTTTACTTGGTGGAAGATCATATGTTCAGATCCTTTATGCATATTATTACCCTCTGATTATGAACATGAATATGCTTTGTGAGTAATTACGTTTGTTCCCGAGGACAAGGGAGAAGTCTTGCTATTAGTAGTCATGTGAATTTGGTATCCGTTCGATATTTTGATGAGATGTATGTTGTCTAGCCTCTAGTGGTGTTATGTGAATGTCGACTACATAACACTTCACCATTATTTGGGCCTAGAGGAAGGCATTGGGAAGTAATAAGTAGATGATGGGTTGCTAGAGTGACTAAAGCTTAAACCCTAGTTTATGCGTTGCTTCGTAAGTGGCTGATTTGGATCCACTTGTTTCATGCTATGGTTAGGTTTACCTTAATACTTTTGTTGTAGTTGCGGATGCTTGCAATAGAGGTTAATCATAAGTGGGATGCTTGTTCAAGTAAAAACATCACCCAAGCACCGGTCCACCCACATATCAAATTATCAAAGTATCGAACGCGAATCATATGAACAAGAAAACTAGCTTGACGATATTCTCATGTGTCCTCGGGAGCGCTTTTCCTATTATAAGAGTATGTTCCGGCTTGTCCTTTGCTACAAAAAGGATTGGGCCACCTTGCTGCACCTTATTTACTTTTGTTACTTGTTGCTCGTTACAATTTATCTTATCACAAAACTATCTGTTACCACTTATTTCAAGATTTGCAGAGAATACCTTGCTGAAAACCGCTTATCATTTCCTCTTGCTCCTCGTTGGGTTCGACACTCTTACTTATCGAAAGGACTACGATAGATCCCCTATACTTGTGGGTCATCAAGACTCTTTTCTGGCGCCATTGCCGGGGAGTGTAGCGCCTTTGGTAAGTGGAATTTGGTACGGAAAAATTTATATAGTGTGCTGAAATTTTCTGTCACTTGTTAGTATGGAAAGTAATTCTCTGAGGGGCTTGTTTGGGGTATCTTCACCCCGTCCAGTAGAGCAAATAGTTGCTCCTCAACCTACTGAACCTATAGAAAATGAAACTCCTTTTGAAGTTCCTTTGGGTATGATGGAAAAACTGCTGGCTAATACTTTTACAGGAGATGGATCAAAGCATCCTGATGAACATCTACTCTATGTGGATGAAGTTTGTGGATTATTTAAGCTTGCAGGTATACCCGATGATGTTGTTAAGAAGTAGGTCTTCCTTTATCTTTGAAGGAAGACGCATTGACATGGTATAGGCTATGTTATGATACGGGATCATGGAACTATAAAAGATTGAAATTGGAATTTCATCAAAAGTATTACCTTATGCATCTTGTTCATCGTGATCGCAATTATATGTATAATTTTTGGCCTCGCGAAGGAGAAAGCATTGCTCAAGCTTGGGGGAGGCTTAAATCAATGTTATATTCATGCCCCAATCATGAGCTCTCAAAAGTGACAATTCTTGAAATTTTTATGCTCGGCTTTACGATAACAACCGCACCATGCTCGATACTTCTTGTCTTTGGCTCTTTTATGATGAAGACTATTGAATTTAAATGGAATTTATTGGATAGAATTAAACGCAACTCTGAAGATTGGGACCTCGACGAAGGTAAGGAGTTAGGTATGACGCCCAAGTTTGATTGTGTTAAATCTTTTATGGATACCAATATTTTCCGTAAGTTTAGCACTAAATATGGACTTGACTCTGAGATAGTAGCTTCTTTCTGTGAACCTTTTGCTACTTATGTTGATCTCCCTAAGGAGAAGTGGTTTAAATATCATCCTCCCATAGAAGTAAAAGTAGTTGCACCTATTAAAGTTGAAGAAAAGACTGTTACTTATAATGATCCTATTGTTCCTACCTCTTATGTTGAGAAACCACCTTTCCTGTTAGAGTAAAGGATCATGCTAAAGCTTCAAATTGTTGTTAAATAAAAGCAATATTAGAACTTATACACCTCCTGAGCAAGTCAAAGTAGAACCTAATATTGCTATTGTTAAAGATCTCTTGTCTGATAATATTGATGGGCATGTTATTCAATTCTGTGGTGAAACTGCTAGAATTGCTAAACCTTGTGCTAAAGATAAACATAGACCTGTGGTAGGCGTGCCTGCTATTTCTGTTAAAACAGGATATCATTGTTATCATGGCTTATGTGATATGGGCGCTAGTGCTAGTGCAATACCCATTGAATTATACAAAGAAATTATGCATGATATTGTACCTATTGAGTTAGAAGAAATTGATGTCACAATTAAGCTTGCCAATAGAGATACTATTTCACCAGCGGGAATTGTTAGAGATATTGAAGTCTTGTGTGGGAAAACTAAATATCCTGCTGATTTTCTTGTTCTTGGTTCTCCACAAGATAGCTTTTGTCCCATTATATTTGGTAGACCCTTCTTGAATACTGTTAATGCTAAGATAGACTCACAAAAGAATGTTGTTACTATTGGCTTGGATGATATGGTTCATGAGTTTAATTTCTCTAAATTTAGTAAACAACATCATGAGGAAGAATTGCCTAGTAAGGATGAAATTATTGGTCTTGCTTCTATTTCCGTACCTCCTAGTGATCCTTTAGAACACTATTTGCTAGACCATGAAAATGATATGTTCATGAATGAAAGAAGGGAAATAGATGAAGTATTCTTTAAACAGGAACCTATTCTGCAACACAATTTGCCTGTTGAAATCCTAGGGGATCCCCCTCCACCCAAGGATGATCCCGTGTTTGGGCTTAAACCGTTGCCTGATAATCTTAAGTATGCTTATCTTGATGAAAATAAAATATATCCTGTTATTATTGGTGCTAACCATTCAGAGCATGAAGAAGAAAGATTATTGAAAACTCTGAAGAAGCACCGTGCTGCTATTGGATATACTCTTGATGATCTTAAGGGCATTAGTCCCACTCTATGTCAACATAAAATAAATTTGGAAGCGGATGCTAAACCAGTTCGTGATCCTCAACGACGTTTGAATCCTAAAATGAAAGAAGTGGTAAGAAAAGAAATACTCAAGCTTCTGGAGGCAGTTATAATTTATCTCGTTGCTGATAGTCAATGGGTAAGTCCTGTCCATTGTGTCCCTAAGAAGGGAGGTATCACTGTTGTCCCTAATGATAAAGATGATTTGATTTCGCAAAGAATTATCACATGTTATAGGATGGTAATCGATTTCCGCAAATTAAATAAAGCTACTAAGAAAGATCATTACCCCTTACCTTTTATTGATCAAATGCGGGAAAGATTATGAAAACATACACATTATTGCTTTCTAGATGGTTATTCTGGTTTCTCTCAAATACCTGTTCGGCTAAAGACCAATCAAAGACTACTTTTACATGCCCTTTTGGTACTTTTGCTTATATACGTATGCCTTTTGGTTTATGTAATGCACCTTCTACCTTTCAAAGATGCATGATGGCTATATTCTCTGATTTCTGTGAAAAGATTTGTGAGGTTTTCATGGACGACTTTTCCGTCTATGGTTCCTCTTTTGATGATTGCTTGAGCAATCTTGATCGAGTTTTGCAGAGATGTGAAGAAACTAATCTTGTCTTGAATTGGGAAAAGTGCCACTTTATGGTCAATGAAGGTATTGTCTTGGGGCACAAAGTTTCTGAAAGAGGTATTGAAGTTGATAAAGCCAAGGTGGATGCTATCGAAAAGATGCCATGTCCCAAGGACATCAAAGGTATAAGAAGTTTTCTTGGCCACGCCGGATTTTTTAGGAGGTTCATTAAGGACTTCTCAAAAATTTCTCAGCCTCTGACTAATTTATTGCAAAAAGATGTACCATTTGTCTTTGATGATGATTGCGTAGAAGCATTTGAAATACTTAAGAAAGCATTAGTCTCAAAGACCTGTTGTTCAGCCACCTGATTGGAATTTACCCTTTGAAATTATGTGTGATGCTAGTGATTATGCTGTAGGTGTTGTTCTAGGGCAAAGAGTTGATAAGAAATTAAATGTTATCCATTATGCTAGTAAGACTCTGGACAATGCTCGAAGATACTATGCTATTACCGAAAAGGAACTTTTAGCAGTTGTGTTTGCTTGTGATAAATTCAGACCCTATATTGTTGATTCTAAAGTAACTATTCACACTGATCATGCTGCTATTAAATATCTTATGGAAAAGAAAGATGCTAAACCTAGACTTATTAGATGGGTTCTCTTGCTGCAAGAATTTGATTTGCATATTGTTGATAGAAAAGGAGCAGAGAACCCCGTTGCATATAACTTATCTAGGTTAGAGAGTGTTCTTGATGACCCACTACCTATTGATGATAGCTTTCCGATGAACAATTAAATGTCATAAGCACTTCTCGTAGCACTCCATGGTATGCTGATTATGCTAATTATATTGTTGCTAAATTTATACCACCTAGCTTCACATACCAACAAAAGAAAAAGTTCTTTTATGATTTGCGACATTACTTTTGGGATGACCCACATCTTTATAAAGAAGGAGTAGATGGTGTTATTAGACGTTGTGTGCACGAGCATGAACAGGAATAGATCCTACATAAGTGTCACTCCGAAGCTTATGGAGGACACCACGCTGGAGATAGAACTGCACATAAGGTATTGCAATCCGGGTTTTATTGGCCCACTCTCTTCAAAGATGCCTGTAAGTTTGTTTTGTCTTGTGATGAATGTCAAAGAATTGGTAATATTAGTAGACGTCAAGAAATGCCTATGAATTATTCACTTGTTATTGAACCATTTGATGTTTGGGGCTTTGATTATATGGGACCTTTTCCTGCCTCTAATGGATATACACATATTTTAGTTGTAGTTGATTACGTTACTAAGTGGGTAGAAGCTATTCCAACTAGTAGTGCTGATCATAACACTTCTATTAAAATGCTTAAAGAAGTTATTTTTCCGAGGTTTGGAGTCCCTAGATATTTAATGACCGATGGGGTTCACACTTTATTCATGGTGCTTTCCGTAAAATGCTTGCTAAATATGACGTTAATCGTAGAATTGCATCTCCATATCACCCACAGTCTAGTGGTCAAGTAGAATTGAGTAATAGAGAGCTCAAATTAATTTTGCAAAAGACTGTTAATAGGTATAGAAAGAATTGGTCCAAGAAACTTGATGATGCATTATGGGCCTATAGAACTGCATATAAGAATCCTATGGGTATGTCTCCGTATAAAATGGTTTACGGAAAAGCATGTCACTTACCTCTCGAACTAGAACATAAGGCATATTGGGCTATTAAAGAGCTCAACTATGATTTCAAACTTGCCGGTGAGAAGAGGTTATTTGATATCAGCTCACTTGATGAATGGAGAACCCAAGCTTATGAAAATGACAAGTTGTTTAAAGAAAAAGTTAAAAGATGGCATGACAAAAGGATACAAAGGCGTGAGTTTAATGTAGGTGATTATGTATTGTTATACAACTCTCGTTTAAGATTTTTTGTAGGAAAACTTCTCTCTAAATGGGAAGGTCCCTACGTTATCGAGGAGGTCTATCGTTCCTGCCATAAAATCAACAACTTCAAGGCACAAATCCAAAGGTGGTAAACGGTCAAAGAATCAAACATTATATCTCGTGTAATCCCATAAATGTTGAAACCAATATTATTGAAACCGTAACCCTGAGGAATACATAAGGGACACTTTTCGCACCATTTCAGACTCGAAAGGAATAGGTATGTGGTACGGTAAGTAAACCGACTCCAAAACAATTTTAAGGCAATATTTCTCCGTTTTGGAATATTTAGAAAAATAGAAAAATAAGTGGCAGTCAGGGAAGGACACGAGGCCTCACGAGGTGGAGGGCGCCCTACCCCCTGGGCGCGCCCCTACCTCGTGAGCACCTCGTGTGCCCTCCGGACTCCGTTTTCTTGCACGATACGTATTTTGGTCGGTAAAAATTCATTATATATTCTCCCGAAGGTTTTGACTCCCGTATCACGCAAATATCTCCTGTTCTAGTTTCGAGCAGTTTTTCTGACAGATCTAGATCATCATGATGTCCCCAAGTGCTTCCAAGGACAAGTTCTTCGAGAAGGTGATCAACCCTTACCTCGCGGAGGTGCTGCGACACCCTCAAACCATTGAGATGCATGATGGGTTGCTGCACATCCGCGATGTTGAGGGACCAAAGGGAACCGGAAGCATGGAGGCAAGGCTCGAAGCAATGGAGCAACAAGTTTTCAAGTGCCAGGGGATGGTGGAGCATGGAATCAACGCTAGCCACAAGTTGCTCGCGGAGTTCACCAAAAACAACGAGTCGGATGCCAAGAACACCGAGGAGGCCATCTTCAAGCTACATGAGAAGATCGAGCACTTCCAAGCCCAAATCTATGATCTGCAAAATCAAAACTGTGAGTATGAATATAGATTCAAAAGGATGAGTTTGGTTGCAGATTTGATGATTCCGGAGACTCGATCATCCTTCTATGATGGTGAGCCTATGCCATGGAAGGTGGACGACAAGCCTGCATCATCACCAACACCTCCACCTTCACCAACAAAGAAGGAGATATAATCACATGGGTATGGGCACTCCCCTTGGCAACTGCCAAGCTTGGGGGAGGTGCCCCGGTATCGTATCACCATCACAACTCCTATCTTTACCGTTTTTCTTAGTTCGATCCTATTAGTAGTATCTTGATTTAGTAGAATAAAGTCATGGCATGATTTAGGTTTGAGTTTTGCTTTATGATCCCTCTATGTAATCGAGTCAAGGGCTATATATAATAAAGTTTAGTGTTGAGTCAAGGGCTTGATTGTTTTGCCATGATCTTGGGTGAATAAAAGAAAAAGAATAAAAAGAAATAAAGAGTTAATATTGATCTTATTAAAAGTAATGACTTCACATAGAAAGAGTATGATGATTAAAAGTTGTTGGGAGTTGGCAAATATAGCTTTGGTCATCGTTGCAATTAATAGGAAGTAATAAGGAGAGAGAGGTTTCACATATAGATATATTATCATTGACATCTTTTATGATTGGGAGCACTCATTAAAATACAACATGCTAAAGAGTTGATGTTGGACAAGGAAGACAACGTGATGAGTTATGTTTTCTTATATCCGAGATAAAGTATGTTGTCATGGATCCTCTAACATGTTGAGCTTGCCTTTCCCCTCATGCTAGCCAAATTCTCAAAGCACCAAGTAGAGATACTACTTGTGCTTCCAAATACCCCTAAACCAGTTTAGCCATGAGAGTCCACCATATCTACCTATGGATTGAGTAAGATCCTTCAAGTAAGTTGTCATCGGTGCAAGCAATAAAAATTGCTCTCTAAATATGCATGACTTATTGGTGCAGAGAAATAAGCTTTGTACGAACTTGTTGTGGAAGTAATAAAATCGAGGGACTGCATAATAAAGTTCCACATACAAGGGGCAATATAAAGTGACGTTCTTTTGCATTAAGATTTTGTGCATCCAACCATAAAAGCGCATGGCAACCTCTGCTTCCCTCTGCGAAGGGCATATCTTTTATTATTATCCTCTACCTTATGCAAGAGTCACGGTGACCTTCACCTTTCCTTTTTCATTTTATCCTTTGGCAAGCCCAGCACATTGGAAAGAACATGATATATATATATATATCTAATTGGATGTAGGGGAGCATGAATTGTTATTGTTGACATTACCCTTGAGGTAAAAGGTTGTGGGGCAAAACTATAAGCCCCTATATTTCTCTGTGTCCGATTAAACTCCGTAACCACAAGTATTGCGTGAGTGCTAGCAATTATGAAGGACTAAATGATAGTTGAGTATGTGGACTTGCTTTTAAGCTCTGACATAGAATCTTTCCGATGTTATGATAAATTGCAATTGCTTAAATGACTGAGGTTATAATTTGTTGGTGCCTAATAAGGTTTCTGATTCATACTTTTGTATTGTGAAAAGATCATCACTTGAACATAAGTAATCGTATGATAAATCTATATATGTTGCTGTTATGAGAATAATCATGATGCCTTCATGTCCGTATTTTATTTTTTCTCGACGCCTCTACCTCTAAACATGAGGACATATTTATTGTTATCGGCTTTTCGCTTGAGGACAAGCGAGGTCTAAGCCTGGGGGAGTTGATACGTCCATTTTGCATCATGCTTTTATATCGATATTTATCGCATTATGGGCTGTTATTTCACGTTATGTCACAATACTTATGGCTATTCTCTCTTATTTTACAAGGTTTACATGAAGAGGAGAATGCGGCAATTTGGAATTCTGGGCTGGAAAAGGAGCAAATATTGGAGACCTATTTTGTGCAACTCCAAAAGTCCTGAAACTCCATGGAATATCTTAAAATAAATAAAGAAAAATCATCGCCAAAGATGAAGGCCAGGGGGCCCACACCACACTCACGAGGGTGGCGGCGCCCCCACGCGCCCCCCTACCTCGTGGGCCCCCTGGTGGCTCTCCGATGCCCATCTTCTCCTATATGAAGTATTTCGATGAGAAAAAAACCAGAAGCAACCTTTCGGGATGAGACTCCGCCGCCACGAGGCGAACCTTGGCGGAACCAATCTAGGGCTCCGGCGAAGCTGTTCTGCCGTGGACACTTCCCTCCGGGAGGGGGAAATCATCATCACCAACGCTCCTCTCATCGGGAGAGGGCAATCTCCATCAACATCTTCACCAGCACCATCTCATCTCCAAACCCTAGTTCATCTCTTGTATCCAATTCTTGTCTCCAAGTCCGGGATTGGTGCTAGTAGGTTGCTAGTAGTGTTGATTACTCCTTGTAGTTGATGCTAGTTGGTTTACTTGGTGTAAGATCATATGTTCAGATCCATTATGCATATTATTACCCCTCTTATTATGAACATGAATATGCTTTGTGAGTAGTTACGTTTGTTCCCGAGGACAAGGGAGAAGTCTTGCTATTAGTAGTCATGTGAATTTGGTATTCGTTCGATATTTTGATGAGATGTATGTTGTCTAGCCTCTAGTGGTGTTATGTGAACGTCGACTACATAAAAATTCACCATCATTTGGGCCTAGAGGAAGGCATTGGGAAGTAATAATTAGATGATGGGTTGCTAGAGTGACAGAAGCTTAAACCCTAGTTTATGCATTGCTTCGTAAGGGCTGATTTGGATCCACTTGTTTCATGCTATGGTTAGGTTTACCTTAATACTTTTGTTGTAGTTGCGGATGCTTGAAATAGAGATTAATCATAAGTGGGATGCTTGTTCAAGTAAGAACAGCAACCAAGCACCGGTCCACCCACATATCAAATTATCAAAGTACCGAACGCGAATCATATGACCGTGATGAAAACTAGCTTGACGATATTCCCATGTGTCCTCTGGAGCGCTTTTCCTATTATAAGAGTTTGTTCCGGCTTGTCCTTTGCTACAAAAAGGATTGGGCCACCTTGTTGCACCTTATTTACTTTTGTTACTTGTTGCTCGTTACAATTTACCTTATCACAAAACTATCTGTTACCACTTATTTCAAGATTTGCAGAGAATACCTTCTTTGAAACTGCTTATCATTTCCTTCTGCTCCTCGTTTTGGGTTCGACACTCTTACTTATCGAAAGGACTACGATAGATCCCCTATACTTGTGGGTCATCAGACACCACTGCCGAAGCTCGATGTTCCTTTGAAGGAATCTGCTTACCCGCCTCCAGCATTGTCTCCGGCTATAAACCGGACAGTTCGGGGCCGTCATTCTTGATCCCCAAACCCTGAGTAACAGAGGCACCACCTTCGGGTAGCTCCTTCCTCGTTTCCTGCGCTACTTGCCAGTTGGGAGGAGCCCTCCGAGACGACACCTCGAGATCATCCGCCCTGTTAGGTGAGGAGGCCGGAGAAGGCGTGTCACTCTCCATCATCTCCGGAAGAAGGTCTCCCGAGGAGGAGGATGATTGAGAAACACCAGGCGTTAACCTGCGAGGATGCACATATGTCGGAGGGTTATTTTAGTAGTAATAAAGGAATGAGTTATGGTAAAAGTGCCCTACTCCACTTACGGTACGGCCGGAGGTTCGTCCTCATAATCAAGCTCAACGACGACATTGCTTGCCCGGCTCAAGCCGCCCGACGATGGCATTTTCCCTTTCTTGGAAGGCTTCCTTTCCTGACCTCCAGAAGCGGCCCTCTTCTTGCCATGAAGTACCCCCTCCACACCTTTCCCCCTGGGCAAAAGGGTTTCGGTTTCCCTGAACACAGCGCCTAAATAGCCCTTACGATGGGCATCTCCTCTGGGTTCCCCGCTCTCACCCCCCTCTGTAGACACCAGGTACGGTGTCGGGATCAACATCCGCGTCAGTAGGGCGGACGCAGGGTCTTCGGGAAGGGGCGTCGGACACCAGATTAACACCGCTTTCTTTATCCAGTCCTGTATAAGGGCAGGTTGTTTAGTGTCTTGTCAAGAGATGCTTGAATGAAAGGTGTGCGGGGATTGAATATTTACCGGAGTGTCCGGATGATTGCAGTCGAGGTCGACGTCTTTGGTGGCGTCCGGCCATTGCTCTCGCTCCCCAAAATATAACTTCCACATTCCTTCGTGCGTAGTACCGAAGAAGTGCTAAAGAGTCCGCCGCCCTTCTGGATTGAACTCCCACATACGGAGAGGCCACCGTTGACACGGCAGGATCCGGCGGACCAGCATTACCTGAACGACGTTCACAAGATCGATTCCCTCCTCGGTAAGGCTTCGGATACGACCTTGCAGAGTCTGCACCTCATTAGCGGATCCCCAGTCCAACCCCTTGTTGATCCGTGAAGCAAGCTGAGTCGGAGGGCCGGGTCGGAACGCAGGCGTAGCCACCCACTTGGAGCCCCGCGGCTCGTTGACATAAAACCACCTCTGCTGCCATAGTTCGGAAGACTCGGCGAAGGATCCTTCAAACCAAACTGTAACATCCCAAAATTCTAAATTTTGGAATGTTATATTAAATAAATAATTCTGATTGTTTGTTCGATTGTTGAGTGATTGATTGTGTGAAATTGAGTGAAATTTGAAACTTTTTGAAAGTTTAATGAGAGGGAATGAAATGACTTTCCCAGACCCTTTTTTTGACTTCTGATCTCTGAGAATTCAAATTCAATTCAAACACAAAACCCTAGAGAGAAGATGATATGACTTCGCCCATTTAAATAAATGAAAATGGTTTTGAAAAGATTTGAATTCCATTTGGAAATATTTCAAATTCAGAAACTTTATGCAACTCAATGATTTTCATGAGAGAAGATAAAATGACTTCTTCAAGATTATATGAAATATGAGTTGGAAGTTTAAAAGAATCAAATTGAAAGGCCGGTTGAAATTATTTTGAAACCCACTTTCAAATTGGAGTTGCATAAAGTTGATATATAATAGGGTAAAATTATTTTGAAACCCACTTCCAAATTCTTCAAAATTATTTGGTTTTATTGAAATTATTTTTCTCCAAAACTAAAATATACGAAAATAGGGTAAAATGATTCCCTACAGTAGAAAAGTGGAGAAAAATGATTTTTAAATAATTTTGGTATTTTAAAATAATTTTGTTTGCATTTTAAATGCAACAGTGGCACCTTTTGAATTTTGGGATTTGCTGTGAATTTTATTTGAACTTGAAAAATTGTTCATACTGTAACAAATGTTTTTCTAAAAATTTTGATATATAATATGCATATATATTTATTTTATTTATTGCCCTCTATTTCAGTTTTCCTTCTCTATTTTATAAAAAAAACAAAAAAACTGGCCAAAGCCCAGCCGCACTAGGCCCAGCCGCCTCCACGACCCAACAGGTCGTCTTCCTCCTACAATCGTTCTGCACCTACAGGAGCAGAACGCACGCACGCACCCCACCCCGCGCCCCACACCCTTCCCTCCTTCCCCTTCCCCAAGAATCCTCTGAATGGATCCACCTCCTTCCCCTACACCTCCTTCTCCAAGTAAAAGGCCATTAATGCCCCGGATTTCCTCGCCGGAGATCCGAACTTACCGTTTTTTTTGCTCGCCATGGCTGCACGCATCTGGACACCCCCTCGCCCTATAAATACCTCCCTCGTGTTGCCCTCCTTCCCCTCGCCCAAAGCCCTCTTCCATGGGAGCTTATTCCCCCTCCCTATCTAGCACAATTACTCATCGGAGTTCATAAACTCCGGCGGCTTCTCCATCGTCGCCCGAGGCTTGGTTGGTACTTACTCGGCCTCCCCTGAGTTTGCTGAGATCTCTTCTGCACCGTCCCGTGCTCTCCTTCCTCTAGGAGCCCCCATAACCTCGGATCCGATCTTCTTCCCCAACTCCGACGACTACTCCGGTGAGATCAAAGAAATCCCGTTATTCTTCTTTTCAGAAAAGTAGCGATCTTAGAAAATTCATATCTATTAGTATACATATCCAAATTGAGTGATTCCAATTATGCTAGATCACAAATTTTGTAAAGTTTCTGAATAGGTAAATATTTTTAGGTTTGACTATTGAAATTTGAACTTGATCAAATTATCTTAAATCCTTGTATTTGATTTAACTTGAGTTTAGAAATAGATTTTTGATTGATTCTTTTTGCTGCTGCTTTGTTATTGTTTTGTTTATCCAGTAGAATATAGTTATTTATTTTTAGTTTATTTTGAATTAGGTTTTTAGCAAAACAGTACTATTTTATTTATAGTTTTGTTTTAGTCTTTTCTTTATAGTTTTAATTGTTTTTAAATTTTTTCTTTTTGTCGCTCTTGAAAAATTTAGTTTTGTTTCTGTTAGTCAACAAAATAAAATTTGTTTTTATTCAAAAAAAAGTATTTTACTTAGTTTTGTACGAAAACTTGTTTAGGTCATAGTTAGTGTTTCATAAAAGCTTTTATTTGTTTCTTTTTGCAAATAAAATTTTATGGAAAAAATAGCTTCTGTTAACTTAGTTGTTTTACTTTGTATTTTCTGTTAGTTTATTAGTTTAGTATTTTCTTGGTTAAGTTTTACTTAGGACAAAACTATTTTTTTTTATGTCTTAGAGTTTTCTTTAGTAGTTTTGTTGTGTAGTTTTCCTTGTTTTTATTTGGTGTCCCTTGATTTGCATTTTAATTTGTTGGTTTTATTATGAGTGTTAGAATTGTTTGCTAGGATGTTTGCTTATATGAATGCTATGTTTGACTATATAGATTTTCAACGGAGTGACGAATAGTTCTATCAAGTTATTTTCGAGAGCGTTGTTATCTTCATCAAGTAATACCAGGCAAGTTCACTTTGACCATGCTTTCATACCTATGTTTTTATTGCATTTAGTGGCATCTTTGCAACAACCCTGCAGTAGTGATATTGAATTCTTGTAGTTGAGTAGTATGCATGAGGTAGGAACCCATCACCCTGTTACCAAGCCGGGACGTTATTTATTTTAATGCTACGCTATAGTAGACGGGTTTGGTATGAGTGCACGAGAGTAGTGTGAAGAAGGAGGACTCTCGCCAATGATGACAACTCCATGATGACATCTGCAAGGATCTGCATCTTCAAGGCCTCAAGACTTCAAGACTCGAGACAAGAATTCAATACACACTCTTTGGGTGAAGGGCGGTTGACGGGCACCCTGGAGAAACCGGTGGATGGCAGGATGCATGGAGAAGCGCCATGACATCTTGCGGAAAGCTTCACCCAGGACTCAAAGAGACGGAAGAATACTTCATGCCCGGAAGCTTACCTGTGCAACCGCAAGTCACTATGGGCTCGCTTGGTTGACCTTAGTTGTGACTCTGGGTGGGGACGGTGCTAGGAGATGTATAACTACGGTAGGATTGGATGAGCACCGGACGGTGGTCGAGGAACTCTTCTAAGACCATGTTTGGTTGTCTTGTTCTCAAACACCACGAAGTGCGAGAGCGTAAAAGAGGGATCGAATCTTGCGGGTAAAGTGTACAAACCTCTGCAGAGGGTTAAAACCTAATCGATTAGCCGTGTCCACAGTTACGGACAACTTGAGCCTCGGACTTGGATCTATCTCGAAACTCTCAACACCGGATCGATAACTTAATTGTGGGCAACTTATGATGATTTGGGCTATGAGACATCGGTTGGCGGAACCATGTCATGATAGAAAACTCCATAGTACAGACTCCAGTTATTCCTTTGATGTAGGGAAAATAAACCCAGCTTTTACGCAAAAACATCAGACACAGAGCCACAAAGCCATATTGCATATAGAATAGTATTATCATCTGCTTTCTCATGTTGTGATCTTGCCGGTACATTCAATGTACTGACCTACACGGCTGCAACTTATCATGTTGCGGATATTTTACTTCCGACGAGTAAGAGTGCAGTGCAGGTTACGGTCTACACTCAACTTGCCGATGGCGTTGATGGGATTCCACATCCGATTGTTTGTTTCGGTGAGACTTATAAGGTATATATCAACGTTATTTATACATGTGATTGCACTTTGATATATACATTGATGTACTGTGTGTGCCAGCATACTGATCCAGGGATGGCACAGACACACAGAGACTTGACCGTCTGAGGTCGGGTCGCTACACAAACCGCGCTCGCAAGCTTGTTTATTACAACGCTGCCGTACTCCGCCTGCTCCCCCTCTATCACCCACGGACTCACATCAAAAGTCTTGAGCCACAAACCAAAGTGCGGAGGAGTCCGGAGGAAGGCCTCACACGTGACGGTGAATGCTGAGATGAGAAGAAGCAGTCCGGGGCGGATCGTGAAAATCAAGCCCATAGTAGAACATGAGCCCCCGGACGAAGGGGTTAAGCGCGAACCCTAACCCATGGAGGAAGTGGGACACAAATACTACCCTCTCGCCGGATTTGGGGGTGGGAATGAGCCCCTCGGCAGGAAGCCGATGAAGGATTTCTGGGGTCAGGTACCTCGCTACGTGAGCTTCGCAATATCCTCCTCCGTGGCGGAAGAGGCCACCCACTGGCCTGAACGGCTGGACCCGGACATGATTGGGGCTAGTGGTGATTGGAACTCGAGGGCTAGAACTCGAGGTGGCTGGGGTTGAGGAAGAAGCAAGCGCGGAAGAAAAAGACAAGTCTGGGTCCGTATATGAAGGCCGAGAATATCGAGCGTCCCCTCCTGGGTCTTGAAACTTACCTATCCCCAAAGAGTTGTACCCAGGGGACGGTTGGGTTACCCATACCTACATTATCAAAAATCCCGTGAATAAGGGGACACGATCTCTGCTTTGACAACACGTGCCAATAAAACCGCTTCCCGAGACGTGGGGCGACGGGCTAGCCAACAGTTGGAAATAATAATCGGGCGGGCGTGATACAATGTCATAAACAGTTGTCAGCAGATTGGACTCGTGGAGTATTGTATTTTCTGCAATTATATACACAGGTCTGGATACAATCGTCACATCCGAAGACTACCTTGGGGTTCGGAAGAAGGGGAACCCGACTTGCAATGCCGAAGACAATCTGCGTGCCGGACTCCTCGTCTTTGAAGCCAGGTTCAGGGGCTACTGAGGGAGTCCTGGACTAAGGGGTCCTCGGGCATCCGGCCTGATACCCATGGGCCGGACTGATGGGCCGTGAAGACATGAAGACCGAAGACTATGTCCGTGTCCGAATTGGACTCTACTTGGCGTGGAAGGCAAGCTAGGTGACCTATTATGAAGGTTTCCTCCTATGTAACCGACCTCATGTAACCCTAGATCTCTCCGGTGTCTATATAAACCGGAGATCATAGTCTAGATAGGACAGATTCATGACCATATACTCATAGGCTAGACTTCTAGGGTTTAGCCATTACGATCTCATTGTAGATCAACTCTTGTAACACTCATATTCATCAAGATCAATCAAGCAGGAAGTAGGGTATTACCTCCATAGAGAGGGCCCGAACCTGGGTAAACCTTGTGTCCCCCGTCTCCTGTTACCATCGATCCTAGAGGCACAGTTCGGGACCCCCTACCCGAGATCCGCCGGTTTTGACTCCGACAGTACCCAACAGTTTCTTTTGGGCATCCTATGAAGACGCACTTCTCCGATTTGGGTTTGAGCTTATCAAGCTGATACTTTTTCACATAAGCATCGCAAGCCCAAACTTTAAGAAACGACAACTTAGGTTTCTAACCAAACCATAGTTCAAATGGTGTCATCTCAATGGATTAGACGGTGCCCTATTTAATGTGAATGTAGCTGTCTCTAATGCATAACCCCAAAACGATAGTGGTAAATCGGTAAGAGACATCATAGATTTGCACTATATCCAATAAAGTATGGTTATGACGTTCGGACACACCATTATGCTGTGGTGTTCCAGGTGGCATGAGTTTGTGAAACTATTCATTTTTTTTAATTGAAGACCAAACTCGTAACTCAAATATTCGTCTCCGTGATCAAATTGCAGAAAACTTTATTTTCTTGTTACGATGATTCTCCACTTCACTCTAAACTTATTTGAACTTTTCAACTGTTTCAGACTTGTGTTTCATTAAGTAGATATACCCATATCTGCTCAAATCATTTGTGAAGGTCAGAAAATAACGATACCCGCCGCGAGCCTTAACACTCATCGGACTGCATACATCGGTATGTACTATTTCCAATGAGTCAGTAGCTCGCTCCATTGTTTTGGAGAATGGAGTTTTTAGTCATCTTGCCCATGAGGCATGGTTTGCAATCATCAAATGATTCATAATCAAGTGATTCCAAAAGCCCATCAAGATGGAGTTTCTTCATGCGCTTTACACCAATATGACCTAAATGGCAGTGCCACAAATAAGTTGCACTATCATTATTAACTTTGCATCCTTTGGCTTCAATATTATAAATATGTGTATCACTATGATCGAGATCCAACAAACTATTTTCATTGGGTGTATGACCATCGAAGGTTTTATTCATGTAAACAGAACAACAATTATTCTCTGACTTTAAATGAATAACCGTACTGCAATAAACATGATCTAATCATATTCATGCTCAACGCAAACACCAAATAACATTTATAGGTTCAACACTAGTCCCGAAAGTATAGGGTGTGTGCGATGATGATCATATCAATCTTGGAACCACTTCCAACACACATCATCACTTCACCTTTAACTAGTCTCTGTTTATTCTGCAACTCCCGTTTCGAGTTACTAATCTTAGCAACTGAACTAGTATCAAATCTTTGAGGGGTTGCTATAAACACTAGTAAAGTACACATCAATAGCATGTATATCAAATATACCTTTATTCACTTTGCCATCCTTCTTATCCGCCAAATACTTGGGGCAGTTCTGCTTCAAAGGACCAGTCCCTTTGCAAGAGAAGCACTTAGTCTCGTGCTTAGGTCCAGACTTGGGCTTCTTCACTTGAGCAACAACTTGCTTGCCGTTCTTCTTGAAGTTCCCCTTCTTCCCTTTGCCCTTTTCTTGAAACTAGTGGTCTTGTCAACCATCAACACTTGACGCTTTTCTTGATTTCTACCTTCGCTGATTTTAGCATCGCGAAGAGCTTGGGAATTGTTTTCGTCATTCCTTGCATATTATAGTTCATCACGAAGTTCTAGTAACTTGGTGATAGTGACTAGAGAACTTTTGTCAATTACTATCTTATCTAGAAGATTAACTCCCACTTGATTCAAGCAATTGTAGTACCCAGACAATCTGAGCACATGCTCACTAGTTGAGCTATTCTCCTCCATCTTATAAGCAAAGTATTGTCAGAGGTCTCATACCTCTTCACACGGGCATGAGTATGAAATACCAATTTCAAATCTTAGAGCATCTTATATGCTCCGTGGCGTTCAAAACATTTTGAAGTCCCGGTTCTAAGCTGTAAAGCATGGTGCACTAAACTATTAAGTAGTCATCATACCGAGCTTTGTCAAATGTTCATAACGTGTGCATCTGCTCCTGCAATAGGTCCGTCACCCAGCGGTGCATCAAGGACATAATTTTTCTGTGCAACAATGAGGATAATCCTCAGATCACGGATCCAATCCGCATCATTGCTACTAACATCTTTCAACATAGTTTTTCTCTAGGAACATATCAAAAATAAACGGGGAGCTACATCGCGAGCAATTGATCTACAACATAGTTATGCAAATACTATCAGGACTAAGGTCATGATAAATTAAAGTTCAATTAATCATATTACTTAAGAACTCCCACTTAGATAGACATCCCTCTAATCCTGTAAGTGATCACGTGATCCATATCAACTAAACCATGTCCGATCATCACGTGAGATGGAGTAGTTTTTAGTGGTGAACATCACTATGTTGATCATATCTACTATATGATTCACGCTCGACCTTTCAGTCTCAGTGTTCTGAGGCCATATCTGCATATGCTAGGCTCGTCAAGTTTAACCCGAGTATTCTGCGTGTGCAAAACTGGCTTGCACCCGTTGTATGTGAAGTAGAGCTTATCACACCCGATCATCACATGGTGTCTCGGCACGACGAACTTTCGCAACGATGCATACTCAGGGAGAACACTTGTACCTTGAAATTTAGTGAGAGATCATACTATAATGCTACCGCCGAACTAAGCAAAATAAGATGCATAAAGGATAAACATCGCCTGCAATCAATATAAGTGATATGATATGGCCATCATCATCTTGTGCCTTTGATCTCCATCTCCAAAGCACCGTCATGATCACCATCGTCACCGGTGCGACACCTCGATCTCCATCGTAGCATCGTTGTCGTCTCGCCAACTATTGCTTCTACTACTATCGCTACCGCTTAGTGATAAAGTAAAGCAACAACCATATGGCTCCTGCCAGTTGCCGATAACTCTGTTACAAACATGATCATCTCATACAATAAAATTTAGCATCATGTCTTGACCATATCGCATCACAACATGCCCTGAAAAAACAAGTTAGATGTCCTCTACTTTGTTGTTGCAAGTTTTACGTGGCTGCTACGGGCTGAGCAAGAACCGTTCTTACCTACGCATCAAAAACCACAACGATTTTTTGTCAAGTGTGTTGTTTTAACCTTCAACAAGGACCGGGCGTAGCCACACTCAATTCAACTAAAGTTGGAGAAACTGACACCCGCCAGCCACCTGTGTGCGAAGCACGTCGGTAGAACCAGTCTCGCGTAAGCGTACGCGTAATGTCGGTCCGGGCCGCTTCATCCAACAATACCGCCGAATCAAAGTATGACATGCTGGTAAGCAGTATGACTATCGCCCACAACTCTTTGTGTTCTACTCGTGCATACAACATCTACGCAAAGACCTGGCTCGGATGCCACTGTTGGGGAACGCAGTAATTTTAAAAAATCCCTACGCACACGCAAGATCCATCTAGGTGATGCATAGCAATGAGAGGGGAGAGTGTTGTCTACGTACCCTCGTAGACCGAAAGCGGAAGCGTTTAGTAACACGGTTGATGTAGTCGAACGTCTTCGCGATCCAACTGATCCAAGTACTGAACGCACGGCACCTCCGCGATCTGCACACGTTCAGCTCGGTGACGTCCCTTGAACTCTTGATTCAGTTGAGGCCGAGGGAGAGTTTCGTCAGCACGACGGCATGGTGACGGTGATGATGAAGTTACCGGCGCAGGGCTTCGCCTAAGCACTACGACGATATGGCCGAGGTGTAAAACTGTGGAGGGGGGCACCGCACACAGCTAAGAATAACTTGTGTGTCCTAGGTGCCCCCTCTCCCCACATATATATAGGTTGGAGGGGGGAAGCAGCAAACTTAGGGCGCCCCCAAGTAGGCCGAATCCTACTTGGGGTGCAAGCCCAATTCGGCCCCCCTTCCTTATTTCAGCATATGGGAAGGAAAGAGAAGGAAATGGTGGAGGCTGAATCCTCCTCCTTCCTTCCTTCTTCCCCTTCCTTTCCTCCTACTCCTATTCGGCCTAGGAGGGGTGCACCAGCCCACCAGGGGCTGGTCTGTCCCTCACTTGGCCCAATAGGCCCATAACTTTGTCGGGGAGTGCCCGGAACTCCTTCAGTGACCCGATATCACCCGGAACACTTCCGGTGTCCAAATATCATCGTCCTATATATGAATCTTTACCGCTCGACCATTTCAAGACTCCTCGTCATGTCCGTGATCTCATCCGGGACTCTGAACAACCTTCGGTACATCAAATCACATAAGTCATAATACAAATCATCATCGAACGTTAAGCATGCGGACCCTACGGGTTTGAGAACTATGTAGACATGACCGAGACAAATGTCCGGTCAATAACCAATAGCGGAACCTGGATGCTCATATTGGCTCTTACGTATTCTATGAAGATCTTTATCGGTCAAACCGCATAACAACATACGTTGTTCCCTTTGTCATCGGTATGTTACTTGCCCGAGATTCGATCGTCGGTATCATCATACCTAGTTCAATCTCGTTACCGGCAAGTCTCTTTACTCGTCCCGTAATGGATCATCCCGCAACTAACTCATTAGTCACATTGCTTGCAAGGCTTATAGTGATGTGCATTACCGAGAGGGCCCAGAGATACCTCTCCAACAATCGGAGTGACAAATCCTAATCTTGATCTATGCCAACTCAACAAATAGCATCGGAGACACCTGTAGAGCATCTTTATAATCACCCAGTTACGTTCTGACATTTGATAGCACACTAAGTGTTCCTTAGGTATTCGGGAGTTGCATAATCTCATAGTCATAGGAACATGTATAAGTCATGAAGAAAGCAATAGCAATAAACTAAATTATCATAGTGCTAAGCTAACGGATGGGTCTTGTCCATCACATCATTCTCTAATGATGTGATCCCGTTCATCAAAACACATGTCTATGGCTAGGAAACTTAACCATCTTTGATTGACGAGCTAGTCAAGTAGAGGCATACTAGGGACACTCTGTTTGCCTATGTATTCACACATGTACTAAGTTTCCGGTTAATACAATTCTAGCATGAATAACAAACATTTATCATGAAATAAGGAAATAAATAATAACTTTATGATTGCCTCTGGGGCATATTTCCTTCAATAGTGCCATTCACAGAGTTCTTCAATCACTGCCACCAAGCTACAAGAGCTTTGTGATGAACTATAATATGCAAGGGATGGATAAGACAATTCCCGAGCTCTTCGCAATGCTAAAGGTTGCGGAGGTAGAAATCAAGAAGGAGCCTCAAGTGTTGATGGTCAACAAGACCACCAGTTTCAAGAAAAAGGGTAAAGGGAAGAAGGGGAACTTCAAGAAGAACAGCAAGCAAGTTGCTGCTCAAGTGAAGAAGCCCAAGTCTGGACCTAAGCCTAAGACTGAGTGCTTATACTTCAAAGGGACTGGTCACTGGAAGCGGAACTGCCCCAAGTATTTGGCGGATAAGAAGGATGGCAAGGTGAACAAAGGTATATGTGATATACATGTTATTGATGTGTACCTTACTAATGCTCGCAGTAGTGCCTGGGTATTTGATACTGGTTCCGTTGCTAATATTTGCAACTTGAAACAAGGAGTATGGATTAAGCGAAGATTGGCTAAGGACGAGGTGTTGATGCGCGTGGGAAATGGTTCCAAAGTCGATGTGATTGTTGTCGGCACGCTACCTCTACATCTACCTTCGGGGTTAGTTTTAGACCTAAATAATTGTCATTTGGTGCCAGCGTTGAGCATGAACATTATATCTGGATCTTGTTTGATGCGAGACGGTTACTCATTTAAATCAGAGAATAATAGTTGTTCTATTTATATGAGTAATATCTTTTATGGTCATGCACCCTTGATGAGTGGTCTATTTTTACTAAATCTTGATAGTAGTGATACACATGTTCATAGTATTGAAGCCAAAAGATATAAGTTTAATAATGATAGTGCAAGTTATTTGTGGCACTGCCGTTTAGGTCATATTGGTGGAAAGCACATGAAGAAACTCCATGCAGATGGGCTTTTGGAATCACTTGATTATGAATCACTTGATGCTTGCAAACCATGCCTCATGGGCAAGATGATTAAGACTCCGTTCTCTGGAACAATGGAGCAAGCAACAGACTTGTTGAAACTAATACATACTGATGTATGCGGTCCGATGGGTGTTGATGCTCACGGCGGGTATCGTTATTTTCTGACCTTCACAGATGATTTAAGCAGATATGGGTATATCTACTTGATGGAACATAAGTCTGAAACATTTGAAAAGTTCAAAGAGTTTCAAAGTGAAGTGGAAAATCATCGTAACAAGAAAATAAAGTTTCTGCGATCTGATCGTGGAGGAGAATATTTGAGTTACGAGTTTGGTCTTCATTTGAAACAATGCAGAATAGTTTCACAACTCACGCCACCCGGAACATCACAGCATAATGGTGTGTCCGAACGTCGTAACCGCACTTTATTAGATATGGTGCAATCTATGATGTCTCTTTCTAATTTACCGCTATCGTTTTGGGGTTATGCTTTAGAGACGGCTGCATTCACGTTAAATAGGGCACCATCTAAGGCCCTATTTGTTTCAGCTTCACTTAGATTTTAATCACATATGGATTCGCTTCACTGGCAAAGCTGATTCTGCGAATCAGCTTCACCACCGAAGTACACTTTGAGGTGCTTCAGGAAATTGCACTAAAAATTGCCCAAATTCAGATTCAGCTTCACGGGGAAAGCTGATTTCAAATAGCCATTTTTTTAGATTTCAGATTCAGCTTCACTGGCAAAGCTGAATCCGGTCCTAGAATCCGAAACAAAGAGGGCCTAAATCCGTTGAGACGACACCTTATGAACTGTGGTTTGGCAAGAAACCCAAGTTGTCATTTCTTAAAGTTTGGGGCTGCGATGCTTATGTGAAAAAGCTTCAACCTGATAAGCTCGAACCCAAATCAGAGAAATGTGTCTTCATAGGATACCCAAAGGAGATTGTTGGGTACACCTTCTATCACAGATCCGAAGGCAAGACATTCTTTGCTAAGAATGGATCCTTTCTAGAGAAGGAGTTTCTCTCGAAAGAAGTGAGTGGGAGGAAAGTAGAACTTGGTGAGGTAACTGTACCTGCTCCCTCATTGGAAAGTAGTTCATCACAGAAATTAGTTCATGTGACTCCTACACCAATTAGTAAGGAAGCTAATGATGATGATCATGTAACTTCAGATCAAGTTACTACTGAACCTCATAGGTCAACCAGAGTAAGATCCGCACCAGAGTGGTACGGCAATCCGGTTCTGGAGGTCATGTTACTTGACCATGACGAACCTACGAACTATGAGGAAGCGATGATGAGCCTAGATTCTGCGAAATGGCTTGAGGCCATGAAATCTGAGATGGGATCCATGTATAAGAACAAAGTGTGGACTTTGGTTGACTTGCCCGATGATCGGCAAGCCATAGAGAATAAATGGATCTTCAAGAAGAAGACTGACGCTGACGGTAATGTTATTGTCTACAAAGCTTGACTTGTTGCGAAAGGTTTTCTACAAGTTCAAGGAGTTGACTACTATGAGACCTTCTCACCCGTAGCGATGCTTAAGTCCGTCTGAATCATGTTAGCAATTGCTGCATTTTATGATTATGAAATTTGGCAAATGGATGTAAAGACTGCATTCCTGAATGGATTTCTGGAAGAAGAGTTGTATATGATGCAACCCGAAGGTTTTATCAATCCAAAGGATGCTAACAAAGTGTGCAAGCTCCAGCGATCCATTTATGGACTGGTGTAAGCATCTCGGAGTTGGAATAAACGTTTTCATAGTGTGATCAAAGCATATGGTTTTATACATGCACTTTTGGAGAAGCCTCAGTATTTACAAGAAAGTGAGTGGGAACTATGTAGCATTTCTAATATTATATGTGGATGACATATTGTTGATTGGAAATGATATATAATTTCTGGATAGCATAAAAGGATACTTGAATAAGAGTTTTTCAATGAAAGACCTCGGTGAAGCTGCTTATATATTGGGCATCAAGATCTATAGAGATAGATCAAGGCGCTTAATTGGACTTTCACAAAGCACATACCTTGTGATAACCCACAAGTATAGGGGATCCCAACAGTTTTCGAGGGTAGAGTATTCAACCCAAATTTATTGATTCGACACAAGGGGAGCCAAAGAATATTCTCAAGTATTAGCAGCCGAGTTGTCAATTCAACCACACCTGGAAACTTAGTACCTGCAGCAAAGTGTTTAGTAGCAAAGTAATATGATAGTGGTGGTAACGGTAACAAAAGTAAAGACAGCAAAAGTAATGTTTTTGGTATTTTTGTAGTGATTGTAACAATAGCAACGGAAAAGTAAATAAGCGTAAACCAGTATATGGAAAACTCGTAGGCACCGGATCAGTGATGGATAATTATGCCGGATGTGGTTCGTCATGTAACAGTCATAACATAGGGTGACACAGAACTAGCTCCAGTTCATCAATGTAATGTAGGCATGTATTCCGTAAATAGCCATATGTGCTTATGGAAAAGAACTTGCATGACATCTTTTGTCCTACCCTCCCGTGGTAGCGGGGTCCTATTGGAAACTAAGGGATATTAAGGCCTCCTTTTAATAGAGAACCGGAACAAAGCATTAGCACATAGTGAATACATGAACTCCTCAAACTATGGTCATCACCGGAGTGGTCCCGATTATTGTCACTGGGTTGCGGATCATAACACATAGTAGGTGACTATAGACTTGCAAGATAGGATCAGGAACACACATATATTCATGAAAACATAATAGGTTCAGATCTGAAATCATGGCACTCGGGCCCTAGTGACAAGCATTAAGCATAGCAAAGTCATAGCAACATCAATCTCGTAACATAATGGATACTAGGGATCAAACCCTAACAAAACTAACTCGATTACATGATAAATCTCATCCAACCCATCACCGTCCAGCAAGCCTATGATGCAATTACTCACGCACGATGGTGAGCATCATGAAATTGGTGATGGAGGATGGTTGATGATGACGACGACGACGAATCCCCTCTTCGAGCCCCGAACGGACTCCAGATCAGCCTCCCGAGAGAGATTAGGGCTTGGCGGCGGCTCCGTATCGTAAAACGCGATGAAACTTTCTCTCTGATTTTTTCTCCCCGAAAGCCAATATATGGAGTTGGAGTTGGCGTCGGAGGGCACCAGGGGGCCAACGAGGTAGGGGGGCGCACCCGGGGAGGGCGCGCCCCACCTCGTGGGACAGGTGTGGGCCCCTGGTCTTCATCTTTGGCGAGGATTTTTATTATTTATTCTAAGATATTCCATGGAGTTTCAGGTCATTCCGAGAACTTTTGTTTTCGCACATAAAACAACACCATGGCAATTCTGAAAACAAAGCGTCGATCCGGGTTAGTTCCATTCAAATCATACAAGTTAGAGTCCAAAACAAGGGCAAAAGTGTTTGGAAAAGTAGATCTGACGGAGACGTATCAACTCCCCCAAGCTTAAACCCTTGCTCGTCCTCAAGCAATTCAGTTGACAAACCGAAAGAGAAAAAGAAAAACTTTTACAAACTCTGTTTGCTCTTGTTGTTGTAAACATGAAAAGCCAGCATTCAAGTTTCAGCAATTATTATGAACTAACCATACTCACAATAACACGTAGGTCTCACAATTACTCATATCAATAGCATAATCAGCTAGCGAGCCATAATAATAAAACTCGGATGACAACACTTTCTCAAAATAATCATAACATGATATAACAAAATGGTATCTCGCTAGCCCTTTCTGGGACCGCAAAACATAAATGCAGAGCACCTTTAAAGATCAAGGACTGACTAAACATTGTAATTCATGGTAAAAGACATACCCAATGTAAACCAGTTATAATGAATGCAAACGACAGTGTGCTCTCCAGCGGGTGCTTTTAAATAAGAAGGGTGATGACTCAACATAAAAGTAAATAGATAGGCCCTTCGCAGAGGGAAGCAAGGATTTGTAGAGGTGCCAGAGCTCGATTTTGAAATAGAGATAAATTATATTTTGAGCGGCATACTTTCACTGTCAACGCAACAACTATGAGATGGCTGTATCTTCCATACTACATGCATTATAGGCAGTTCCCAAACAGAATGGTAAAGGTTTATACTACCCCTCCTCCACAAGCATCAATCCATGGCTTGCTCGAAACAACGAAAGTGCCTCCAACATTCAACGGGTCCTGTGGGGAGTTTTGTCTAATTATTTTGATTTGCTTTGATCTTTTGGATCATGGGACTAGGCATCCCGGTTCGCCCTTTCTCGTGAATGAGGAGCGGAGTCCACTCCTCTTGAGAATAACCCACCTAGCATGGAAGATATAGGCAGCCCTAGTTGCACATGAGCTGCTCGAGCATACAAAATGTAATTTCATTTGAAGATTTAGAGTTTGGCACATACAAATTTACTTGGAACGGCAGGTAGATACCGCATATAGGAAGGTATAGTGGACTCATATGGAACAACTTTGGGGTTTAAGGAGTTTGGATGCACAAGCAGTATTGCCGCTTAGTACATGTGAAGGCTAGCAAAAGACTGGGAAGCGACCAACTGAGAGAGCGACAACAGTCGTAAACAAGCATTAAAATTAATTTACACCGAATATAAGCATGACTGCATGAGTAGGATATAATCCACCATTAACATAAATATCATGAAGGCTATGTTGATTTGATTCAACTACATGCGTGAACATGTGCCAAGTCGAGTCACTCAATTCATTCAAAGGAGGATACCATCCTATCATACCACATCATAATCATCTCAATAGCATGTTGGCACGCAAGGTAAACCATTATAACTCATAGCTAATCAAGCATGGCACAAGCAACTATAATCTCTAAATGTCATTGCAAATATGTTTACTTCATAATAGCTGAATCAGGAACGATGAATCATCATATTTACAAAAACAAGAGAGGTCGAGTTCATACCAGCTTTTCTCTTCCCAATAAGTCCATCATATATCATCATTATTACCTTTCACTTGCACGACTGAATGGTGTGTATAATTAATAAGAGTGCACGTGCATTGGACTAAGCTGGAATTTGCAAGCATTCAACTCAAGAGAGAAGACAAGTAATATGGGCTCTAAGTTAAATAAATGATCATGCATATGAGAGCCACTAAGCATTTTCAATATGGTCTTCTCGACCCCCAAAGGAAAGAAAAGAAAAATAAAAACTATTTACACGGGAAAGCTCCCAACAAGTAAAAAGAAGAACGGGAAATATTTTTGGGTTTTCTTTTTAATTATTACTGCAAGCATGGAAAGTAGACTACTACTAATTTTTTTTGTTTTTCTTAAGGTTTATTAAACACACAAGAAGAAAGCAGGAAAAAGAAAAATAAACTAGCATGGATATTACAGTGAAAGAGTATGAGCACCGACATCTAGCAATGAGTGTGTGTGAACATGAATGTAATGTCGGTGAGAAATACGTACTCCCCCAAGCTTAGGCTTTTGGCCTAAGTTGGTCTATTGCCAGGGATAGCCTGGCTGATACCCGTAGGTGAAGCTGGGGTCGTACCGCGATGCAGCGACTACCGCCTGCTGAGCAGCATCGTGGCGTCGAGCTGCCTCAGCTCTCCTCTCGTACTCATCCGCCTACTCTCTGGTAATAATATATTTTCCTCTCGCCTGAAAATCAAAGAAGGTAGGAGCAGGAACAGCAACATGGACCACATGTCGTTTGTTAAAGATTAGTCGATACTGGTAACGTGGTCCAATCCTCTCAATGAACTGGTGGGAAAACATAGAATCAAGATCTAAATAAGAAGAGGGTAACTCCATATCACCCTCACGAATGTCTACATCAAGAAAATTAGCTAAGCGGGTTGCATAAATTCCTCCAAAGAAATCTCCGTTATGCCTATTCTGATGCAACCTACGAGCTACAATGGCTCCCAAATGATAAGATTGGTCCCCTAACACAGCACTTCTGAGAAGCTGAGGTCGGGGGCACACATGTGACATGCTTCATCCTTAGCAGTTATGCATCTACCAATGAAGAGAGCAAAATAATGTATAGCAGGAAAGTGAATGCTCCCTATAGTGGCCTGCGCTATATCTCTAGATTCCCCACGCTTATTCTAGCAAGAAAGTCTCTATATTCAGATTTAGGGGATCCTCGATACTACCCCAAGATGGAAGTTTGCATGCAAGAGTGAAATCCTCTAAGTCCATGGTATAAGATTTGTCATAAAGGTCAAACATGACTGAAGGAGAATTACGCGAAGATGAAAAATCAAACCTCCCCACAAATGAACTTGTGAGATCATGATACTGGGGGCATTTATCAGCTTCAAAGTCCTCAAGACCGGCATTACGCAAATATGCGTAGAATTCTTCTTTAATTCCCGCTTGATTCATAAAATTTTCCGAAGGCCATTCACAGGGCCTCACGAGAGCGTCTCTTGGTGGTTCCTCGTCACCATCACGCATTGCAAGCCTGGGACCTTGCTTCCTTGAAGAACCACCTTGGAACATCTTCCTAAGCATATTGTTTTCTCTGAAAAATAATTCTGAAATTTTTAGTAAATTCAAACAAAAGTGAACCAACTTCAATAAAATTGATAGCAACAACTCCCACGAGTGCCTAGGGCCTATATCAAGCATTAGAACTACTTAGAACCATATAAATTTGACATGCAAGCTCAAGAACATGGTCACCTATGCAGCACAAATTTGCAATGAATAAAGCACTAGAAAAAAACTAATTGGACCAATGGAGGAGTCACATACCAAGGAACAATCTCCCCAAGCAGTTTTGCGAGAGGTGCTTTGAGCAAGGAGATCGAAAATCATAGCAAAAGAGGCTGGAACACGAGCTTGAGTTGGTTTTTCGGGTTTGTGTGAGACAGAGGAAGAAGATGGGTGCAGGGATAAGTGGAGGAGGGCCACCATGGGCCCACGAGGCAGGGGCGCGAGCCCAGGGGGTAGGGCGCGCCCTCCACCCTCGTGACCAGGTGGCAGCTCCCCCCGCGGTAATTTTTGCACTAAAAATCCTCAAATATTCCCGAAAAAATCATATTAGATTGGCATGGCATTCTGAGGACTTTTATTTTCGGGATATTTTTATATTGCACGGATAAATCAGGAAACAAACAGAAAATTACTATTTTTACTTCATTTCTACTAAATAACAGAAAATATAAAGAGGGTACAGAAGGTTGTGCTTCTAGTTTCATCCATCTCATGCTCATCAAAAGGAATCCACTAACAAGGTTGATCAAGTCCTGTTAACAAACTCATTCCGATTAACATGGAACCGGAGAAATTTTGAATAACACTATGTTACCTCAATGGGGATATGGACATCCCCAATAATAAGTATATAATATTTCTTCTTAACAGTAGGGAGAGGAAATTCAAAACCTCCAAATATAATCGATGGGATTTTTCCAATAGAGTTGATGCTATAAACTTGAGGTTGTTTCCTCGGAAAGTGTATCGTGTGCTCATTACCATTAACACGAAAAGTGAAATTGCCTTTGTTGCAATCAATAACAGCCCCTGCAGTATTAAGGAAAGGTCTTCCAAGAATAATAGACATACTATCATCCTCGGGAATATCAAGAATAACAAAGTCCGTTAAAATAGTAACGTTTGCAACCACAACAGCACATCCTCACAAATACCGGCGTGTATAGCGCTTGATTTATCAGCCATTTGCAAAGATATTTCAGTAGGTGTCAACTTATTCAAGTCAAGTCTACGATATAAAGAGAGAGGCATAACACTAACACGGGCTCCAAGATCACATAAAGCAGTTTTAACATAATTTCTTTTAATGGAGCATGGTATAGTAGGTATTCCTGGATCTCCAAGTTATTTTGGTATTCCACCCTTAAAAGTATAATTAGCAAGCATGGTGGAAATTTCAGCTTCAGGTATCTTTCTTTAATTTGTTATGATATCCTTCATATACTTAGCATAAGGATTTGTTTTGAGCACATCAGTTAATCGCATACGCAAAAAGATAGGTCTAATCATTTCAGCAAAGCGCTCAAAATCCTCATCATCCTTTTTCTTGGATGTTTTGGGAGGAAAAGGCATGGGTTTCTGAACCCATGGTTCTCTTTCTTTACCATGTTTTCTAGCAACGAAGTCTCTTTTATCATAATGTTGATTCTTTGATTGTGGGTTATCAAGATCAACAGCAGGTTCAACTTCTACATCATTATCATTACTAGTGTAAGATCGTGGATGTCGCCTAGAGGGGGGGTGAATAGGCGCTTTAAAATAATTATGGTTTAGGCTTGAACAAATGCGGAATAAACCTAGCGGTTCATTTGTCAAACACAAAACCTACAACAACTAGGCTCATCTATGTGCACCAACAACTTATACTAAGCAAGATAAACAACTATGTGATAGCAAGATATATGACAAGAAACAATATGGCTATCACAAAGTAAAGTGCATAAGTAAAGGGCTCGGAAAGAGATAACCGAGGCACGCCAGACGATGATGTATCCGAAGTTCACACCCTTGCGGATGCTAATCTCTGTTTGGAGCGGTGTGGAGGCACAATGCTCCCCAAGAAGCCACTAGGGCCACCGTAATCTCCTCACGCCCTCGCACAATGCAAGATGCCGTGATTCCACTAAGGGACCCTTGAGGGCGGTCACCGAACCCGTACAAATGGCAACCCTTGGGGACGGTCACCGAACCCATGCACGTTGGTAACCCTTGGGGCGGTCACCGGTGCAGATCAAATTGCTCAGGCGATCTCCACAACCTAATTGGAGACCCTGACGCTTGCCGGAGCTTTACACCACAATGATTGAGCTCCAAACACCACCAACTCTCTAGGGCGCCAAGGCACCCAAGAGGAACAAGCTCTAGGGTGCCCAAACACCCAAGAGTAATAAGCTTCTCAAACTTCACTTCCACGTATCACCGTGGAGAACTCAAACCGATGCACCAAATGCAATGGCAAGGGCACACGGAGTGTCCAAGTCCTTCTCTCCCAATCCCACCAAAGCAACTAATGCTAGGGAAGAAAATGAGAGGAAGAACGAAGAAGAACACGAAGAACTCCAAGATCTAGATCCAAGGGGTTCCCCTCACTTAGAGGAGAAAGTGATTGGTGGAAACGTGGATCTAGATCTCCTCTCTCTTCCCTCAAGAACTAGCAAGAATCATTGGAGGGATTGAGAGTTAGCAAGCTCAAGAAGGTCAACAATGGGGAAGAACACGAGCTAAACGGATAAGGTTCAATGGGGAAGAAGACCCTTTTATAGGTGGGGAAAACCCAACCGTTATGATCACAACTCAAGACAGAGCGGTAGTACCGCTTCGGCATCACTAAGATTACTACTAGGGGTAGCGGTACTCATCGCTAAGGGTAGTGGTACTACCGCTATGAAGCGGTACTAAAAAATTACATCCGTGCTTACCACCGCTGGACTTGTGACGAAGTTTTTGGTCCCGAAGGAAGTAGCCACGGAAGTAGCCGTAGTACTGCTCCAAGCGGTAGTACCGCTCCCAAGGGCGGTAGTAAAAATTACTTCGCTCCTACCCATGTAGTACCGCTGCAGCCTTTTCGTAACACCAAAACTACCATAACTTCTCGCATTCGGACTCGAATTCGGCGAAACCAAGTTTGTTGGAAAGCTAGGGACAAGGGCTAACACAATCTTGAGAGAAATACCAATAATAAGCAAATAAGAAAAGGCCCAAAATAAAATGGTGAGAACCCTTCCTCGAAAAGACCGTAAAACCTCCAACACGAAAACATCATAGAAGACGATGCAAACTCCGTTTCGATGAACTCAAGCTTGTCATAAAGATGACCATAAGCTCTAAGACTCACAAAGAGAACCAAACAAGAACCAAGAAACATGATGCAAGGATGCAATGGTTTGAGCTCTCGACGAGCGATACGATCAAGCTACTCACTTGAGAGCCCCCTTGATAGTACGGCTATCGATCCTATAACCCGGTCTCCCAACTACCACCATGAGACCGGTAAAATAGAAAACCTATCAAGGGCAAACCTTTGCCTTGCACATGATCCACTTGAGCTAGATGATGACGATCTTGTCCTCCTCAAGATGGACCACCTTTCTTGATTGTGTTGGGTCGATGGAGACTAGATGATTGCTCCCCATACTCCACTATGGGTGAGCCACTCTTGACACATCTTCACAAGTCCATTGACACCACAATGGATGGCAAGCTTCAAGCACTTGATCTCTTCGTGATGCTCCACTTAAACTTGCACACGGCAATCTTGATGACGATCACCACTTGATGTCATCCTTTCCATGGGTTGTATGATATCTTCCTCTTGACGCAAGCCCATGGACACGTACCTAACCCCACATAGACTCTCACATAGACCATGGGTTAGTACACAAAGTGCAATGGATAATGCTTACCATACCATGGGATCACTTGATCCCTCTCGGTACATCTTCTACCCTTTGTGAGTTGATCAACTTGATTCACTCTTTACTTAGTCTTGATCAACCTTGAATCTTTCCAACTCTATTTGTTTGGATGATGTCTTGAAGGTAAACATGAATGATCACACAATCTTCTTCTTCAAGACATGCTTGCAATAAGCTCAACACTCACATGACCAATCTTTGGATAATTCCTTAATAACACCTTGGCCAACACATAAACTCCTTGAAACCAACACATGGACTTCAAGAAATGCCTATGGACAAATCATGACCAATCTTTGGATAATTCCTTAATAGCACCTTGGTCAACACATAAACTCCTTGAAACCAACACATGGACTTCAAGAAATGCCTATGGACAAATCCTTCAAATATAACTCAATGCAACCATTAGTCCATAGAGAATGTCATCAATTACCAAAACCACACATGGGGGCACCGCATGTCCTTTCAATCTCCCCAATTTTGGTAATTGATGACAATCACTTTCAAGAGAGTTTATATAAGGAATTATGCATCACCATGCAATGTAACAACCAATAATGCATGCGTATGAGATGCAAATGCTTAGGAACAAAACCAAAGCAAGGAGAAAACTCTGAAGACTTCTCCATAAAACTCTATGGAACTTCTCCCCCATTGGCATCGATTGCCATAATGGGCGAAAAGGTAAGAAGACCAATATAAAAGGTGTTCCTCCAAAATTTGTGTATTTCTCAACAAGAGAGTGGAATGCCATACACATATCCAAAGGTAATACTTGGAGGAAGACCAACTATACTGAGGCACCAAGATTGCAAAAGAATGATATGCCACAAAGACATAACAAAGAGAGAAACAAGCAATCAAGCAATCAAAAGATACCAATTGAAGCAAGCTATCAACAGATATCAACTGAACCAACTAGACCAAAGATCCTACGAGCCACATGAAAATGAAATTATGATATGAGCAGAGGATTATTCTAAAGAAACTAGAGAAGCTCCCCATGATTTGTGCACATCAAGAATTTTTGTATTTGGATACAAAGTGCACAAAATAGGATCATAGCTCCCCCAAAGTCAACAGAAACTAACAACAAGTGCAAGAGAGCATATAGGAAACTAAGCCTAGCGCTTGCAACAAGCAGTTGAGCAACATTGTAAAAGAGGCAACTTAAGAATAGGCTCAACCAAAATGATGTGTGTGAGTCATGGCAAAGCACATGAGAAGACTAATATACGGATGAGCATAAGCATCAACATAGTCTTGAATGAATGAGATACACGGTGCAAAGCCTTTCATTCTCACACACAACTAGCAAATGGGTTCACAAGCTTACTAATAAGAAAATAGAGAACCTATGCTTGTGACAACCCGTGGTGAAGATAGGCGATGAGAGGCTCATCAAGACGAGGGGTACCAATTAAGATGGCAAAAGCCTCGTAAAGATAAGCAAGAGGAAAATAATCTTCACCACACAAGAGTGCAACAAGATGCAACGATAGAGGACACGCACTCAAGGAAAAAGCTTTCACGGAGCCACCAAAGAAATAACATAAGAAAGACAAGGTGGATGTGAAAGAAAGGATATCAACTAGAGATGTAATTTCTCTCAAGTGTATAAGGTTCTAGGTAGACAAAATCATGATGATATATATCTACAAAGAGGGATGTACACCCGAAATAGTTACAACGTGAAGGAACAAGATATCCACAAGGAAGTCATAAATATACCAATAAGATATTTGCTTGAAAGCATAGCACTTGGCTAGATATGGTCTTATTGTATATAAATGAATTCCTACCCATGAACATCAAAGACATCACAACTAGCAACATGAGGTCATCGTTGAGATGCTTTGAGAAAGGAAACAAGTATCACAAGAAAGAATGAAATACATGCCATGATACAACCTACACAAGGTTGATGCAAGTAATGTGTGCATGTAGTAGATGATGATACTTATTACCGAGATACCATTGGAAGGATGTAGTAGATACCAATTGAAGGTAGATAGTAGTTCATTGATCATCCTAGCTTGACTCCAATATGCACATGGTGACAACACCTTCCTTGAGAGTGAGCCGAGCATCCAATGCATCTCCAAATGTTCCTATAAGAACAACACAAACTAAACGGTACCCAAACTCATCGGGACCAAATAGTTAGAAACACCAATACATAGGACAAACTCCACATAAATATGTGCATATAGATATGAAAATGAATATCATGCACGTCTCATCCAAATTGAGACTAGGTGGAGTTTCTCCCATATATTGAGTCAAAGAAAGAAAGCATGCCAAATAAAATACATGAAGAAAACATGCATGCTCAAGACTTCAAAACCCAAAACCAAAAGACAAAGAAATGCCAAGTGAAAAGGATACCAGATGAATAAAACATCACTTGGAGGATATCCATAAAAGATACGTCAAGGAATGAGATATCCATTGATACACTCAAAATAAAAGATATCAAACTCCCAAAAGAGAGGATGGTTCCAAACAAACCAAGCTCTCTACAAAGTTTCATGATAGCACAAAGTACCAAAACGAAAACAGCTTGCCTTCCACCAACACACACTTGATAAGGATCGCAAGAAGAGTGTTCTATAGAGAATAGGATAGCTCCCGCAAGACTAGTGCATTATAGAGAATTTGCATTTGAATACAAAATGCACAAGGTGGGATCACCACTTTCACTATATCTAGAAAATACTAGACAAGGACGAGAAAAAAAAAGATCCACAAGTGGTAGGGAAGACAACGGAGTTGACACAAACCTTGGCAAGAGAAAAGGCAAAATAAAAAACAAAAGCCAATGTAAAGATGATCAATAAATTCTACCACAAAAGTGAGTACCAATTGTCAAAAGACAAGAAGTAAATGGAAATAATTCCGGTGGTAGATAGCAAGGATATCCCAGCATCATCTTCACACCAAACACAAGCAAATTGCAACTTGTAGAGCTATCATGCCACCTAGGAACAAGATAATTTACAATATCAATTCTAGGTGACAATATCTCAAATGTACACATTTTCTAGGCTAGTAATACACACATAGCATATTACTCCCCATAATGTGATACCAATTAAAGATAGACAAGAGGCAATTAAAAGGATCCAACAAGAGATAATTAATGGAAAATTTAGAATTTGAATTTCTCATGAGAGATATACCACCTAGAGACTAGATAATCTTGAAATATCAATACTAGATGGTATTACTCATGTACACACATTTATAGGATTGTGAGGTGCACAAAGCACATCACTCCCCCATAATGGGATATTCCATTAATCTCTCACAAGAGCCAACTAAGAAATAAACAAGATGCAAAAAGGCTCAACACACAACACACATGTACATGATGTGCAAACCAACATGCACATACTTGATTTCTCAAGATAAGCAATTTGGAAGCACAACATATACAAGCACATGCAAGATACAAAACCACAACATGCTAAGGGACAAGTAACTTTTAATGTAAGCAATTTAAGCACGAGTTACCGCAAGGAGGAACATTGGATATATGATAGAAAGATAATCCAAATGACTTGGCTTGACACAATATGAATGATGAGGACCCCTTAAATCTTAATAATGTAGCCAAGTCTCCAATGACCTCCAACAACACCTATTGATCAAGTTTGAGCTAGTTGGTCCCCAACCAAGTTGGGTCCTAAGAGGTTAGTCACAATAGGCTTGGCCACCCAAATGGTTCTTTTCTTGACACCACTTTGAGTACCAACAAACTTGGCAAACACATTGCCAACCTTATCCTTCCCAAGAGAATAGACATCATCAATAATAATTGGGTTGGATAAGTTACCACTAGTGCATGAAGAAGCGGCGTGGCCTTTCTCATGACATAAGTAGCAACGTCTACTCTTCACTTTCTTCTCAATTGATTTCTCAACAAGAGAAGCATTAACTTGAGTCTTCTTGGGAAGTGGCCTCTCTTCAACTTGAGGTTGAGCATGAGATTGAACTTGTGCCCTCTTCCCTTGTTGCTTGACACCAATGGCCTTCTTCTTCAATGGGCAAGATCTAACATGATGCCCTTCTACTTTGCACTTGAAGCAAACAATCTTGGCCGATTTATTGACTTGTTCTTGGCCCTTCTTTTTGTTCATCTTGGACTTCTTCTTCTTATTGGAGTTGAATCCAAGTCCACCTTTGTCATTGGGGGATTTTTGCACACTCAAAATATTGTTGAGTGTGGATTTCCCTTCATGACTCTTTTCCAAGTCTTTCTTCAAAGAAGTGACTTGGGCCTTGAGCTCTTTGATTTCCTCTACATGGTTAGTCTCAATACAAGTACTAGAGGAAGTATAAGCTTCATTGTTAGAGCAACAAGGCAAGGAAAGCAATTCATCACAAGATGTACCAACATTGTGAGTAGATGAATTACAAGGACTAGCACATATCAATATAGCATTTTGACTAGAAGTAGTGCTAGTATCCACATGAGGCTCACTAGATGTTACCTTAGCAAGCATGGCACCATGAGCTATCTTTAGCACATTATGGGATACTAGAAGATCATCATGAGAGCTTGTGAGACTTACATGATTTTCTTCCAACATCCCATAATTGCTAGATAGCAACTCAAGTTGAGCCCTTAGCTCAACATTCTCCTTCAATATGGATGCTTCACAAGAGATAGAGTTAGTAGCACAAGCATCATCATTAGCAACAAGAGGAGAAGACAACTTGGCAAGCTCTTTTGAATATGAAGCTTTAAGTTGAGCATGAGACTCGGTGAGTTTGATGAGCTCACTCTTAATGACCCTTGAGCCATTTTCGAAGTGCTCAAAGTCCTCAAGGAGTTTGGCATGCACAACTTCAAGCTCCTCATTTTTAGTTTCAAAATCATTGGCCACGTCAAGAGCTCTATCACGAGATTCCCTCACTCTAGATAATTCTAGAGCAAAAGTCTCCTCAAGAGATTCCTTGGTGGTTTGTTCAAGTTCAAGAGCTTGAGAGAGGTCCGCAATCTCATTAGCGTAATCACGCTCATGACCTTCCATTTGACCAATGGTGACCTCATGCTCCTCAAGACGAGATTCCAACTCATTAATATATTTCTTGCCCTCAATAGCAATAGACATGATTTCCATGAAGTTGGAACGAGCAATTTTATTCTTAAGAAGAGCTTTAAAAATCATTTCCCCTTAATTTTTAAGGAGGCAACATCATCACTCTCTTCATCATAATCAACATCATCATCACTCTTGCCATCATCAATATCATCACAAGATATATTGGGATTCAAAGTGGGAGATACCTTTGAAGCCTTGGCCATAAGGCAAAATGCAGTAGATGATGATATAGGATCCCTTGAAGCACCATTCAAGACCACATCTTGTTCCATGGAGTGTTGGGTTTCATCTACATTGTTAGCACAACAACTCGAGGAAATACATGCATTTTATCATGGCAACAAGATATAGCAAGCATATCATCATGAGATTTAGTCAAGCAATTTCTACATGATATGCAAGGACTATCAACACAAGCAAGTGAAACATTTGGAGTGCTCGAAGTGCTAAGGCCCAAAGGCAGAGCATTGCAATAATATAGTGATGAAGAATCATCCACAAAAGCACACTATCATCATTGCAATGACCGACACTACTCACCATATCATTACCTTGTGGCAAACCACATGTAGGTGAAGTAGAAGAAGTTGATAAGACTATACGGCCAGAGGTGGAGGGAGAACAATCATCCCTACAAATCTTGGACACGCCATATTTATCTTGAAGCTTTGTCCACAACTCATGAGCATCCCTGAACGGCATGAGTTGAAATATAAATACATTGCTCAAAACATCGAAAAGCACATTAGAAGCTTGAGCATTGAGATAAGAGTTTTTCTCATCCTCTAAAGATAATCTTTGGGGATCCTTTGGAGGAGAAAACCCATATCTACAATTCGCTCTAAATTTGGGTCCATGACCCTAAAGAGATTAAGCATCACGAATTACCCAAACATCAAAATTTGTGCCATCGAAACTAAGAGTGTCAGAGAATCCTAATCCCCTAGTCGACATCTTTACTCTCTAGGCGGTTAAGCCTAAGAAAGAGAGACGAGGCTCTGATACCAATTGTAAGATCGTGGATGTCGCCTAGAGGGGGGGTGAATAGGCGCTTTAAAATAATTACGGTTTAGGCTTGAACAAATGCGGAATAAACCTAGCGGTTAATTTGTCAAACACAAAACCTACAACAACTAGGCTCACCTATGTGCACCAACAACTTATACTAAGCAAGATAAACAACTATGTGATAGCAAGATATATGACAAGAAACAATATGGCTATCACAAAGTAAAGTGCATAAGTAAAGGGCTCGGGAAAGAGATAACCGAGGCACGCGGAGACGATGATGTATCCCGAAGTTCACACCCTTGCGGATGCTAATCTCCGTTTGGAGCGGTGTGGAGGCACAATGCTCCCCAAGAAGCCACTAGGGCCACCGTAATCTCCTCACGCCCTCGCACAATGCAAGATGCCGTGATTCCACTAAGGGACCCTTGAGGGCGGTCATCGAACCCGCATAAATGGCAACCCTTGGGGACGGTCACCGAACCCGTACACTTTGGCAACCCTTGGGGCGGTCACGGTACCATCAAATTGCTCGGGCGATCTCCACAACCTAATTGGAGACCCCGACGCTTGCCCGGAGCTTTACACCACAATGATTGAGCTCCAAACACCACCAACTCTCTAGGGCGCCAAGGCACCCAAAAGGAACAAGCTCTAGGGTGCCCAAACACCCAAGAGTAATAAGCTTCTCAAACTTCACTTCCACGTATCACCGTGGAGAACTCAAACCAATGCACCAAATGCAATGGCAAGGGCACACGGAGTGTCCAAGTCCTTCTCTCCCAATCCCACCAAAGCAACTAATGCTAGGGAAGAAAATGAGAGGAAGAACGAAAGAAGAACACGAAGAACTCCAAGATCTAGATCCAAGGGGTTCCCCTCACTTAGAGGAGAAAGTGATTGGTGGAAACGTGGATCTAGATCTCCTCTCTTTTTTCCCTCAAGAACTAGCAAGAATCATTGGAGGGATTGAGAGTTAGCAAGCTCAAGAAGGTCAACAATGGGGGAAGAACACGAGCTAAGCGGATAAGGTTCAATGGGGAAGAAGACCCCTTTTATAGGTGGGGAAAACCCAACCGTTATGATCACAACCAAGACAGAGCGGTAGTACCGCCGGCATCACGGATTACTACTAGGGGTAGCGGTACTCATCGCTAAGGGTAGCGGTACTACCGCTTATGCCGGTACTAAAAAATTACATCCGTGCTTACCACCACCGGACTTGTGACGAGTTTTTGGTCCCGAGCGGAAGTAGCCACGGAAGTAGCATGATAGTACTGCTCCAAGCGGTAGTACCGCTCCAAGAGCGGTAGTACCGCTCCCAAGGGCGGTAGTAAAAATTACTTCCGCTCCTACCCATGATAGTACCGCTGCAGCCTTTTCGTAACACCAAAACTACCATAACTTCTGCATTCGGACTCGAATTCGATTTAAACCAAGTTTGTTGGAAAACTAGGGACAAGGGCTAACACAATCTTGAGAGAAATACCAATAATAAGCAAATGAGAAAAGGCCCAAAATAAAATGGTGAGAACCCTTCCTCGGAAAAGACCGTAAAACCTCCAACACCGAAAACATCATAGAAGACGATGCAAACTCCGTTTCGATGAACTCAAGCTTGTCATAAAGATGACCATAAGCTCTAAGACTCACAAAGAGAACCAAACAAGAACCAAGAAACATGATGCAAGGATGCAATGGTTTGAGCTCTCGACGAACGATACGATCAAGCTACTCACTTGAGAGCCCCCCTTGATAGTACGGCTATCGATCCTATAAACCGGTCTCCCAAATACCACCATGAGACCGGTAAAATAGAAAACCTATCAAGGGCAAACCTTTGCCTTGCACATGATCCACTTGATCTAGATGATGACGATCTTGTCCTCCTCAAGATGGACCACCTTTCTTGATTGTGTTGGGCCGATGGAGACTAGATGATTGCTCCCCCATACTCCACTATGGGTGAGCCACTCTTCGGCACATCTTCACAAGTCCATTGACACCACAATGGATGGCAAGCTTCAAGCACTTGATCTCTTCGTGATGCTCCACTTAAACTTGCACACGGCAATCTTGATGACGATCATCACTTGATGTCATCCTTTCCATGGGTTGTATGATATCTTCCTCTTGACGCAAGCCCATGGACACGCATCTAACCCCACATAGACTCTCACATAGACCATGGGTTAGTACACAAAGTGCAATGGATAATGCTTACCATACCATGGGATCACTTGATCCCTCTCGATACATCTTCTACCCTTTGTGAGTTGATCAACTTGATTCACTCTTGACTTAGTCTTGATCAACCTTGAATCTTTCCAACTCTATTTGTTTGGATGATGTATTGAAGGTAAACATGAATGATCACACAATCTTCTTCTTCAAGACATGCTTGCAATAAGCTCAACACTCACATGACCAATCTTTGGATAATTCCTTAATAGCACCTTGGCCAACACATAAACTCCTTGAAACCAACACATGGACTTCAAGAAATGCCTATGGACAAATCATGACCAATCTTTGGATAATTCCTTAATAGCACCTTGGTCAACACATAAACTCCTTGAAACCAACACATGGACTTCAAGAAATGCCTATGGACAAATCCTTCAAATATAACTCAATGCAACCATTAGTCCATAGAGAATGTCATCAATTACCAAAACCACACATGGGGGCACCGTATGTCCTTTCAACTAGGTTGAGCATCATCATGAACATTATCATTAACATTATCACTAGGTTCATGTTCATTACCAGATTGTGTTTCAGCATCAGACATAGAGATATCATTTGGATTATCAGGTGGTTCAGCAATAGGTTCGCTAGAAGTTTGCAAAGTCCTATCATTTTTCTTTTTCTTCCTCTTAGAAGAACTAGGTACATCAATATTATTTCTCTGAGAATCTTGCTCGATTCTCTTAGGGTGGCGTTCAGGATACAAAGGTTCCTGAGTCATTCTACCAGTTCTAGTAGCCACTCTAACAAAGATAATCATTTTTCTTACTATTCATTTCATCTAGCATTTCTTTCTGAGCTTTAAGTACTTGTTCTACTTGAGTGATAACCATAGAAGCATGTTTGCTAACAAGTTTAAGTTCACCTTTAATATCAGCCATATAATCACTCAAGTGTTTAATCATAAAGGTATTCTGTTTTAATTGTCTACCAAAATAAGCATTAAAGTCATCTTGCTTAAACATAAAGTCATCAAACTCATCCAAGCACTGACTAGAAATTTTAGTAGGAGGGACTTCACTTTATCATACCAGAGAGAGAATTTACCTTTACTACGTGTCGGGATATCGGAGGTTCTTCATTAAATAAGTAATTGAGATCATATACTTCTTCAACTGGCGGTAAATTAAGACCATGTATTTCTTCAATAGGAGGTAAATTCTTAACATCTTCAGCTTTAATACCTTTTTCTTTCATAGATTTCTTTGCCTCTTGCATATCTTCGGATCGAGAAATAGAACACCTCTCTTCCTCGGAGTTGGTTTAGGAATAGGCTCGAATTGGCTCAGAGTTGGTTCAGAGTTGGCTCAGAGGTGCCCAATTATTTTCATTTGCCAACATATTATTCAATAAAATTTCAGCGTCATCCGTGTTCTTTTCCTGAAAAGAGAACCAGCACAACTATCCGGTAATCTCTGGAAGCATCAGTTAGTCCATTATAAAAGATATCAAATATTTCGTGTTTCTTAAGAGGATGATCAGCAAAGCATTAAGTAACTTGAGAAGCCTCCCCCAAGCTTGTGGGAGACTCTCTTCTTCAATTTGCACAAAATTGTATATATCCCTCAAAGCAGCTTGTTTCTTATGAGCAGGGAAATATTTAGCAGAGAAGTAATAAATCATATCCTCGGGACTTTGCACACAACCAGGATCAAGAGAATTAAACCATTTCTTAGCACCACCCTTTAATGAGAACGGAAATATATTGAGTAAATAAAGGTGGCGCGATCTCTGATTATTAGTAAACAGGCCAGCTCTATCATCTAACTTACGAAGATGTGCCACAACAGTTTCAGATTCATAGCCATAAAAAGGATCAGATTCAACCAAAGTAATTATATCTGGATCGACAAAAAAATCATAATAATCCTGATCAGGAACACAGATAGGTGAAGTAGCAAAAGCAAGGTCGGGTCTCATCCTACCTCTAAAAGATTCTTTACTCCACTTAATTAGCAACCTCTTACGTTCAAGACTATCCTGGCAAGCAAGAACAGCTTCAATAGATTCAACATTAAAAAGATAACCCTCAGGAATAGCAGGCATAGGTTCATCATCACTCACATCATCGTGTTCAGGTTCACTAATTTCTCTTTCTCTAGACCTAGCAATTTGCTCATCAAGATATTCACCAAGTGGCACAGAGTATCAAGCATAGAAGTAGTTTCATCATAAGTATCATGCATAGCGAAGTGGCATTATCAATAACATGCGACATATCGAGCGAATAGCGTAAGCAGGTTTAGGTGTCGCTAGCTTACTCATAATGTAAGGTGAATCAAGTGCGAGCTAGATGGCGTTCCTTACCTCCCCTCGTAGTTGAGGGATAAATTTTTGTCTTAGCGTCTTTCAAGTTCTTCATAGTGTCCAGCAGATATAAATCCAAAGTGACTCAAAGAATAGAGCTATGCTCCCGACAAGAACGCCTTGAAAAAGGTCTTGATAACCAACAAGTATAGGGGATCGCAATAGTTTTCGAGGGTAGAGTATTCAACCCAAATTTATTGATTCGACACAAGGGGAGCCAAAGAATATTCTCAAGTATTAGCAGCTGAGTTGTCAATTCAACCACACCGGAAACTTAGTATCTGCAGCAAAGTGTTTAGTAGCAAAGTAATATGATAGTGGTGGTAACGGGTAACAAAAGTAAATACAACAAAAGTAATGTTTTTGGTATTTTTGTAGTGATTGTAACAAGAGTAACGGAAAAGTAAATAAGCGTAAACCAAAGATATGGAAAACTCATAGGCACCGGATGAGTGATGGATAATTATGCGGATGTGGTTCGTCATGTATGATCATAACATAGGGTGACACGTAACTAGCTCCAGTTCATCAATGTAATGTAGGCATGTGTTCGTAAATAGTCATACGTGCTTATGGAAAAGAACTTGCATGACATCTTTTGTCCTACCCTCCCGTGGCAAAGGGGGTCCTATTGGAAACTAAGGGATATTAAGGCCTCCTTTTAATAGAGAACCGGAACAAAGCATTAGCACATGGTGAATACATGAACTCCTCAAACTATGGTCATCACCGGAGTGGTCCCGATTATTGTCACTTGAGGTTGCGGATCATAACACATAGTAGGTGACTATAGACTTGCAAGATGGGATCAGGAACACACATATATTCATGAAAACATAATAGGTTCAGATCTAAAATCATGGCACTCGGGCCCTAGTGACAAGCATTAAGCATAGCAAAGTCATAGCAACATCAATCTCGTAACATAATGGATACTAGGGATCAAACCCTAACAAAACTAACTCGATTACATGATAAATCTCATCCAACCCATCACCGTCCAGCAAGCCTACGATGCAATTACTCACGCACGGCGGTGAGCATCATGAAATTGGTGATGGAGGATGGTTGACGATGACGACGGCAACGAATCCCCCTCTCCGGAGCCCCGAACGGACTCCAGATCAGCCCTCCCGAGAGATATTAGGGCTTGGCGGCGGCTCCGTATCGTAAAACGCGATGAAACTTTCTCTCTGATTTTTTTCTCCCCGAAAGCCAATATATGGAGTTGGAGTTGGCGTCGGAGGGCCACAGGGGGCCCATGAGGTAGAAGCGCGCCCGGGAGGGCGCGCCCCACCCTCGCTGATGGGTGTGGGCCCCTGGTCTTCATCTTTGGCGAGGATTTTTTATTATTTATTCTAAGATATTCCATGGAGTTTCAGGTCATTCCGAGAACTTTTGTTTTCTGCACATAAAACAACACCATGGCAATTCTGTTGAAAATAGCGTCAGTCCGGGTTAGTTCCATTCAAATCATACAAGTTAGAGTCCAAAACAAGGGCAAAAGTGTTTGGAAAAGTATATACGACGGAGACGTATCACCTTGATAAAGTTTTGAAGAAGTTCAAAATGGATCAAGCAAAGAAAGGTTTCTTGCATGTGTTACATGGTGTGAAATTGAGTCAGACTCAATGCCCGACCACTGCAAAAGATAGAGAGAAAATGAAAGTCATTCCCTATGCTTCAGCCATAGGTTCCATCATGTATGCAATGCTGTGTACCAGACCTGATGTGTGCCTTGTTATTAGTTTAGCATGGAGGTACCAAAGTAATCCAGGAGTGGATCACTGGGCAACGGTCAAGAACATACTGAAATACCTGAAAAGGACTAAGGATATGTTTCTCGTTTATGGAGGTGACAAAGAGCTCGTCGTAAATGGTTACGTCGATGCACGCTTTGACACTGATCCGGATGACTCTAAGTCACAAACCGGATACATATTTATATTGAACGGTGGAGTTGTCAGTTGGTGCAGTTCTAAGCAAAGCGTCGTGGCGGGATCTACGTGTGAAGTGGAGTACATAGCTGCTTCAGAAGTAGCAAATGAAGGATTCTGGATGAAGGAGTTCATATCCGATCTAGGTGTCATCCCTAGTGCATTGGGTCCAATGAAAATCTTTTGTGACAATACTGGTGAAATTGCCTTGGCAAAGGAATCCAGATTTGACAAGAGAACCAAGCACATCAAAAGACGCTTCAATTCCATCCGCGATCAAGTCAAGGAGGGAGACATAGAGATTTGCAAGATACATACGGATCTAAATGTTGCAGACCCGTTGACTAAGCCTCTCTCACGAGCAAAACATGATCAACACCAAGACTCCATGGGTGTTAGAATCATTATTGTGTAATCTAGATTATTTACTCAAGTGCAAGTGGGAGATCAAGGAAATATGCCATAGAGGCAATAATAAAGTTGTTATTTATATTTTCTTATATCATGATAAATGTTTATTATTCATGCTAGAATTGTATTAACCGGAAACTTAGTACATGTGTGAATACATAGACAAACGGAGTGTCACTAGTATGCCTCTACTTGACTAGCTCGTTGAACCAAAGATGGTTACAGTTTCTTGGCCATAGACATGAGTTGTCATTTGATTAAGGGGATCACATCATTAGAGAATGATGTGATTGACTTGACCCATTCTGTTAGCTTAGCACTTGATCGTTTAGTTTGTTGCTATTGCTTTCTTCGTAACTTATACATGTTCCTATAACTATGAGATTAGGCAACTCCCGAATACCGAAGGAACACTTAGTGTGTTATCAAACGTCACAACGTAACTGGGTGATTATAAAGATGTTCTACAGGTGTCCCCGATGGTGTTTGTTGAGTTGGCATAGACCGAGATTAGGATTTGTCACTCCGAGTATCGGAGAGGTATCTCTAGGCCCTCTCGGTAATGCACATCACTATAAGCCTTGTAAGCAATGTAACTAATGAGTTAGTTGCGGCATGATGCATTACGGAACGAGTAAAGAGACTTGTCGGTAACGAGATTGAACTAGGTATTGAGATACCGACGATCGAATCTCGGGCAAGTAACATACCGATGACAAAGGGAACAACGTATGTTGTTATGCGGTTTGACCGATAAAGATCTTCGTAGAATATGTAGGAACCAATATGAGCATCCAGGTTCCGCTATTGGTTATTGACCGTAGATGAGTCTCGGTCATGTCTACATAGTTCTCGAACCCATAGGGTCTGCACGCTTAACGTTCGGTGACGATCGGTATTATGAGTTTATGTGTTTTGATGTACCGAAGGTTGTTAAGAGTCCCGGATGTGATCACGGACATGACGAGGAGTCTCGAAATGGTCGAGACATAAAGATCGATATATTGGATGACTATGTTTGGACATCAGAATGATTCCAGGTGAGTTCGGACATTTACCGGAGTACCGGGAGGTTACCAGAACCCCCCGGGAGTACATGGGCCTTAATGGGCCTTAGTGGGAGAGAGGGGGAGGCGGTCAAGGCGGAGAGGTATCTCTGGGCCCTCTCGGTAATGCACATCACTATAAGCCTTGTAAGCAATGTGACTAATGAGTTAGTTGCGGCATGATGCATTACGGAACGAGTAAAGAGACTTGTCGGTAACGAGATTGAACTAGGTATTGAGATACCGACGATCGAATCTCGGGCAAGTAACATACCGATGACAAAGGGAACAACGTATGTTGTTATGCGGTTTGACCGATAAAGATCTTCGTAGAATATGTAGGAACCAATATGAGCATCCATGTTCCGCTATTAGTTATTGACCGTAGATGAGTCTCGGTAATGTCTACATAGTTCTCGAACCCATAGGGTCTGCACGCTTAACGCTCGGTGACGATCGGTATTATGAGTTTATGTGTTTTGATGTACCGAAGGTTGTTAAGAGTCCCGGATGTGATCACGGACATGACGAGGAGTCTCGAAATGGTCGAGACATAAAGATCGATATATTGGATGACTATGTTTGGACATCGGAATGATTCCAGGTGAGTTCAGACATTTACCGGAGTACCGGGAGGTTACCAGAACCCCCCGGGAGTACATGGGCCTTAATGGGCCTTAGTGGGAGAGAGGGGGAGGCGGTCAAGGTGGCCTCCCCCCCAAGCCCAAACCGAATTGGGAGCCCCCCCCCCCCCCTCCTTCCTTCTCCCTCTCTCCTCCTTCCTTCCTCTCCTACTCCAACTAGGGAAGGGGGAATCCTACTCCCACCGGGAGTAGGACTCCCCTCTTGGGCGCGCCATAGAGGGCCGGCCCTCCCCCTCCTCCACTCCTTTTATACGGGGGAGGGGGCACCCCATAGACACACAAGTTCACAGTTGTCTTAGCCGTGTGCGGTGCCCCCTCCACAGATTTCCACCTCGGTCATATCGTTGTAGTGCTTAGGCGAAGCCCTGCATCGGTAACTTCATCATCACCGTCATCACGCCGTCGTGCTGACGAAGCTCTCCCTCGACACTCAGCTGGATCTAGAGTTCATGGGACGTCACCGAGCTGAACATGTGCAGATCGCGGAGATGCCGTACTTTCGGTATTAGGATCGGTCGGATCGTGAAGACGTACGACTACATCAACCGCATTGTCATAACGCTTCCGCTTTCGGTCTACGAGGGTACGTAGACAACACTCTCCCCTCTCGTTGATATGCATCACCTAGATGGATCTTGCGTGCGTGTAGGATTTTTTTTTGAAATTACTGCGTTCTCCAACAACCGATGTATCGCAACTCTGGTAGCGTAGTGGCCGCTGCATCGCAGCTCCGACGGCGTCGTGGCCGCTACATTGTAGCTCTGACGACGTCAACGCCCGCTGCATCGCAGCTCTGGTGGCGCACCTCTAGCGGCGTCGACTCCAACGGCCGCTGCATCGCAGCTCCGACGGTGTCGACCCCCACTGTACTACTACTCCGACGGTTGTTGCATCGCACCTTTGGCAATGTCGCAGCCACTGCCGCCGCGCTGGAGTGTGCGCATCACGGGTGGTGCCTGTGGTGCGCGAGTGGAAAGATGTGCGTTGAGGGGAGTGTGATCCGCAGGACACCAAGCAAACTGCTATGATGTGCACGATCGGATGGTTATCAAGGTGGCTGATAACTGCGAGCTATCAGCCGGCTTACGCAGTTAAGTTTTTTATCTTCTTTATTTATGTTTTCTAATACATGAATATATTTGCATACATTTCAACTGAGACTACAAACTAATAAAATGCATAAACGTAGTTATGCGCTGGCTGAGTTACATGCATCTCAGCAGGGGCTGCTGCCCCAGCTTGGGCAAATTTAGTGAATAAATATTTTATAGAGAGTTTCAAATTGTTCTTTCAGAACTTTTGCTCCTTCTAGAAAATATATTTTCTTTTTGGCCAAGCCTGCATTGGATGCTTTGTTTTTGTTGTTGTTTTGTCATCTACGGATAGTGAAACCTGATCTGTGTTTTTTATGTGTTGATATCAACTCGATATTGATATATATTGTCATTTTTCGGGGGAAACCCCGACACTACAACGTTGGGGGTCAGCTAACTACTGTAAAATGAGCTAGTGTACTATGGTAAATCACTGTTTATCAATGAAGCGTTAGATTTAGACACATTGCGTGAATCAAAATTAATGTCGTTGGCAGAGAACGTTCCTACTCTGAAACCAAAAGGCGGAGCATGTTGCCATCTACTAATCCCTATCGGTACGGGTGACGAGACTCTGAAACCGAAAGCTGCCCCAGGAATGAAGGAATCATGTCAACTTGGGACACAATCACACAAGTGTTAGATCGGTAGCGTAATTAGAACAAATGAGGCGTGAAATGTGTTCTCATAGGGTGAGACAGAATGACTGAGGAAAAGGAAGCTGGCCGGCCAAGGAGGATTCATTGACAGGCTGCTACTGGGATAGGGACCTGCTGCCAACTCCGGCTGGCTACTAGCTGCCTATCTGGTGATCACGGAGAAGCATGAGGTGCTAGGTGATTGCACGTGCTTTCCGTGTTGAGTATCATGATTGGTCAGGAAAAACATAGAATAGATTAAAGATTTGCTTTAGCTTATTCTAAGATGGTCATGTACTTTTATATATACGTCCACAAGGCTCAAGCAGTACAACACCAGTTCCCTCTCTATTCTCCCCAACATGGTACCAGCCTAACCCCAATCAAAAAACCTTAGCCGCCGCCGCTTTTGCACCCCGCCGTCCCCGGGGCGGTCGATCTCTATGATCGCCACCGGGGGCCGCGTCGCCGGTACCCAGGGATTGTCCGTCAGTCGTGTTGATCGACTGTCCTAAAGATTTTTTTCTTGATCCTTGATCCGGGTTTTTCTCTCACACTCTGGTCGTGTTGATCGGCTATCTTTTTGGTTTTACGATCTAAGATCGGTTTGCGCCGCCCATCGCCACCCGTCATCCTCACGCGCCTCTACTTTGATTTCGGTGTCGACTCCACCGACCTCTTCTTCGACACGGCGGCCCCGTGTGACACGCGGCGGCCTATGTCCACCGTCAACGCGTACGTCCGCCCGTCGCTCTGCGCCGGCCATCATCGTCATGATGGGATCGGGACCCTCCATCAACCTTCATCCCGCTCGGCTGCATCAGTCCGCCGGGGCCACCCTGGCACCATCACGCACGTGATATGTTGACTAGCCGCGCTGTGCTGCGCACCATGTACCCCGCTCGGGCGTGGGCCGCGTGCCGCGCCGGCTGTTCACGCGTCCGTTTGCGCGCGGTCTTGGTGGCTCGGCCACTTCAACACCGAGCGGTGTCCCTAGCCTCGGGAGCTGTCAGATTTATCACCTGCCCGCCACTCCGTTCCATCAGTGCCGCACGATCGACCTAGACCGTCGCTTGCGTGCGCCTCCGCAGGTCCATAAAGATCGTCCCGAGTATAGCACGCCCCTCCGATAGAGCAACGAGTTGCTGCCAGACGCTTCGTCCGCCGCAGCTCCGCCGCCCCGTGTTTCTCCCCGTGGCTGCACATCCCCACGCACCGCCGCTGTGTCACCCCTTCATGTCGTAGCGTCGTGGCACGAGGTCCACGACGGTGCCCCAAGGCCGCCCCGGAGGTTGCTCCGACCCGCGCGCTGTAGCTGCGTCGCCCTTCGGGCCATAGCATCTCGGTCGGCGGTCCACGCCGTCGCCCCGAGACCTTCCCCGCGACTGCACCAACCCGTGCGCTGTAGCTGCGTCGCCCCTTCGGGCCATAGCGTCTCGGCCCGCGGTCCATGCCGTCGCCCCGAGACCTTCCCCGCGACTGCACCGACCCGCGCGCTGCCAATGTGTCGCCCCTTCGGACCGCAGCGTCACGGCCCGCGGTCGACGCCGCGCCCGAGGCCGTCCCGTGACTGCATCGCCCTCGCGTTGCCGCTACGTCGCCCCTAGGGGTCGTAGTGCGTGCGACACGCAGTTCGTGCCACCGCCCCTTGGCTTCCCTGTCGTCGACCCCACCAACGATTTCCGTAGCATCGCCCTTTCAGGCGTAGCGCCGCGGCGCACGGTACACTCTGTCATCTCCGCACTTCGACTTCTACGTCTTATGCGCCACGCCGCCTCCCTAGGCACGAGCACGCCACAATCCGCGTCCGGTCTTCGTCACACTGTCGGGTTCTTCCTCGCCTACTTCGAACACCGTCGCCGCACTCCTAACCTAGCCGACGCCGCCTCCTCAGGCCGCCGCTGCCGCTCTTCTTCCTCCCTGCCGCTGTCGCTTGCCTAGCTGATCCGCATCACCACTCCACCCCTTTGCCTTCGTCCAGCACCAGCTCATCGCCAGTGTCGCGTCATCTTCCCCAACCACTTTGTCTACTCGGACAACCGCGGTCGACATGGGCACCTTCTATACCACGTCGATTGGCGCCACAACCGTCGTCGAGTCCTCCTTTGTTGGTCGCTCCGACATGATGTACAGCTCGTGCAGGTCCCCGTCTACGCATTCCCGATGATGGCAACACCGTCGCGTGCCTTCGTCCACGACGTGTCTACGGGCCTGGCAAGTCTGATGCGGCGCCTTGTCCAAATCAACTTCGTCCGTCTACGCATGCCCGGTGCTGGCGACATCGCCGCGTGCCATCATCCATGACGTATCCCCGGGCTTGACAAACCCGGCGTGACGCCTCGTGAACACCGTCTTTTTCCCGGGGCACTACTACCTCGACACCACTGCGCCCATGACTAACACGGTGCCTCCTTGCGCGGCGACTACCTCGACACCGGCCATCCCGACTCGACATCGACCACGACATCCCTCGCACGGCTACCCTCGACCACGGCTACACCACCCTACACTCTCGGCTATCTCGACAACAGCACAAAGGGTTGCATCCTTGCTTGAGCAACCTCGTTGGTTACCACTTCAGCCACGACTTACGCGATGCATTGACCGTTACGACTGTGTGTGTGGGGGGGGGGGGGGGGGGTGTCCGTCGGCTTACGTTCGGATTCTTCTCCAGTCTCACCGTCTGCGTCGCTACCATAGTGACTGCGGGGGTGTTAAGTATCGTGCTTGTTTAGGAGACATATGATAGACTATAATTTGCTCTAACTTGTCTTATACTCTAAAATGATCATGCACTCCTATATATAGTGCAAGAGGCTCAAGCAATACAACACCAATTCCCTCTTTATTCTCCTCAACACTTAGGACCTGGGACAAGTCCTGTTAGATTAGCTAGCAGGGGAAGACCGGAGAACAGCACAAGGCTTTGACGGAAGTGAGGACGTGGGAGGGGGCCGTGGGAGAGGAATGGGCTGTGATCTTGGGGCGCGGATGCAGTACGGGAAACAGCCGAACAAAACAAGAGTTCTTCCACCGGACCTGTGGCGCTTTTGCGGAACATTGGTGGCGCCCCTGCCTTTCTCCCATAAAAAATGCTACACTAACGGAAAGTGTCTACGGATTAGTTTTACGGACTCGTCTCTCACCAACCAACTTCCCTGATTATAGCTTGTGGGACCTCTTCTTCCACTAGTAGAAAAAGGCACATTTGTCCCGGTTCATAAGGCCCATCTGTCCCGGTTGGGGAACCGGGACTAAAGGGTCGTTACTAATGCCCTAGGCCTTTAGTCCCGGTTCTTATACAAACCGGGATAGATGGGCCTCCACGTGACCACTCCGGCGAGCCCAGGCAGGAGGGCCTTTGGTCCCGGTTGGTAGCACCAACCGGGACCAATAAGCTTCCACGCGTCACCATTTCAACGGCTGTTTTTTTTAAAAGGAGGTGGTTTAGGGGTTTTGGTGTTAATTTAGGTTGGTATAGGTAGCTAATAGAGAGATGTGTCCTCTCTTATCTCCGTGCTACTGCTACTGTTATGCCTAAACATGACTTAGATTGAAGTGAGGCAACATGTGGTGCATGTCGAAAGTAATACTAATCCTAACTTGATCAAGTTTGGATTGTACTACTTTCGACATGCACCACATGCATGTTGCCTTCACTTTAATCCAATCCATGTTCATTTCATCCACAGATATATAACAACTCTTCATGCTCGCATCATGCATTATCATAATAACACGTCCTACTAATCATCATCATACAACTTCTACTCGTTATTAATAACAAGTCATACGATCATCATCCTGATAGTCATCGAACCAACCCTACTTTGTTCTTAGCACATGATCATCAGTATTAGGTAGGACCTAAATACCCTCTTTAAGGTAAAATAGCATAAACAATATAGACCCTGACTCTCCATTATGGAGAATGTAGATCATCCTGTTTCCAATTCTTGCGTTTCGCTTCCTTTTGCTTCCAAGAACCTCCTTACGACTGTCCATACATTTTTTCCATTTATTGATTAGCATGTCTCCACTTCTTCGAGAAATCCGGTATGGACAGTTGAGATTCGTAGGATGACCTAGATATATGTTCAAAACATGAAGGCTGCCATTCTGATAAATCAAATGAGGCACACAATCCTCTGGGTTTCTCTGTTGAAAAACATAGTAATAACTTCATAGTTAGCAATGATGTACGAGTTTTAGAAGTATGCAAAAGATGTATGGATGTCGTAATAGTAAAATATCTTACCAGGGTATCTCCATGGTAGTTACTGTAGTTCAACGCGTGCACTAGTGGCATGTATTGACCATAATGTTGAGGAGTTTGATTGTAGATATTGTAATTCTCAATATCAGTACAAAATCCGACCAGATGATTTTTCTCCTGATAAGTTAATTCGGAGCCATCGGTGTAGTGGGTTTTGTCTACCATGTTCCGCACATTGTTTGAACAATCAAAATAAGCTGTCAATAGAAATAAGCTGTCAACTGTTTTGAAATAAACAATGTAAATTAGCTAATAACTATGTTTGAGAAACTCACATAGCGCTAGAACTGGAGGCGTATCAACAAGGACCCAAATGTCCATATTGTCTTGCTCGATTTCAGGATCACCAAGATCCATGGTGACAAGCATACCCTCATCAAAACCATACATCTTGCAAAATGCTTCCCAATTTTTGCAACCAAAATGGGTTACGCTCTCAGCATTATACAGATTTACTTCAAAATCCACATCATGATGGGTCCTTAGGTGAATTTTCTTCGTTTCAAAATTTTCATGGTCTTCAAAATCCATCCTCTCCAAGACATAGCGTCTTGCATGGCATGGGATAAGCTATACTCAAATTGTAAAAGATGAAAATTACACATTGAAATAGTTTAAGTCATGCTTAGTTACGAAAAAAACACTTGTCGCCGTTGCGTAGCGTTTCAACATCGAAGGTCTCCTCGTGCTTAATGTTGAAGCGCCGATCATCGTCCAGGTGAGGCCTGTCGCACAAACCTCGATCGTCGTGGCACCACCCGCACTCCCCCGGGAGACTTTCGTCGTCCGATGATGACATTTCCTACGTTCATAATTCAAAGATTAAACTTGTACAATTAAATTTATGTACTACAAAAACTAAATTAGATCATTATTATTCATCACAGGTTGACTATTGGTTTGTCGAGTCTTTTCTTGAAAACTCTCAGCTCGCGTGGTGTATACATTCGACCGTTGGTGATGGTCGCTCCTCCATTTGTCCTCGAGTGCATTACACCGAAATGTCTAGCACACGGGAACGAAGGAGAAGCGACCCCCAAGACAATAGTCGTGATTCTTCGTCCTCTCATATATATATATATGGTGGAACTCTCCCTCACTGATTCCTCTCTGACATTTGCGACCATCGGTGATGGTAGCTCCTCCTTTCGTTCCCGAGTGCATTACACCAAATTGTCTAGCACACGGGAACGAAGGAGAAGCTACCCCCACGACAACAGTCGGGATTCTTCATCCTCTCATATATGGTGGAGACTCGACAGACTTAAAGTCAACCTGAAATATCGTTTAATTATCTTTCTAAAAGAGTATTTGGTTGGTCTCACCTCGATGTCGGAGGGGGTCGGTGACGGGGACGACGGCGGGGATGATGGAGGGGCCGGGGGCTCCTAGATTTCTGTGAAAAAAAACCCTATAAGCTATCAACTAATCATATGCATATGCCTTGCATAGTGCTCTCCAATTTTAGCATTCAAAGTAGGAGTAGTTTTCCAATTTGAGCATTCAATAAGCATAATCAAATCGCAAAAAAAAAGTAGTATTAAAATTAGGATGCATTCAATTATAAGTAAAACTACATCATCTCCATGCGTCCGTACATCGTCGAATATTATCACTAATACACCTCGAATACTATCATACATATAGCATCGCCAGTACAGCTAGAACCGTAGCACCCGAAGGGTATCGGCGCGGGCGGTGGACACCCAAAGGGAAGGAACCATCACAGTATCATAGCTCAAGTGAGATCCCTGAAGAACCTGCCAGGTATTGTCGAACCTGCCCTCCAACGCAACCATGTAGCGACGGACGTGCTGGTCCTCCTCGCTGACACGGTGATGTACCACCTCCGCGGTGTCCGGAAGCCTCGGCACATTCACTGGCACACGCGACCGCCACCAAACAAGGATCGGGTCAACGACGGGCTGGCTCCTCACCAACCTACGCCCCCCAGAAGGTAGCACCTCCCAAAACCAGCCCGGCAGAGCCCAGTCCCGGACATGGCCCCTCTGATCAAGCCGGCCTCCTCCGCCGAGTCGACGACGAGGATGCGGGATAGGCATCATCGACGTCGATGCGGGAATAATTGCTTTAACTAAAAAATTACTTCTATTAATTTCCTTACTATAAATAGAATAAAGTAGTACTTACTAAAAATAAACTAGCTAGTTTACTTGTTCTATTATTTTTCTAACTACTTCTATTAAACACTTTCTAAGTAGTACTTACTAAAAGTTATCGGGGAGGGGGTACGTATATCGACAACGACATACCCGATAAAAAAATAAGAATAGGAAGAAGAAGAAAAAAAAAGAGGAGAAGAAGAAAGGAATAGAGGAGGAGATCGAAGAAAAAAAAGAGTAGAAGAAGAAGGAATAGAGGAGAAGAAGAAAAAATATTCTATTTTTTCTTCTCCTCTATTCCTTCTTTTTCTACTCTTTTTTTTTCTTCTTTTTCATCTTCTTATTTATTTCTCCTCTTCTTCTTATTCTTCTTCTTCTTCTCCTTCCTCTTCTTATTTTCCTTTTTCTCTCCTTCTTTTTCTTCTAAATATGAACATACATAAATGACTTTGATCATACACAATTTTCAGATTCCTACACAATATGAACATATACATAAATTGACAAAGAAAATTCTATGAACAAAAAAATCATAAAAAATTCTATGAAAAAATTGACATATTCTTTGCATATGAACATACAAACATTTGCATATTCAATAATAATATCACCAAAAAATCTAAACTACACATCTAAATTAATACATCTAAATTACAACAACTAAATTAACTACACATCTAACTACATATCCAAATTAATACAACTATTTACAAATCTAAACTACACATATATAATAGCTAGGGGGCGCGGCAGCGCGGTGGCAGCGGCGGCGGCCATTACAGGGAGGAGGAGGAGGGGATCGGGGCGGCGCTCAGAGGGTGGTCGGCGACGGTGACGAGGAGGCAGCGTCGGGGCAGCGGCGGCGCGGAGCGGCGACGGCGTCGGGCGTGGCGCAGGGCGCTGCCAGCGACGGCGTGGGCTCGAGGGCGGCGGACGGCATCGACATGGGCTCGGGGGCACGGGGGCGGCGTCGAGGAGGTCGGCATCGTCGGGCGGCAACTGGCGATGAAATCTGAAAAAAATGCTAAGGGCTGGCTTATATAGGAAAGGCTTTAGTCCCGGTTCGTGGCACGAACCGGTACCAAAGCCCCCCTTCAGTCCCGGTTGATACCATCAACCGGGACCAAAGGCCTCTTTTCAGCAGCCCAAAGGGCGGGAAGCAGAGGCCTTTGGTCCCTTGGTGGCACAAACCGACTAAAGGGTGAGCATTGGTACCGGTTGGTGCCACGAACCGGCATTAATGTATGCCTTTAGTACCGGTTGGTGGCACCAACCGAGACTAAAACCTTGTGCTGCCTGCATCGCGCACGAAGTTTAGTCCCACCTCGCTAGCCGAGGAGCTCGAGAGTGGTTTATAATCCCCACTCCCGCTGCCCTCTCGAGCTCTCTCAAATGCAAGCTTTGGGCCTAAACACACCGTATCTACTCAGGCCTATTGGGCCTTCTACGGGCCTGAATCCTGGCCCATGGGTGGGTTTCTAGTCGTATTCAGGCCGTGGTGGCCCAGTAGGTGGCGTTTTTTTTCCCAGTTTATTTCTTTTCTTTTTTGCTTTACTTATTTATTTTATTTTATGATAATTCTTTTTGCTATTAAAGTTTCTAACAAAAAAGTTCTTTATGAAAATTATTTTTGCTTTTAATGATTTTGAACAGAAAAAACTTTGATAATTTTAGTTGCATCAATTTTATATAATTTTAGTTTTAGTAATACTAGAGGTTGCTTATAATGTTTTGAACAGAAAATACGTTGATAATTTTAGTTTCATAAATTTTATTTATGTTATTAAAGTTTATTTTATTTTGTTTCTACTTATATATTTTATTAAAGTTTATTTTATTCTGTTTCTAATTACTTATTTATTTTTTATGATATTTGTTATTTTCCATACATTTACTGATTATTTTGAGCTATAAGGCCCTGAAATTGAAAAGCACTAGAAATGAACTCTGAAAAGGTTGAAAGTTGGCATGGTATCATCATTTCATCCACATAGCATGTGCAAGAAAGTAGAGAGGGTTACGGCAAAAACTGGATGCACTTCATGTACAAAACGGACAATCTGTTTCGAAGTATCAGGATTTAATATGGAAACTCGTCTGTTACAACAGGCATTTCAAATGAACCACGAAAAGGTTGAAAGTTGGCATGGTATCATTATAATAGTTGTGTAGAGAAAGTCTTCACTTTTTTCGCTTGTGTGCTTTGCTTATTGCGCCGTAACCATGGATAATCTTCATCGTTTATCAGGATGCTTGGGTCAGCCTTGACTTTGAAGGGAGGAATTTCATCTTTTCATAATCTTCAGACATGTCTGTCTTGCCCTCCACTCCCACAATGTCCCTTTTTCCTGAAAGAACTATGTGGCGCTTTGGCTCATCGTATGATGTATTCGCTTCCTTATCTTTTCTTTTTCTCGATGCGGTAGACATGTCCTTCACATAGATAACCTGTGCCACATCATTGGCTAGGACGAACGGTTCGTCGGTGTACCCAAGATTGTTCGGATCCACTGTTGTCATTCCGTCTTGTGGGTCTACATTGCACCCGCCTCTGACAGATTGACCCATTTGCACTTAAACAAAGGGACCTTAAAATCATGTCCGTAGTCAAGTTCCCATATGTCCATTATGTAACCATAATATGTGTCCTTTCCTCTCGGTTGTCAGTATCAAAGCGGACACCGCTGTTTTGGTTGGTGCTCTTTTGATCTTGGGCGATCGTGTAAAATGTATTCCCATTTATCTCGTATCCTTTGTAAGTCAATACAGTCGAAGATGGTCCCCTGGACAATGAGTACAACTCATCACAAACAGTGGTGTCACCTCTGAGATGTGTTTCCAACCAACTGCTGAAAGTCCTGATGTGTTCACATGTAATCCAGTCGTCACACTGCTCCGGGTGTTTGGAGCGCAGACTGTTCTTGTGTTTATCGACATACGGGGCACCAAGGTAGAGTTCTGTAGAACTGTGTAGTGTGCTTGAGACCAAGAATGCCCATCCCTGCATATTATTGATTCTGCTCCTAGCGTGCCTTTTCCAGTCAGTCTCCCATCATACCGCGATTTGGGGAGACCTATCTTCTTAAGGCCAGGAATGAAGTCAACACAAAACCCAATGACATCCTCTGTTTGATGGCCCATGGAGATGCTTCCTTCTGGCCTAGCATGGTTACGGACATATTTCTTTAGGACTCCCATGAACCTCTCAAAGGGGAACATATTGTGTAGAAATACGGGGCCCAGAATGACAATCTCGTCGACTAGATGAACTAGGACGTGCGTGATGATATTAAGAAGGATGGTGGGAACACCAGCTCGAAACTGACAAGACATTGCGCCACATCACTCCTTAGCCTTGGTATGATTTCTGGATCGATCACCTTCTGAGAGATTGCATTTGAGGAATGCACATAGCTTCACAATGGCTAATCGGACGTTTTCCGGTAGAAGCCCCCTCAATGCAACCGGAAGCAATTGCGTCATAATCACGTGGCAGTCATGAGACTTTAGGTTCTGGAATATTTATTATTCCCTTTATATTTGACGAGAAGCCAGTCGGGACCTTCATACCGAAAGTGCATTCAAAAAGATTTACTTCTCTTCTTTGGTAAGAGCTTAGCTGGATGGACCTTCATACTGCTTTGGAGGCATGTCGTCTTTTTCGTGCAAACGTTGCAGGTCCTCCCGTGCCTCAGGTGTATATTTTGTCTTCCCATACACGCCCAAGAAGCCTAACAGGTTCACGCAAAGGTTCTTCGTCACGTGCATCACGTCGATTGAAGAGCGTACCTCTAGCTCTTTCCAGTAGGGTAGGTCCCAAAATATATATTTCTTCTTCCACATGGGTGCGCGTCCCTCAACGTCATTCGGAACAGCTAATCCGCCGGGACCCTTTCCAAATATTACGTGTAAATGAGAGACCATAGCAAGTACGTGATCACCGGTACGCATGGCGGGCTTCTTCCGGTGATCTGCCTCGCCTTTGAAATGCTTTCCTTTCTTTCGACATTGATGGTTGGTCGGGAGAAATCGACGATGGCCCAGGTACACATTCTTCCTGCATATGTCCAGGTATATATTTTCGGTGTCAGCTAAACAGTGCGTGCATGCGTGGTATCCCTTGTTTGTTTGTCCTGAAAGGTTACTGAGAGCGGGCCAATCATTGATGGTCACGAACAGCAACGCCTATAGTTCAGATTCTTCCCCCATGTGCTCATCCCACGCACGTACACCTGTTCCATTCCATAGCTGTAAGAGTTCTTCAACTAATGGCCTTAGGTACACATCAATGTCGTTGCCGGGTTGCTTAGGGCTTGGATGAGAATTGGCATCATAATGAACTTCCGCTTCATGCACATCCAAGGAGGAAGGTTATACATACATAGAGTCACGGGCCCGGTGTTGTGATTGCTGCTCTGCTCCCCGAAAGGATTAATGCCATCCGCGCTTAAAGCAAACCATACGTTCCTTGGGTCACTTGCAAACTCAGCCCAGCACTTTCTTATTTTTCTCCACTGCGACCCGTCAGCGGGTGCTCTCAACTTCCCGTCTTTCTTACGGTCCTCACTGTGTCATCGCATCAACTTGGCATGCTCTTTGTTTCTGAACAGTCGTTTCAACCGTGGTATTATAGCAGCATACCACATCACCTTCGCAGGAACCCTCTTCATGCGGGGCTCGCCCTGAACATCACCAGAGTCATCTCGTCTGATCTTATACCACAATGCACCGCATACTAGGAATGCGTTCAAATCCTTGTACGCACCGCGGCAGAGGATGCAGTCATTAGGGCATGCGTGTATCTTCTCCACCTCCAATCCTAGAGGGTGTACGACCTTTCTTTAGCGTCACGTCTTTGTCGGCAATTCGTTATCCTTTGGAAGCTTCTTCTTCAATATTTTCAGTAGCTTCTCAAATTCTTTGTCGAGCATGACATTCTCTCGCCTTCCATCGCAGCAATTCCAAAGACGGTACCGAGCTTTGTGTTGCCATCTTCGCAATTGGGGTACAACCGTTTTTTGTGATCCTCTAACATGCGATCGAACTTCAGCTTCTCCTTTTCACTTTCGCACTTTTCCCTTGCATCAACAATGACCCGGCGGAGATCATCATCGGGCACATTGTCTGGTTTCTATGGATCTTCAGCTTCCTCTTGATCTTCAGCTTCCCCCGTTGCAGCATCACCGTATTCAGGGGGCACATGGTTGTAATCGTCCTCCTCTTCTTCGTCGTCTTCCATCATAACCCCTATTTCTCCGTGCTTCGTCCAAACATTATAGTGTGGCATGAAACCCTTATAAAGCAGGTGGGTGTGAAGGATTTTCTTGTCAGAGTAAGACCTCGTATTCCCACAATTAGGGCATGGACAACACATAAAACCATTCTGCTTGTTTGCCTCAGCCACTTCGAGAAAATTATGCACGCCCTTAATGTATTCAGAGGTGTGTCTGTCACCGTACATCCATTGCCGGTTCATCTGCGTGCATTATGTATAATTATGTGTGTCAAAAGTAAGAAAATTAGACAAGTATCTATCTAAAGTAAGATTTTTTTTTCTTCCAGAAAGAAGATAAGAACAAGAGGCTCACCACGGTGGTGCCGGCGACGAGATCGGCGCGGGCGATCGACGACGGTGAAGACGAGGACGGGGCGTGACGGACCGCTAAACCTAGACAAATCTCGAAAAAAAATGGAGCTCGGAGGTCGAGTTTCGAGAGGAGAAAGCTTAACTAATGTGGCTCGGGCATTTCATCGAACACCTCATGTGCATAGGAGGTGAGCTAGAGCACCCAATACCCTCCCCCTCGCCGGCCAGCAAAAAACAGAGCACTGTGGAGTGCTCTGCTCGCCGGCGATGGAGTATATATAGGCAACTCATTGGTCCCGATTCGTGGCTGGAACCGAGACTAAAGGCCATCCTTCTGTCCCGGTTCCTGCCACGAACCAGGACCAATGGTTGTGGCCAGGAGCGAGGCCCATTGGTCGCGGTTCGTGCCAAGAACCGGGACAAATGAGCCCAGACGAACCAGGAGCAATGCCCACGAGGCCCCGGCCGGCCCCCTGGGCTCACGAGACTAATGGGCTGGCCAGGCCCGAACGAAAGCCCCCTTTTCTACTAGTGTTCCTAATCTTCTCCAACAATAACTCTTCACGTGATTCCGTAAGTCTAATCCCGTTGCAATCCGTCCGTAAGTGTAGCATCTCTCTTCTCCCATATTGCCTTTGTGTCCCCTCCAACTTGCTGGGATGCGTGGAGTAGCTATTTTTGTTGCCGCAGCGGTGATCTATCCCAGCAGTGCATTTGCTTCTTCTTCTTCCTTTTTTTACGGATAGCAGTGCATTTGCCGATAGAGCAAAAGATCGTGTTTCCTTGATGGCAAGAAAAGAGAGTGAAATGATGAGTCATGCCGTTTAAACACAATTCACTCATAATAGTTTGATGGTACTACTAGCTAATAAGCAGAAACCTTTTCGCAAAAAAAAAAAAGCTAATAAGCAGAAACCGTGGGTCATGAATAATGCACCAATGGTTGCGTTTGGGCCATGCCTTTGATGAAGATATAATAAAAACTAAAAAGAACCTACAAGCTACTCTCTCCGTCCTAAGACATTTTTATGCCAAGAAACGACCATCAAAGGCAGACAGCCTAGGCGGGCACAGCTGCTCACAGCTAACCGATGAAATGAATGAGACAACTAGGGAGTAGAAAGTGACTACTCTCTCTCTCTATCTATCTCTCTTTGTTGCGTAGTCAGCTCTGCAAATCGCAGGTCGTTTACGTGTCACGTAACGTCAGGTAGTACAATTCGTTGGGCGACGGTCGTCGGCTACGAGGAAGAGCTGAATGCGTGTACGTACCCTCCGTTTCAAAATAAATGATCCAACTTTATATTAAAATTATATAAAGTTGAGTCATCTATTTTGAAACGAAGGGAGTACGTACCAAGTCATGAATGCGGGATATATACATTCATCTGTTTCCGATTTTTCTTGCTTCTAGACGCGCGGTGCGTCGTTACAGTCATGGGCATTCTCATGTCCCGATCGGCCAGCTACGTGTCAGAAGCTTCGTCTCCAACCTGATGCTGGAGGAATGGAATCAAGGCTTCCTTCCCACGTGTCTACGGTTTTCGTAGGCCGAGAACGATGGATTGCTTGAATTGAAAGGTCTCGCACAGTTTGAAGCAAGTCAAACAGAGCCCAAAATGAAAGAGACGCATTTCGAAAATGGATTAAGAGACGCCTTTATTAGAGTTTTCAACAATGGAGAAGAAAACGCATTGGTTTTTGTTTTTCATCTTCAGTTCTGCCCATCAGTCATGCAAGATTCTCAAACAGTCCCAAGGCAGACTCCAGCCCAGAAATACAATTTTTAGCCCCCAGAAGTACGTACGACTGGAGGTTATGGTCTAACAGCTCAATAAAAAAATCAGAAAAAAAAAACTATCGAGCTAGCTATATAACTAACTAAACGGTACTTACGAGCGCAACGGTTCAATAGAAAAATCAGAAAAAATGAACCATCAAGGTAGCCAAAACTATCTTTTTTTTTTGAGCATCAGTACAGACACAAGCGCTCATATACACGCGCATACACTCACCCTTATGAACGCACACATACACCCTATCTCTATGAGCACCTCCGAGAGACTGAGCCGGCATATCATCTTGAGATTTACGAAGACACCGTAGGCGCCTCGTCGTCGACGGGAACGTCTCCTCCCACTGAAAGCGCATCGCCGGAAATCCTGAAATAAATCCAGGAATAATGCGAGCACCAGGATTTGAACCCTGGTGGGTTGGGGATAGCACTGTCCACCTAAACAACTCAACCACATGTTGATTCGCTGGCCAAAACTATCTAAAGATAGTGGGAACGTCTCCTCCCACTGAAAGCGCATCGCCGGAAATCCTGAAATAAATCCAGGAATAATCCACATGTTTCAGTGGGAACGTCTCCTCCCACTGAAAGCGCATCGCCGGAAATCCTGAAATAAATCCAGGAATAATGCGAGCACCAGGATTTGAACCCTGGTGGGTTGGGGATAGCACTGTCCACCTAAACAACTCAACCACATGTTGATTCGCTGGCCAAAACTATCTAAAGATCCGTTTATTTGCCATGTACTCCCTCCGTCCCGTAATATAAGAGCGTTTTTGACATGCGTTTTTGACACTAGTGTAATGTTAAAAACGCTCTTATATTACGGGACGGAGGGAATACATCCCTAGGACCAGAAGTCATTCTCATTCTCTTGTGATCCACCTGTGGATGCAAACTCTTTTGCCGGCATGTTCGAGCGACGGGATGAGGACTCGGGCCATCCATCTCCCGAGGTGGTTTGCCTCAAAAAGAAAATTTCCTGGGATGATTCTATGTGCCGCTCCTTGCAGCAAATAGCCGCCGCGACGTAGCGAGCTCACGCGGCCAACACGTCAATTATAAACCCTAAAAAGACGCACCGGTAGTGTAGCGGTTGGTTTACTGTACAGTTAAGACAATGCAAACAGAAAAGGTGATAATTTTTTTGAAAATACGAACATTTTACAAGTTCGTGGACATTTTTCTAAGATGCAAATAAATTATTTATTTTTGAAGATTTTTCAAAGACGCGACTTTTTTGAACCTTTATTCAAAATCGTGAACAAAAATTTGACAATTCAAATTAATTTTTAAAAAAGGGAATAAATTTGAAATTCTGAACACAATTTTTTTAAAATTCCAAACTTTTTTGAGAAAAAACAAAACTTCAATTTTGAACATTTTTTAAAGAAATGAGAACATTATTTAAAAACATGATCAAATTTTGGAATCATGAACATCTTTTGAAAGTTCAAACAAATTTTGAATACTTAAAAAAAGAATTTTAAAAAGGGAAAATAAAAAATGAGAAAAAATGGCAAAGAACAACATATAAAACCCCAGTTCAAGAACCTTCGAGAAGGTTCCCAAAACAAATAGAAACTCGTAAAGAAAAGTCCTACATTATGCTGCTAAAATGGGCTGGCCCACTACGTACCTCGCTCGCTCATTCCTGTGTGGTTGGTCGACTACTTGCATCCAGTGTCAAATAGGGTTTTTCCATTTCCCGTGCCCCGTGCACGCACAAGCCACCCCGACACATCAACCACCAAACTATCCCTAAACTAAACTAGCTAACTGCTCGTGCATTGCAACGAGGCAAACATATTTTAGTAATCCATTATCAATTACGAGTGCCTTAAGAGTGACATCGCGAGTGCTTTTTGTCTAAGGCCCATCCCACATCGACATTGTCGGGTAGGATTGTGTGGTCGAACGTGAAGATAATGGAAAGGGAACAAAACACTTTAGAAGGAGCCCACACAAAGTAAATTAAGGTGATTATCATTTGAGGTATTTAATCGCACTACGCATTTAGTGAAAACCGGAAAAGAGTGAACTTTACGTAATAATGAATGTTGTTTTTTGTGTTTAGTGGAATGAGTAGGACAAGGAAATAAAAGTGTTGCTTTGGTTAGATTATTTCAAGTTACTCTATATACATTAGTTTTCACTAGCAAACTTGTGTGTGCGTTGCAGCTGGAGAAAAAATCCACCTGTCATACGCACACTCAATGACATTTGCAAACCCATTAAAATCTTTCATGATGTCACACAACAAACAACATGAGAAGTGGTGTTTACTCAAGGTGTTTTCCCAAAAAACATGATAAGAGATATTGCGCAAAAACATAAAGATAAGATGGTTGAGTGTACTTAAGGTGTTTCCAGAAATCTTTGTGGACACGATTTCAAACAATATGAAAATCAATGTTAAGCCACTTGTTTACATATAGCTCATATCATTCAGTGTACATCATCGTATATGATTGGTTATTATGCACTGTGCGAAATAGAGAGGATGATTATGTATGTACAATAATCTTTAGCATATGGTAGCTGGTAGAAATCAACATCCCCTATGTTGCCAATAATTTGTGAGAGCATCAAACTATCATATATATACTCAATTTAAATTGGGTGGAAAACATATATAATAGGCCTTTCCAAAATACCCCATATAAAGAAGGTAATTAAGGTTGCAAACTAAACATAATTTTGGAATTGATTAACATGCAAGATCATAACATAGTTGTAATCCACATATTTTTCTGAAGGGTTTCCATATATAAAATGTTAGATTTGGAGTTAGAATTGGAAAGATATGAATATTTTGAAAGCATTTGAATCTGTCCGAAAAACGAATGGTTAAACAGAGAGCTACTGTGCTGAAATTGCAACATTGTGCACCCCATCTGCTAACAATTCTGAGAGAAAAAGACAGAGAGTTGTTGGGCCAAAATTGTAATATTGTGCAGCCCATCTGCTGAGAATTCAGAGAGAAAAGGGAGGAAAAGAAAATAGGGAGAAACTGGGATCGAACCCAGGTCTCTTGAACGAATCGTTTTTTCAACTTATCGGTAGCGTTGAATGTAATTTGTGGCAACTTTGGAGGCAATTTACGACGGACGGCTATAAACATTTGTCTCTTTATTATTATTAAAAAAATGGTATAGATTTTGTGTCCCATAGGTTGATATTATCAAATACAGTTTTGCGAAAGCACATAGATATGCTTTAAGTATTGCACATCTAAAACTTATGTCATTGATTGTACGTTAAGATTCGTGCTGCATTTTTTTGTCTTTTCTCTTTGTCATTCTAGTTTGATAGAGTCACTTAGATATGCAATAATTAGGACACATCTAGATGTGCACTAAACAGAAAACAAGTCGGATGAAGGCATGAAGACAGAGAGAAAAACGAGGGAAAAGATGAGTCGAACCTACCGAGTCGTTGAGATTTCCTACATAGAAAACCAAACTACCCCTATGAAGGCATGAAGACAGAGAGAAAAATGAGGGAAAAGATGAGTCGAACCTACCGAGTCGTTGAGATTTCCTACATAGAAAACCAAACTACCCCTAAAACGAAGATCCACCACAAAACTCCTACCAATCTACCACCCAACCGGAGAAAAAGGCAATGCTCGTGACTCAGCTACACACCAACAGTCCAGCACAAGCTCTGCTCTGCCACTCCCAATGCATGCGCTACAAATACGGTAACAGCACAGAACTACACGTACGCCGCCGGACGTCCCTGAAGTTGCACGCCCGCCGCGCACCGAACAGGTCGACAATGGCAAAGAACGCCACGGCCACCGCCGACGCCAGCGACGAGGTCGTCCACGACTTCTCTCCGCTCCTCCTGGTCCACAGGAGCGGCAGGCTCGAGCGGCCCCTCGTCATGCCGTCCGTCCCGCCCGGCCACGACGCCGCCACGGGCGTCGTGTCCAAGGACGTGTCGCTCTCGCCCTTCTCGTTCGCGCGTCTCTACCTCCCGCCCGAAACCGGCGCCGGCGCAGGGAAGAAGCTCCCCGTCCTCGTGTACTTCCACGGCGGGGGGTTCGTGATCGGGTCGGCCGCGTCGGCCGCTTACCACCGCTGCCTCAACGACCTCACCGCGGCCTGCTCCGCCGCCGCCGTCTCCGTCGACTACCGCCTCGCCCCGGAACACCCGCTCCCCGCCGCGTACGAGGACTCCCTGGCGGCCCTCAAGTGGGTGCTCTCCGCCGCCGATCCGTGGCTCGCCGAGAGAGCCGATCTGTCCCGCATTTTCCTCGCGGGAGACAGCGCCGGCGGCAACATCTGCCACCACCTCGCCATGCACCACGACTTCAGGGGCGCCGCAGGAAGGCTCAAAGGCATCGTCCTGATCCACCCGTGGTTCTGGGGCAAGGAGCCCATCGGCGAAGAGCCCCGGCCGGGGCGCGCGGAGGGCGTGGAGCAGAAGGGCCTGTGGGAGTTCGTGTGCCCCGACGCAGCGGACGGCGCGGACGACCCCCGGATGAACCCGACCGCGGAGGGCGCGCCGGGGTTGGAGAACCTGGCGTGCGAGAAGGTCATGGTGTGCGTCGCCGAGGGGGACTTCTTGCGTTGGCGCGGCAGGGCGTACGCGGCTGCGGCGGCCCGGGCGAGGGGCCCCGAGCCGGCGGTGGAGCTGTTCGAGTCGGAGGGGGTCGGCCACGTGTTCTACCTGTACGAACCTGCAACGGAGAAGGCCACGGAGCTGCTGGAGAGGATCGTGGCGTTCGTCAGAGCGGAGTGAGCACGCGCGCGCGCCGTGGGGCAATGCTGAACGTAAAAATTCAGAAAGAAGGTGCAAGTATATCAAAATAAACGACGACAAGACGTTTCAAGTGTGTATTTTCTGCTGGCCGTTTGAGGGATGAAAAGAGGATGAAGATTTCAAATGGATGCATGTTTCTAAGCTCGAGCTCAAATGTGCTCTGGTGAACAGTAAAAATCTGTTTTTTCTTAATAATTTTTTTAAAAACCTGATTTTTTTTGTCGCAAATATTGACAAATGTTTTCAACGCCTGCAAAATTTCATAGTGAATTCACATTCGTGCAAGTCGTGGCAAAAAAAATCAATGCTCCGAAAACATTTGCCAAAGTTCCCTAAAAATTCAGATTTTTTTGAGTTTATCTTCTATTTTTTAGATTTTACTGTTCATCACGAACTCAAATAAAGCCACGAGCAAAGACGACTTTGGGATGAAGATAAGTTTTAAAATTAAAACATTGCATTCCTTGGGAGGGAAGTGTTCAGTGCTTGCTGCATTGCCGCCACTTGGTGAGGTCACAAGAAAGCTTGCGTCCAGATAAGATCAAACTATAGTGTTTGGAGTGAGCCAGCAAGGGATCCAAATATATTTGCATGCATGCACTAAGAGCAACTTCAACGCCTTGATTCAAACGGACGGCGATTTTGTCCGCCTTTTGTCCGTTTGGATCGACCCGGCGAACACCAACGTTCGCTTTCAAGTTTGGGCCGGCGCATGCGTCCAACGCTGACTTGACCTATTTTGACGGCGTGCGAAAAAAATACAAACATTTTGAAAATAAAAACAAACATTAATTACACATTAAAGCCGGCCACGAAGGCCGACGAGAGTCCACGTGTCCATATTTACATTAATTAACATTAAATAAAGTTAACTATGAGGCGACACGTTGCCTCAGGCGTCCTCGTCGTCGTTGGGGCCGGTGAGATCGATGAGCGTCGGTGCGGGGACGGCCCAGGGGAACGCCGTGTTCCAGGCGAAGACGATGTCGGGTGCGGGCTTGGTCGCCGCTGCTTGGGCCTGGCGCGCCTCCTCCTCCGCCTCGCGCTGCTCCTCCTCGGCGTTGCGCTCGAGCTGCTCGAGGTACTCGCCGTGGCGGCGCTCCTCGGCCAGTCGTCGTTGGCGCCATTGCTCGAGGTACGCTGCCTCCTGCGCCTTCGTCGCCTTGAGCCAGATCGGCGGCGCGCTCACCCACTCGAGCACTACTCCGGTCCAGGAGTAGCACCCGACAGGGGCCGGCTCTGGCTCGGCCTTGACTGGGGACGGGGGGCCACCGGCGGCACGACGCAGTCGCCCGCCGCGGACAGCGCCATGGCCTCCGCCTGGTACGCCTCCTCCTCCTCCTCCTCCGCCTTGCGTTGTCGGTTCAATATCCGGTATATCTCGTAGTAGGGGTCCTAAGCTAGGCGTCTTGGAGCGATGGTAACATGGACACGGGTTTTACCCAGCTTCGGGCTCTCTTGATGAGATAATACCCTACATGCTGCTTTTAATTGTATTCATATGGGTGTAGTACAGAGTACATGTATCTACCACGAGATTGTAGTAATAAATATGAGATTGTCTATTGACTAGCCTGACATCGGTTTATATAATACACCGGAGGCCTAGGGTTTAGGAGAGTCCTTGTCTTGGGCGCCAAGTCTTGCGGAGTCTTCCTTGTATGCGGCAGGGATTGTCCGAACTGGCCCATGAGTATGCGGCCACGGGGTCCTCGGCCCAATCTAACTGATCGGGAGACGACGTGGTGAGTACCCCCTAATCCAGGACACCGTCAGTAGCCCCCTAAACCGGTCTTCAAGTTGGGGACGCTCCTCGATTCTTCCGAATTTTTCTTCATCTTCGATCGGCGGTCTTGAAAACTGGTTCAACAAATCTTTCCATCTTCGATCTTGAGGATCGCCGAAGTGAATCCGAAGAGTTTACACGTCGGGTATCCGAGGAGCCCCTTTAAGTTTTCGGCCTTTATCAACGCCTTGTTATTTTTATGCCACACCTCGGGTTTGAAGTTGTTCCCGGGTGGCAGTGTCCTCTTGTGTCCGAGCTCCAACGCCGGACTACATTCGAGGTATCTTTTGCAGCCGAGCACCAACGCCGGTCTGTATCCGAGCTCCAACGTCGGAATGTATTCGAGCTCCAACGCCGGACGGTATCCGAAGATAATTGTTATAGTCGAGCTCCAACGCCGAACTGCATCCGAGCTCCACCGTCAGACTGTATCCGAGCTCCAACGTCGGACTATGTCTGAGGTGTCATAGATCACCTTGGTTCAAAAAAGTGTTTAGCCGAGCTTAATGCCGGAAATGCCCTCTAAGGAGCCAGCCACTTGCATCCGAGCTATATGCTGAACTGCTTCCGAGGTGGCTCAACACCTTGGTCATGGGCTGATTGTTTGCGGATTTTTATTTTCGATGCGTATAAATTTATTTGCTGACGAGATGTATTGCCAGTAGCCCTCAAGGTGTCTATCGGCCTAAAATCCGAGATGCACCTGAAGGAAAACGTAAAACTGCTGATCCTGGTAGCCCCTGAGACCCAGGTCATGAAATCGGCATGAGGATCAACTCCTAGCTCGGCATCATATATAGGAATAGAAACGCAGTGTAATATATTAGAGGTAATAGTGATCGGCGGACGGGCCCTTGAGAGAGGGTCGTGAGAAGTCGCCGTGATATATCAGCTTGATGCCGGATAAGTCCCATATGGTACTTATTGTCGTCCGAAGACGCGGTTGTCCATAGTTCGGTTATGCCGAACACTGAGCACTTTGAATTTTCTGCATTGAATAGACAATGCAGTAGCCCCCGAGACACTGGTCAGGTGGCAACACCAGATTAGGGGATTGATGTGCCCCTTTAATATTTGTAAATAATGAGCGCAAAGCCCAGTAGCCCCCGAGACTTAATGTGGGCACGAGTGGCCGAATCAAGGATCGATATCCAGAGTAAAATCACGATTATGTGTAATGATTCTATGTATCCAAGTACTTTACATCATTATTTTGACTCCATTGCGACCGTTTATCAGTTGAAAGTGGCCCATCGTCGGCTTCTACCCCTTTGTAGATACTACGCAGGGTGTTCCGCAATAACAAGAGAACCCTTAGCCGACGTCTCGGTGCCCGAAGGCAATTGTGTTAGCGGAAATGGGGCAATCAGATATGCGGGCTTTATAACTTTCGCTTAGTCATAGGAGCTTTAAACTGGGGAAGCTAGCTATGAGCCCCGGTTAGTGTTCGGCGATATCTGAGGTCAAGCCGTAAACACTTCGGCCAATGTTATGAACGGCCCGTCATTTAACATCGTCATCGGATCGCTGACTAGTTTACACTTATTGTGAAAGTCAGTTTTTGGCTTTCTCCACTGAGGTGCTTAACCATGCGAGCTGGAAGCACAATCGCAGCGGTTCTCCCTTTGCACACCTAGCTGAACAAAGCGGAACGTAGGAGGCAAGCACAGGAGCCAGGCAACCCAACTATTGACCAAAGACACAATTCGAAACCAATGCATATATAGTAGTGTCCGAGAATGTTTTTGCCGAATCTCTAAAGGTGTCCGGCGTTGCACTGCGAGACTTATGCTGAAAACACACAAATAGTTTAAAAGTTCCATAAGCTTGGAAAACCAAAAAACGTCAGTAAAAACTTGACGTCCAAACAAGATCAAGTGTTCGATGCCAATTGGTCTTAGAAAAAAAAGTGCTTATGTCGTGCTTTAATATGACATATCCTATCTCAAGACTTCAAGCGGGTCAGCCTACGGCCTCAACCTCCTATCCCTAAGGCGGGGTACTTCTCATTAGGCCAATTTAGCAAACTAAACTCTAGCGGCTTTGAAAGAGAAATTAGGCTCCCGGCTATTGACCACACACTCGCGTCGAAAAAGGAGTGATAGAAAAGACTTTGCAACGACTAGGAAGAAATCATTTATTATAAAACGGCTCATATAAATTTAAGAGCCCCCAAGTGACTTGGGTAAAAGAATTTTTATGTATAATGATTATATGTATTGAAGTACTTGTATCATATATGTGTTCACCCGAACTTTAAATGCGTCTTAACCGACCGCCGGCTTCTCCCTCTTCGGCCAAGGACCGAAAAGTGTTATGTACTCCACCTGTCGAGAATATCAACGGTGTTTCCGATAACCAGACAATCAGGCCATAAGGCTGTAACAAACAAAGCGCGCTCAGGGAACTTATCCTATATTACTGACAAAGTGTAAGAAGCATCTTCGAAGAAAACAGTACCCCCACCGATACCTTTCTTCAATGCTCATTGTTACTATGAGACTTGTGCAATAGATTTTTTGTACTCACGAGTTCCATTGTGTGTCGACCATAATTGAAAACAATAAGAGCGCTAGCTTTCGGCTTCACCCAGTCTGAGGTCCGGCTTGGATGACCCGATCGTGACAATCGTAGAGGGGCTCCCTTTACTCCCTAGCCGAACAATCGGGAACATAGGGGTAAACACAGGAGCGAGGCAATCCAGCCTGCAAATCACTTAAGTCAACATGGTGCATATTGTGGCATAATACACGAACAAGGAACGAAGTCGTACAAGTATAATCATTTGCAAGAGGAGAGGCTTCATAAAGAAAGCCCCCAAGTAAACGGGGTATGTGAGTTTGTGTGTCACAAACAAAGTTTTGACAAGGCTTTTTTTCACAAACAACTTTTTGCCAAAAAAGTATAATGCTTGGTCGAACCGAACAAAATTTAAAACTGATTTTTTTAGCATGAAAGCGGCTTAGCTGGTTAATGTGCTCGGTGTTGATGACGCGGTCCGAGCTTGATGCGGGACAAGGTTCCAGTCGCCAAGCCAGTCCCGAGGAGGGGGAGCGAAGATCTCGGCACTCCGAAGTGGCGACATAGTACGGCCAGTGCGGTGAGGTGGAACCCCCAGTCCGACTGAGGCGATGGAGCAGGCCGGCAGTATGACACCGAAGTCCCGGGCGTGGGTTAATGAAGTGATGGCGAAACCCCCGGTCCAGCCGAGGTGACATGGTACGTCGGTACGCCGAGGTGACAGAGCTACCCAAGCTGGATCATTTACCTATGCACAGAAAATAGTGTGAGCCGAAGATAATAGTAATAAAAAAATTGTTGCGTAATTAATAATTTATGCAAAGTGAGTAATAAAAGAAATTTGGCCCATGTGCCGAACACTCAATGAGGTAGAACTCTCTCAACGATGCCGAAGTCCCCGAGGCAACCGAACATGTCAGTATGGCAATTTGACAAACAAGATGATCACGCGAGCCGATTTATGCCGATTGGGACGACGGCGTCGGCTTGCCGAAGTGATCGCTTGACGCAGTCGAAGTCGATTACAGGGACACACGTTGACGCGACGCAATGGCTTGGTCGACGCAGGCGGGACGACGACATCGGCTTGCCAAGGTGTTGGCGCGGCCCAACCTAAATAGATTGCCTGCACGCACAACATAGTGCAACCAAGAAATAATAATAATGAAAAAAGGTGCATAATTAATTTATGCGAAGTAAAAAAAAAGGTTTGGTAAATATGGCATGAGCGTTGAAGCTAGCTCGATGGTATGATGGCGTTGTGGTGCGGCGATGTCGACACAGGTCGGCCAACCTCAGTGACGACAAGTGTCGACAAAATAACCCTGCAAAAATAATGCATTACAAAACAACAGAAAATATTCTGTGTGTAATAATTTTGGAAGCTAACCGAATAGTTAGGAAAAGCAAAACCTGTTCGACAACGATGACGGGGCTGATCCGAATTACTAAAATTCGCTGACCAAAATTGAGGTACGGGACGTGCTGCCGCCGGTTCATGTATGCGTTACCGCGTGTGTTGAGAAGCCGATCAAGCTGGAGCTTGCCAGCTTGTGCGGGGATCATATCCTCTTGTGACTTTATGTCCGGATGGGGCCGCCGCGTTGACGGACCAAATTTTAGATCGGCCGCTAAAGGTCTACACAGAAAAAATTATGCGAACCAGCAGAACAACATCCTGTGCGTATATAAATATATACTGTGTAGGTAACTGGAAAAATAGAACCTGATATTTCCGTTCGAGTAGCGAGGTGAAAAAGCCTGAACTCATCGGACTAGTACCGCACACTCTTTATAGCGCAAATCCGGTTGCAGATACGGCGTCCGTCAGACTGCGGACAAAAAATCCACATCCAGATGCTGATGAAACGCTAGTACAAGGCTGGCACTTCTCGGGTCCGGAGTACTGCCCAATTTTCACAATTCTAATTTGCCAAAACAAATAAAAGGCAATGGCCTGTACAAAACAAGTAAGAACTGTCATGAAAAGATTCTCTTCTCTTTTCTTTCTTCGCAAGGTAGTATTTTGGATTACTAGATCCAACCACGTTCAGGACACTGTACTACAAAACTAGTAGTCAATTGGATTAGCATACTAGTACTCAATTACATGAAGCAGTAAGATTTTAGGTCCATGCACTTTTTAGCAAAAGGTAAAAGAGGATCGGCGGCCGGGCAGGAGATGAAATTAAAAAAAGGTAAGGAAAAGGATCTCCCCGGTGCGTGCGTTCCGGCAGGCTGATTTGATCGACCGATGTGCATAGTTGCCACGCGTGAGCTCTACTGGTCCAGGGTGGCTCCTTGGCTACGGCGCCGCCTGATGGATTTTTTCATTGCCTCCGTGCCCGTTTTTCCGACACCCCCACGGCGCGCCGACGCCGCAACAACGGAGATCGGATCTGCCGTATTATCAGAGGTCGAACACTTTTTGTATGATCTTGATTTGACTGTGAACAGGGTATCCCGAGGCAGTAGTCATAATTTACAATAAAGACAGTCTATACAGAACACATGTAATTGAAAAATTATCACCTGATCATCCCATCGATCCGCATCGATCACCCAGCAGGCTCTCAATGGAAACATCAATGCCGGTTCAATATCCGGCGTATCTCGTAGTAGGGGTCCTAAGCTAGGCGTCTTGGAGCGATGGTAACATGGACACGGGGTTTTACCCAGCTTCGAGCTCTCTTGATGACATAATACCCTACATGCTGCTTTTAATTGTATTCATATGGGTGTAGTACAGAGTACATGTATCTACCACGAGATTGTAGTAATGAATATGAGATTGTCTATTGACTAGCCTGGCCTCGGTATATATAAGACACCGGAGGCCTAGGGTTTAGGAGAGTCCTTGTCTTGGGCGTCAAGTCTTGTAGATTCTTCCTTGTATGTGACAGGGGTTGTCCGAACTGGCCCAGCGGCCACGGGGTCCTCGGCCCAATCTAACTGATCGGGAGACGACGTGGTGAGTACACCCTAATCCAGGACACCGTCATGTGCCGCTCCTCCTCCTCGCTCTCCCAGAGGACAGCCGCAATGGCCGTCTGGTAGGCGGCCTCCGCCTCCTAGTCCTCGTCGCGAACGACAATGGGGGCGGCGGCGAGCTGCGGGCGACTTCGCGGACGCCGCTTCGCCTCACCTCCTCGTGCTAGAAGGCGAACCAATGATCCCAATAGGGCGAGTCGACGTCGTATGCGGTGTCGCTGTGCTGCTCCAAATGGCAGTCGTGCCGCAGGGTGACGTCCGGTTAGGGGAGAGGGAGGCGCTGCTGCCAGTGCCACTCCGCCTGATGCACTGGCACGTTCGCGCGCTGCCTCGGCCGGTGAGAAGGCGCCGGCGAAGGCGGGGGAGAGGGGTGGCAGGGTCCTTGCCCTTGGCTTTGCCGGCGCCAGAGCCGGAGAAGAACCCCATCTTTGCTTGGCTAGAGGTGACTAGGGTTGCCGTCGATGGGGGAGTAGAGGGTGGCGAGATGGGGACGGGGGCATTCTGGAAGCGGATAAGGACGCCCCTCCCCCCTCCCGCACGCTCGGCTTAAAAAAGGACGACCGCCGTAGTTGACCCGTGGGCCCGAGGTGGGCGGTTGTCATGAATTAAGATGGCCAAAGTGGCTGCGGGGTAGTTGGATGGCCGCCAGGTGGGGACGCGGCGGACACCGAGAAAGGCGCGCGAGGCGGACGCAACACAAATTTGGGCCGTGAATGCGCCGGCGCGGATGCAAAGCGGACGCATTTTGGGTTTGTTCGGCGCCGCGTTTTGGGTTTGGGTCGCCGCATTGGGCCTTCACTTTTGTCCGCGCCGACCCAAACGGACGCATGGCAGAACATTTTTGGTCGCTGCGCTGGAGTTTCTCTAAGAGACCGAATATACAATGTCATCAATCCCGAAAAAATGTCATCAGGATTTACATTTACAAATTGCATAAAAGAAAAAAAAATTAATCATGTATCTAATTTGTGACATGTCTTCATTATTCGATTTGTTTGAGGAGGGCTTCGAAATTAGATCATGTGCAAACATATTGTGGTACAAAAAACATGTTAAAAGCTTGTACAACTTAAAACGAATGAAGTTACGGCTTTGCTAAATCTCAATCGTCTGAGATATAGTTATGCATGTCTTAACTGCGCCCTTAAGTGTTGGATCATGTAGCTTTATGATTCGCTCGTAGCACATGTGTGTTTTCATTACTTTGGGGGAGGGAGTGCCTTTTTAAGGGTTGTGATGGCTTGTAGGCGTGTGATACGTCTCCAACGTATTTATAATTTTTTTATTGTCCCATGCTGTTATATTATCAATCTTGGATGTTTTATAATCATTTATAGTCATCTTATATTATTTTTTGTACTAATCTATTGACATAGTGCCAAGTGCCAGTTGCTGTTTTTTTCCATGTTTTTTACATCGCAGAAAATCAATATCAGACGGAGTCCAAATGCCCCGAAACTTTACGGAGAATTTTTATGGCCCAGAAGGAACACAACGGGCCTTGGCTGCGCTTGGGGGTGCCCCGAGGGAGGCACAACCCACCAGGGCACGCCAGGAGGCCCAGGCGCGCCCTGGCGGGTTGTGCCCACCTCGGGTGCCCCCCGGACCCGCCTCTTTGCTCTATAAATATCCCAATATTCCAGAAACCCTAGAACGGTCGACGAAATATTCATCCAGCCGCCGCAGAGTCCAGAACCACCAGATCCAATCTAGACACCATCTCGGATGGGGTTCACCACCTCCATTGGTGCCTCTCCGATGATGCGTGTTCTTTGTAGACCTTCAGGCCCGTAGTTAGTAGCTAGATGGCTTTATCTCTCTTGCTGGATTCTCAATACATGGTCTCTTGGAGATCCATATAATGTAACTCTTTTGCGGTGTGTTTGTTGGGATCGATGAACTTTGAGTTTATGATCAGATCTATTTTTTTATATCCATGAAAGTTATTTGAATTTCTTTGATCTCTTATATGCATGATTGCTTGTAGCCTCGTATTTCTTCTCTGATATTTGAGTTTTGTTTGGCCAACTTGATCTATTTATCTTGCAATGGGAAGAGGTGCCCGGTATAGGGTTCGATGTTACGGTATTTGATCCTAGTGACAGAAAGGGAAATAACACGTATGTATCGTTGCTACTAAGGATAAAACGATGGGGTCTATCTCTACATAGATGTCTACATCATGTCATCGTTCTTATTGCATTACTCCGTTTCTCCATGAACTTAATACACTAGATGCATGCTGGATAGCGGTCGAAGTGTGGAGTAATAGTAGTAGACGCAGGCAGGAGTCTGTCTACTAATCTTGGACGTGATGCCTATATAATGATCATTGCCTAGATATCATCATAATTATTTGAAGTTCTATCAATTGCCTAACAGTAATTTGTTCACCCACCGTTTGTTATTTTTCTCGAGAGAAGCCACTAGTGAAACCTACGGCCCCCGAGTCTTCTTTCTCATATATTTTCCATTGCGATCTACTTTTTCCTTGCATTTATTTTCAGATCTATTAAACCAAAAATACTTTGCTGCACTTTATTTTATTTGCGATCTATTTATTTAATCTATTACAACTTTCTCCCGTCCATGCACCGTTTTTGGCGCCATTACCCGAAAGGGATTGACAACCCCTTTAACACGTCGAGTTGCGAGTGATTGTTATTTGTGTGCATGGATTGTTTACGTTGTGTTGCTTGGTTCTCCTACTGATTCAATAACCTTGGTTTCATATCTGAGGGAAATACCTACCACCGCTGTGTTGCATCATCCCTTTCTTTTTGAGAAAATACCGATGTAGCTTCAAGCGACATCAGCGTGTGGGCTGGACTGGAGGGATGAAGAGCCCTTTTTCCATATTGTCTATTGGGCTCCCAGGAGATCAACTAATTAAGGGTGGGAGCCCCACAAGCTGGGTGCTCCTTCGGGATTGCATTTTTTGTCTGGACGCTCCCTCGGGATTTCATTTCTAATTTTTCCGCACGTGTTTTCAGGCTTTTCGATTTTCTAATTTCTAGTTTCTTGGGGCCTATTTTGGCTTTTCGATTTTTCCTAGACTTTGGAGGTAAAAAAATAATAATAAATAGTGCGCAAAAAATGATTTTTTTTGTTACACGAGAGCCACAACTGTGCCTCTCGGGAGAGAAAAACGCGTCTTTTTCTTTCATGAGAGACACAGATTTATCTATTATGGAGGCACATTTTTGCTTCCGCGAGAGGCACAGGTGTGCCTCTCAGAAAAGGAAGAAAAATGTGTTTTTTGTTTTCACGAGAGGTATGGATTTGCTTCTGCAAGAGGCACAACTACGTGTTTCCTATTTTTCTTGTTCCACGAGAGACACGTATTTGTTTATCGTGGAGGCACACATTTGCTTCCGCGAGAGGCACACCTCTCGGAAAGGAAAAACACATACTTTTTGTTACACGAGAGGCATGAATTTGCTTCTTGTGGAGGGCTGGAGGCACATACTTGCTTCCGCGATCAGCACAAGTATGCCTCTCGGAAAGGGAAAAGGTAGGAAAAAATTGATTTTGGAATATGGGTCTTTTCATGAAAAAAAAGTAGGGATCTAGTCTCGAAGATCTTGACGCGAGGAGTCCAACGATGAAACAGTTCGGGATTTGGATGCACGGTTTAAAAGATAAAACGTTATGGAAAAACCAACCTATGAAAAAAAACGAAAGCTCATAGGTTACGACAAGAGGCGCGCATGTAGTGTGCCACTTGTTAGCTCCTCGAAAGGTGGGTGTGACCTTTGCAAGGGGTGGGAACGCGGGCTTTCTGGTGAAAAACGGGCTGTTTCGAAAGAAACTATAAAAAGAAGATTTCTCATCCAATCAGACAGGGCTCGTGAACCTAGTATAGTGGGATGAACTCCGCGCCTGCCTGAAGATA